>CM034148.1:656615581-657815581 GCA_019776745.2 Taxus chinensis
AAGTGATTGATGAATTCATCTGGAAATCACTCGTGAGGAAGATGCGTATAAGAGGGGCTTCAGCTAATTATTCTGCAATGACTTGGTGCTTAATGAATTTCTGGGAGATAACTCAACGTAAAACTTTGTAATGAGAATGAGCCAACGAGTGATGTAATCACTATGGTAATACTTTGAATGTATGGTTTTTAGGATGTGGAAGCTGGTAACGATGAAGGTTTTATGATTAAGTAGATAACAAAGAAGCCTAGAAATGGAGAAAAAGAGGGAACAACACATATTATTAGCTTTGGTATAACATGTTTCATAATAAGGAAGGGTACTGTTAATAAAATACACATCTTGTTCTCTTCCTTGCTTATCACGGTGTGCCAACATGGTACCCAGAGCACAGTTGCAGGTAGAGATATAGAGGTAAAAAAGGCTCCCCCTTGAGTGGAGGTGTGAGCATAGGAGGAGAAAGAAGATATTGTTTGAGATCATCGAATTCCTTTTGACAGGTAGTATCCTAGTTAAACTGGGTGTCTTTTCAAAGAAGGTGATGGAAGGGTTGGTAGTGGTCAAAGAGTTGTGAAATGAAATGATGGATTGACTGGAGACAACCCTGGAGAATGAGAAGTTAATTTAGATTATAAGGGGGAGGAATTTTGAGAATGACCTTGATTTTTGTGGGGTCAATCTCAATGAAACTAATAAAAATCATGAAGCCAAGGAGTTTTTCAGTCAGGACCTTGAATACACACTTTGGTTGGGTTAAGACAAAGAAAGGATCAGGTAAGTCACTCAAAATGGATTTCAAGGACTAAGAGATGGTCAGATCGACACTTGGCTTTACCAAAGAGGTCATCAAAATAGTCTTCCACTATTTTTTGGATAAGATCATGGAATATATAGGTCATCACATGCTAGTAAGTGGCCCTAATGTTTTTAAAACTGAAAGGAATGACGTGATAAAGAAATTCCCCCAAGGGGTGATGAAGGAAGTCTTATTTGGTCTTTTGGAGCGATGAGGATCTGATTATAACCATAAAAAACATCCATAAGAGAGATCATCTTGTGGCCACCCATAAGGTCGAAAAGTTGATCTATGTTGGGAAGAGTAAATTCATCCTTAGGATAGATGAGTTTTAAATCTCAAAATTCTATACAAATACGGAGCTTTCCACAATATTTAGTAATGGGGATAATATTGGAGACCCATTATGGATAGTCGATAGGTTGAATGAAGTAAGTAGAGAGAAGGCATTGTATTTATTCTTTAACAAGAAGATATATGCAGGGGTGTATGCAATGTAACTTCGATCTAATAGGTTTGGTGTCAGGGATGGTCATGATGTTATGAATGACGATGGACAGGTCAAGACGCAACATTTTAAAGTACGACCATGTAATTTCCTAGCTATGTTTTGATAAGAAGGAGGTGAAGGCTTCGAGATTTTGAGGATCAATATATTATCAAACATTGAGAAGGTGGGGCTCCTGAGGGGTCCTTATATTAATGTCGATGGTGGACTCATTTAGAAGAAATGAAGTGTCAGGGGGAAGGGAATTTTGGATACGAGAATCCTCAACCCTCATGTAAGATAGAATAGAGTCATCATCGCTACATTAGAGGATGTTAATGGTAGGAGAATCTTGACCTATCATTTCAGGATGCTTAAGAGGAAAGCACTGGGTTTCATTTTTAACCTGTTAAGTGTCCAGTCCAAGGGAAATGGTAGAGACTAAAACAAAAGTTAGAAGGGATGGATACAATATCATCTGGATCTATGAGATTGTTGAATGGAGAGAAGGGAAGTAAATCAACATTGATGGGAGAGGATATAGAAGCACCTGAAGGGGGATGGAGGGATATTTGTATCCGAAGAAAAAAATTACATGTGGTTTGTGGGGTTTATTGAAGGGAAGTTCATGAACACCCTTCTCATAACGTCCCAGGACGTAGGCCTTCTAGGAACATCAATAAAGTTATGTGTAGGAAAAGGATGGGTTTCCTAGGAAGAAGAGACTACCGGTATATGGTTTGGTGTGAGGGTGATTTTCGACATGAGAGGAAGGTTGATCAAGGCACCAAATACTAGATTAGTTTTGAGAAAAGAAGGGCCAGATGAGATGATGTTCTCAATGTTATATTGATACATACGGGCATTTTTCAAGGAGGCCAAGGAGGTTGCCAGAAGGAATAGAATTAATAATGAGGAGTTAGTACTTCCCCAAGGTGAGGCACTGCATCAAATCATCAACAAATCCATTATGGGGTAACTTGGATGCAGGCATAAAAGAACTACTAGATGCTTCAGAAGAAGGGTTTGATTTAGGGACAATCAAGTCATCTGGTCGATAAGAGATATGACATGCCTTAAAAGGAGGGGAATCAATAGGGAGAGTGTGAATCTTACCTTAATATTAATACATAATACAATAGTGAAGAGTATATTGGATGCACTACATGACATGACTCTAAGGGTGTCCGAGTAAAAATTTATACTTAAATTCCAATTCTACAATGTAGAATATCTACTGATGGGGTATATGGCCAGAGCGAATGGTAAGGATAACTATACCCAATGCGGAGGCAAAAACATCACTAAAGGGACAAAGGATGACATGGGATTTAGTGATAATGGTGTTAGGGAGCTTGAGTTCATTTGAGGTGTGGGAATAAATTATGTTGATGCTACCATCATTGTCAATCATAGTTCGTCAGATGAATGTGTTGTTGATATGAAATGTGATGAAGAGAGGAAGGTCATGGTATTCGTTAAGAATGTCGAGGATTTTAGAATCCTTGAAGGATATGACAGTGGACAATGTGAGAGCATCATCTAGAGCTATGAAGGGTTGAGGATCATCAGATGATAGATGGATGCACTGTAGGGAATCAATAAGAGCTTGTTTGTGGTTGGGAGATCTTTGGATGAGCTCATAAAGGGATAACTTGACAGGAGATTAATGCAACTTTTTTAAAATGGTTTGTTCAATAGAAGAAGGATTAGGAGTGGCCATGATAGACACCTTAGATTTGGAGGAAGGAGGAAATTGTAGGTTATGAGTGATGGATTCGTTGGGAGGAGCAGCGATGATGACCTTGGGTTTGGATGAAGTGTATGGTTGGGTATTGTAAGGGTGAGACCTAGTGGAAACAAGACAAATTCTATGTAAAGAGGGGGATTTTATTTGTCATAAATAGAAGATAGAGGTGGAATAACAGTGAAGGTGGACTTATAAGTCTTGGACTTGATAGGAAGGTTGGATTTGAACAAATATGGGCCAGGGGATGGAAAGGTGTCCTCCTATTCAATAAGTACGTCATCCTCTTTATAAGGCTATCGATAAGGGTGTGAAGGGCCTTGCAATGTTCATTAGTTTGACCAAGAACATGACGATAGGCAAAAATAACATTAGGATCAAACCAACTGGGATTTGGCCTATGCGGATCAAAGGCTTTGATGGGAGGAAGGCTAACCACAGATGCATGGAGAAGACGCTGGAATAGCCTAGTATAAGATTCGATGGATGGTTTGGAGGTTGATGTTTCAGAAGGAGTAGATGGGTTTGATTTAGATGAAGTGGATGTAAGTCGAGATGAGGTCTTATCCTTAGGATTTTTGACCAGTTATTTTGATGTGGAAGGGATGATGGTGGTTGATTGAGGAAGGGGTAGTTTAGAAGTGATGGTAGGTGATTTGGATTTTGAAGAATGATGGTCATTGTATTCTTCCAATCATTTAATTGACATAATTTGTGTCAGTGTCCTTCTAAACCAGAGCTGTGTCCTAGGCAGTACATGCAATGGAGTCTAAGGGAACTAGTTATCTATTGGATCTATTGGGGGGTTGAATAATAGATCAACTTGATGGAAAAAATCTTCTACCGCATGCTTCAAACTCAGGGCCCATAACTACCAGCAACTTCCATCATTCCTTGCACACATCACGCTTGATCTCACAAAGATAGTTAGTAGGAGGTTCATGTGATAATCAGTTTTCATAAACTATAGCAAGGAAAATGCATCAAACCTACTAAGATATAAATACACAAAACATCTCCATGTATTAATAAGTCATATCAAAAAGAGTAGTTTCGGCTTGAAGAAATGATATTAATGAGCCAAACAATGCACTCATCATTTTCCCCCTGACTTTACCTGTTGCATGTCCCTATGTAACTTATTTGCGTCCTGCCTGCCTACCAAGCCGCTCAGCCATGTCATACTCCTCAAATTGATCAGTTTATTTCTTTGTGGTGTTCTTGCAGCCCTGAGTGTTGGAGGTAATTTCTACCCATGCTGTGAAACTATCATTTGATTGTGTTGCATTGTTCTACTAGGTAGTGAGAGGGCTCAAAAGGAGTGGTGGACGTACTTGGAGGCCTACCCATTCATCATTATACTACTGGCTGGTTTTCTCTATGGTTTGTTTGATAATGGTGATGAGGGAATCACCCCTACGCATGTTCCAGCTCAAGTTTTGGGGAGAGAGAACCTCCCTATGTTTCAAGAGAAGACTCAAGGTATCCCACCTCCTATCACAAGCCTGCCAAGCTGTCCCAAATTTCTCCTGACTATAATTTTCAAAATCAATGGCACACTGAAGTAAAACCTGAGAAATGTTTACCCCAACTCCTACCTGATAGTAAATTGAGCAAAAGTTTTTCCGTAGGGATACATCTGTGTGATGAGTTGGGTAGATGTGGAATCCAATGGACTGAGCGGTGTGATTGAAAATGTCTGTTTGTTGACCCCAAATGATATGATTCGGTAATGTAGACTGAAAGGATTTAATTTGAAAATCACCTACAAATAAATTTATTAAGAAATCAGGGACATTGGTAACTATCATGTTATGAAGATATAATTCACAAAGCAAATTTTGGATTTCTAGAGTACTGCACTTGTAAACTGATAAAAAATTGGTGCCTTTGGGAATTTCATGAGGAGCTTGAGAACACAATTGAAATAACTACCAGGAATAAAATTGTTCTTGGATAAACATGCTATAGATTAGAGAGGGTTTCCTACAGGACAGAAGTTTGAGGGCCAAAGGATAGACAAAGTCTAAAATAGATGTCACTTTTTGTTTTTCCTCTTATATAGATTCCTTTTCCTTTTTTAATTTTTGATTTTCCTTCCATAATTCCCTTTCCTGAAGGGATAACTGATGGAAACTATCCAAGATGGTAAGACTCTTATCATGTTGTTACTTCAAACAACTTACTTCAAGCTACAAGGCAGAAATTTCCCAGACTTTCTTTAATGTTTGTTGTGTAAATTCAGCTTGTAGTAAAAGGTTTGTTTCTTCCATACCTTGTAATTGAGATTTCAGTAGCGTGATTTCCTCCAAATAGTTGTGAGAAGGTGCAGCTTAGGCGCCAAGCACTTTAGGAACCATAGGGTAAATTTCTATAGATGACAAAATAGCAGATGCCGGAGCAATTAGGTGATCCTCCTCATGTTGTTCTTCCCAAATGGGGGCAGTATCATCAGGAAAAGTCTCTGATTAGGAACCGCCAGTCTACAAAAATGAACTAAGCTGTTGAGACTGTAGTTGCATGGAAGAAGATGGAGCCATGGCACACTTGCATTTTGAATCAAAAGTGGAAGGGGATGGACCCTCAGGATTACCAATTGTGTCAGCATGCTATGGAACATCGGTTGCCTCTGCTTGGTTGTGTGACGGACAAGGGCCCGGTGTAAGGGTAGACAGAGGTGCAGAAGAGAGACCAAATTTCAATTGCTTTGGTTTGGACCCTTCACCACCAACACATCGCTCGAGCCTCCACTTTGGTCTAAAGAAGACCTGGTGTGAACACAACAAATGAATCAACCCCAGGTGTTTAATTACAAACTTTCCTCCACTAGACCGGTACTTCTGGAAAACTTTAATAATGGAGTCCACGAGGTATTCTGGAAGATTTACCCGAAGGGCCTAGTTGACATGTCCCTTTTTAAGCTGGATTAGCATTTTAAGTGCATCACCTGCCAGATCAGAGGCCTGACCATCGCATATTAAATACTGGTTGACCCATTTTTCAATCTCGCTCCAGATTCCAGGTAAGCTTGTCCACTTAACACCTTTCTAGACACCCAATGGAGTCAGGATGACTTCAGGGAGTGCCTCCCCTTCATCATGAAATAGAGTAATCAGGATTTGTAAAGGAGCATTCGTCATAACCTTCAAACCAAAGTCTGGCAGGCCAAATAGGCTAGAAATGACCCGACTAGTAATTTCAACCCATCTTCCACCAACTTGTGAATAGGTGGACTCAAAATTGTTCAAGAATTCTTCCACAATGCTATCATCGAAACCTTCAAATTGGTGAATGAAATCCAGCCATCTAAAATCATGAAATACCTGTGAAAGGGTGGCATTCCGGAGTAAGGTGTCTGGTGAATCAGGTTCTTGTGTCTTTCGTGGTCCCATGCTGAAGTCGAAGGTGAGTAATACCAAGTAGCAAAAAAATAGAACAAAGCGTATCTCCTACTTCCTGTTTAGTGACTGATAAAACCAATCATGCTTGATGTGCATACAAAAATGGTAAGAAGTAGTTGTAGAAGCATTAAATTTCAAATGGCACCATATTCCTTGGGTGGCGCAAAATCGAACGAAGGTGGCGGTGGAAAAATAGTGAATGAGACCGACCACCCATGTGAGTTTAAGATTTTGCGGTGGCAAATACCCCATTATTGAGGAGTGAGCGCCACCCATCCTGACTTTGGAGAGTGCGACACATTCAAGGCATGCAGTGATTATGAGCCATTACTCCTTTTATGCTGTCATCCATAGAACCAGATTTGGAAAGAGATCTGAAATGAACATAGCAATCATTTCATGATGGCGTAATGATGACAAATGCATACATGGGGAAATTTTTTGCATGGAAATATCATTAGCAAGTTAGAATGCACTTACCCATGCCACGTTTAGTCAGCCGATATCCGTAGATTCTTACGCCCTATAATTCGTGATGAAGCATGATAAGCGGCTATAGAAATAATGAAAATTCTTGCATTTATTATAAATAACAACAAGAAAAACTGCTAACTAAGGGAAGAAGATCAAATGAAGGATCATCTTCCTTTATTGAATGTGCAAAATATTGATTACTCCATGCTTAAGAGGCAAAGATCCTCCTCAACATGCATGTCTATGCATAACATAATGTCATCGGTGAAAGTATTCTTATCTAGTGGTTGGTGATAAACCCGGAGCCTATGCCCATTCTCCAGAAGAGTCTGTTTATCTCCATCAATAGGTATCAATCAAACAGAGCCATTATCAAAAACTTGATTTACTTGATAGGGACCCAGCCAATGTGTACACAACTTGCCTTTAAATTGCTAATAGCAGGAATCAAAGAGTAAAACCCACTGTCCCTCATGAAATGTTTTTTTTATGTGAGCATCATGTTAGGTTTTCCGCTGATGTTGTAGAATTTTTTTCTGCTACTGTGCCTCCATTTGAATTTCATCTAATTCATTCAGCTGTAGCACTCATTCGCTTTGTGCTTCATCCAAATCGATCCCAATTTCTAATGTTGTTCACCAGGTGTGCAATTCGAACTCAACATGTAACAGTGGTTTCTTCCCAAAGACCAGCTCATAGGGAGAAAAACAAGTAGTTGTTTTCTAGGTCATGTTGTAGGCCCGGATGGCCTCAGGAAGCTTTGGTACCCAATTCTTTCTATCAGCATTGACCACCTTAGTTAGAATATTCTCAAGTTCTCGATTGGTTACCTCCACTTTCCCATTGGATTGGGGGTGATATGGTGACGATTTCTGGTGCCTAATTCTATAGATTTCCAAGAAAGCTTCAATCATATTTGAAAAAAATTGAGGACCTTGATCAGATACAATGGCCCTTGGTGCTCCAAATCGTAGCAATATCTGATTGTACAAAAAATCAGCAACAACATCTTTGTTGGCAGATGCCAATGCTTGAACTTCAGCCCATTTGGTGATGTAGTCCATGCATACCAAGAGATACTCCTTCCGAAAGATGGAGGATCAAATGGTCCAACAAAGTCAATCCCCCATTTCTCAAATGGTCCTAGAACCAGCTGAGGATTCAGAGGCATTTCCATAGAAAGTGTAGGTTTTCCCATTCGTTGGCATGCATCACACTACCACACATACTTTTTGACAGTCCTATGGAGGGAAGGCCAATAGTACCCTGCTCCAAGGATCTTGTGAATTGTTTGTTTCACTAAATAATGTCCACCTCCGGGCTCATCATGACAAGCTCGCAGTATGTCGTGTACTTCATCCTCTCGAACACACCTACGAAGAACCATGTCAGGACAAACATTTAAATAAGAATCTGTTACACCATTTATATGTTGCACTATTCTTAACCAATCACCTTCTTTCCTTATGAGTAAAATAGGAAGGAAACTTCCCTGTTGTTAAATAATTCATGAGATCAGTGAACCAAGGAGTCTTAGTCGAGATAGCAAACAAGTGTTTGTCGGGAAATTGGTCTTGGACTGCTTCGTCATCACCTGAAACATTTATTCTAGAAATAAAATCAGCAACAACGTTAGATTTCCTAGGCTTATCTATAATGGTGAGATTGAATTCTTGCAACAAGAGTAACCAGTGAATAAGCCTTCCACCAACCACTGGTTTATTCATCAAATATCAAATGGCAGAGTGGTCAGTGTAAACATTTTTTTTTTATATCCAGTGATGTAATGACAAAATTTATTCAAAGCATAGACAACAGCCAAGAACTCTTTTTCTATAGTAGTGTAATTCCTTTCCGTAGGAGTCATATTTTTGCTGATAAAATAAATTGCATACATATGATCTTCTGAGTCTTTTTGTCCAAGGACATCGCCCATGGCTGTATTAGAAGCATCAATGTGGATATGGAAAGGTTTTCCCCAGTTAGGGCCACATAAGACAGGGATCGTCACCAGCTTTTCTTTGATAGAATCAAATACCTATTGACACTGAAGAGACCATTCAAAAACACAATCTTTGGTTAGCAGTGAAAACATTGGGGCGACAATTTTGCTAAAATCTTTTATGAATCAGCAGTAATAACTTGCATGACCAAGGAAACTTTTGATGTCAGTCTGATTAGCTGGTGTAGGTAATTGGGTGATGACTGATATCTTTTTGGGATCCACCTGTATACCTTGGGCTGAAACATGGTGACCTAAGACAATTCCTTGATCAACCATCATTAGACATTTTTCATGACTCAGAGATAGTTGGTGTTGTTCACATTGACTAAGTACTTTCTCAAGATTATTAAAGATTCTTCAAAAGTGGATCCATGGACAGTGAAATCATCCATGTAAACCTCAACACAGTCATTAGCAAGATCTACAAAAATGGCCAAGACTGCCCGCTGAAATGTAGTAGGGGCATTACAAAGCCCAAAAGGTAAGACTCGGTAAGCGAATGTACCCCAAGGGCATGTAAAAGTAGTCTTATCCTGATCAACAGGGGAAATGCTAATTTGATTATACCCACTAAACCCATCCAAGAAAGAAAAATATTTCTTACCAGCCAAATTGTCCAGGACTTGGTCAATGAAAGGCATGGGAAAATAATCCTTCTTGGTGGCTTTGTTAAGTTCCCTGTAATCAACACATATTCACCACTTACCATTCTTCTTGGGAACAATAACTAATGGGGAGACCCAATGACTATCAGATATAGGATAGATGAAACCTACCTTTAGGAGTTTTTCAATCTCACTTTTGACTATGTCTCTCAATGCTGGATTGATTCTTCATTGTGGCTGCCTTATAGGTTTGACATCATTAGTGTAAATATGATGTGTACAGATGATAGGATGAATTCCTTTCATATCAGTGTAATCCCAAGAAAAATCATGGGAATGTTTCTTCAAAACCTCAAGCACCCTAGCTTCTTGATTGACCTCCAAGTCGTTACCTATGGTCAGCTCTCTTCCCATACTGACAAGCACCTGCTTGGTATCATTTGCAAGAGCAAGCTCTATACTAGTGATAAAATAATTCAATGGGAAAACATGGGGCTGAAGCATGTGCAGGATGGGTATGTTGTCAAAGACAAAATCTTGGTTAAAGGACAATAGAAATCAGGAACTAAATATTCGGAATTATAAGCATAGAGTTTCCTACCAGACTCAGCAGAGGTAATGTCTACCAGAGAAATAGCAGAAGAGATGTCTAATGCTGGTATTCTGGATTCCGTAGCAATAGTGCTGATTTTCGTAGTTGTAGAGTCCTTAGAATCAGTCAGTGTATATGACTCCATAGCTTCTGCCATATGATTGTGTACTGCAATAGTGGCCAGAAAAGAAGAACTCAAAGAGTTAGCATCCAAAGAATCCACCCATACCTGGTCACAATTGTTCGTATAAGGCTGGGTAGGAGGATATAATGAAATGTGTTTGGATTTCTTCCCATTTAGAATTGTCATGTTGCCTGACCTAAAGTCAATGTATGCAATAACTGTAGCCAACCAAGGTCTTCCCAAGATGACTGGATATCCCAACTTCTGAGCTTTAGGCTCCAAAACCATGAAATCAACTGGGTACTCCCATGATTCAATAGTGACCATTATATCTTCAACCACACCATCAGGTACAACAAAAGATTGATCTGCTAACTGCAGAACAGTGTTGGTAGGTTGAAGTCCTGTTAAGGATAGCAGATTAAACATTTCTATTGTGATGACATTAATAGCAGCACCAAGATCCACCAAAACATTAGATATTGACTAGTTGTTTATACAAATAGTAATGATGGGACTCCCAGGATCCCCATATTTTGGTGAGATAAGGGTGTCAGCAACTAAATCAGCCAAATTCCCTTTGACTCTGACAGTCTTTGGGTATTTATTTTTCCTTCCTGGTGTCTTTATACACTCATTTCTAATGGTTTGGTTTAGTTAGGGATGTCCCTTATTGCTCACAGTAGTGGGACCTCAATATGTACTTTTTTCAATTCCTGAACTAGTTTTGTTTCATCTGCAGTTCGAGTGTCCTGTAATCACTCAGGAAAAGGGGCTGTAGTCTATTTGGGTATTTGATCATCCAGTGTATCTGGTATTGGTGAAGAACCAGTATTACCCTCAAGGTTTTCTTCCTTATTGGCATCAGTAGGTAGTTTTGTGATAACAACAGGAGGGTTCAATATTTTTCCAGATCACAGACGTAAATTACCAATAGTATTAACCTGCATGGTGTTACCTGGGTCTGTGTCATCAATTGAAGTTGTCTGTTGATTTTTAGGATTGGATACTGGCTGAGCCAAAAGTTGTGTTTGTGTTTCTTTTCCTTGATGTTGGTAGGCTTGAGGTGGAGGCATTAAAGCTTGTTGTGGCTGCTGGAACCTGTGTTGTTGATTACCATTTTGTGGTGGTGCCCAGGACTGATTTTGGCTAAAATTTTGTTGAGGACCCCACTGCTGATTGTGCCAAGGATTGGCTACGGGTGGTGGAGCCCAACCTGGCTGAGCGTAGGGATTTTTCCAAGGTGGTGGATATGGATAAGTCATCCAGTTTGAGTTTTCCCACTCAGGTTGTCCCCAAGAAGACTGAGAGGCTTGATTTGGCCATGACATCCTCCAGGGATTCTGAGTTGGTCTAGATGGGAACCCACCCTGATTGTTTGGTCTTTGGAAAAAGTTTAATTCAGCACTTGTTTGAGAGATGGCATTCAAACCTCCCTTCAACTGTGGTAAAAGTGTGTAATGCTTAGTGTCATGGTCAGTAACTTCGCAGATTAAGCACATGTCTGTGACATCCAAAGGACATTCTCTCAAGGGGTGTCTCTTCCGACACTTAGGGCAATACATGTCCAATGGTTCTTTGGCAGGGGTGGATTTTTCCTTGAGTCCATCTATGGTGGATGTTAATTATAGCAGAATGTCTATTTTCATGTTGGCCATTTCTTCCAGAAGTTCAGAGGTACCCAAAGACTTGGATGTTTGTTTTCTTCATATTCCTCCACATGTTCTAGAGTATCTTCTACATAGCTCAGTGATTTGTTCCATGGTGAGTTTATGCACGTCTCCTCCTCCCATGAGATGGAGGGAATCCTTAGTTTCCTCATCCAGTCCTTTAAGAAAGATTGTTTTAGTGATGTCTGCATGTAACTCATACCCACTGCGTTTATGGAGAAAGAGGAATCTATCCAAATAATCCTCTAGATTCTCATCTTCCTTTTTCTGTATTTGGAAGAACTCTTCCTTCCTATCCCTTCCCCTACAATAGTCTTGGTACTTATCCAGGAAGGATGTTTCCATGGCTTCCCAGGAATTAATGGAGTTAGATGGTAACCCCATAAACCATCTCATAACATAATATTTGAGAGTGGAGGGAAACAGTTTGAGTTTTTGATTGTCACTTCGGTAATCATATGTCTAGCATAGGATTTTAAATTCAAACAGAAATTGATCAGGGTCTTCTTTGGTCATTCCTAAAAGATGGGGAGGATGGATGGTGAGATATTTTTCATGGGTGCATCCTCATCCACATCGAGGAAAATGGGATATGTAAAGGTTTGCCCTAAAGGTTGGTCTTCAGCATTCCCAAGGTCCCCCATTGCCGAGTGGTGTGAAGAGGATACAGAATGCTCAGAAGAGGTTCTAGGCATTGAGTTGGAATTTGTATCACTCTCAGTGTTTCTTCCTTGTGAAGTGTCTAGAGAGATTTGTTGAATATTGTGTGCTATAAATCTCCCTTGGTTATCTCGTGACCTATGCATCAAGGTTGGTTGTTTTAAAATGAGGTCCGAGAGAACTACTGGTTTCCTATATGAACTCCATTAACACCCATAGCATATGGAATAAAAAAAATGGAGCTTATGGTTATGTCCCCAGCAATGGCACCAAAAATGATGGGTTGATGTATTCTTCCAATCATTTAACTGACATAATTTCTGTCAGTGTCATTCTAAACCAGGGTTGTGTCCTAGGCAGTATGCAATGGAGTCTAGGGGAACCAGTTATCTGTTGGGTCTGTTGGGGGGTTGCTTAGTTTAGTGACTATTCTATGGAAATGCAATTCAAATCTATGGAAATTAAATATAGTTCTACAGAATTCAACTATTTGTGATGAAAGGAAACTAACAACTAATCTTCTACTGTAAAATGAAATATGCACACACTATTCTTAACAAATGAAATTACAACTGTATAAATGAAACTTAGTAGAAAGAAAGATTATTCGTTAACCAAATTTGCATAACAAAAGCATCTATTCTAAATGAAATTAGTAATGGAGAAAGCAGATACAGTTAATCAAAGCACGCATGTAAGATTTCTCAAATGAAAATTGCAGTAAATCCAATCAAAGAACTGTATGCATGAACTCAAAATAACCTCTTATCTCCTTGGTCGAGTGGGCCCTTGCTCTTCCTCGGGATAGAGGGATTAACAACCTCTGATTCTCAAAATGTTGTAGCTTTCATTAACTCAAAATAAGTTCATAACATAGACTAGTAAAAATATCAAGAACTGGATGCAGATAATCTCCTTCAGTATATCAAAAAGTGGTACTACCAAGTTCTGAAGACGAAGTCTTCATATAGATACTGTTAGTTACAAGATCCACCATATTAGGTGGCATTAAACACTGTCCACCAAATACTAATTAAAACACATAAATTTCTACGGGCTGTTAGGAACAAGCCCAGACTAATAGGTCAACTTGATGGAAACAGTCTTCTGCCACATGCTTCGAACTCGGGCTCCATAACTACCAGCAACTTCCATCATTTCCTACACACATCATCACATTTGATCTCAAAAAGACAATTAGTAGGAGGTTCATGTGATAATTGGTTTTCATAAACTATAGCAAGGAAAATGCATCAAACCTACTAAGATATAACTACACAAAACATCCCCATGTATTAATAAGTCATATCAAAAAGAGTATTTTCAGCTTGAAGAAATGATATTAATGAGCCAAACAATGCACTGATATTTGGTAGAGGAATGTCTATCTTCTTATGAGGACATGAAAGGGAAATTTGTGGAAATATACTAAGGGTCTTAGATTTCAATTATGAAGAAGAACCCTTGGGAGGGATGATAATGATTTCAACCAGCAGATCTTAAGATTGGGAGGTTAATGGTGGTGGTAGTAACTTTTATTTAAGGATGTCTAAAGAGGATGTGGATTGAGTTGATGTGGGCGAGTCTAATTTTTTGGATGAGATAGGGGCATCATTTGAAGTTATGATGACTTACAGTTCTCTCATAAATTATTCAAATGATGAGAATGACATATGGGGAGATGGTGGTGTTGATGTGATTACAGTAGTTATTTGATTTTCATGGGAAGAAGTGTAGGAAGGGGAAATGGAATTGTTTTTAAGGATGGTACAATAGGTAAGGGTGGTGTTATCCCAAATTCATCCCCCAGGTCGATTTGGATAACTCATCATAAATGTACTTAGCCCTCAAAAATATGGGACATGCGAATGAAATTTAAATTCAACCCCATATATTAAAGTAAAAGATAGCTTAGGATGGCTCCATAGAGTTGGAAATGGCGAAACAAGTTGGTCAGGTTTTCTGGTAAGTATGAATCAAGTTGGATGATGGCCAAGCTACAGAGCCAAATGGATGAGTTTGTCATAGAGCTGGGGTGAGAAGGTCATAAAATAACTTGATCAGCTAGGTTGGTGGGCAGTTAGATGGCTGGTTAGGTGACACACCGAGTTGGTCGGTGGTGGGATGACTGTATGGTACATAATAATATCTTGGTAGTGGCTTTGAGGTTAGACGGTGAAGCACATCATATAGCTAGGTTGGCCGGATGAGTTGGTCAGTTGAGATGGATGGATGGGTTGGTCAGCCAGCTGACTATTGTGGTAGTGTGTTGATGAGATTGGGTTAGACGGTATAAAATTTTTACAATATCCAGCCCTCTCAAGTTGGACAACACAGGCTGAGATGCTAAGGTTGATTGGGTTAGTATTGTATGATGAGGTTGGATGGTGTCCAACCTCTTAGGTTAGATGGCCCAGGGTGAAGATGATGACTATCAGGTTGGTCAGTGACCACAAAATGTATGACCCACATAGTTAGACGACGTCTAACCCTCCAAGTTAGACGGTCAAAGATAGGCGGTGTATGGTTAGATGGGTCATGATGATGGATGCCTGAGCAGTGGTATGGCGAGGTTGGACGTGTCACATATTAGATGACCCACGAGTCCCAGGAAGATGAAGGTGAAGTAGGTGGGTAAAAAATATAGTTCAACCACTAATTTAATGATGGTAGTTGAGGTCGTTCAACTACCTATCAGGGATTTATTGAGGGTTGGTTGCATAATTGCCTATAAAATGGACTCGAACTCCTCATTTTTACAGAGACATTCTGGGAGTTGGGGAAACTCTTACAAAATTTCCCCTAGACTCCATTTGAGTTGTGAGCCTCCTCTTAGGCTTGGAAATTTAATTATGCCTTTATGCATCAATATAAATGGTTTGTGCATCAATGTAAATGGTCTGTACATATTATAGAGCAATAAAATTATTTTTTTGTGGTATTTTAATACTTTCTCATGTTTTATTGTATCTTCTTTCCTTTCCACTATTATTGTTCCATTCTATGTATGTATTTATCTCGTGTAGGTTTATGAGGTTGTGTTTTATGGAGTGCAGATGATGACTAAGAATTTGGGTCTGTGTCACATTCGTTTGACCTCTCCTAGCCCTGTTTTCCTTATTCTTCCTCCCTCAACAGGATATCTCGCCCCCCTTTCTTGGTGATATCACCACAATTAGCTTAGGATTTCCACTTTTACACCTTTTTAAACCTCTTTCTCTCTCTCTGGTCCCTTGGCATGGTTAGTTTAGGATTAGTTAACTATATTTTCCCTTTTTAGGAGTAGTGTTATAAATAGGGTTAGATGGAGGAGCCAAATTTCTCTGGAGGTTTTTCCTAGGTTCACAAGTCCCAAAACTTGAGAGGTGGAACCACGATGTCAAAAATTTCATGGATTGCCCCAAATACACAGGAAAAATTGGGGGGTGATGTAATTTTGCTACAATGGGTGGAATAGAGGTGGGAAAAGTAGTGGGTATGATCAAGTCTGAAATAAATGGAGGCAAAAAGGATGTGGAAGGTGCTGGGGATATTATTTTAATGGAAGAAGATGTAGATGTAGAATAAAATGATGAAGTAGGGGTATTTTAAAATGAATATCTAAGGAAGATGTAAAAATGAGGGAAGATGCGAGATGAGATGAAGGAGAGGGGTAAGATGTTGATGAGTTTTTCAAGTTGGTAGGGGTGAGATCAGGGGAAGACATAGGTGAGGGATCAAGTGTGGAAATGGGTGATATGATGGGAGGGATAGGCTTGGATATAGTAGATGTGGGTGTAATGGGCTCGATGATAGAAGTGGATGAAGTTAGTCAAGTGATCAAAGAGGAGGATGTAGGAACATGACTTAGGGCATTAATAGTGTGGGCTTCGAGTGTTTGAGATGTGGAAATGATTGCTTGGCTAGAAGGAGGATGGTTAGGAAAAATTTGTTTAAAGACGTCCAATGGTTGATTAGGAAGGGCATTAGGATTACTCACTTCAAGGATCCCTTTGTTGATAAGCCTTTGAACAAGGTCCTTGAAGCTACGACACTTCTCAATTTCATGCCCACAAATTCTGTGATGTTTGCAATAAGCATCCTTGTGATACCAGGAAGGCATGGCACGTGATTTGTCTAAAGGCCAAATAGGAGTTAATTGGATAATATTGAAATCCATAAGGTTATTAAATATGGAACTATAAGATTCCCCGAGAGGAGTATAGTTTAAGGTAGGGTGAGGAGCTCTTTGTGAGGGCTTAGACTAGGAGGAAGAAGAAGAGGAAGATTTGATAACAATAGTGTTTTCCACACTCTTGGATTTATCATGATGATAAGAATAAGAGGAGGACTTAGTGAAATCCATCTTGGGTTTGTTGGATTTAAGTTTTACATAGTCTTGTTCAAGGGTGTGAATTTCTAATTTCCGAGCCATGGTGAAGGATTTCTCAGAACCTTGAAAGGACTGAATTTGGAGAGTAGAGGAAATGTGTTTAACACCAGATTGGGTAAAAACATCAATGAGCTCAGTATGAGGAAGGAAAAATTCTAACTGGTTGATGATGTCACTCCGTCTTGTGAAAAAATAAAAAATGGATTCATATTCAAACTATTTAATGGTGTATATATTAGTAATGGTGATTTTACAAGCGATATTGATGGATAAGTTTTATAGGAAGAGTTAGGAAAGTTGTGTGAAGGAGAAGAGAGAATGCTAAGGGATATCATTATACCAGTCCAATGGAGGGCCAGATAATGACATGGGAAATGTTCTGAACATGAGGTCCTGGTCATGGACTATAAGATAGCAGGAATGTCGGAAATCTCGAAGGTATTGTTTTGGATCTTCCTTACTTATGAATTTAGAGAACTTATGGATTTCCCAATGAAGAGGATAAGTTTTTACTGGGATAAAAGGATGAATGGGATCATTAAAAAAAAATCGTATGTAAATGAGCTCTTGGGACCAAAGGTAGCAGCTTCCAAATTGGCCAATCTACTCATCAATGTTTGCATGGGGTCACTGGAAGTAGGTAAAGGAGATGGTGAAGGATGAGGTTTTTGGATGTAGGAAACAAAAGTGATGGATTGAGGATGAGACTATAGAGGATAAATACGATCCTGAGGACGTGGTTGATAGGGAAGAGAATAAGTGATAGGATGAGTTGGACAAGTTGAGAGATGGGATGTTGAAAGAGCATGCAAGTAGAAGGATAATATTGAGGGATTTGTTGTATGATAAGATGATTTTTTTGAGAATGGGTGTGATAGGGAGGTTGAGATGTTGGAATGGGATAATGATAGGACATGTGCTGAGTATTGGTATGAGGAGGGGGGTGATGTGTATGAAGGGTACATGAAAATAGTGGTTTCGAATATACCACTTTGGCATGAATTTAAGATGTGGGAATGGATACCAAGTTTCTAGGAAGATGCTCAATCATAAGAGGGAGGGAGACTGATCTAGAAAGAGGTTGAGCAAGGATATCAATGTCTATAGTGGATGATGACATAATGGGCATAGAGGAAGGATCGATAGTGTTGATGTGAGGAAAACCAGATGGGATGGGGACCACTAACTAATTAGATTAATGAATGGATGAATCAATGTATCCATGTTCATGTTGGACTATGGTCAATTCACTCATCACTTGAGGGAAGAAGATGAAAAGTTGAGAAGTTAGGATATGGGTAGACTCAGGGTATGTATAAATTTTTTAAAGAGGAGGTCCATCGATGGGTAGGTGAGTGAATTTATGGATGAGGTAATCATGAAGTGCAATATCATTAACATCAAGGATTTCCTAGAACTCCACACATCCACAAGGAACAAGAGGGGGCTCAAACACCTCAACATAAGTGGCTAACAATGGTGTAGATAGTTGAGAATGGATAAAATGATGATAAATAGGGGATTGGTCTCAACATGAGCATGAACCGTGAGTGTTTCACTAGAAGAGACAATAGGGATAATGGACATAGTGATCATAGAGGAAGAAATGAAAAGAGGGATTGATGCTTGTGTGAGAGAAGAGGTAGAGACACGAATGTTAGATGAAGATGCTTGTTCTATTTTCCTTTTTTGTAATTGAGTAAGAAAAGGCACGAAACAAGAAATAAATACCTGTTTTGACTAGTTACTACAATAGGAAATAAACACAACACAATTTATTTTAATCTTGGTTACTTAGAAAAGATGTAAAGAAGAAATAAAAGGGATTAGGAGGGACCTAGGAAATGGTCAATCTAAGTCTAGTTTCAGGACATTGTGGTTGTGGAGTCCTTGATATACCCAAAGGTACGTGAGGCCCGAGTCTTTATAGGATTTATAACATGGCCAGAAAACCATGGCAACTTTCCTATTAGGTGATGAAATCCCAATAGTTACACCTAGAAGGAATGTTTATATGTATGAATTTGATATGTTTTATTTGGATGTGTGTTGAAATGAGTGAATGCAAAACTGTTACCCCCTAATTATATTATGTGAACAAGAAAATAATGAGGAGGTTATTGTTAATACCCATAAATGAAGTGTGACGATTCGATGGAAACAACAAACATGATATGTAGTGTGATGAAAGAAAGTGAGAAGAAATAAAGATAGGGAATACCTGGTATTTGATTTTCCTATTTATCTGACTTTACAAGAAAATAAGCACACAAAAAGGAAAATCCAAGCAACTCCTAAGCCAACACAAGCAATTAAAGGTGAATTCCTACCTACGTTGTTAATAAAAAGGGGACATAGAAAAATATGAAATGGAAGAAATGGAAAATAAAGAGACCTCACCAAAGGAAGAAGGTCCCACTAGGAATGCTGGAATGTTTGACAAGATTTCCAGGCTACCTATTCCAGATTAGTTAAAACCATACAAAAAATTAAGAAACCTTGAAATATGGGATGGTTTAGGAAACCTACTGATGGCGATAGGATAGTATGGTACGAGCGCACAGTAAATGATCCTCCTCACAACGAGTCACCAACCTGCACAATAATGAAAGACTAAACATGAAAGGAGATTAATAAGAGATATGATGGGATTCTTGACAATACTTGACTCCAAGAAGCACAAACTTCCTCGAGAGGATGTCAAACCATGTGATGATAACAAAGAGTGATAATATGATAACAGAAAGGAAATACTAATAACAAAAACTAAACAAGTATTTGACAAGATAATCAAACTAATATGATGATCAAGGATGAAAATGATGGAAAACGAGAACAAAAGATAGAGGGTCAATGAAAACTTTAGATTAGTATAGAGATTCGATGGAGACCTGGGAGCAGACTAGAGATTTGACGGTGATCAAAACAGAACTATGCAGAACAACAGGAAAATCTCAAGTAAAAGATGATATAACGGATAACTATATGTTTCTAGAGGAATGGAATGTCACAGGGATGGATTAGATGTAAGATATATTAGATAGGAATGCATGAAAAATAGATAGGGTGTGTTATGGATGGGATGTTGCACAATGTAGGCTATGGGTTGATGGTAACCAGGTGTGATTAGTGGCGATCAGACCAGAGATGAAGTGCTAGCAAGTAAATGGGATAATTTGTTAGATCTGGGGATGATTGAAGATGACTCAAGGATAAAACAAAGCTCGACAAACACCTGCAAGTACCTGTAAATTAAAACAAGCACATACATGAACCAAATCTCCACAATACTCTATAACTCCAAGTTATCAATGTAAAAGGAAAAAATAAGATATCTCAACTAATTAGAAGGATCCACGGATAACACTAAAGGCAATATGTTGCAAAATCACATAGAAGTCTCAATATTTTTTAGCCCTTTGAAAAGAGGGATAGAGGAGATTAAATAACCCAAGGAATGGTTGACGACAACCTGGGTTAGTCATCGATGACCGGGGAGAGAATACTATCATTTGAATGTTATGATGAAAACTGAGGATAAGAATAGAATTTCAAATGGGTGATGGAATATTTTTAGGATTGCACGTGTGTAAGAGGGTTAAATGGGTGTAAGGGAGGTGGAAACAATCTTAGGAAGGGATAAGGTGAGTGGGGGGAACCCTAGGGAAGGGTTAATGAAGGGTAGTAATGAAGAGGGGTTTGAATCCCATGGGGTATGATTAAATGAGGGAAATTAGGATAGATTTAGGGTTTATTTAAATTATTTTAGGATTAATGGGATTAGTGGGAATCTTTAAAATTTGGAACATGTGAATTAAGTTAGGTAAGGGGGGATAATGATAAAATGGGATGAGGGGAAATATATAATAATTTAAGGGGAAAAGGGTGTAATTTTAAAAATAAGAGGGAAACAAGTGTGCTAAGAGAGGGTGGAAATCAAACGTGGGATGAAGGCATGTGGAGGTGACGAAAATAGGTGTCTATACCAGGAGTAATATAAAATTTGTTAAGTGTGAAATCATACTCCTTAGAATCTTGATTCCTAAAGGAAGGACGGGTATTATATGAACCTTATTTGTTCCAAAAGGATTTCAATATGAAGTTAATGTAATGATGTAAGGGTTATTAGAACATTAGTAAATGAGAGGATATTTTGGAATGGTTGTTAAATGTCACATACACCTTGAATGATGCCAACATGACTAAGATGACTGTTATAATAATTAAAAATTAAATAATGCCTCATTAGTGATCATTCAACCTATAAATGGGAAACTTGCAATACTTAAGGGATGAACATATTCACCTAACCCATCATCATTGTTTAAACAACAATATTAAATGATTAAAATTATAAAAATGGTAATTTGAGACTTGTCCCTTTTGAATCAATGCAAACCCTTTCCTATGTATCATGAAAAATGCAAACTAGGTATTTAAGTTAAGTAGTTAGAATACATAGTTAGTTTTAATAACTTAAAAATGAAAAAGAGTGTAACCTTAGTGTTTAAATGCTATTTGAAAAGAACACAGAATCTATCCACTTTTGACCTAATATAATTCCTTTTATTTCATGTGAATCTATCTTGTTGCAGTGAAGATAAATTACAAAATTAAGTAAGCATGCTCCTTAGTAATGAATCCTTATAACAAATAGTATTAGCCTCATGTGTGTCTAAATGTTCCTATCAACAATCAGGCTAAATAAATAAATTTCCATAAGAGAAATGAGCAAAAAAAATGGAAATGTTATAAGTAAAATTTTAAATGAAATAAAGCAAATACAATATAGTTTAAAGAAGAATTGACGTTTACATGTTAAATGATATTCAAATAATTACAGTCAATAATGAAGTAATACGATAATAAATCTATAAACCATTAAAGTATCATGTCATGGAAAGTGCCTCTATGTGAGTTTATATTGTAGTTAGATTGTTATTTTGTACTTTTCCATTTGGGTAAAATGTGGCTTGATGTGCATTATGTTTTTTCATGTTATATATGTGGGTTCATGTTTGTGTAAATTTCTTATGTGATGTTGAGTTATACTAAGTGATTCCATGTTGTGTCATGTATCAAGTAATGTAATTCAAAAACATTATTCTAGTATTTTTTTTATTATATGTGTGTCAAAATTGTGGGCATGACATTCGGTACTAGAGTGGAGTTTCATGCTCTCAAACCTATGATATAGTTGGTATTATGATTATTATGCATGGAGGAGATGGAAGAGTAATGTGATAATATTTTGTGATGTGAAAATCATTATACTTGTGATTATATGAGTACACCTATTGTGGATACTACTTAGTGTGGAATTATCATGATGTTGATGTGTTTCACGATGAGACAATTACTCTCTCTTTTGTTAATTCAATGTGAATTTTATATGTGATGTACTGCCTTGTTGTGTGAAAGGAATCTTATTGTGGAATATGAAGTGTTGTAGTGTTTCATTATTCTATGATATTGTGTATGTCTACTAACATTATATTAACTTGTGTACCACCATCGTATATAATCAATACATGAGAACCCTATTAAATAGGAAAACATAAACCATCCTAGATAATAGTATGTGGGTGGAACTACTTATACTATCTAGTCCAAAATAGGTAGGCATGACTAACTTATTAACCTATTTGGTTAAAACCACTATAACCATGTGAATAGAAACTATACCTTATAAGTATTATAATAATATGCTAACACCCTCCCTTAATGAGTAAACCAGAAAAAATACTAAGTTTATCCTTGAATTTTATGAACTTTTTTGCACCAAGTGGTTTGGTCATTAGATCAGGTGGATATTTTGTAGCAGATTAGTAGAAGATATTGGTGTCTTCATTTGTAACAAATTGTTGAATGTAATGACGACGAGCCACAATGTTTTGGTCATGGAATGGAATAATGGATTCTTCACCATCTTCAAAACACTTTGGTTATCATAGAAAATAAAATTAGGATTTTATGTCTCAAATTAAATATCCCATAAGATTTTATTTATCCACATAGTTTCACAAATTATTTTAGATACCAAAAATATATACCCCTCATCTTTATTCATTTAAATTAATTAAATCGATACAACACCCTTCGTATCTTAAATATATCAACATCACATAAGTATGCCCTTCATCACCCCATTTTTTTAATCAATTAGTTAAATGTATGAATATTTCATCATACACACCATTTAATCACATTTATCAAAATTATTTATCCTAAGTCTAAACCACCCAAATACACCTAAATCTATTTATTCCCTAAAATCCATATAATACCACCTTTAATCCCCTTATCTCCACACACATATCATTGTCTCTACACATATCAAAATCATCTACACACACCTAAATTAATACAATCTAATTTATTTAGTCACCCTCCAAAACAAACACAACACGTCTTCTAACAGTCTAACAAATCCACCCCTTGAAATCTAAACCAAAGGCCATGATTTAGCAATCTTTCCCAACATTTTCACCTCCAAAGCTCAAATAGACTGGAATCTTTGGTGATTCAAGTAATCACCAATGATTACTTCAGCACATTTTCTAGCCTCTCTCCAGGATCCTCAACTTGTGTTCACGAAGTCTTTCTTTTGATTTGGTTCCACAGCTTCTTATGTATCATCATTTAACACTTGGGAAATAAAATTAACATCAATAATTATCATATCTTCAATGAGAATCTTGGAGAAATGTTGGATCGCCTATAATTATCTGTTCACCACTCAGTCTGCAGACTTTATCACCCATCACACATCACTCTTTAGTGAGGTTTGAGGCTTCTTTTAGCTCCACATCAACCTCTAGGTACCTCTTACTTGTTTATTCATATCTTGTACATCATTTCTGAACATTTAGCATTCTGTAAAATCAAGTTTGAATCATCACATATTTGAATTTATCAGTTTATTACAAAGCACTAGAATTGCTAGTGATTACCCCAATCGCTAGCGAAACCTATCACTTTTATCTTTCTGCAATTTCATCCATTTTTCATCAAGTATATTTTATCTATCATATCAAACTGGTTACTTCTAACATATTATTGAGTATGGATTAAATTAATATGGTAATTGGTGGCCCCTCTCACGAAATAACCAACATTCACTCCTCACCTATGATTTTTCATCCTTTCTACTTGGAGCAATATGACTTGTTACATGATATAATACTATGTGCTATCCATTGTGCCCTGTTGGATGAGTTAGAGAACATTTTTGAGTTCACTCAAAAAATCCCTGACGGTGTAGAAGGATATTTGGTTGCATATTTTGAGTATCAACACATTCGAATTGAACTTACTTGGCTTGAGTACAAGGCCCAATAATAGGATCCACATTTTGAGCTCGAGTTTGAGCCATAGGCTTCCTCTTCCTTCTCTAATCTATTTTCTATTTGATTTGTAATAAAATTATCATTTATCATCATATTATCTTGTATTGGTTATCATATATTGTACATATTTCACTTCTACTTGATTTTGTAAAATGGGATTGACATCCTTATAAGGAATCCCATTTACTTCTGGGGGACCAGCCTTTGCCAAGAAATCTACCATTTATCTTACTGATCATATTTTGTTTAGTTTATGTGATTTACAAGTTTCTTAATGGAGAGGATCTTGTAAAAAACTTCCATGGAGCACAACATCAATCATCATCCATGGGTACACTAAGCCCCGAGTCTTCTGAGGTTAGTTTATCCCTATTTTCTTGCTTAGTTAATTCAAGTTAAAGAGGTAGGAATATTTTCTGAAATTCTTGGCACGCCCAGTGGTATAGAGTCCCTTATTTCATTGTTTTATTTCATAAAAATACCATTTGTGTTTATTTTTAGGTTCTCTGTTCAGTAATCATTAGCGATTTAGTCAATCAACAACGATCGAGCGAATCATCAGCGGTTCAGTCAATCACCGAAAATTTTTCTGAACACTTTTGCTTACTTTGCAGTTTTCCTTCTAGTTACTATTTTCTATTCATTTATTTGTTTTCAAATAGAATTAGGTTTTCATATTTCTGTTTATGTAGATTTACTGTCAAAGTCTAAAGAAAATATTTCATTCATTCAGGATATCATATTTTTCTATATCTAGTTTTATAATTTGTAATTGTTAGTGATTTGGTCATTCGCCAATGATTCTCATAATCACTAACAATTCCTCTGAATCCTTTTGATTAATTTATGATTAGTATTCTAATCTTTTTTTCTAATGTTTCTTCTTTGTTTCTTCTAACTTGTTTTGTAGGTTGGTGTTTCTGGAGTTTTTTCTTGTTGGATTTCTTGTTTCTTAAAAATTAAAAAGGAAGCGTTTATCGCGGTGAATCCTAAAACCTTATTTTTATTTCAGTATTGCATTATTTGATTGTTTTCTCTCATCAAAAATATGATTTCATTTTGGGTCTTAAAAAGAACCATTTCATCCTTCTTGCTCACATAGTTTTAATTAGGAAAATTAATCAGTTGCATTCACTTTATTTTCCCCCACACAACCAAATCATTTAAAACATCAAACATGAATTTAAACAATTCCCACCTAGGTGATAACTATTGGGATTTCATATCCCAATAGGGAAACTGAATAGGTGTTCTAGCTGAGTATAAACATCTATCTATGGGTATATTGGCAAAGCCCCTGACTTCCTTATCATTGTGGGGCTGTGAAGGGAGGAGGTAGGCCCCAATACCAATATTTTATTGGCAACAATATAGATTTGAGCCTCACGTAGCTTTGGGTATATAGAGGATGTCACCCATAAACATATTTGAAACCATCCATATAATGCCATTTCCTAGGACCCATCATCCATTTTTCACATTTCACTTTTTTCTTAATTAAATCAAGATAATCTAAAAAATATATTTTGTTTGTTCCTATTTTTTGTAATCAAACCACTTAGTTACTTTTTTAGGTGATTGTGTGATTATTTACTATGGTACTTACTAGACAACAAGCCTATAATCAAACTTTAGAAAACATGTCTACACCATTACAACAACATATCATATCATCTATTCCATTATCTATAGCATTACCTACCACATTCTCTACACCATTACAACAACAAAATCCATTTTATCTACCAAACACATCCACTCCTTGTACTGAAGATCTACCAATTTGGGATGAAATAAAGGAGAAATATAATGAAGAAATGCAACAACATCTATTACATTCTACAAATCAATTTCATAGTCAAATTTTCCATGGATATGAGAAAAAAGAAACCGAGCAACAATATTATCCTAGATCTCAATCAGAATCATTCGAAACTCCTTTCATTGATAGAGGAGCATCTATTTTTGAAGAGATTTTAGATTCAAAACTTGTTTCCCTTAATTCTTATCTTACAGCTAGGGGTGTCCAACTCCATCCATTTATATCCAAACCACACATTCTTGATCCTTCATCTAGTATTACAGGTCTTATTGATTCAAACCAACAACCTGTGATCCAAAAAATATATTCAAATCCACCCATAAGTCAATATGAAACATCAAATGTTGAGTCTTCCATTCCTACTAGTCAACCTGAAACATCCAATGTTATGTCTTATGTTCTTATTTTTAGTCTTCATATGATTTATTCTCAAGACACAACTACCCAACAACCCACATCTTCACCTGAGCCTTCCATTTCTTCTACACCTCCCTTAACTTTTAAGTAATATCAGTGCTTTCATGTCTACCCCTCTAGCATCTTCAACCATTCAAACACCTCCAGTAAGTTTTTTTTTACATTTCTAATCATGTATCTCAACTAGTTAGCAACCTCATTCAGAACATCACTATGTCTAGTCCTGCATAGATTCCCTTAATCAATACTAGTGTAATCACCACCACTCTTCATGTTTTAGTCTAATCCTCTATATTCCTTGTCTTACAACATATTCCATAACCATCGCAACCATTAATTTTTATACCACAATCTATTCCTATTCAAAACATCCCACAACAAGCACCATCTCTCGTTGCCTCTATAATATACTTTCAGAAACCACCTCCTTATTCACAACCTTTTACCACCACATCTATCCCACATCCTTATCAATACATTCAACAATCACAACTGTTAGTTTCCCAACCTACCTATAACATTCCACAACAAAAACAGTAGACAATAATACATTCCACAATAATCCATTAAAAAAAAGATTTCCCTCTCAAAAAACATTTTGTATCAACAAAATATCACATAGCAAAATATCCCTCAACAAAACATTTCGTATCAAAAAAAAAAACACCACAGCAAAATATCCCTCAAATTTTTTTTTTATCAAAATAACTCACCCAGTTATTTAGATAACGTGTATGCACTTTCTGACTTAGAGTTCTTCATTTTATGGTTGTGTGTGCTCAAAGTTCACTTGACACATTTCCTTGGGTGCATTTTCCTCGTGTTCCTTCCTTCTTTTCCTCGTGTGCCATTTGTGTGCTTCCCCTTCTCCCCTTTCCATTTTCCTTCTCCTATTTGTTCCAATTTTCCCTTGCTCACCCACCTTCTTCCTAACACCTATTCACCCCACGCATGTGCCTTACATTTACTTCAATCAGCTAAATCACTGGCCCTCTCACACGCCCCACAGATCTTTGTAATAGTTGTTCCTTGACCATGTGTTCTCTGCTCAGCAGTTTGCCTCATTTCCCTACATGCGTTGCACACACCTCTCTTCTATCTTCTTCCCGCACCTCATTCTTCCATCCATATACCTTTACGCCCTCCTCTACATCATTTCATTTCATGTCATTCTGACATGTTTTAGTGTTCCAACAGGACGCCCAATCCTTGCAAAAAATCAATGGAAGACATGTGGAACAAATGACAAGAAAATTCACACAGCTGGCCATCCTTAAAGCCAATCCATGTGTGCCATGTGTCTTACATGCGCAGACGACTCTAAAAAAGTTCTGGCATCTGTATGTTTTGCTATAGAGCTCCAATCAATGCACGTCTAGACTCAATCAATAACTGCTGAGATGGGCTAGAATGTTAAATATTCAAATTCAAATTCTTGGTAGACCTGGTAGGTGAGAAATGGGAAAACATCTTTCTGAGCATTAACGGGTAGATCTAATTTATCCAACCACCCTATTTGATTTGATTCTCCCTCCTTCCTTCTTCAACATGCCAAACAGACTTGGGGAAGTGCATTTGAAAGATTCTTACATGGATTTGCAGGCATTGAATTCTTTTTATTAGTGGTTGCATTTCACATTTGAATTTTCCCTCCTTCTCTTCTTCTTCTATGAATCATATATAAATGTGAAATTTGGGCTCATTATTAATGTTAGATACTTTTAATCCTTACGTATTTTGCGAAGGGCTTCATATTTTCTATATTTTGAGTTGTAGACCTCTGGATCTGGTTCTTGCATATGGATATCGGCCTCTTTCACCATTGTAACAGCTCTGTGCATTTCTGGAAGTAATAGAAGCATTTTTCTATGACTATTCTCTTGTCCTAATGTGTTTGCATTCCTTCTTCTTGCCTTTTCTTTTGCATTGTGTGTTCTCGTTGTGAAATTATACGTCCCTTGCAGTTCCTTATTTAGTTGTGTTCCATGAGACTGATATGGTAAATACATTTTTAAGTTGTGTTACACATGCCTAGCCTTCTTTCACACATTTCCTTTCACTTTCACTCAGAATAGATAGTGTTCATCCCTCTTTTTCTGGTCCTATCACCTTTTAGTGTAGTTTCCTTTCATGTTATCCTCCTATCCCTGGTCTCTTGGCATCCTTAACTTAGTTTTTCCTTTCAACACTAGTAGTAGTAGTAGCAGTAGAAATAGATAGAGGAACCGGCCTTCTCTAGAGATTTCTCCCAAGCATGCAAGGTCCCACAACTTGGGGATGTTTCCATTGTTGTCACAAACAACTTGGTTCTTCTAGATCCAAGACATGGGTGCAAGTTTGATGACCAACAGTTTCTGGCACACCTGTGGGGGACAAACCCAATGAAAGCTTAAATTTTATATTTCTAGGATTTCTAGTGTGTGGACTTAGTATTTCAGCCTATGGAGGCTCATTTCAAACATCTGGACGACTCCCAACATTTGTAGATATATTTTTTAGTAGCACTAAGTTCCTTTCATGAGAAGAGTGCATACAAGGAGAAGTGCAGCAGCTGAAGATTCTTTCAAGTACCTCCAGTCTATCCCCAAGAAGAGTTCATTCCAGAAGGCTCGCAAGCACATCTCTATCTCCAACGTGCCGCACCCATTCAACTTCCTCCTCACAAAAAAAACAAGTGTGCCCTATTATGGTGAACCACCCACCTCCTCCATTAAGGAAATTTTCTAACTTCACCGGAGGAAGTCCCCTAGTTCTAGCCATGACAACATGATATGCCAAATGGCATGCTCAAATTATTCCATATTTTAATGGTGAGAATCAAGTCACCCCTCACATTGCATATCCAGGATGTAGAAAATGTATGTTCACTCTATTTGATCACACATGACGATGTAGCAGTTAGGATACTTGTATCCTCTTTCAAAGGAAAAGTTCTTCAATGGTGCCAAGCCTTGAGACTTGGATCTATTACCACCTAGGATGAGATGAAACAAATATTTTCAATTATATTTTAAGATAATTCAGATCACCTATCTCTGGTGGAGAAACTAATAACAACAATGAGGGTGCCCAATGAGCAAGATGATTGATTTCAAAATCAAATTTCAGAAAACTTGGGACAAAATCCCTCTTGTGGTAAGACCTATAACACAACATGTTTTTCTATATTATCTAAAGGTGTTGAACAACGAAATATCAGTCATGATTCAGTCTATGGGATAGGACTTTACTAGCTAGCTTATAATATTATAGTAAGGGAAAAATATTTAGTCTTATTAAGGTAGGAAAGATAGCTCCTAGACTGCCTATGCCCTTCTTCCCAAAAATGCCACAAGCACCCTGTTAGTCTAGTGAGAAAATTTGTTGGGTGAACAAACTTGTGGATTTCTTGCCAATAGCTCTAGATGAATCTAAGTACCTTCTACTTAGGACCGGTGTAGCTGCCATATGTGCATGTGCAAGAGAGTGTGGATTATCTGTGGTGGTCTTTCGACCAGGGATCCTAATAGGGGCACTCCACTGACCTTGCGACAAATCTATCAATCTCTTGATAGGGAAGTCTTCATCATGTAGAGTGGGAAATGTTCAATGAGAAAAGGGGTAGGAGAACTAATGTTGAAGGTAGAAAATGATATTCCTTCACACACACTAGTTAGAAACTTCAGACACATGCATTTATCGGAAGAAATAACTCTGTGAATAAAAACAAGACCAAATAGAATTCACTGATCACCAAGTATCAAGAAACCCCTTAGTCAAAGAAAGCTAGAAAATCCTTCTTCTTGTATTGATTGATCTAAATCAAATTTGTACATAATGTGGGAATGGAAGAAATTTGAAAGGGGAAGAGAGTAGAAGAAAATGGCTATCTCCATTTGCTTTCTCTAGGTACACTGCACTCTTGAGGTCTACAAGATCAATTGATAACCCTTTGAAATGGGAATGGCTTTACAATTTATAGAATAGAATATGACTCTTCATCTTCCTCATGACCTTTCGAATACCTTAATCATGATTTCGCCAGACTGTTCATATTCCACTTTCTAAATATTTAAGTCCCTTTTATAATACCAAGGTGACTTAATTTACATCCATGTTCCTAAAGTCACATTTTAAGTGACTTAGAAGGTCCATATCAAAAAGTGCAAACCCCATATGAAGTCATTAGAAAATTTGAAAGTGAGAGAAAGTTGGGGGAAAGAGGAGAGAGAAAGAGAGTAGAGAAGAAGAAGAGGATAGGTCTACCCAATGAAGTCTGTTGATCCTCGGTTGATGGAAAGCTCCAAATGCAATGAAGTTCTGAATGTCCCATTGTGTCAAAACTGCCCTTTGAGTGTGACTTACTATTTTTAGTAAATGGTCATTTCCACTATTTTTTTACTCCGGATAATCATTCTATCCTTTTGGAGATCTTCAGTGCAAACTGCTCTTTCCATAGCCACTTTTGATGAAGACTTGCCAAAAATAGCAAGCATGTATAGGAAAACTTACTATTTTTAGAAATTGTGTTTTCAGTGCTTGATTTGTGATGGAACATAATTTTTTGGACTCTTCTTGTCATTATTATCACACCCTTCCAATTTCACATAGTTTTGTCCACTATAATACCTGGAAATAAATTTTGAAATTTTGACCTAGCAATGGCTTCGGGCGCAGAGCTGTCATGGCGGCCATTAATGGAGCTCAAAATTTGTAGGTCTGGTTTTTGTCTCCATTTGCAATGAAAAAATCTCCATTGCAATAGGTTTTTCATTTGGAACTCATGTGCAAGTTTTTAGCTAGTTTCCATTGCCAGAATGATGGGAAATTCGATGAATGTGAGTCGGTGCACGAAGTCAGGGTTTTGTTGGAGAAAATGATTCTAGGCACCATGAGCATTTTACCTCTTGTTTACTAGATCTTGATAACCTTGAAAAATGATGAATTCTTCAAAATATGGCATCTCGATCCGACTTGTATTTTGCAAGATATGAGGATTTTTCGATCGGGTGACTTCACAGTTATCTGGCAAAAAATCTCCATTTTTCTCTTCGTTCTTCACCATTTCACTCCACTTTTCTATGAGGCCTGAATATTTCTATGTATTCATGGTTTTAATAGTTTATGTGGCCATGGTAGAGCTGGTTCGGAGCAATAATGGTGGACCGGGTGTCGGGACAATCACGCACGGAGCCATGGTAAGGTGAGGAGTTCTGAAGGAGAAATGAGAGGAAGAAAATGGCTAACTGCTAGATTTAAACTTTCAAAACATGCACATGTATGGGATGAGAACACTTTTATGTACCTGGTTTCCCTTACCTTAGGGACATGAGGGACATCAATTTCCATGGTGGTCAAGGGTGATGCCATGTGTCTTCGATCCAACGGTAGAGGATTTGCTTGAAAAAATGCACCTGGGAGCTGAAACTCAGTCACGTGGGTGTCTAAATGACTCTTCATAGGGTCTGGGAACATTTTTCCATGTCTTATGTCCCCCACCTTAGGTGATAAGAGGGACATTAGTTTTCATGGTGGTCCTGGAGGTGACACGTGGCGCTCGATCCAACGGCAGGGAATGGATACTCCAAAAATGCACTTGGGGGCTGAACTACGGGCACGTGGGTGTCTAGAAGACTCCCCATAGGGGCTGGGAACAATTTTAAAGGTCTTATGTCTCCCACATCATGTTCATAAGGGACATAAAATTCCATGGTGGTCCTGGATCTGACACGTGGGCGCCCGATCCAACGGCAGGGAATGCATGCTCCAAATAAGCACCCAGGGGTTGAATTGTCAAGTCTGGAGGTCATATGAGGGTCCCAGAGGTCACATGAGGGATGAGTACATTTTCCAAGGGCTGATGTACCTAACGTCATGAATTTTAGGGGCATGAAATCCCACCAGGCTCCTAGTGTTGACACATGTCCTCTCAAAAAAACGACAAAGTCTTGAACTGCCTTTGAGAGGGTAACTTGGAATGAAGATAACTTGAGCTCCTGGTGGAATTTATTGGTGAAATTTTATATGATCCTAACTGAAAATGGAATTTTAAATCCAATTATGTGGGTCTCATGTCTTAATTTGACCATATGATTCCTGAAAAATCATATTTTTTTATCTAAGACTCCACTTGTGCCTGAGAAAAACTACCTTCCAATCATATGCGCCAAGGTGTTGTGAAAAATATTATTTCACCATCATGTAGGTCTTGGAATCCTCTTTCTGAAGATGTTTTTTTTTACTTCCAACTCCATCCAGAGCTCCCTAAATCTTCTTTTGAATCCCAGTAGTTGTTTTAGGCATTTGTAACGCCTAGGCTTGATAACCTTGTTTTTCTCTCAAACTACTCCAAGTATTTCAAAACTTCCCAAAGCCTTCCAAAATAATTTCCATGCTGTTCTAATGTATTCAATTCATGTCCATGATTAAATTGGTCCTTATGTTCCACTCCATGGGGTTGAATCTAGTCCTAGGAAGGACAGCAATAGCCCTTCCCAATACTGCCAGAAGATAACATCTTTTCAAAACTCCCTAAAATCACCTAGGGGGAATGAATAGAACTTCCTAAATCACCTAGGGACCAATTTTACATCAAATAGAGGGTGAACAAACTAACGGATTTGGCTTGGAGTTCCTAGGAATGATAAAACATGAAAAATTCAACATCTAGGTATAGTTGTCGTGCTTGGAAATTGTCAACTTCCCTGTTGCACATTTTCACAACAACACACCCCAACCTTTTATGGCCCCTATTTCTATACTTGAGTAGAGTGCACAACTTTTTGCATGGACATCCTACTCTCCAATGCAACAAAAGGAAGATAAATTATTGAAGACCTTGATTAGAAACATGTCTACTAAGGTCATATAATTGGAGAAGCAACAAGTGCAGGCCTATAGATGCAGTTATAATTAGGCATAGATAAAGTAATCATCCCTAGCGGAATCAATATGGAAACAAAAGATACATGTCCAACCAGCAGAATGTTAGATGTCATGTTAATGGTCATCTACCCTTGTAAGTAATTCCTCCTATGCCTTATCTTCCAGCACCCAATGCAAGTCAAACACTTATTCCAGTTCAAAACAATTTGGCACGAGAGTCAGAATGGTATTTCCCTTGTAATATGCCTCACAATCAATATCAGTGTGTCAATGCTGCATGCACGCAAGCCTATATGATCCAGAATGCTTCAACCTATGAGCCTTCAACAAGTGCACTTGACATACAGAACCACGAAGGGCCAGAGGTTCCTCCTAATTCCAATATGATATTGTTTGATGATGAGGACTTATGTGCAATCAACCAAGCTGTAGAGGATGCAAGAAGACCACACACCCAAGTTGTAGACAACAAAAAATACAAGAGGAGGATGCTTGATTCTGGTGCGCAGGTCACAATCCCAGTAACACAAGTAGACCAGTAAAAGTAGAAAGATATAGGTAGGGCATCCAGTGGTAAAATTTCTCAAGTACTTAAACAAGAGATCCCACGCAAAGCTTCTTCAGGAGTGGTGTAAGCCCCTCCTTTGGTAGGTCAAACCTCAGCTTCGGCTAAAGCCCCTGTTTTCGTTCCTGAACAATCAAGAAAGGAAATTGTTGTACCCTAAATGCTCAAATAAGTGTGTCTTTCATTCAACATTGTGGACCAAATGAAGAAGACAAATATAAATGTCACAATGTGGTATGATCTAACCATCCATCCCAACGTGAACCATTGCATGAAGCTCTTGTACAACTTCTTGGCGCTGATCCAACTATTCAAAAACCATGTGCTTCTATCAACATATACCAAAAAGAGGAGAAGAAAGTAAGTAAAATTTTCAAAATCCCGCTCTTCTATATGTCATTGATCATAGGAAAACACCTAGTGCATAATTGCATGATAGACTCGGGTGCTAGTACCTCTGTTATGTCAAAAAAAATAGTTGATGTCCTAGGGCTTACATATTGCCCCTTGTTTAAAGGAGTCCTGCAACTTGATGGCTTAATTATCACTACTTTAGGAATCATCAACGATCTTGAGTTTACCCTTCATGCATGTCCAAGTCTAACTATAACTCAATATGTATATATCATTGAATTACCTCCTTTCTTTTCCCTGTGTCTATCAAGATAATTCACTGCAAAAGTGGGTGGCTACTTGTCTTTTGATTGGTCTCATATGTTACTCAAGACAAGATATGGTACCTAGTTTACCATACAAGCTGAGCCAACATTTTCCAATCAAGTAGATTCATATGTTCTATCCCCTCCCCAAGCCAACTGTTTAATCCAATAAAAACCTTCAGTTCCTAAAGATCATCCTCTTCCACCTTCTATTACTTATTTAGTACTTGATGAGTGGGAAGAGAGGCACCATAAATTTGACCCATATGTTGAAGAACTAGAAGCCTATGAAACTAGGCTTGGTACTTACTGCATTCTTGAAGAAGAAGTTATGCTATCACCGTGCTCAAGAGATATCAAACTGAATCTGGTCTATAGAATTTATACTTTGATGGTTTCATGAGAAGAAATGGCATGGGAGCAAGAGTTGTTCTCATTTCTCCTAAGGATGATAAATTATTCTTCACTCACAGGTTGCACTTTGCATGTTCTAACAATGTGGCAGAGTATGAGGCACTGGTGCATGGCCTTCACATTTCTGAGAAGAAAGAGATAAATGCACTACACATATTCAGGTATACATAATTGGTTATTCACCAGGTTACCAACAAGTTCCAGGTAAATAATAAGATTCTCAAAGCTTATAAACATAGATTTTGGGACCTTCTTGAGAGATTTGATGATCTAAATATACAAGTGGTACTACATAAAATGAATAAGGAAGCTAATCAAATGGCCACACTTGGTTCATAGTTATCTCTTACTAAGTACTTTGTAAAAAAAACACTTAGCACATTAAGATGGTGATCAGATCATCCATGAAAGACAACAATACCAGCTAGTAAGTGTTTGAAAATGACATACAGATCATCCAATTCATCCAGAGTGAAGCTGAGTTCTCATCAAATATACAAGTTAACTTGCATAACAACTATAGTGACAAAATAATATAGCTAAAGAAAAACAAGTTGCCTAAAGGGTTGGTCACCTTAGAGAAAATTTTTAGCCCTAATGATGAGTTCAAGGGTGAATAAATTCATATACACGTCACACAACAAGACTACGCCTTAGTTACTATTACATGTGGGAAGGAGTTGTTTCTCAGTAAAGCTTGTGTGCATGATGAAAATCAAGCTTTCATCTTTCTCTATCAAAAATACAATGATATATTCTCATGGGAATATGAAGACCTCAAAATTTTTGATCTCAGTGTTTCTCAACACTCCATTGACCTTGATCCTATTATCAAGCCCATTAGACAAAAACAACGACTAGTCAATCCAAAGATAGATCCCCTCATGAGAAAGGAGTTATCCAAACTCATTATAGTGAAAATTATTTTTCCCATCAAGTACTCTACTTGGGTCACGAAACTAGTTCTAGTGCACAAGAAGAATGGTGAAATCAGACTCTGTGTTGATTTCAGAGATTTGAATAAGGCATCTCTAAAGGACCATTATCCTCTACCTTTGATGGAGCAGATTCTATAGATTGTGCCTAGCGCACAAATTTTCTCAATGTTAGATGGGTATTCAGGTTTCAATCAGATCCTAGTCAAGGAAGAGGATCAATTCAAAATGTCATTTACAACCAAGTGGGGAACATATGCATATCAAAATATGTCCTTTAATCTATCAAAGGAATACACCACATTTCAGCATGCCATGAATATTTCCTTCAAAGGTTACATCAATGAGTTCATCTTGGTTTACCTTGATGACAAATAGTCTTATCAAAGAAGAGTGAGGATCATATGCCGCACCTGGAGAAAGTCTTTGAGAGATGAAAAAAATTGGGGTGTCTCTTAACCCCAAAAAGTGTAATTTTTTAGTGGTGCAGAGCAAGCTCTTGGGCCATGTGGTTTCGAAGGATGACATCAAAATTGATCTTGAGCATGTCTTAGCCATCCTAGCTCTTTCCCTACCACCGCAAAAGAAATCCTTACTGTCTTTCCTTGGAAAGATCAATTTTTTTAGGCGTTTTATCCCTAACTTTGAAGGACTAGTCTGACCCATCACCCTGATACTCAAGAAGGACAGTAGAAAGAAGAGAAAGATTCAACACAATCTAGTAAGAGACTACTTGTGCACTAACACTCATCAACCCATATTATTCAAAGGATTTCATCCTTTATGCTTATGGTGGTGATGTGAGTGTTGTTGTTGTCCTAACCCAAGAAAATAAACAAGGACTAGAATAACAAGTGGCTTTCTTCAGCCAGACGCTGAAGGATTACGAATTAAAATAAATTCACATGGAAAAGAAGGTCTTCACCATCCTGTGCGTGCTCAATAAATTCAAAATTATGCTCGCCATAAATCATATCAAGATGTTAGTCTCCCACTCTTCTATGAGAGACTTCATCACGGGAGCAGATATTAGTGAAATGATAGCACGATGGGTGACAAAAACCATGGAGTATGATGTAACTATAAAAGCCACAAAAATAGTAAGAGGTAGCGCATGCAGGCAACTTGTTGAGGATGCACATAATGAATCTGAGACTTCATTATTTCTTGATGAGGATCTCCCGTACACATAAATTGAGCATAATATATATCCTCGCTCACATGACTGGATGAAGGACATGATCACATTCCTTTTTGAGGGTGCATACTCTCCTAGTTTAAATAAATAAAAGAGAAGACATATGAGGTTATAATTTATCCCTTATGTTTTTATTGGTGGACTTCTCTTCAAAAGGAATCTTGATGGCATACTATTGAGATGTATCAACAACGCACAGACTAAAAAAAATTTAAGAGAATTTCACGATGGATGCTCTAGTGGACACTTTTCTACCAAAACTACAATAATGAAGATCATAATGACAGGTATATTTTGGCCTACTCTATTTGCAGATGCACACAAGTGGGTCACAAAATGCAAGGAATGCACTTTCTTTACAGGAAGGAATAAATTTTCAGTGCTTCCCCTCTGACCAATTCAAGTAGATCAGCCTTTTACGTAATGGGGTCTCGACACCATAGGCATGATCAATCCACCTTCAATCGTTGGACACAAGTGGGTGCTAATAGCTATTGAATTCTTCACCAGATGGACATAATTTGTCACACTGAAGGAATCAACTAAGTAAATCATCCTTGAATTTCTTGAGGGCATAGTCACAAGGTTTGGCATTCCTCAAACCATTATCTCTGATAATGCAAGAGCCTTCCTTAACACTAAAATCATTGATTGGGCTCTAAATTTGGGCATCTATCTGAAGAATTCTTCCAACTATTACCCCTAGAGAAATGGTTTGGCAGAGTCAACAAACAAGAACCTGATCAGGATCATGAAGTGCATAATGAACATCATCCAAAGATAGTGGCATACAATGGTCTCGTGTGTGCTATGGGAAGATAGAATCATTTTTAAAAAGGAAATATGAACTTCACCTTACAAGCTTGTCTATGGCAAGGAGGATACCCTTACTTTGACGCTAGAATTGAACTCATTGGCACTTTCCCAATAACTATAATTCGAAGGCTCGGACTAGAGAGAAATCAGAATGGAAGAGCTAGTTAATCTTGAAGAATCAAGAAACTCTTCCATGATCAAGCTAGAACAACATCAACAAGAAAAAAATAAATGGTTTAACAGAAAGGAAATGACTCAATTTTTTGAGATTGGGCATGTTGGTTTTGAAATGGATTACTGACAGAGCTAAAGCAGGGTGTCATTTAAAGTTTGATGCACTTTAGAGTAGCCCATACATCATCAGATTGTGTAAAGAGGCTAATTCTTTCGAGTTAACTCATCTTGATGGAGGCACGCTGTAAATCCCAGTAAATGGGATCTATCTCAAACCCTTCCATTAATTTTGTTACAACAATTTGTATACATTAGATCAGTTTCAATTCCTCTAAGTGTACTACGTGCACATTATTTATTTGAGCATAGTTCTTTCCTCTCACGTGCTTCCGGCTTGCACTCTTCTGTTACTTCCAAGATACATTATTTCTTTTAGAAACTTATAAGATTTAGAATGTAGTCAAGAAATGATCCTTTAAGTGACTTCAGGGGCAGCTCTTCAAAGTTACAAATCAAATTTTATGGTTACATAGTAAACTCCATGCCCAATGGATCCTCTAAGATATTTATCTCCTTCATCTAGAAGGAAGATGGCCCCGAAATGTGCCAACATTGTTATCCAAATAACACACCTAGTTATTTAGATAACTTATATACACTTTCTGACTCAAAGTTCTTCATTGTATGGTCGAGCATGCTCAAATTTCACTTGGCATATTTCCTTAGGTGTAGTTCCTCATGCTCCTCCCTTCTTTTCCTTGTGCGCCTTGCACACTTCCCCTTCTCGTGTTTCCATTTTCCTTCTCCTCTTTGTTCCAATTTTCCCTTGCGTACCCACCTTCTTCCTAGCAGCTATTCATCTTATGCACACACCTTGACATTTATTTATTCAACTAAATCAATGGCCCTCTTGTGTTCCCCCCATATCTTTGTAATATTTTTGCCCTGACCATGTGTTCTCCGTGTAACATTTTTCCACATTTCCTCATGCGCGTTGCACACACCTCCCTTCTATCTTCTTCCTATGTCTCATTCTTCCATGCACATACCTTTTCACCCTCCCTTATACCATTCTGTGTCATTTCATTCTGACATGATTGATTGTGCCGCATGTGACCAATCGAAGTGTTCCAAAAGGGCGTCAAATCCTTGTAACAAAGAAATGGATGACATGTGGCAGAAATGATAAGAAAATTTACATAGTTGGTCGTCCTTTCATCTAATACGCGTGTGCCACATGTCTTGCATGTGTAGATGACTCTGAAAAACTTTTGATAGCTATATATTTTGCTACATAGCTCCACTCAATGTGTGTCTATTCTCAATCAATAGCTTCTAACATGGGCTATAGTGCTAAATATTCAAATTTAAATTCTTGGTGGACTTGGTAGGTGAGAAATGGGAAAACATCTTTCTAATCATTAATGGGTAGATCTGATTGTTTCAATCACCCAATTTGATATGATTCACCCTCCTTCCCTATTCAACATGCCAAACAAACCTAGGGATTTACAGACATTGAATGCTTCTTGTTGGTGGTTGCATTTCAAATTCATATTTTCCCTCCTTCTCTTCTTCTTCCTTGGATTCATCTATAAATGTGAAATATGGGCTCATTATTAACATTGGATACTTTCAATCCTTACGAATTTTGTGAAGGACTTCATATTTTTTCTATTTTGAGTTGCAGACCTCTAGATTTAGTTCTTGCATGTGGATATCAGCCTCTTTCGTCATTGTAATAGCTTTGTGTAATTCTGGAAGTAATAGAAGTATGTTTTTGTGACTATTTCCTGTCCTAACATATTTGTATTCCTTCTCCTTGCCTTTTATTTTACATTGTGTGCTAGTTTTTCCATTATTCATCCCTTGCAGTTCCTCATTCAGTTGTGTTCCATGATTTGATCTGGTAAATATGTTTTAAGCTGTGCTACATGTGTCTAGCCTTCTCTCACATGTTTCCTTTCATTTTTTCTCAGAACAGATAGTGTCCATCCCTCTTTTTCTATTGCTATCACCTTTTAGTGTAGTTTCCTTTCATGTTATCCTCCTATCCTTGGTCCCTTGGCATCATTAGCTTAGTTTTCCATTTTAGAACTAGGAATAGCAATAGCTGTAGAAATAGATAGAGGAACTAGCCTTCTTTGGAGATCCGTCCCAAGTGCACAAGGTCCCACAACTTGAGGGTTTTTCCATTGTTGTCACAAACAACTCGGTTCTTCTAGATCCAAGAGATGGGTGCAGGTTTTATGAACAACAAAAATATTATGTATCACCAAAATATCCCTCGAAAAAATATCCCATAACAAAATATTCCACAGAAAAAATATTCCTCAACAAAACATTCCCTACCAGAAAAACATTCCTCAATGGTATCATACATATCCACAACCTAACAAGTTCTCATTTCAACCCTGCTCATCTTTGCAAAAACCAACACAACCTGATGCTCTTCATGCCCTCATGATTTTTATATCCAATCTTGAAGGTGTCTCATCAAGACCTAAACATGTTCTCTCTTGCGACCAAATTTGTAGTGAGCCCATTCTTCCCTTAGTACCATACAAAGCATATCCACCTCATTGGGAAATTCCAAAGTTTATCAAAGTTTATAGCAAGGAAGATCCCAAGTCTATGTTTTCTGCCATGCTTGCTATCTAATATCCCATGACCAAGATATCATGTTGAATACTTTCCCCATGTCCCTTGGAAGTCCTACCTTTGATTGATATAATAACATCCTTCTGTACTCCATTTTCTCATTCGCACAACTCACACAAATTTTCCTAGAACACTTCTCCATAAACATATCCCATAAAATCACTATTAATGACTTATACGCCATCAAACAATTTGAGGACGAGTCCACTACCTAATTTGTTGCCCATTGGAGGGGTACAATTAATCAAATGTCCTTCCCATTGCCACAAATTGAATTGATTGAACTTTTCTCTCGCTCATGTGCCAAACACATCTCATCAACATTGTAAATCCAATATTTCCATACATTTGATGAAGCCTTCAGTATGGCCCGTAAGTTGGAACTGTGAGCCCTAGAAGATGATTACATTAAACATCATCCTAAGAAACCACAAACTAAATTCCCATATAAGTCATCTTCCAATCTTGAAAAATCCAAATCATCTGTTAACGTCATAGTAGTCAAATCCATTCCTAAGGAAAATCCCACTACCAAGTGTTCCCATCAACAGTGTAGTTACACACCCATATGAGAGACTTAAAGTGTAGTTGTTGACAAGTTTCTTGCTATAAACATGATATCTCTCCACCCATCTGACCTATCGATACACTGTATCCAAACTATCTTGGTATCCAGATAATGATTATTGTAAATACCATATGGTTAAGGGACATGAAATTGAAAGGTGTTGCATGTTCCCTACCATCCTTCAAGATTTGATTGACAAAGGTGAGCTCCACTTAGACAATCCAAATGCACCCCAAATCATAATCTTGACATATTCAAACAACACTTTCTAAATCACGCCCTATCCACTGAATAACCATAACCAAACGTCATCTATGCTCATCATACTATCAACACCATTACTAAAACATTACTCATTCTTGAGTCCACATCAACACCTAAACAACTAACATCAACACCTACATAACCAACATAAACATCTACAAAATCAACACTAACATCTACCGAACCTAAATTTACATCTACTGAGTCCTTGTCTGCTACCAATGTTACTAAAACCATTATCCCATCCTTTTCACATGTTATTACTAAATCCACTTCCCCACAAATCACATTGTCTAGTATAACTAATGTTGGATCCTAAATATTGGCTAAGTACCAAGAGGCATGCACATAAGACTAATAAATAGAAGGGGGCTCAGGGAAAAGTGCACATGAAAAGGATTAAAGAAGGGTTTAAGTAAAACCAGGGCATGCACAGGAGGTAGAACAAGGGTTTAAAGGACTTAGCCATATTTGGCATCATCGAGTCACTTGAGGAAAAATGTGAGGACTTGACTAGGTGTCATAAGTGGATAAGGTACCAGCCTAGAACCTTGGAGGCCAAGAAAAGGATATTCCACATAGGAAATATTCCTAGAGGAATCATTAAAGTTAGTGGAAGGTTTTGTAAAGAGGATAATCATTCACCTATTGAGGACCACATGGACACTTAGAACTCAGTTTTCTCATGAGAGAAGTCATGGTGGTGGACATTGATCCTATTTAAAAGAGTGCTTCAGACAGAGACATGAGGGGAGAAGGTAGTGCAAATGCGTTAGAGGGTATGGGAGTGCTAAGAGAAGAAGGAGGGTAACAAGTTGCTGCAAAAATGTTAGGTAATTCTAGGGTTTAGAGTTCTTGATGCTAGAGGGTTGTAAAGGATATCATTAAGCATATGCTTGAGTAATGGGGTCTATAAGAAGGGTTATAATAGGGAAAGCATAGTAAGGATCTCTGATCAGACTAGTTTTGAGGGGTTGGATCCCTATCATTTGATGTATATGGTCTGAGATGACCCTTTTGAATGTAGTGTGGCTACTGGAAACTCTTTTAAATAAATTTATATGGATCTATTCTATACATTTTTTATGGGTGTAAAACCTCATGTTATTTCACTTGTCACAACTTAGATCTGGTTCCTTGTGCTTCATATAATGTTTATTTACCTTTAGTGATGCATTGATGTCTAGATCTGTTAGTTATATCTTCTACCTTTTAAGTAGATGCATGTACTTTTGTTTCTACAAATAATCTTCTGTTAATGGTAGAAATATCTTGAAAATCTCACATAAAGGAGGGGCTCAGTGGCTGCGTATTCCTTGGGTGAGTGCCCAACATATGATGGGTGATAGGTCGATGTGATTGGGGTTAGAAAGAGGTGTTGAGGGTAAAACAATGACTACATCTTGGTTCCGTTTTCTGGGACCTCTTTTGAAGCTATTGTGAGAGAAATGTGTAATGATAGAGCACATGACCGTGGATAGTGTCAAAGTTTGGCTCAAAAACATGGAGGATGAGTTTTCTCAAAGATTAACATCTTTCCTGAGTTTGATGCATGTAAATGGGTAGAGGATAAACTGTGTCATGAGTTATATGATACCTTTTTCTGTTGTTTCCCAGTAGATTTTTATGAATGGATATCAACATATGCATCAAGGTCAAGTTGGTACTATAGACCTTGGGTTTGGACCTAGGAGGAATATCAGCAGTTGCATGATGCCAATCTAACCTGAACCTATGTTGTTGATCACTGGTAGAGTAGAGTGCTGACTACTTATACCTTGGAATATGTTGTTTCTATGTATTCTTTCCAGAAGATTATTTATTTTGAGTTCTTGAGGGAGCCTAAAGGATCATTATTTCTTGTTATTCCACTGGATATTAATATCCTGGTCATTACTTTGTGTTTTGAAGCCTTTCCCATGGCTGGCTAAACTTCTACTAGGCACGGGGCGTGAAAGCTAGTATGGTAGAGGATGATGGACCTTACGGCAGAAATGGACAAAGAGGAGAGGTGGCTCAAGTATAATGAATTTCAGGAGATGGATTTTTCTAGACATCGTGAAGCTACAAGAGTAATGGATTTATGGAGGTAGATGTTGTGGAAAAGATTTTAGGTTCGTGTGGAGGATATTGAACTTAAGCAGTCTGAGCTACCCCATCTTGGCAAGTGCCGAAGAGAAAACCCCTTGGCCTTTGGAGAGATCTTTTCATATGAAGAAAGGAGGAGAGTAGTAGGTGTGCATCTTAACCCACATGGTGACTAGACCCTTGTGCTTAGTTTCCAGTTCTTGAGATAATTTTTGATGATCTAGTTGGTATCAGTATTTGTAGTTGAGTGACACTTAGGAAGTATAATTTTTCATTCGGTACATCTATGGCTACACATTCATTTCTAGTATTTGAGGGTATTTTTTTCTAGCACAACATTTGGGAAAGGTGCAGGATCACAAGGTTTGAGTATCGCTTCTGGAAGTAGTGTGAGAAACACATCTGGGAGTGTTGCGATATCACAGATTATCAGCGCATAGTTTAGCATAACAGTGGGATCATAGGGTGCAGCTACATTATGCCCCTTACCTATGACATGAGGAGGATCTAGAGGAGTTGGCACTAGTGGATCTAGTGGGTCTAGTGGTGAAGGCAACACCAGAGGGATTCAAGGTCCTAGATTTAGTGGATAAGGTCCACAACACCATCAACAAGTGTTTTATGATATTTCACTCCACTTACCTAATTACAAGTGCATTGAAGATGTCAAGGAACATGTACACAAGTTTTAGTTACTATGGCGCGTGAAGGGAATCACTGCCGCAAAGTAGAAGGCAAGTTAGTTTTGCAACCACATTGCAAGGATGTGCACATAGCTAGTTTATGAAGTATGACCCACACCAGAAAATTGTGGATTAAATTGCACTGCATAATGCCTTTTCGAGGAGTTTCACATACCTGAGTTTGAATTGAAAATAATCAGCATGTTGAAGGAAATTAAGCAAGGAATGGCGGAGAGTGTGCAAGAGTATGACGCATGTTTCAAGACTCTCTTATACAAGTTATCTTATGACATTCACCCTTCACAACATGCTTATTGGTTCATTAGAGGACTGATCACACCATTCATGAGGATTCTTTCACATAAGACTTTCACAAATCCATGCAAGGCCTTAGAGGCTACCTTGTGAGCTAAGGTAGTAGGAAGCATTGATACAGGAGTTAGTTTGTTCCTAGAAGCCCCAATTACTGCATTGAAAAAGTAGCTAGAGAAATTTTCTATAAACTTGGATCATGAGACTCGAAATGGGTTATGGTGTATGGATTGTGAGGTATAACGGAATACGAAGGACAGTTGACCTTGGAAATTGGTACGCACAATGAGGATATATTATGAGATTTGGCATGAAGATCATGATGCAAGTAGGTGTCTGCTATTGCTGCGCTCAATCCATAAGAATGTTTTTTGCTATTGCAAAATTTACACCTCTCCTACTTATGACACTAAGGATTATATATTTATTGACCAGATACATGATGTCATTGATACTGGTGTACGCGAGACTAGCATTTCTAATAGCTCCAAGGATGATGGTCATCATTATGAAGGGCACGTGGATGGAGGAGATCAAGGTAGAGGATTCTGAGGAGTATTTCGAGGCCGTGGAAATCATGGGGATGGAAAGATTAAATTCCCTCATTGAGCCTACTATAACTATGGATCTACAAAACATTACAAGTGCGAGTCTACCAATTTTTTTTGCAATGCTCTTAGTGTGGGAGAAAGAACAAGTATGAGGAATTCCCTAAATTATTTGAACACATGAGCTAGAAGAAGTGAAAGGATATGGGTGCTGGTATGGTGAGTGTAAAGCGTGTAGATCAACAATGGATGCTAAGAGTGGTGCGTGAGTTAGAGTTAGAACCTATACTTGTGATGATGCGAGCTGAGGCTGTGCATACCAGGAAGATACCAAAGTAGAGACTGTTGATTATAAGAGAAGAATTGGTACATGGAAAGTATCGGGACCCTACGGATCAGAAGGAATTCTATTAGGAAACCATGGATGTTATTTGAAGCCGACAAGGAGAGATATAGTGCCTAAAGGAGCAGTCATGACAGTTCGAGTAGAAGAAGAGCATTGAGGCTCCACATAAGGATATATAAGAGGTCGGGGAAGTATGTAAGATGTTGACACAGGAAAATATCATCCCTCTATTAGGATATTGGCCAAGGGGAAAAGTACCAGGTGCTAGAGGAGAGCACGAGAGGCAGGGTTTACATGTTAATCTACCTCTTCACAACCTTAACTATGATAAGGATATTACCATGAATTAAGTTATTGATGGATGGATCCTAAGTAATATTCTAATTGACACAAGCACAAAAGTAAATGTTCTCACCCTAGATGCATGGACTCAAATGTGAATACGTCCCATTGCATTCATCTTCAAATGTGTTGTATATGGCTAATAAGACAAAGGCAATGCCCATTGGTGTTTTAAAGGATGTTGTTATCACTATCCAAGGGGTGAAATTCACTAAAGACTTCAAAGTCGTGGTGCTTGCTGACGCAGAAAACTTTCCAGTGTTACTTGGGCACCCTTGGTGCTATAAGAACAATGTTTACTTACATTTCAATAAGGGGTATATAATTTTTGAGAACAAGGAGGAAAGTGTTATCATTCCTTTAATAGATGGAAATTCAGTGCCCTATATTGAGCCCTTGGGAAAAGAATACCTAGAAAAAATATGTGTGCACTATCAGGGACCTTGAGGTTCTGCAACCAACAAAAGAAGGTTTTATTCAGTGGGAAGACACTCAATCTATAAGTGATACAACTAGTGTGGCATGTGAAAATTGCGTGCATGGGACATATGAGTTATTCAAAAGGTAGTTAAGATGATTTGTGAAGAGAGTAACAAAGGAACGCTTAGTCAGATGCTTTTGAGGAAAATAGTTTCCAAGTTACGATGGGGGAGCTAACCCTGATGTTTTCCTACTAGTAATGGAGACCCAATGGAGATGTGATATTTAAAGGATAAGTATGCTTAGTTATAATTTTCTCAGGACTGCAACACATTGGTGGGTGACCCATCATGATAACCTTCTAGAGTGGTGCGAGGTGAGAATCACATTATCTATTAGGTTTCTTTGAAGTAATGCACCTACTACTATACAAGATCATCATGGGAAGGAACCCACCTCGTTTCACATCCAGGCATGTGAGAAGGTATAGATGGAAGGAGTGGAATCCTTGACTCCATCTTTATGGGTTTATAATCTTTACTTCACCTTACAGGTCTGTGCATGCACATGGTACATTCACTCAGAGCTACGTCGTCAAACAGGAAATTGACAGGAGTTAACGGTTGATCTCCTTCAATCTTTCAAGTATCGAAGTACTAAACCATCAGTGAATGAGGTGGTATAGGTTTCTAAACACCTAACTATGGGAGATAGTACCATGGTGGAGGAAAGAGTACTAGATTTGTTTAGTGAACTTGTCTTGGAAGAGGGCTTCGATGAGGAAGAATCAAAGGAGGTAAAACTTAAGCGTGCATGCATGGAAAAGGATAAAGGAAAATTGGTCTACGTGATAGATGGTGAAGAGGTGGAAAACTTATATGTTAACCATATTTTTAGTATGCATAAGGTTATGGAAAGTGATGATGAGAAAGCACATGTCTACCATGAACCCCTGAAAACCAAGAAGGTTAACATTGGTTCAAAGGCAGAACCTAAGGAAGCTACTATTGGAGATTAATAGATAGAAACAAAGGTTTCAAAGATAATTGATTTGTTGCATGAATTTTAGGATTTGTTTCCACATGAGTACCATGAGATTAAAGGAGTTCACCACTCCTTGGGAGAAATTAAGATCAAGTTAAAGGAAGGTGCGCGCCCAATTCAGAAGAGACATTATTGAATGAATCTGAATATGCATGTCAAAGTCAAGAAGGATATTGCCAAGACGATCCCATTAGGCATCATTGAGATTGTTGAGGAATTAGAGTGGATAATTCTGGTGGTCATCAACATTAATAACGATGGGAGGATAAGGATTTGTGTTGATTACAGATTTAAATGTAGTGTTTCATTAATCTATTTCCAACCCCCTTCACTAAAGAGATCCTGGAAGGAGTAGCTAGGTGTGAGATCTATTCTTTCACAGATGGATTCTTAGGATATCATAAGGTTAGAATTGCAAAGGAGGACCAAGAAAAGACAAACTTCACCATTGAATGTGGAATTTTTTCCTATACGGTCATGCCTTTTTGGACTAAAGAATGCATCTGTTGTGTTTTCACGCATTGTGGTTCAGGAGTTTCAGTACTTCATCCATCAATTTCTACAAGTCTACCTAGATGACTGGACAATATATAGATTGGTGAGGGACCATTGTGACAATCTAAGGCTGATGTTTGAGAGATGCCGACAATTGGATATATCTCTCAACATTAGGAAATGTGTCTTCACTACTCCATTTGGCACCCTATTGGGATATATCATATGTAAAGAAGGCTTACTGGTGGATCATGACAAATTTTTCATTATTATGGGATTAGGGGAGCCTACCATCTAGAGCATGGTGTGTGGATTCCTTGGGCATATGGGGTATTACCAGAAATTTATTAAGGGGTATGCCAAGATCACCCCACTGTTGGAGGATTTTATAAAGCACAAAAGTACATTTCTTATGGGAGAGGTGCAACGGATGGCATTTGACACATTAAATAATAGGCTTATCACCATGCCCATATTACACTTTACCTCTTACGATAAGCCATTCCATGTACATGTTGATGCTTTAGGGATGTAGATTGGAGAAATCTTAGCACAACCTGGAGAGGGAATTATTGACCATACCTTGTGCTTTGATAGTAGGAAGCTAACCCCAACATGACATAATTATACTACCATGGAGCATGATGCATTATCGATGATCTATGTGCTACACAAATTCATCAAGTATTTACTAGTGACACCTTTTATCTTTTACATGGACCACATGCCATTAAAGTACTTGGTGAACAAGCCCATCTTGTAAGGGTGTATATGAAGGTGGGTCCTATTGTTCCAAGAGTTTGAGTTTACGATTGTTATAACATTGGGTAAGAGTAATTTGGGGCCTAACCATTTATCAAGGATTAACTCAAGAGAGGACATGCAAAGCATTGAGGATACAGTTCTAGATGCACAACTATTCATGTTGGAGAGTGTACCCTCTGAATTGAAAGATATTGTTGTGTTTCTCAAAATGGGTGTGGCGCTAGAGGGAATGAAGACTTTGGAAAGGAATTGGTTATTCATACGCATCGCATCCTATATTTTAATTAGTGGAGAATTATACAAGCTAATCCACAATGATGTTTTGCACTAGTGTGTGCTTGAGCATGAGCACACTACAATCATGGAAGAGGCTCACAGAGGAATTGCAGGGGGACGCTATGTGGGGAATATGACCATGTGTAAGATCCTTTTGGCTAGATTTTGGTGGGAAATGTTTTACAAAGATTGTATCAAATATTGTAAGGCATGTGACCACTTCCAATGCCTTGGTAAACTAGGGAAAATAGATTGAATGCCATTAAGACCGATTTCAGTGCAAATCCATTCGAGAAATGGGAAATTGATTTTGTAGGCCCTATTTCTCAAGCCATGTGAAGGACTCATTTGCGCTATATAATTATATGCATAGATTTCCTCACAAGGTGGAAATAAGTAGTGCCTACAAGGGATTTCTCAATGGCAACAATATCTAGGTTCTTGTGGGAAAATATAATCAGTAGGTATGGATGCCTATTGAGCTTATCAAGTGATAGGGGTACTCATTTCTTAAATGAGACAGAATTTTTTTTGGAAAAATTCATGGTGGCCAATCATAAGACTACCCCTTATCACCCACAATCTAATGGGACTACTGAGGCATTTAAAAAACATTTGAATCACACATTGACCAAGATTTGTGATGTGGGAAGAAAGGATTGGGATGCAAAGTTTCTATTGTGTTATGGTTATATCGGACTACTTATAAGAGATTGAAATAGGCCACACCTTTTCAATTGGTTTTTGGCATAAAAATTGTGTTACCTGTTGAATTCATGTTACCATTGTTGCATATAGCACACGAATAAGGGTTAGATGAAGAACAAATGCTTTAGGAGGATTGAAAAATTGATGTTGTTGGATGACAAGTGGGCTATTGTTGGCTGGAGTCAGAAAATAGAAAAAGCCAAGCAGAAGGCATGGCATGATAGACACATCAATAATATGTAATTTGAGGTTAGTCAGATGGTTCTTTTGTATGATTTCAAGTTTCTACGCCATCCTGGGAAATTCAAATTCCATTGGTTGGGCTCGTACATTGTATCCTATTTACTTTATTTAGGCACTTGTCAGTTACAAGCGCTGGATAAAACACAGTTTCCAAGCCATTTTAATGGGAGTAGGTTGAAGCCCTACTATAAACAAATATTCTTTGTGTTTGTAAATAAGGCAATATTTCCAGTTATCCTAGGATTTTCTTTGATACAATTTCCTTTCTTTGTGTTTCTCCTTCTCATTGTTTTGTTGGTTAGTGTTGTTTTTGTTGTGTGCACATTTGTGTGCTGGTAGCCACTTATTATTTAAAAAAAATCTACGGGGAAAGGACCACACATCCATTTTTTTTTTGGGGTGGGGTGATGTGATAAGCGATGGAAGCTAGGTTATTGATGGCTCAGTTGAAAAATAAAAAACATGTGGATTGGAAGATCACGCATAGAAGAGGTGAACATGAGGGAGGGATTGTATCAAAAGGCTTTATAGAAACCACATACAAGAATGAAAAGTGTAGGAACAACATAAAGTAGGTGATGTTAAGAACCATGATTAGGACATAAAGGAAGAATTCCTTCGCTGATGTAAGTGTGCGCATAAGGATATGTGGTCAATAAGGGTTTTTACATGCCTAAAGGTTGCTGAAGTTTTTTCACATAGGATTGAGCATGGAGGAAAAGAGTTAAAGGTTAGCGTTGTAAAAATATGCCATTATTGTAAAAGAACATTAGTAGGTGGCATGAAATTTATTACAGAGAAAATTAAAAGTTATAAATAGAAGATCGGAGGTGCGTTATTCTTTACCTTGTGTTTCAATTTATTGAAGAGCTCTTGCAAACTAGGGCATCCTTGTGAAGAAGGTTTGAGAAGATTTGTGAAGGTTTACTTACATAGCTAGTTTGATCAGCGAATCAAAGTGGAAAGGAGTACATGGGTGTAAGTGGAGAATGTTGTGTGGAAGGATTCCAAGGGTGTTACGTCATCTTGTGGAAAAAGGTTTTTCTGTGTTAGGGTTGCATAGCTAGGGCATGGGATTTGGAGGGATTTTTGCAAAGTAGTGGAACTATGAAGTTGAGAAGAATTAGGACCAGGAGAGAGGAAGCAAGTTTAAGGACTTGATGAAGGAATGGCACTAAGGAAAGTAGCAAATGTTTCACCAAAGAAGGGCAAGGGTGAATGAAAACAAGATGTTTCTACCAGTTTAAATGAAGAATGGTACACATAAATGCAGTACCCGGACTACATATTACCTGGTAAGGAATTGGTGTCTCATATCAGAAAGATGGTCGTAATTTATTACAACTATCCAATGAGCACAACAGAAAATGAGATAACACTAGAGATATTTCTCCCTACAGAGAAGAGGACACCAAATGGAATACCTATCTATGATGATGAAGTGAAGGTGAAAATGGAGAATATTGGGTTGTTATAACTCTATGAGTTTCCCTATTTCAGAAATCCTGAGTGACTATACCAATTATTGATGTCGCACATGCATGGAGACAACTTCTATTCCATAGGTCAGAGGATATGCATAACCCCCCAGCTGATTTCTAAGTTCGCCGACCTTATCTACGAAGTATAATCATAGGAAAAATATTTGGAAACAAAGAATCCATTAAGAAGACCATTGAAGCGTATGACTATATAAGGGCTTCCCGCTACATTAACATTTCTACAATCACCAACCCTATGATGAGGATTGCACACAATTGGTCATAAAGATGAATGGGAAAGAGAGATGGACATAAATCAACAAGCCCAGGTTAACTTTATGCCTCACAATCTTTGAGGGGGCCATATACAACCTCTCACCTTTTATTGCAGAGGATATTATAAACATCATGCATGAAAAAGATAAGATCATGTTGGGTAATTTCCTCCTCACCATTTTATTTTCAGAGATTTGAGTTCACGGTGGACTGGATAAGTTTGTTTAGGAATACCTAAAGGAGAACTCCTTCCCCGTCAAGAGGTTTAAATAGTATACTTATGACACCATGATGGCTACTCATAAGGCACATCTAGAAAGGTGGTATAAGTGGATGTGCGATGCATTCAGGGTTGAATGAAGAATTCCCAAGTAGTTACCTTCATTAGTACAAGGAGAGGTTAAGTTCTCTATGTACCAGCATTTTTGTGTCAACATAATTACTTTGATAGATAGCACCAAGATTCCTTAGTGTAAGTTTCCTTTCTCCTTCACAGTGTAGTACCTCCACATCGGGGTCAATTGATTCAAAGATGTGAAGAAACTCAGGTTTGATCTAATTATAGTAGATTAAGATTAGCATTTGTTACGTAGGAAGTTAATATACCCTAAGAAGTGCTCCTATGTGGAGAAGTATGTCTCTCATGTTGTGCGCATGTTGAAACCAGTAACATTTCTTGTTGCAGAGAGGAAAACAACAAGGGTGTATTTGATTGTAAGGCCTAAGTATGAAATTTTTTCTTATGTTAAAGATGATGTATCCATTCCTAGGGACCCCACCACGAGGAAAATGGATGTGCCAAAGAAAAGAAAAAGAGAGGAGGCTCCTGAAAAAAAAGGTGTTGAGCGCGTAGACACTATAGAGAGTAGGGGCACATGGGTCGGTCATGGGCATAAGTACTTACATCCACCATAATAATTCTCCCATTAGAAAAGAATCTCCATAGAAGGAAAATTCACCGGTAAGAGAACAGTCACCTGAGAGAGAAGAAAAAGAGAATTCCCCTATATTGGTGTCACCAGTAAGGAATAATCAAAGGGTGATAAAAGGGTCAGACTCAGGAGAAACAAAAAGCATGGATGCCCACAAGGGTGATAAAGATGATGAAGAGCATAGTGAGGCTCAGAATCATCCTATGTATGATGTACATGAGTTAGATGAAGAAGGAAATGAAGAGAGGGAAGAGAATGAGGAAGATGCTCATGATAAGGTGGGGTGAGGAAGTAAACCTAAAATATTAGAATACCATGACCCCAACTAAGGAGTAGATGGGTAACACTATAGATAGGGAGGTGAAAGGTATTATCCAACAGTTGGTGGAGCATGAAGTAGATTGAAGTATCGAAGAAGTGTTGAAGGAAACTAAGGAGATTGAAATTGTAGGAAATGAGTATGGAAGCATGAGTGGAGACCCCAACTTAGGTGTAAGATTCCCAATAGAAGTGTGCACATGTGGTAAGGGTACAGTAGTGGTGCAAGAACACACTATGAGTTATATTAATGATCCGCGCAAGGTACTACGTGCACACTTCCAAAGTACCATGCCCACTAACCAAATCCTTGCTTGGTATTCTTTTGATGAAGAAGGTGCATACCAACACACGAGAAAATTTTTATCCTAGGCTTTTGAGTCTGACGTTTATGAACCTGAGTTTGAGGTAAATCATGAAGCATTGATGAATATACCATATGTTAAGGGAATAAACCCTCTTGTAAATTCCAAGCAGCTGTCAGATGAGAAATTTTGGAACACGCTCAACAAAGTATCGATGGAGGTGGAAGCAAGACTCTTCAATAGATATGATAGAGTAAAGGTCTTGGAGGATGATCTTGAGAAAAAAAATGAGGAGATCATTGAGAGGGACAAGGAGATAAAATAGAAGGAATTAATCAGTGCATAGTTAACGAATGAACTAAGGGATGAAAAGATGAAGATGCACAAAGTCTACAATAAGATATAGGCCATTTCAGGTGCCATTATCTTGAAACACCCAAACCTGGCTCTGCCTAAGTATAAATACAATTCAGCCTTGCACTTCATTGAAGACTTGACCCACATCCTCACCATGGACAGGCGACCACTCACATTAGAATCAGTAGAAGAGGTGATGGCACGCCAGAAGGAGGAAGAAAAGCTGAATATTTGGGAGATATTGAATCAGTACTCTGAGTTCCTTATCGTAGTAAAGACCACCGCATAGATGGCCAAAGTCATATATGACAATTGTGTTGACAAAGATAGAGTAGAAAGCATATTCGTTACTACACATGAGGTGGATCTGAAACAATTTTAGAAAAAGAAAAAAGGTAATAGGACAGAGTACAATAAGATCTTGGTTGAAGTTGAGAATAATTTGGAAGCAATCAAAAACTTGTTGGGGTTTGATTAATAATAGGCTAAAGGAATTATACTGCCAAGTCACTCATAGGAGGGATGCACTAGGTGATCTTAACAGGAAGCTAGGAATCATTGTAGATAAATTGAAAGCTAAGACCGATGAACTAAGTTTTGATGAAGTAAGCGCATTGGTGGGTGACCTAATTCATAAAGTGTAGGGAGAAGCAGATACTTAGGATAAGATTGAGGCATTCGCGAAGAAGGATTTCCTACTCCTCATGTAGCAGTAGCATATTCTTCCATTCTTATGTTCTTTAAATATATTATTTTAATTCCACTATTCATTATTCTTTGAAGGAGAATAATGTTTCTGAGGATAGAGAACACACGTAGTGTGGGGTGATATTGGACCCTAAATATTGTCTAAATACCAAGAGACACACGCACAGGAATATTAAATAGAAGGGAACTCAGGGAAAAGCACACATGAAAAGGGTTTAAGAAGGGTTTAAGTGAAACCAGGGTGCACGCGGGAGGTAGAACAATGGTTTAAAGGACTTATCCATATTTGGCATCATGGAGTCACTTGAGAAAAAATTTAAGGACCTGACTAGGCGTGATAAGTGGATAAGGTGCCATCCTGGAATCTTAGAGGACAAGAAAAGAAGATTCCATGAAGGGAATATTTTGACAGGCATCATTATAGTTAGTGGAAGGTTTTACAAAGAGGATAAGCATTCACCTATAGAAAACCACATGGACACTTGGCACGTAATATTCTCATGATAAAAGTCACGGCAGTGGACGTTGATCTTATTTTAAGGAGTGATTGGGATAGAGACATGAGGGGGAGAAGGTAGTGCAAAGGAACTAGAGGGTATGAGAGTGCTAAGAGGAGGGTAACGAGGTGCTGTAAAAATGTTAGCTAATTATAGGGTTTAGAGTTCTTGATGCTAGAGGGTTGTAAAGGATATCAATAAGCATATGTGTGGGTGATGGGATCTATAACAAGGGTTATAATAGGTAAATCATAGTTAGATACTCTAATCAGATTAGTTTGGAGGGGTTAGATCCCTTTCATTTGATGTATATGGTCTAAGATGACCCTTTTGAATGTAGTGTGGCTATTGGAAACTATTTTAAATCAATATACATGGATCTATTTTGTACGTTTTGTTTATGGGTGTAAACCCTCATGTTATTTGGCTTATCATGACTCAGATATGGTTCCTTGTGCTTCATACAATGTTTATTGACCTTTGGTGATGTATTGATGTGTAGATATGTTAGTTACATCTTTTGTCTTTTAAGTAGATTAATGTACTTCTGTTTCTGCAAATAATCCTCCATTAATGATGGAACTCTCTTGCAAAGCTCACATAAATGAGGGGATTAGTGCCCACATGTGCATCAAGTGAGAACCCAACATATGCTGGGGGATAGGTCGACACACTTGGGGTTAGAAAGAGGTATTGAGGGTAAAACAATGACTAAAACTACACCTACTCCTATGCTTAAATTTTCAAATATAACCATGATACCTCTTCAAACATTCATGACACAAACACCTTCACCTAAGGAAACCACAAACCGTATTCATCCCTCATTTACAAAACCAATTATATCTACACCAACCAATCCAAAACTTACAAAATCCACAAGTCATTTAGATCTCATTAATAACATCATTCAAAATCCTCTTTCTTCATCAAAATCTACCTCTAAATCCATTCATAGCTCATCCAAAACCGCAAAAGGACCTCATAACCAAGGTGTTGTTCACATTTTTAAAATTCCTTTCTATACCTTCCTTGAACAATATAATTTTCATGTTCCTCAGAATTTTCTTCCACATCCTTCTAGAAAGGTCATTTCCACTCCTAGTAATCACCTTGTCATGTTAAAACTAAGGCCTACCTACCAAACCTCTACATTAGGCCCTTTCCATTCATCTTTCACATCATCTAAGACTCCTCAGTGAAAAACAACCTAACAACCCACAATCAAAGTCTTACTTCCTCTAGAGGATAAGTGTTATACAAGAAACCTCATTCTTGCACGGGTGAAAATCGATACTGGAAGCCACCAACAACTTCAAATGATGGATGTATTATGACCTCATATGTAGATGTGGATCTATGGGTGCAAAGAATATAGATGTGTGATACAAACAGGATAGATCTACAAAACTGAAACATATGTGACTAGATAAAATGTGCGGGGCGTTGCCCAAACAATCCCAGTTCCAAGAGGATATTAAATCCCTTAGTGGATGTCAACCCCCGTGTCTAGAAAGATAGCAATAAACAATGAACAATAGATATCATACAGAAATCATGAAATACAAAATGACAAGTAACTGAAATGACGATGGGACTTAGCTTGTGCTCGGATATGGAGATGCATTGGGCATCAGGATGGCAAGATGAATAACAATTGGCAAAGATTTCTCCTACAAAACTTTAGTAAGAAAATATTTCATACATCAATTCTTCTTCCTCTTTTCTAGGTCCAGGTCTAGGTCTTTTTTCTCCTTCCAGGTTCAGGTCTCTCCTTCCATGTTTTCTTTGAAATATGGAGGAAAACCCTTATTTATAACTTAAAGGTGAGGTTAGATTGGAGTTAATGAGTAACTGGGGTTTGATAAATTAACCCGGGTTAAGAGATATTATTCGATCATGTGGGGCCCATGGTTTGACTTATTAGATGGAATGGGGAGCACGATTGACATGGTAGGTGAGCCGACCTTCTAGCCACTTGACCAAGCCCGCAACTGATCTCTCGGGAGAAAAGCAGGGAAGGTGGGCTATTTTACTAAAAATAGCCTACTTTTTCCTAACCGATGCTGGTTCCTACTCGACCGCCGTCGGTTACGCAACTGCCATCGGTTCCCTGTAAATGGGCTTCCCAAACCAAAACAACGGATCGGAATTTCATTTTTGGAGATCAGTCGAAGGATTTTTAATCAAAGGAGAGTCCAAAGCGATCAGCAGAGTCCAGAACTTCACTTGACCAAGCAGAGACGAGTAAAGAAACCAGAAGAGTTGGCAGCAAAGGAGATCAACTTGCACCTTCATCAAAAAAACCAGTAAGTTATATCTTGCATGTCCTCCATTATAACATTTCTTGTGCTTTTGGAATTGTAATCTTCCCAAATCCGTTCCTGAACCCATTATCTAACGTACCATTGCCTCTAACCATCATTCCTTAGCTTCTAACCATCCCATTTCTCAATACTATCCAAAAACCAGCAGCCCAGAAGATCCTAGAACCAACCGGTATCGGTTATCAGTGACCGCCATCGGTTATAGATAACCGGCATCGGTTCCTTTGATCAAAACCAAGAAAAACAGCCTTTTCCCTACCCAGTTCCACGAAACAATTTAATTGGTACTCTACAGTATTTTGTGTTAATTCATATTAGCAGGGGAACTGACCACCTTCGAAAGGAAGTTTCATACTTCCTGGGCCCAAGGCAGTTCCCTCATTTATTATCTAATCAAAATCTTGTGGTCTTGTGTTCTTATTTGCAGGTAGTCCTTCCAAGACAAAAAGGAGTTCTTCGCAGTCAGCCTGATCTTTCTCTACGGTACGCGCACATCATCTCGACATTCTACAGGTATTCCTCCTAACCCTAACCTTATCTGTTTCTATAAGGAACGAAGCATTTCCGAGTGAAACATTTTGGCACGCCCATTAATGAGTCTTCTTACACCACATCCCTACAAGACTGCGAGTGGATGTTGTCTAATCTATCCATTTCCCAGACGTCTCCTTCTACCACTCTTGCCGCACAAGAGGAGGGTACGCCACTCCTTTTGACATCCTTAGATGAGAAATCTCTCGCACCGACATCATTAAATTCTTTAGCCATGACAGACCCCCTCCAACATGTCCTTCTGCCTATTAGTCCCTCATCACCTAAATCTTTTCAACAACCCGTCGACCTCTTAGCATCTACTGATACAGTGCCTCATCCGCCTCCTGTGTCACACCCGCAATGGATTGGAATTACAACTCACTTTTCCTCTGTACCAAAATTACAAATTACACCTGGAGACGGTCATTCCACAGAAGATAGACAGGCCCTATGGGAACGTTTTGAGTACTCTTGTTTCTACTCAAATACAAATGACTGATCCCGATGTCTCCACCATCTACCCGAAGTGCTTACAGAAGCTTAAAATGCCCCTGTTCTCACCTTCACCCCCCCTCACCTCTACCAAATTCTCTCCGTCCACTTCTATCAACTTAACCAGATCTTCCCCCTCCGCTTGGGACCTCACCAATGCCCAGTCTAACACACCCTGCCTAAGCGACTCGATTTATCCCAAAATAAACCCGCCCCGCCCACCTAGGAGACAAACGCAATCAGGGCCTCTATCAAAACCCTCATCTTCACACCCACCTTCCATATTGGGACCTCATCCCTCCACCTTACATCAATATATCATACCTCCTTTGTTTTATGCAAAACGACCTACGCCTTTTACACCTATACAGAGATCAAAGGGTATCACAACATCGTTACCCCCGCGTATCCGGTCCACCTATCAACCCTAAACCAATCCCATCATCAAAGGATTTATTTTCTGTCACTCCCCTTTCTCCGTGGTTGTTTCCCGCTACCATGCCATCTGTAGCCTCATCATCTAACCAGCTGAACGTAACTTCTGTGTCCAAGAAACCACGTTTAGTGAAAAACATGTGTCAGCACCCCTCGACTAAACCACCACCCATACGAACTAAACACGCCCAAACATTACCACAACCCACACAATCAATACCCTCATCTTCTTCTGATTTTGACCCACTCAAAGGATCCTACGCCAAAATCCTTGCTATGTTGGTGGAGAATGCGACCATCTCCCTACCCCCACTTAGACCTTATGACCCGTCTAAGCCCCGACCTGTGGATTATGATGAGTCTAAAATCTGCGCCTATCACCGCACACCTGGACATGATGTAGAAGGATGCAAAGCTCTAAAAACCATCCTTCGCCAGTCACCTCTTCCGGATCGAAAGATTAAGAAAAACAACTTACGAAGGGAGAGACCTCTAGCGTCAATTCCCTCTACTATACCATCTGTCCCCGCCTCACCAAGATCGATCATTATTACAACCCCACCTCTTGAAGACCATGAATTATCCCAACCATCTTCTTCATCTCAGGTCTACGAGATTAATATGATTAGTGTCGCTACTCGAGGACAGAAAAACAATGGGAAAGCGAAAGAAAACACACCTGCGGCATCTCTTTCTCCTTCAACCACCCCGATTACACCACCACCTAAAGTGGTTATTCGTGGACCCGCCTATCCCGTCTCTAATGGAGTTGCCCACCGAACCATGATCAAACAGCTTCATCAATCGCCCGTAAAAATGACACTATATGATCTCATTCAGACCTCTGAATCTCATCGACAAGCTCTCGTTGAGATCCTTCAAGGGATAGAGGTTTTACCCAACGAAACCCTGCCTGTTACCTCCATTCTAACACCCAATCACGTTGCCTCTCTCACCAAACAATCCATCTCCCCCACCACTTCTGTCTCAAAACAACAAGCCGCTGCGGTTAGTTTCTCGGAAGATGAAATTATCGACTTTGGTACAGAAGACCCTGACCCTGCCCTTTTCATTTCCGCTTACGTCCGAGACATTCGAGTACGTCGGGTTATGATTGACGGGGGCGCTAGCCTAAACATCATCTCTTCAAAAGCCTTCCAACAAATGAACATCCCTTCTAGTTGCATGTGTGCCAACCCCATCATGTTGCGGTCATTCAATGATGCTATTACTTCTACCTTAGGCACCGTGATCCTCAACATTCGCGTAGGCCCACGTACTTTGCCCGAACTCTTCTATGTCCTTGAAGGAGAGTTCCAATATAATATATTGCTAGGTCGTCCTTGGATCCGGGCCATGGGATGCGTTCCCTCAACATTACATCGATGTATAAAATTTGAGTACGAGGGGAAGTCCTACACTGTAAAAGCTGATCCTCCCCCCTTCAAAACTTGCAATATGTTATACCGCCCAAACGATGTGCTTATACCAATTAAGACACCCATACATTCAACCCAACCATCCTCTTCCAATATACCTCAACCGTCCACCTCAACTGCACCTACAACTGATGAAACCACCGTCGCACAAACCACTTCTCTTCCCGCAGCTAACATCCCAACCTCCGACCCCTTAGTAGACGTTTTTCATCGCCTTACGCTGGGGGAGTATCGCCTATATAACGTTAGTTCTTTCCCTACCCCGCAGGAGTACGGACAATTACATGCACACCCCACCTACGACCGTCGCGTGGGGGAGATAATCTCTTACGGACCACCCCATTGTCGCACTAACCTAACATATGGGGGTGTTGACGCATCCTCCATTACCCCTGAACCTCCTCTTGGTGTGGTTCCCTTCCAATCCGATTTTCAATACTTGACAAATCGTCGTTTCGCCCTCACCTTCTTGACTCGCTGTGCGTGGAAAGGCTTTGGTTTTGGCCTTTACGAACAAGGCCGACATACTCTCATCCCCATCACCACACGCAAACATAATGATCGCAGTGGTCTTGGTTTTTCCGAAACACCTACGCAGGAGACACCTCCTGTCAGCTGTATCCTGGAAGAAGAGGACGTCGCCCCTACCGAACCATCATCACCCACTTTGCCATCATCTCCCACAGAATCGATGGACCCTGAATCTATCCCTCCTAACTTTTTTTTTTCATAAATGCTATCTTCATAGGTCCTCTCACTTATCAACGCGATAATGAGGACCCATCTTCTCTTCCCCTTCTGTATCCAGACATGATCGAAGAGGATTCACCTTTGATTAATGTTGTTGAATGCCAGGATGACGACTCCATCCTCACTTACCTAGGCGCGGATGATTCTTATATTCAACGTGCCTTACCATCTGAAACTCAAACCATGCTGAACGAATCTACTATAGAAATCAACATCCACACGGAGGAAGATCCTCACATAGTGAAGATCGGACAATCACTTGACACATCAGAACGAGCCGCCTTTACCACCTTTCTCCGTGCTCGCAACCAAGCTTTCGCATGGTCTTACGCTGACATGCCAGGAATTGATCCTACCATTGCCGTCCATAACATCACTCTAAACCCCGATTCCAAACCAGTCAAGCAGAAATTGAGAAAAATGCATCCACGCATTGCTCTCTTGGTCAAAGAGGAGCTCCAACGACTCCTTTCTGTTTCCTTCATTCTGCCTATTGACTATCCTCAATGGATTTCTAACATCGTACCTGTCACGAAAGCGACGGGGGGACTTCGGATATGCACGGATTTCCGGGATCTTAACCTCGCTTGCCCTAAGGATGACTTCCCCCTCCCAAGTATTGATCAACTTGTTGATCTCACTGCGGGTCATGAAATGCTTTCTCTCATGGATGGCTTTTCAGGTTACAACCAAATTTTGGTTGCCCCTGCCGATCAACACAAAACTGCCTTCATAACTCCTTGGGGAACTTTCTGTTACCGTGTAATGCCGTTTGGCCTTAAGAATGCTGGTGCGACCTATCAGCGGGCTATGACCTACATTTTCCATGACATTATGCACACTATCCTCGAAGATTACGTTGATGATCTTCTTGGCAAGTCTAAACATCGCAGTGAACATCTCGATGTTTTAACCATTATTTTTGATCGCCTGTTACAATATTCTGTCCGTCTTCAACCAAAGAAATGTGTCTTTGGTGTCCTTTCGGGGAAACTTCTGGGCTTTATCGTCTCTTTACGTGGCATTGAGGTCGATCCATCTAAAGTAAAAGCTATCCTAGAAATGCCCCCACCCAAAAACCTTAAACAATTGCGTAGTTTGCAGGGTAAACTTCAATCCATCCGGCGTTTCATTTCCCAACTCTCGGATCGATGTCACCCTTTTCATCACCTTCTAAAAAAGGACGTTGCCTTTCAATGGAGTGAGGAGTGTCACCAAGCCTTCGAAGCTCTCAAAACATATCTCTTGCAGCCACCTGTGCTTATCCCACCCCAGGACGACCGTCCTTTCTACCTTTATCTTTCCGCCACTGACCATGCTATAGGAGCTATGCTCGCCCATCGAGACCCGGCACGCCGAGAGCAGGCCGTTTACTATATAAGTCGTACCCTCGTGGATTACGAGACTAGGTATACACATGTAGAAAAATTGTGCCTGGCCCTATCATTCGTCGCCACCAAACTCCGACATTACCTCCTGAATCACAAAACTTTCGTCATCACCAACACAGACCCCATTCATTATATGTACGCCAAACCACACCTAAACCAACGCATCGCTCGATGGCTCATGCTCCTCGCCGACCTCGACCTTGAGTTTATACAACAGAAATCAATCAAAGGACAAACTCTTGCAGATCAACTTGCGGAGGCCCCTCTACCTGGGGAACAATTTACCAATTTTACCTTCCCCGACGAACTCATCGCCACTCTTTCGCTCGGAGAAGTGTCGTATCAAATGACCCTCTTCTTCGATGGATCTAAGTGCCAGCGCGGCGGAGGAGCCGGCATTGTTCTCATCCCTCTTGACGCTGAACCTATGCCTCTTTCATTCCGACTTGATTTCCCTTGCACTAATAATACAGCGGAATACGAGGCCCTTGTTCTAGGTCTCCAAGTTGCGTTACACTTAGGTATCAAATCCATCAACATTTTTGGCGACTCTCAATTGGTAGTCAATCAAGTTACGGGCATCTACCAATGTAAAAACGAGGAACTTCAGAAGTACAAACACCATGTGGATTCACTTCTAGCTTTATTTACCCACTATTCTATACAAACCATTCCCCGCTCCACTAACAAATTTGCGGATACTATGGCTTGCTTAGCCTCGCAAATTCCCGCCGCGCCAACTGACTCTGAATTATTCGTCGTGGTCCAACAACTTTTTGCCCCATCCTATTCAACCCCGGTAGTTTGTATGATAAATACTGTATCTACTAATTCACAGGATACCTGGTACCACCAATTTCATGACTACCTTACAATCTCTGTCCTCCCACCTGATCTTACTAGTAACGGCAAACGTGCTTTTCTTAAAAGTGTTTCGCGTTATGTTGTCATGGGGGGACTCCTCTATAAACGTGGCTTTGATGGTATCCTCCTTCGCTGTCTAACTGGCATGGAGGCCACTCATACCATCCAACAGGTCCATGACGGTATTTGTGGTGGACATTTTAGCGGCCTTGCCGTGGCTAAACGAATCCTTCGCCTAGGTTATTATTGGCCTACTCTCAATAACGACTGCTACGAATATGTTAAGCGCTGTGTCATGTGTCAACAACATGCCAATCTTCAACATACTCCTAGCCACCCGCTACAGGTCGCACGAGATCTTTGGCCTTTCTCACAATGGGGTTTAGACCTTATTGGTGAGATTCACCCGACCTCTTCACAACGTCACCGTTGGATAATCACAGCGACCGAATATTACACAAAATGGGTGGAGGCCGTTCCACTCATTTCAATCAAAAAAGAAAAAATTGTCGAATTCATTAACCATCACATTATCTGTCGTTTTGGTATTCCTCATCGCCTAATAACAGATAATGGTAAATCTTTCAAAAATAAGTTGTTACAAGACCTTTGTGACAACTTTGGTATCAAACTTAGCTTCTCATCGCCTTACTATCCGCAGGCCAATGGTCAGGCTGAATCTTCTAATAAAACTCTAACCAAAATCCTCATGAAAGTCGTCAATGAATCTGGAAGAAATTGGCACGATCACATTCCCTTTGCCCTTTGGGCTTATCGTACTAGCATTCGTACTTCCACTAATGCCACACCTTTTTCATTGGTATATGGTACCGAGGCTGTTTTGCCTCTCGAAATACAAATACCCTCCCTTAGAATATCTCTTCAAGATATTCTCACCAACGATGATTTCCGCCAAGAGCGGTTAGCCCAATTAGAGCTTCTTGACGAACGACGTCTTACAGCTCTCGATCACCTCCAAATCTATCAACAACGCATCAAGCGTGCTTATGATAAGCGACTTCATGAGCGTACCTTTAAGGTTGGTGATCTTGTCCTCAAAGAGAATCAACATGTAACCAAACTAGAAAAGAGCAAACGTGGAAAATTTGCTCCCAATTGGATTGGGCCTTATATAATCACTCACACCTATGGATCAGGCACTTATCGTTTAGCTTCGCTTAATGGTAAACCTGAGCCTGAACCCCTTAATGCCTTGCATCTTCGACCATTCTACTGTTGAATCTAGTGTTATATCACTCCTTATCTACCTACTGCTCGTCCCTTGAGCTCATTTACCGCTACATACACTTTGTTTTCTATATCTCCGAATAAAATCAAAATCACTTCGCACCTCCCCTTGATAATGCCTTCCCCTTTTTTAGTCTAGTCCATGACTTTAAAGTATTAAAATAAGCCGTATTCTTATGGGATTTTCTTGAGTCAAACTTCCTACTAAACTAGATGCTTCACGCCAAAAGAACATCTAGTTATCTAAAATTAAATATAGACTGCTCCCTCGAAGGACAGCTATATGCCAAACTATTGCTGCTACTATAAATAGACTGCTCCCCTGAAGGACAGCTATGCACTAAAATCATCTCTGCTACTATAAATAGACTGCTCCCCCGAAGGACAGCTATACACAGTCAGCCTTTATCCGAAGCTTCTCGCATTGATCAGCTTCGTGAAGACCTCAAGAATAATACAATCAATATCCCTTATAGACTTCCCGCATCGATCAGTCTACATTTAATAAAATACAAGCCTCCTTCAAAAGAACTCTTTGGGTCATGGACTTGTCTATTTAGGGTAGGTTCTCTTTCGTTGTAACAAGTTCTTTGTACCTCAGCTATATCATCCACATCACCTCACCATTTGTTCAACTCAAGGGACGTAACGTACACCTGATATATTGTGATCATACAACTCTTTTCAACTATGGACTTCTCGTCTATACACGGCACTTAGGGCTTCAGGCTCGTTCTACGTTGTGTGGTTTGTTTAGCTCTTTTCGCCTACGGAGCACTCTTTCCGCTTTGCCTCGCATCTAGAATTGTGTGTTGATCTTAATCAGGACACTATTCCCTACTACTTGGGTATGCTAACCTTTGCTTTACCTATACCTACACCAACAATATTATCCTACCAGCACCAACAACATTACCCTACCAACATCAATTTTTTTTTTTTTTTTTTTTTTTTTTTTTTTTTTTACCAAACGACAAATTGCCTAAACCATACCAAATTGCCTAAATTCACCCCTCCCTGATCCTAAGGGAGAACTACATCGGTCTGAGGCCCTTCCTTGCTTTGTGCAATGGGCTATGTAGGCAGCACTTCGGAGACATGGGGTCTCCCAAGGTTAGCTCGACCATCCCCTACCATAACCTATCTTGTGTGGTGAATATAAATATTTTTGTGTATTTTTATTTTTTCACATTTCTCTTTATCCTTTTTTCGAAACACCGAAAATCAAAACACCGACAATCTTATTATTATCATAACTCAAATCAACATACATATTCAGTTTTATTTAGATGTTAAACAAATACATCTTCTCTATCATCGACACGCAGGTCGGCATCCTTATTCTTATACCTCGCTAACATATACTCAGACCATCACAACTCATCCCGAACTAGGTGATGATCGTGATCGTCGACCCCTCTCGCCGGGCCTCTCTGTCCTCAAAGGTACCGCGGCTATTGGTACCGCCCACTGATCTGCCAATCTCTCCTGTAACATATGAATACGCCCTCTCGCATGGAGAACTCCAGCCTCTAGTCTCGCCGCCCGTGACTCCGCAACCACTAACAATCCTCTTGTCTCATTCACCTGCGTTTGGAGCTGCTGAACCAAACGCTGCAGACGATCCCTCTCTGCTGTAATCACCACTGTGTCAGGGCGCTCGCGTACACCTCGCAGTTCTGCTACCCACCATAATCTATAGGCCTCTGTCATTCCTACATCCATTACCCTGCGATCGGCTGCTATCTCCTCAGGCCCTTCTGGAGGTGTTGGCCGGGGTGGTGAGAATGCTGCCTCGGCATCGATCCTCATATATGGTCTATAAGCCTGTGGTATGTCCTGCACATATCCAAATTGTCGCCGCACGCGATCTATAGGAATCCTCTCATATTCACCTGGCCTGTGCCCCGCGATCCACCTCAATCGCTCTACACCTCTCAACTCCTCAGCTATGATTTCGGTTACCATATAGTTCCCGTAGGGCCTCCAACAGATATCCGCAACTGTCACTCTCTCCCATACCTGCCTATAATACTCAATGTCACCCGGCACGGCCTGAGATCTTGCCTCTTGTTCTGTCTGGACCCATCGTCGGAATCCCAACCTCTGTACTCCGGTCTCTCCTGCCTGTATAGATCGGCCTATTGGTCGCACACAAACAATGTGCTCATAGGCCCAACAGTGTAATAAGTATGAGCAATCCAACGTTGTCCTGTGACTTCGCCTACAAGCCCATAAACCCCTGTATAGCTCCGCCAAATATGCAGGTGCCCATGCAAACGTAACGTTCCTTTCTATCATCTCCCAGATAACACACATCAATGCCTTTGGAAATTTTCCCCCTTCCGCCCTCGGTAATGCATAATACCCTACTGCTATCATTAATATCACTGCTAACCTTGTCTCCTCAGGGTGTGCTGCATACATTACCCCATATGTAAACGATAAACCTCGCTGTGTCAAATCTCGTGCGTATGGACCAAATACTGCTGTTATCGCTCCCCGTGCCGCGCTAGGTAGTGCCTGATATACTGGCTCTCCTGTAATAGGGAGTCTCAAAATCCGAAACACATCTTCCAATGTTACTGTCATCTCACCTGTTGGCAGATAGAAGGTATTTGTCTCAGGATTCCATCTCTCAATCAGCGCCTGTAACATACCATGGTTACGTGCGATTCGTGAATAATAACGGATTCCACTTAACCCCAAACGATTTATCAATGTCCATTCCGCTGGTGTTACATCCGCTCGGATTCGCGACAACAGCGCTGGCACACTATCATTCATCCTCAACCCTGTCTCTGCCTGCATACACCAAAACAACAAACAACCATTCAACCCGTTAGGGTCTTTTTCAAACATTCTGGAAATTTCTCCAGTAACCGGTACCGGTTATACGTAACCGATATCGGTTGCATAACCGATACCGGTTATCCCTAACCGCCACCGGTCACTGTCAATTTTATACACCTTCCTTAAAAACAACCACCTACGACAATAATTTGCTCGTTTCTTCGTTTTTATACATATAAACATACCTGGAACCCCTGATTGCCTACCCTGTACCACTTAGCTCACCTGCAACCCTTGTTATCATGTTTTCTCTCTCATATCTACCCACCTACTATCCCCCATCTTACTCACGAAACATACAGTAATCAAATCACAAACAAAAACAATACCTCTTGAGTTGCAGCAGCTTGAGGTGGCCCTTGTCTGCCCTCCTGTCCTTGCCTGCTGGATGCTTCTCCTCGTTCGGCCATGATCACCACCCTTTTCAACTTTGTCTTTCTGCCTTCTGAACCTCGGATCACAATTCACTTTCCTTGTCTCTTTCCTTCTTCTCACCCAAATCTCTCATGCAAATCCCTGTCTCAATCGTCAAAAAGCGTCGCGTTCGCGTATTTAACCTCTTGCATGGCTCTAAAATTAAAACTTAAGTTGCCACCCTAGCTTTTCTATTTTTAGAAAAGCTCATACCTAAATAACCGGTATCGGTTATTTAACCGATATCGGTCTATGACTACCGATATCGGTTCCCTAACCGATATCGGTTACACACCTTCCTTTTTAAAACAGGTTTCTTTTCTTCATTTCTCCTCTAAATTTTTGTCGCGCCCGCCTCTTTGCCTGCATAAACAACAAAATTTACCACATTTGTTCATCCACCACACATAGCATTATAATTTCATTAAACATCATTTATACCAATACACAACCATCAACTACAAATATCAAAAAACTATCAATCTATACATCATTTGGATCCAACTCATCAGTTACATATATCACACTGTCACAAAACCACCAATTTATCACATAACCTGTCATTCCTATATACGCACAAAAACATCAGCATCATCTATCTATCAACATGTCAATTAAACTCATCACACATTCTATATATTACCAAACCATTAACAAAATATTTCAACACATTTTAAACACAGCATGTGGATCAAAACATCATCTATATATATATATACAAATTTTCAACAATACAATGTGCCCTACATCGGGGCCTCTGTGATCACATAATATACCAAAGCCGGCACGCAGGCCGCAATACCTACCACAAATCTCGACTCGGCTCGCAGGCCGGTCTCTCATATCAAAAATATACTCGGCTCGCAGGCCGGTATCAAATGTACAACCCGTACTCGGCTCGCAGGCCGGTATATAATAAATAAATAAATCAAAACAATGAATAAATGTAGGCACGCAGGCCTCTATCAATACAACCGGTTCGCAGACCGGTGCCCGTGTCCCTATACAAAACCACGTCGGGGATCTATCAGCTCTCCCCACCGCCCTCGGCACCTCTCCCCGCTGGTCCCTGTGGCGCCTCTCGCCTCCTGCCTGTCACAGACACGCCAGCTGTGGCTGCCCCTCCCTGAGATCTCTGGCTGCGCGAGGTCTCTGCTCTATGAGCTGCATATGCCTGATAATCGACTCCGGTACTATCAAGAATATCCTGATAATAACGGGCCTCTGCTCTAACCTCCATATAGCGATCTCGCGCCACTGAAGGAACTGGGGCTGGTCCCCTGGCACCCAACACCACTATCCCCTGAGCCTGTACCTGCACCTGTGGCTGTGGCGCTGGTGGAGGTGCTGCCTGTGCCTGTACCTGCACCTGTGGCCGTGGTGGTATCTGGGCCTGTGGCTGTGCTACTGCTGGTACGGCTGCCTGTACCTGTACCTGCACCTGTGGCTGTGCTGCTGGTGGTGGTGCTGCCTGTGCCTGTACCTGAGCCTGGGCTAGCTGCCCCTGTAAAACCCCTATCTGTGCCTGTGCAGCAGCCAACTGTCCCTGTAATAGCTGCACCTGCCCCCGGAGCTGATCTCTCTCTGCAGTCACCGCTGCCAAGTCTGGCTGTGCGGGCTGTGCTACCCTCGCCGCTCTCTGTCCAGCCCACCAGACCCTGTATGCTGCCGTGCACCCGGCATCATCCACACCCCCACCTGCTGGTCTCTCCGCTACCCAGTCTGGATCCCAAGGCTGTGGTGCTGGCAGTGGGGCCTCTACATCATCCCTCCTGTACTGAGGGAAGGGAGGTGGCTCGTCCTGTGGCAGCCCCATCTGCCTGCGTACCCTCTCTAAGGGTATCCGCTCGTACTCTCCCGGCCTCCGTCCTGCTATCCAGAATGTATACTGGATCAGGCGCAGCTGTATGCGGGCTCCTCTGCCAGGCTGGTGACCTCTGTAGGGTCTCCATATAATGTCTACTGCGGTAAGGCCCTCTAGCATATGTCTATAGTAGGCCACATCCCGACCTGCAACAACTGCTCGTGGCTGGCCCACAACCCCCAACCACCTCTGAAAGCCATATCGGTATACGATCTGTGGCCCTGGCTGCTGGGGTAGCCCTACTGGCCTGATGCATACGATGTGCTCGTATGCCCAACAGTGCAACAAAAAGGTCGAACAAATACCAAATCGCCTCCTCCGGCGATAGCCCCATAACTCCCTGTATAATTGCACCAGATATACTGGTGCCCATGCAAAACAGGTGTGCTCCTCCACCATCTCCAGTAGCACCCCCATCAATGCCCGTGGGAAGCGACCTCCCTCTGAATCCGGGAGGGCGAAGCAGGTGACCCCTATCATCATCAACACGGCAAGCCGTGTCTCATGTCTGTGTGCGCGGTACATGTCCCCATATCCAATGCTCGCGCTATGATATGTAAGAAGCGCGGCTGCATCCCCAAAAACCTGCAGTATGCTATCCATGGCAGTCTCTGAATCCACCTGGAAAACGGCCTCTCCCTCGATCGGTAGCCGCAGGATGCGATACACATCCTCTAATGTGACGGTCATCTCCCCGGTCGGCAGATGGAACACATTGGCCGCCGGATCCCATCTCTCGATGAGGGCGACCATCAGGCTGTGATCTCTGTCGATCGCTCTGTACCTCTGGACCCCGCCAAGCCCCACCTCGCGCATGATGGCCCAATGCGCCGCAGATATGTGTGGCCTCATCCGACTCAATAGTGGAGGCATCCTATCACGCATCGTCAACTGCTGACGTGCCTGCAAAATCAACCCACATTCTTAGACCCACTCGTTATAATAACATCTACTTTACCATCTACCCCCTTTTTTTTTTGTAACACCCAAAATCTAACCCTACCCCAACACGCTACCTTACCCACCCGAAACCCAACCTAAAAAACACTAAACCCCATCCTAAACCCAACCCATACCCCGACTCTCTACCTACCCCTCAACCCAACCCAACACGCTACCTTACCCCGACTCTCTACCTACCTAACCCAACTCAACCCAACCCCACACAACCCACCCCACCAACCCACCCTACACCTTCAAACCCTATCAACCCAAAACCCTCAACCCCACCCATACCCCGGGTCTCTACCTACCCAACCCAACTCAACCAACAACTCAACCCAACCCAACACAACCCACCCCACCAAGTCACCCTATCCACCTTCCAACCTATCAACCCAACACCCTAAACCCCACCCATACCCCGACTCTCTACCTACCCAACCCAACACAACCCACCCCACCAAGTCACCCTATCCACCTTCAAACCAACACCATACACCCTAAAAAACCACTCCCAACCCAACCCAACACCCCAACACCATACACCCTAAAAACCACTCTCAACCCCTCCCTCCCCCACCGATACCGGCCGATACAAGACCGATGCCGGTCCCCCTATTAAACCTCACCCTCTGTTTTGCGACCGATACCGGTCGCCTAGTGACCGACATCGGTCCCTGTTTACTGCCCGAGCCGAACCCGCGCACGGCCCCCAAAACTCATTTTTTACCTATTTCTACCCATCCACCCACCCAAAAACCCTAAAATTTTACACACCTAGCCGCCTTAGCCTATCTAACCTATCTACCCTCTCCCTTTCTCAAATTACCTCCATTTACCCATTATTTCCTACAAACTACCAATTCCTACCCAAATCCCAAAAACAACATAACTCAACCAAACCACCAAAATAAAGAGTTTAGAACCTACCGGTACGACAACACGTCGTCGTGGTGGGATGGGTGGTGGCGGTCCAGCTGGTCCAGCCCCTCCAGCTCCTCCTGCCTGTGCCATGGCTCCAATCCTGATCTGCTGGGTCCCCGGCCAATCACCTGCCGCCTCCTCAACTATTCGGGCCCACTATCAACTCTCTCCGCCAATCAAATAGCTCCACCTCACTCAATACCCCTCCAAATCAACTCTCCACGTCAGACAAGTCAAAATTTGGATTACAAAAAACAAAAGTGACAATGACAGGCCGTATATTTCTTTTTATAGGTTTTTCGACTTAAACCGATGTCGGTTTCCTTTTGCCCTAGGAAACCGGTATCGGTCCCTTAACCGATATCGGTCATGATGAATCGACGTCGGTTTGATACCTCTTTTACCCCATTCTTTGCCGTTCCTTACTCCTTGCCTCTTTTTTACCAATATCGCCTCTGTCCACCTTTGTTGCACAACATTTGTTCCCTGGTCCGGCCCAACCCAAGGCCTCGCCCTACCAATTGGCCCGACCCAAGGCCTCAACCTACCAATTGGCCCGACCCAAGGCCTCAACCTACCTATTTGGCCCGACCCAAGGCCTACCACTTATTTGGCCCGACCCAAGGCCTCGCCCCACTTATTTGGCCCGACCCAAGGCCTCGCCCTACCTATTTGGCCCGACCCAAGGCCTCACCCAAGGCCTCGCCCCACCTATTTGGCCCGACCCAACCTACCTATTTGGCCCGACCCAAGGCCTCAACCTACCTACCTATTTGGCCCGACCCAAGGCCTCCAACCTACCTATTTGGCCCGACCCAAGGCCCCAACCTACCTATTTGGCCCGACCCAAGGCCTCAAGGCCTCCACCTACCTATTTGGCCCGACCCAAGGCCTCAACCCCTTATTTGGCCCGACCCAACCTAATTGGCCCGACAAGGCCTCAACCTACCTAAAGGCCTCAACCTACCAATTGGCCCGACCCAAGGCCTCGCCCTACCTATTTGGCCCGACCAACGTTTTATTTTATCCATCCATCCTGTACCTTGTGTTCAATCGAGCTCACTTGTTCGTGTTTTAGCATGATTAGGGTCCTTGACTTGATCTGTCGACCAACTTTGTCTAGACCTAGACCGTGACGTTTATCTCAACCAAACCAACCATTTGGTACTGCCGAACATGCCTAAACGTTCCTGTACCTTACCTGTTATATACCCTGGAGCTACTTCCTATGCCTTGGATACCAGGATTATATCACCCTTGTTTGGATAAACTATCGACCTTTGCCTATACATTGCTGGTTTGCTCGTCAAATCATGTACCCTAGTCGTACTATTGCATTTCAACATGCGTCTGCTTCCTTGGACCTACACCATCACCTTACCATCCTCTCTACCACATATACCCTTTATCAACCCTATCCCTGATTTCCCGTTCACTCAATCTGTGATAGATTTGAGGGGGATTACCTATATCTTTAACATGAGAAACCACTTCATATTATTGTCCGCGCAGCTTTACAGAACAAGCTACACGACAATAAGGGGCTAATGTAGACACCAAATTCGTGTCTCACGACCCCTTGTGACCCGCATCCCATTTCGCAACCTAACCTCATTACCTAAACTTCACACAATTATTTATTAATTACCTTGTAATTGATAAATCCACATCGCCTTACCTACCACCTCACTTGGCCACCTCACCATGACCTAGCCCTAACCCTAAACTAACCTAATTAGGACCCATGACTTGGTCTAGACTCACATCCATAACTAATGCCTCCTTACTCGCACCCAAAGCCGACCTTCTAGCCACTTGACCAAGCCCGCAACTGATCTCTCGGGAGAAAAGCAGGGAAGGTGGGCTATTTTACTAAAAATAGCCTACTTTTTCCTAACCGATGCCGGTTCCTACTCGACCGCCGTCGGTTACGCAACCGCCATCGGTTCCCTGTAAATGGGCTTCCCAAACCAAAACAACGGATCGGAATTTCATTTTTGGAGATCAGTCGAAGGATTTTTAATCAAAGGAGAGTCCAAAGCGATCAGCAGAGTCCAGAACTTCACTTGACCAAGCAGAGACGAGTAAAGAAACCAGAAGAGTTGGCAGCAAAGGAGATCAACTTGCACCTTCATCAAAAAAAAAAACCAGTAAGTTATATCTTGCATGTCCTCCATTATAACATTTCTTGTGCTTTTGGAATTGTAATCTTCCCAAATCCGTTCCTGAACCCATTATCTAACGTACCATTGCCTCTAACCATCATTCCTTAGCTTCTAACCATCCCATTTCTCAATACTATCCAAAAACCAGCCATTACAAACACCACAACCAGCCCAGAAGATCCTAGAACCAACCGGTATCGGTTATCAGTGACCGCCATCGGTTATAGATAACCGGCATCGGTTCCTTTGATCAAAACCAAGAAAAACAGCCTTTTCCCTACCCAGTTCCACGAAACAATTTAATTGGTACTCTACAGTATTTTGTGTTAATTCATATTAGCAGGGGAACTGACCACCTTCGAAAGGAAGTTTCATACTTCCTGGGCCCAAGGCAGTTCCCTCATTTATTATCTAATCAAAATCTTGTGGTCTTGTGTTCTTATTTGCAGGTAGTCCTTCCAAGACAAAAAGGAGTTCTTCGCAGTCAGCCTGATCTTTCTCTACGGTACGCGCACATCATCTCGACATTCTACAGGTATTCCTCCTAACCCTAACCTTATCTGTTTCTATAAGGAACGAAGCATTTCCGAAGGTGAGTAAATAGATAGAATTTATTTAAATTTAGAAAAGAGAAAGGTGAGAGGGGAAGTTACATGAATGTGAGATGACGGAGGGGGATTATACTAAAAATCGGTGTCTACATTTACCCCTTTTTGTTTAGTGGTTTGGAATAGCAAGCCATGAGACAAAAATAAAAAGGGTTGGATGAATTATGTGTATGAGGGTAGATGAAGACATGACAAAAGGAAAGATGCCCCAGGCAAAAAAGTATCACAATAACAATGAAAAAATATGGCGATGACTGCAATATCACATCGGTAAAGGACAATTGTAGTCTCAATAGAGACAGGTGACAATGTTCTACATTCCAGTGAGTGGGTGAAGATCACTATAGTATGGATGTAAATAGTGATGACCAATGGTTCATAGGAAAACATCAAAATATGCGTAACTGAATGCGAATAGTGTATGGGATCCTTCGTACACAAGGACTTGAGTGAAAAATCATGCATCCGCAAAAGGGAAGAGGATGAAGATAATGATGCCCCATCATAAGGCACAAGAAGGAAAAAAAGTGAGTTATTTGCGTCGACAAGTATAAGGATGAAAAGGTGTCCCAACATAGGACATGAAGATGACATAATGGGAGATGGATGTTGAAATAAAATATCCCATGGGGAACATATATGGCCAAGAATTTGGATATGAAGGACAAATCTGATAAAATGTCGTAAGAGGGTGTTAAAGAGGATGTTGAATGAATTTTTCTTAAGAAAGGTTTACAGTGGAAGGTAGATGAATAATGGGGTGAAGAAGAAGGAAAGAAGTCCTGCTTATTTGAAAAACATCCGTGGAAGAGAATAAGATCATATAGGTAATGACCGTTATGGTATCCTTCAAGACAAAAATGTCGAAGGAAGTTGGGAAGAGATTCTTAGAAATGGATGTGATGATGCCCCTGCGAGAGAAGAGGTCAATTCTATAGAGAGAAGAATGAGAACGGTGATGCAATGGATCAATGGTGGTAAGTAAATGGAGAAACATTGGCATTGACCCTGAATGCTAGGTATAAGGGGTGTTGAGAAATAGAAAAGGGAATAGATAGGATGACTGGTTGATTATGAGAAGAGTAAGAAAGATTGAATGTGAAGGTGACAGGGGTATGAAATAAAGGTACGAAGATGGAGGAGGAAGAAGATAACAAACAATGATTATAGAGTAAGGGGGAAATGATGAAGTACAAACAAGGAGAAGACAAGAAAAGGACAGAGAAGAGGGTGAAATTATGAAAAATGGAGAGAGTTATTTAAAATAAAAGGTGAGAAGGAGGGTGAAGTAGACGAAGGTAGAGAAGTAATGGAAAATAAAAGATATGATAGAGCAAATAAAATTGAAGGAACCAGATCATAGTGAAGAAATACAAGGTAAAGAATATGGAACTGACCGCATGGAAATGCATGTGGATGGTGGGATGATAAAAAATATGGGACAAGGCTAAAGAGTCAGGTTATCAACAAGGAAGTAAGGAGAAAGTGCAAGGTAAAAAGGGGAAGAAGATGATATAGATGAAGTGAAATAAGATGAGGATCAAAAAGGAGGAGAAGACAATGGAGATATTCGATAAAGAGTGAGAAGCATAAGTAACATAAAGAGAAGCTTGAGGGGAGGAATGACACGGATTGGAAAAGATGCAGAGATGCATGAGATGAGGATAAGTTTAGGATGAGAAAATATAGAGAGGGTGTATGATGAAGACACTGAATAAATTGGCAAGGAACAATGAAAGATGGAGGGGTGGCGAGGAAAAAGAGAGGAAGGGATAGGAGAGGCAATGCCATTGAATGGATGTGATGATAAATCCGCTGATAATGATCAATAGGAAAGATGGTACAAAATATAAGACAAGGTGGAAAGTAAAATAGGAATAGAAGGGGGGATGCTAATGAAGGGATGTTAGGATAAGTGGCCCAATAATGATTAGAGGGCACAGAGGAAGGAATGAATGAAGATAGAATGGGGAAGATCAAAGAGAAGGATCTAGGCTATGCAGAATGGGGATGAGTTATTTTTAGGAGAATTCCACCAATAATTACTAGCTTTGAAACAAAAGATGATTATGAAAGAATGTTATGAGATGATCAATGATAATGACGGGTAAGTATGGGGGTAGATATGTGGGAGAAATCTAGAAGATGGAGTGGAAAGAGTAAAGAAAGGATGGATGACGATGTGTAGGAAGATGAAGGAGAGGAGAGGACACAGTGGATGAGAATGAATGAGAGAAAAATGAAGAAACAAGACACGAAATGAATGGCAAATCAACGATTAATTAAGATTACCAAGCAAGGGATGATGGAGATGAATAGGGAGTAAGTTGAAAGTGATGTTTGCGAGAATGGAATAGAAGGTGAGAGGATGTTATGATGGGGAATGATGAGAAAATGTAGATGGAGAATGTGGAGTGGTAGGCGAGTGCAAGATGACAAATCATGCTTAAGAGGGACTCTTAAGTAAGATCGCCATGCCACAGGAGGAGTTAAGTAAGATCACCAAACTAGAAGTGATGATATGGAAGGAGAAAGACAACACTGTATTGGATATAGGTGTGGAATGGTTGGTTGGAGTGGATGAGTACGATGAGAGGTGGGAGACATAAGATGAGGAAGATATGATGGGGGATGAAAGGGTTAGATGGAAAACCATTCTTTAGAGGGACTCTTAAGTAATATTTCCATGCAATGGGGATGGTTAAGTAGGATCGTCAAGTCAGAGAAGAAGAAGAATGATGAAAAGATTGAGCATTCTATATCAAAATGGAACAAGAGATGAAAGGAGGTGATATCAAGGTGATAACAAGGAAACAAAGTGTGACATGAGTGGATGAAGGAGTATATCCAGTGCAGATGGAGAGTGTAAGGAAAATCCTTAATTGGGATGCCCACTTAGTGGGATTGATGATGTAAGAGTGTCAAGAGGAAAAGGAGGATCAAAAAAATATTTGTGGTGGTGATTGTTGTCCACTGAAAGAGGAAATGGTGGAGAAGCTTCTACAGTAGGAGGACCCAAGGAAGAAGATATACCTTAACTAATATTCTCTGGTCGTATGAATGGTTAAGTAAGATTTTCAAATTAAAAGTAGAATATTGAAAGGGAAACTCAAGAGGAAAGACAAGTAGGATATCTGACATTATGCAAGGGGACAAAAAGGTGAGAAGGATGATTTGGAGATAAATGGTAACAAGTGGAAATAGGGAGCGAAGAGAAATGGATCAAAGACATTGTTGCACATGTTGGGGGATAAGAAGTTGCAAGATAACAAAATTTCCTAGAGAAGGATCCCCAATTAGGATTTGCAAACTGCAACGGAGATCAAGTAGAATTTACAAACTGAAAAGTGTAGTTGCGAGTGCATTCATGAAGATTATGGATAAATAGTTGAAATTTTATGTGATTTTATAAAATATGACCTTGATGAGGTGAATGAGACATATTTGTAGCAAAGGCATACAAATAAACTATTCTTAGAACTATATTGGATATAAACAATAAAGATTACCACTCAGGGCATTACACTTGCAACCAATAGCTGGTGTTAACACATAACTAATGATACTTAGTTATACCAAAAGACTGTGAGGGAAATATTGATGAAAGATGGTTGTAATCCTAATGTTGACATGAAAAAGATATTGGAGATGTAACTTATACATGGGAAGAGGGATCTCCAAATGTGGTGTTCCTTAAGTCTATTCCCTAGCTCTAGGAAAGGGAAATAACAATAGAAGAAAGATGATCGTTGTGGGAAGCTTTCAAAACATGTTGATAAAAGGAAGGCTGATCAACACGGGAAGCCTTCCAAATGCCATAATAACAGAGTAGCCATCCTTCAAGGGTATGGTATACTATATACATAATATGGATGGAAACAATAATATGTATGATAGCCATCCTTCGAGGGATCAATCTATTTCTTTTGATTTTTCTATGATTTTTGATTTGTATGATTTTTCTTTTAGTTTCTTTTTTTTTTGCACGATAAATTTTCCTTTGAGGGATCAGTATGTTTTTTATAACTTTGATTTTTCCTTTTGCATACATGAATTTGAGTTTCACATGGGGGAGAGTTGGGAATAGCTAAGTAGACCACTTAGGAGGGGATAATGAATATACAAGAGACACCCTTGGACCTTTTGTATGACTGCATTAGAAGAACTAGATGGTGATGGATGTAATGGTTATGGGTTCATATCAAAGCAGTGAAGGTAGACCACATAATTCATATCATTACAATGACAAATGAATGGGTTAAGGATGGAGGAATGATCTAAGGATATAACTAAGTGCTCATTGGTAGATATGCTAACAGTAGACTAGTCGCAAGTGTAATGCATTAAGAGGTTATGTCTCTATATTACCACCAAGAGATGGAAGACATTAAGTTGCAATAGGATGAGATGATAGTTTTCAAAAGGATTAGATGTGGTAGACAAGCGAGAAATAAAACTATGTCCTTAAGGAAACAAAAATATGATCACAAAGGTGGATTTGGATGACAATAAATGATGCACCAAGAGAGACATAAATATAGAAGGAAAAAAATAGCCACAAATGTGGACTTGATGAAATAGAAGGTGCCCCAAAAGAGACACAAATATAGCCACAATTGTGGAATTTGATAAAAAAAAAAAAGGTCCCTCAATGGAGGGACAAAAATGGCCTCAAAAGAGGACTTCGATGAAAAATACGGTGCCCCAAAAGAGGCATAAAAATGGCCAAAATGGTGGACTTAGAATGAGATGAGGATTGGGATAGAATTAGTATAGATTGGATGAATGTGAATAAGGTAAACAAAATAATGTCAAAGAGTGAAGTCCCCTAGTAACAAGGGAGTTCTACAGATGATATGCTCAAGGGAGAGGGAAGGTTGTTCCCTAAATGAATTAAATGTGAAGGAGTTAAAGGATGTCAAAAGAGTTTAGATGAGATTGTTTTAGATTTGGATGGGATAAATGGTTGGATACCACAAGTGTGCTTTGCAAGATAAGTGGTATTGATGAACAATAGAGGACCTTCCTTAGGAGGAATGCCATGGCATGAGGGATATTAAGGGATGATATGGATGGAGGAATTTTTGAAAACTCAACAAATGGGATATGAATTGGATTCAATGTAGATGGAGAAGGAACTTTCCCCTAAATGAGGAAATCGTCTTTCTCAATAAGGTTGCAGATGATTGTCCAAAAGGATTTACAATGTTTGATTTCATGGCCTTGGGTATGATGATAAGCACAACTGTAATTAGAGTTGAACCATGATGGATTTGTACCATAGGGATTAAAGGCTTTAATGGGAGGAAGTGTGATGGAAGATATTCGAGTTAAATATTGAAGGATATCTATGTAATACCCCATTGAAGTGTCATGGGGAAGGTAAATCTTGTGGGTTTTGATAAGATATCTCAGCCTAGAGTTAGGAGAAAAAGTGGATGTAGATTGGATGGGTAAATTATACATCTTAGATGACAAATCAAATTTGGTTAACAGATTGTATTATTTGGATTCAGATTGATTGTTGCAAGATATTGTAGATGGAGAGATTGATCTTAAAGTAGATGTTGTGGCATTGGATTTTTAAGAAGAGGGAAAAATTGAATGTTTTCGAGAATGAGCAAGGGATTGTCAGGGATGTTTTCCATGAGAATTATACTTTACCCAAGAATATTTACTTCTCACAGGGATAACAATAATCTCAACCAGAGGATTTGACAGTGGTGGTGTGGTTCTTAATGGATAAAATGTTCTAAAACAAGAAGAGGATGTTAATGGAGAAATAGGTGTTTGTATGATGCGATTAATGAGATCGATGTGAGATATGGGTTGTTTAGGTTTTTGATTGTCTAATGTGAAAGTGGTTAATTTTAAAATGTAAGGATACCAACCATATTTATTTGAGTTATGTGGAGTTGTTTTATTATTATATTTTTCAAAGGGTATCTTTGGAAGGGTTACAGATCAAGAGGATTTGGTTGTTGGGATAGACAAATTAGGTAAAGAGTATTGGGATAGACTAGGTTATGTGGCCATAGGTAAGGATGTCAAGGTAGAGATAGGTGGACTTGTTGATATGATAGGTATTGGGGTAGGTGGGATAGATATGGATGTAGGCATATTTGGGCTATTTGGAGATTTAGGTGATGTGATAACTGATGAAGTAGTCATTATGGGTAATACAGAAAAAGTAAGAGTATTTTTCAGTGTAGATGTATACGGGACTGGTTGTTTCATAAATGTTTTGAGGGGTGAGAATGATATGTTTTCTAATGTGGTTGATTTCAAAGGTGGGGCTGTAATGGTGCATGTAGTAGAACCGAGTTTAGTTGGGATGGTTTTAGAGAGGAGTGATGTAGGTGTTGTAATTGTAGATTTGGGCGAAGGAATAGATGTAAGAGATGTAGAGATATGTGTGGATATGAATGGGGCTTAAATAGGTGCTAAGGATGAATCTTATGTGGTAGATCGGGGTGTGCTTGAAGTGGAGGAAGTGGATGGTATAGTCAAATTTTATGTGGATGTGATAAGGAGAGAAGAAGGTGTAGGTTCAGGACAAGTAGTAAAACTTAACATAGGTGTGTTAGGTTTTGAACAAGGAGTGGGCATAATGTCTGAGGTAGGAACATGCAGAGTCAGTGATAAGATGAGATCTTTATTGATGATGTCAATAATATAATAATTTTATAGTTTATATGTAAAGGGCATGGCTAGATTTATTGGTGGTTGATTAGTTTATGTAGTGGAGCTATCAATTTGGCTATCCACTTGATTTAAGAGTTGTTGGAAATGATATTTGAAGCAATGACATTTCTCAATGTCGTGACCTTTGATTTGATGATATTTACAATAGTGGGCTTTGTGATACCAAAAAGGATTGGCTTGCGAATTGTCCACGGGTCGTATGGGAGGAAGTTGGATGGAGTTTATAGTAATCATCTTGTCAAATACGGAGCTATAGGATTCTCCCAAGGGGGTATAGTTGACTATTAGTTGAGGAGCTCATTGTTGAGGCCATGTGTTGGATATAGATGGGGATGATGGTTTAATGACCACAATGTTGGCCACACCCTTAAATTTGTTGTTATGTGTGAATAGTTTAGTAGATTTGATTTTAGGTTTATTTGAACTTAGTTTAAGATGACCTTGCTCAATGACACGGGTTTCAAGTTTGTGAGCCATTGTAAAATCTTCATCAAAGGTTAGGAACGATTAGATTTGCAAAGTAGATTATATATGCTTGGCACATGAACATGAGAAGAGTTCGATGAGTTCAGATTAGGGAAGAGTGAAGGGTAGTTGGTTTATAACACCACGCCACCATGTGACGAAGTCGGTGATGTGCTCATCTTAAAACTGTCGGATGGTGTATAGGTCAACAATAGTGGTTTTGCATGTGACATTAATAGAAAAGTGTTCTAAGAAAAATTGCACAAGTTGATTAAAGGAGAATATGGAATGTTGTGGGATACTGTTATACCAATCCAATGTGGGACCAGACAAAGACTCGGGGAAAGTGTGAAGAAGTAGATCATGATCATGCACAATAAGACAACATGTGTGTTTAAATGTAAGGAGATGTTGTTGGGGATATTTCTTGTTTTTTAACTTAATAAAATCAGGAGATTTCCAATTAGGAGGGTAGGGTTTGATTGGAGCCGATGGATGAATCGGTTCGCTACAAATTTTTTCATAAGATAAAGTATCCTTACATGCCAATGTAACGGTTTCTAAATTATCTGACTAATTCATTAAGGCATGAATTGGATCATTCAATGTGATGTTATGTTGAGATTGAATTGTTTATGTGGTTTGAAACGTAGTTTGATAAGGTGAATGATACGTTTTTGGATGTGTGGGTAGTTGGGGAATCGTTTGATAAGGTGGTTGATAAACTTGCAGGTGGGATGCTTGATAAGATGGTTGATAAACATGTGGGTGTGTAGGTGTGTGGGGAGATGCTTGGTAAGGAATAACATGTGTCATGGGTTGGGATTGTTGTATAGGCTGACTTTGAACAGTAGGGATATGATGTGTTTGTTGAAATTGGATAGGTTGTTGTGGTAAATAATAAGTGGGGATATGGGTGTTAAGAGGTTGAGATAGTTAGAGAATACGATGGGTAGGAATGTAAGTTTGAAGAGGTTGCGATGAATGGACATGCCTATTAGTAACAAATGAAATGGAATTGTCAAAATGGGATGTGGGTGGAATGTGATCCACCAATTTAGGAGATTGGGAGGATTGTGAGATTGTAGGATATTTTTGGAGTAAGAAGTCATATATGGGGTTAGGAGGATGCCTGAGTGTCTCTAGAGGAGAGGGAGATGGTGGTGTGGTCAGTTAAGGAAGGTTAGCTTGATAAGGGATATGAGGGTTAGTTTTAAGACATGGATAATCATGCATGACATGGTTCTCAGGAAGCAAGGTCATCGAGATTGGAGGTTGAGTAACTGAAGGCATGGTTTTGAGTTTACAAACTTGTTGGGTGAGGTCATTAGAGGAAGTAACTTTATGGGGTGGAGGACATTGTTGTTTGGTTTCCATTTGAGAGAGGGTGACAATATGTGTGAAATAGAGAAACATTTGTTTATGTATTTTTTAGACAAATAAATCAAACAACATATTTTTTATCATCATGATTAATTACGAGATGTGAAAAGAAAAGTAAGATGGATAATGAAGGTGCCTAAAGAATGGAATTCTAAGGCTGGTTTTAGGTACTTTTGGCTTGGGAGATGTTTGAGACGGTTGTCTGTTGGGTGTTCAAGTCCCAATCAATAAACCAGGTGAAATGAATGTTTAGATGTGTTGATTTTGTTCGTGAAGTTTCAGGATGTTTGTGGTAATGTGAGATGCAGAAGGTTAAACCCCTATTTAGGCTATGTTATCAGACAAGATGCAAAAAAGAAAGGTTCTTTTCAAACCAAAAGAAATGTGACATTCAATTCTGACAATCACTCAAGAAAGGGAAATTACAATGCAAAAGAGGGAAAATTGAGAAGAACGAGTAAAACCTGGAGAATGCTTTTCCCTATTATTTTATTCCATGTGATGATGACATACTTGGAAGTGCCAATCAGTGGCCTGAAATGCCCGAGTACCCTAAAATGACCTTGTTTATATTTACAGATGAGGTTGATGAAAATGTTTTTTGTGGTGTTTAATTTAAATAGTGGTCTTTGACAACGTTATTTTTTTGGTTGCAATGTTGTAGAAATTACCCTGTAAAAAGAAGCTAACTGTCATTAGTTGATGTGATTAAAATGACATAACTGTCATAAAAAAAATTGTTTACAAGAAGTATCTATGTAAGACATAAATGTAAAAAAAAATAAAAAAATAATCTAATGGATTAATAAAACATTATAATGAAACGTTCATAATCAATTAGAGTAATTGCAAAAATGAATCGATAGACTAACTATAAACTACAAAATAGATGTATGAGATAAAATTATAAAATTATGAAATCATACGATACAAATTATTAACAACAAGACATTCACATGTGCATTTTTTTTTTGTTTCATTTATTTATATGAACTATACATAATAATAACCATATATAATGAGTGAACGTGGACTTTATGAGATAATGATGAAAAGTAGATGAGGAGAGTGGAATTTTAGGACATGAATAATGACTTTGAGAGGACAAGATAGAAAGTGAGTGGGAAGAATAGACTTTTAGGATGGGAATGTGGACTTGAAGAGGATAGGAGGGAAAGTGGGTAGAGAGAGAGTAGACTTTTAGGACAGGAGTGTGGACTTATATGCCAAAAACGTAGACTTTTTAGGATTACAAAGATAAATTTAAAAGAAAATATTAAGGTGGATATAGTAGATGTGATGGTGAGTGGAATACAAGATGGGTCATATGGTCAAATCTTATAGGTTGTATTAGAAGGACCAGAGGCTTGAGCAGTCATCTCCCCTCGAGCTTGTGTGAATTTGAAACTATATTATATTTACAGAGAAAATATTAAGTTTTATACTTACAAGAGGTGCAAATGACAATGATATGCCAGAGGTGAAGCATATTCTAGTGGGAAACATTGTTATCATTGATGTTGTTACAGAGAACGGTGCATTCTAATACAACTTGGATAATATAATGCATCTGGAATATGTTCGTTTGTTGCCTCCTTCAGGACTGAAGATGACATATTATAGGTTGTTTGTTGGTTTTTTTATTTTTTGTTTTGTAATTTTAACCATATATTACTAGCAAAATAATATAAAAGCATATATCCCACCAAGATTGTGTGAATGCGAGCCCTGAGCTAGAAACAATTAGAAGGACCAAGCATCAGAATCATGTAAGTCACCAATAATGGAGCAAACTATATCAATAATATATGTGTGATAAAGAATTACAAACGGATTGCTATAAAAGATGTTTCCTTCGTGGTTTACAAGGGTGTGCGTGGATTGAAAACTGAGATGAAGAATTCAACATTGAGATCTTGTAAGTATGCATAAATATTCCCTTCTACAAATGGGTCGAGACAATGCTGAAAGGTGGTGGGATGAGTGAAACAAAGTTGGCGTTAGGATTTGAGAATGTGAGGAGGGATTAGTCGAGCTAGGTCTATGGGAGATAGCTCGGTGGAGAAGGATGTGGAGGTCATTGTAGGGTGTGAGCATTGGTAGGGAGAGATAGTGATCTGAGTGGGTGATGGGAGTTGGTGTAGGGTGTGAGCTCGAGGGTGGATTGGTGGGAAGGGAGGAGAATGGGAGTTCTATGGAAACAACTCAGTGGAGAGGGGGAAAGACGGTTAAGGAGCTTGGGGTAAATGGCTGAGCCGATAGTGGAAAGTGCGTGTAGCATGTACAAAGAAATGAGGGTCATGGCGAGTGAAGTAAGAGTAGAGTGGTGAGGGGTGTGGAGGATAGATATCGAGAAAAGGAGAATGCCAAGATGAGTGTGAGGATAAAGCTCCATGGGGGGAGTAGTGTTGGTGGGTATTCAAGTAGAGCCGAGCCGTGTGGAGTAGTTGGAGAGAGAAGTGGCTAGAAGGGAGATGGGTGAGTGGAGAGTTAGGTGGATAGAAGGGAATCTGGGAGGTCGGTGTGGCCGAGTCATGAGGTAGGATGGGGTAGCGAGCCAAAGGAAGGGAGGGAGATGGGGTTGTTTGGATGGGTTGTGAGCTGGGTGTGAGAGGGATATTGCTTGGTGTAGGATGTTGGGTCGAGTGGAGTGGGTAAACAGATGGTAAATGGAATAGGATTGTAAGGAAGAAAAGTGTTAGTTATTATTTTATTTTTTTTGTAATTTACTTTAATTCAATTTAATAATATTTTTTTTTCTCTAATTTGTTGTATAGTGAAGGTTACTATAACTATATGAAATAATACGACTGAGATTGTATAGTAATGATTATTTAAATAAAATCAATGAAAGTATCATAAACCAAATAGATGGATATGAATGACAAAGTGTAACTGACAACACAATTAATCAATATTAATTAATATATAAAATTTTATCCTTGAAATACTAATCTCTTGGTGATGATTAATCATGATACTTACAACATTTATAAAAAAATAAATAAATAAAGTAATAAAAATAAGATATATATTAATCGTCAGACCAAATTTGAAAAACAAAAGTCAAGCCATAAGGTCAATTTCTGGATTCATTTCCCATGCAGGTAGAACTCAATAGAAAACAAGAACAACATGTAACTCTAAGGCAACCTAAAAAATGATGGATCGCACTAAACTGAGATCAACGAATATTAAGACCATACAAACAAGAAAGATAAACAAGATGAGTAAAATAACAAACAAAATGACCAGATTTGGTATCCGGTCCCACCGGGTGTGCCAAAAATGTTATACAAGAAATCTCATTCTCGCGCAGGTGAAATCCAATACTAGAATCCACCAGCAACTTCAAATGATGGAGGGCTTAGGACGTAATAAGCAGATCTGGATCTAAGGGCGCAAAGAAGATAGATGTGTGATATAAAGAGAATAGATTTGCAAAACTAAAATAGATGTGATTAGATAAAAAAATGTGTGGGGGTTTCTTGGAAAATCCCGGTTCTAAGAGGATGTTAACTCCCTTGTATGATGTCAACCCCTGTGTTTAGAAAGATAGCAATAAACAATTAACAGTAGATATCATACTGAAACAATGAAATATAAAATGACAAGTAACTAAAATGACGAGGGGACTTAGATTGTGCTCGGATATGGAGATGAAATGGGCATCAAGATGGAAAGATGACGAACAATTGGTAAATATTTCTCCTGGAAAACTTTAGTAAGTAGAGATTTAATACATCAATTCTTCTTCCTCTTTTTTGGGTACAGGTCCAGATCCTTTCTCTCCTTCCAGGTCCAGGTCTCTCCTTCCAAGTTTTTTTTGAAAGAGGGGTGAAAACCCGTATTTATAACTTGAAGGTGAGGTTAGATTGGGATTAACGAGTAACCAGGGTTTGATAAGTTGGCCTAGGTTAAGATATATGATGTGATCACATGGGGCCCACAATTTGACTTATTATATGGAGTGGGGATCATGATTGACATGGTAGGTGAGATAGTAGATTCCATCTTTTTAATTTAAGAAAGGGGTGTTGGATGGGTATATTAATACCCATGAATTGAATAATTTTATATGGAAGAAATGCCAAAATTTTAATCATCAAATGGGTCCACATGGAGCCCATTTGATAATTAATTATGTAAGTTGAGTAAATAGATGGAATTTATTTAAATTTAGGAAAGAGAAAGGTGAGAGGGGAAGTTGTATGAACGTGAGATGACGGAGGGGCGCTATACCAAAAATTGGTGTCTACAATAAGATACCCAAAACCTCACTACCATCCACATCTGCACCTAGGGCACATTATGAAACTATTTTAGATGATCTCCTTTAGCAATCACTTATAACTTTACCACCTCTCAAACCATCAAATCCACAAGGATGGAAACCTACTTGGTATGACTTCGATGTCTCTTATGATTATCATAGGACACGAGGTCATTCTATAGAGTATTTTAACACCTTTCTTCTAATCACTCAAAAACTTGGTAATCTAGTTTTCCTTCCTTCTAAAACACACACAACATTATCATCTTCATCTACATCTAAAGATTCTGTATGTGAAATATTTTCCCATTAGGTTGATTTTTTACACATAACCAATTTCTCACGAAATTATGACTCAGATCCATCTAAGCCTAAGAAAGATAAAACTTGCGTTTCCATACCTCCACCTCCAGAGTTGACCGCTTCTTCTAATAAGCCTAAAATATATATCTACGTACCTATTGAAGCATCTAATCAAAAAAGGTCACCCAAAGCCAAAGTTTTGATACTCACCACACCACCCTCATCATCCACCTCAATACAAAAGGTCATTATTAAATAGTTACACTAAGTTCCCATCAAAATGTCACTTTGTGAACTGGTGCAAACATCACCTTCCCACAAACAAGCAATGATTGAAGTCCTCCAATTAATAACGGTACCAGAAGATGACCCTTCATATTTCAAAAAAAATTTGGGTGACCTTAAATCATCCACAGTAATATCATTCGATCCAGTTGAGATTCCCTCTCTTAGGAAAGAAGACCATGATTTACCACTCTTTATCACCACTCAAATAAATGATGTCCTCAATCAGAAGGTTTGTGATTGATGGGGGCACAACCATCAACATTATATCATCCATTTCTTTCAATCAACTTAAATTATTCCCTTCCATCGTATGTTAAAATCCAATTTTATTATGATGATTCAATGACACTATCGCACCCACATTAGGTATTGTTATCCTACCACTTAAAGTTAGCATTAAGACCTTACATGAACTCTTCTACATTATAGAAGGAGATTTCCAATATAACATGTTGTTAGGACACCCCTGGATACACACTATGTGATGTTTTCCTTCTACACTCCATCGTTGTCTTAAATACGAACACGAAGGTAAAACATTCACAATCTCTACAAATCTAAATCCATTTGTTGATTGTTACGTGACATATCATACAAATGACATCCTTGTACCTAAATCCACATCAAAATCATCTGATGAAGAATCTACCAGCACATCCATCCCTTCCTCTAAAATACCAAATGATTCCTCTCTTAGTTACATTGTACAACATCTTACGCTGGGGGAGTACCGCCTTCTCATGCTCAACTCCATCCCGTCACCTAAGACTTATGGTCATCCAGTTTAGAAACCCATGTATGAACCTAACATAAGAGATGTTATATTGTATGGTATTTTTTATCTTAAAACAAACCTTGTTTATGGGGGACATTGTCATCCTTAATCTCATTCTATTAATCCAGACCACGCCATGCCTTTCACATTAGACTTCAAATCCCTCGATAATCCAAATTTTGCTTATATGTACCTTCACCGTTGTGCATGCAAAGGTTTTGGCCTTGGTTGTTACGAACAAGGAATACATGACTTGATTTTCCAACTCTCCCTTAAAACTTATGAGAAATATGGCTTAGGTTATGAGAAACCCGACTCTAACCCATCCAAACCCACTACATCTGTGTATATCACCGAACTAGAACCATCGTCACCTACAACCCCTGAAGATCCTATGGACATAGATACAACTCCTAAAGATCCAATGGACATAGATGACATTGTAATCATCCCACCTAAATTTATTTTTAGTTAATAATATTTCCTTAGGTCCTTTAACTTATCAATCCAACCATGTCACTAAACAACTTTCTCTTATTTGGCCAGAAATGGTTGAAGAATATTTACCCACTATAGATATCCTTTAATGTCATGATGACCAAGACATCCTTTCCCATACGGGAGCTGAGGATCACTTCCTTCAAAAATCCCTATCATCTGATACACCAACTCTCCTTAACAAATACACCATTTGCGTAAAATTAGGAACCCCTCATGATCCTCACATAGTTAAGGTCGATAAATCAATTAATTCACAAGAACTAGATGAATTCACCTCATTTTTAGAAAAATATTATCAAGCCTTCACCTATTCATATAGTGATATTCTCGGAATTGGTCATAACATTATTATACGATAAATGTTGAGCAGACATAATATTGTTCTAAGGAGAAGACATAAAGAATATGCGCACCAAAACAAGGCACATTTGAAGGCACATAATAATAGGAAAAGGAAATGTGTGCCATAATATTTGGCTCAGGACTTAGCCATTTTTATGGATACATGTTATTTTTAGAGATTGCATATGGAGCACACATCGGGATGGAGACTTGCACAACATGAAAATGGTATTTTGGGAACGAGCGGATGATATCGCCATGCATGGTTGTAGTTAATAATAGGATTACTTCTTCTAGTTAACTATAGCACATTTATTATTAGCGCACTTGCATGTGTGCATGTTATTGTAAAGGTGCATGACTCTTATCGGCATAAGACCTATTTGAGAAGTGTATATGTGGTGAAGGGAAATTCCCCACCCCTATAAATATGTAATGAATTATGTAGTTTGGTGTGTGTGTGAATATTGTAGAGTTATGTTATTGGATCTAACACGTGCATGACATATGGTGATACTTTATAATGTAAGAATCTTATATGTTTTACAGTGTTTAATGTAACAAATGATTTTGGCTAGATAATGGTGTTAGACATAATTGAAATTGGTTCATGTATGGTTAATCTTATTACAGTTATTGTTTAATTCATAATTCTCTAAGATCTAGATCTGGATTATGCACTGTGGAATGTTTATGTTTATTTATGGATTTGAATATGTCTTATCTTCATCACACTAACATCTTACACAAGTAACTCTAAATAGGGTTCAGATACCTTTGCATTCTTCAAGTTATTTCTCAGCTCAGGTTGGCATGATTCTAGGGTGCATCATTGGTTCTATTGTCATTACCTATTTTTTAGTTGTTTTCAGGATGTTTCAAAATGAATACGTACTGGTTGACCTTAGCAAGTTTCGAGGAGTGGATAAAAGATCTAGAAGAAGAGTATGCTTAGAGGTTCAACACTAGATCTAATTTTGACACACGCACATGGGTGGAGCAGAATTTGTATGACTGTTTGTATGAGAGTTTATTTGTTTTCTTTCTGGTAGAGTTATACGAGTGGTTGGTTTCTTATGTGTGTAAAAGGAATTGGATTTATTGCACACTTGTCTAGATGCATGAATAATTTCACACCCTCTATGAGGTTGATCTGATTTGGATGCATGCTTTGGATACTTTGTTCCATGGTGTTTTGAATAGCTATATTTTGGAGTACTCAATTTTAATTTATTGTTTCCCAGAGGTAGCTGAGTTCCAAATTTTTAGGTTATCCCAGGGGAACTTATTTGCAAGGAATTCCACTAGCGATCAAGATCTTGATGGTAACCTTGAACTTGGAAGAAATTTCAATGGCTATCTAAACCCATACCACACGCGGGGGGCAAGAGTAGGTTTGGTGAAGGACGGTAGACCTAGTGGTAGATAGGTAAAGAATAAAGGCATCTTAAGTACAATGAGGCATGCGAGAGTGAGATAGAGAAGAAGCATGATATTTCAAAGTGGATGGCATTGAGGAGAGAGATGGCTCATGAAGGATTTAGAGCTCACGCAGAAGGCATGAAGCCAGAGCATATGGAACTCCCTCATTTGGGAAATCATGATAGGGAACCCTACTCAACATCATATGGGAGTGTGCCAAAAAAGATGACATGGGCCACGGGTGCACATTTGAATCTACCTAGAAACATATCCATTGCGCATGGTTTTCCAATATCTAGTAAAACTAGTAGTCAGAATGCCAGTTTGGGGAGTAGTAGAAAAGGAGTAAATAAAGTAGAAAGTGCATCTATGGCTGGGAAAATGTCTTCTTTGTTATTTGGAGGTACCTTTTTAGGTGCATCATCAGCACATAACTCAAGCGCGTAGAATTTTGGACACACTTCTTGGAGTAGTACCACTTCACAGACTGTAGGAGTTCAGTTTAGTACCACTGTTCGGACTTGGGGAAGTACATCCATTGTTCCACTTCTAGCTATACGAGGAGGATCAGGGGGCATAGATGGCTCTAGTTCTGATTGATATGGTGGTTCTTAAGGCACAAGTAACACAAGAGGCTCTGGATTAGGTGGGCATGGTCCTCATCAACCCCAGAATATTTACATGGAGATGTCACTTCATCTTCCAGAGTATATAGGAATAGAATATACTACTGAGCACATGCATATGTGTGAGATACTGTGGTGCATAAAAATAATCATGGCTTATAAGTGCAAGGAAAGTCAATTTACAACTATGTTGTAGGGACGTGCTCACAGTTGGTACAGGAAGTTTGACCTTGATCAGACTTGCGTAGATTATACAACATTATGAGAAGATTTCCTTAAGGAGTTTCATATCCTTGATTTTGAGTAGAAGAGTATAAGCATGCTCAAGGATATTAAGCAGGGAACTAGTGAGATCGTCTAGGAATATGATGCCCATTTCAAGACACTATTGTCTAAAATTTTGTATGAAATCCATGCCAGTCAGCATTAACAGTGGTTTTTTGTGGGTTTGATCACACCATTTAGAAGGACGTTGTTACATAAGACATATACGGACCTGCGTAAAGCACTTGAGGAAGTTTTGCATGCTGAGGCATTCAAAAGTATAGACACTGAAATAAGCCCATTCCTAGAAGCATAGATTATAGCTATGGAAAAAAATGTTATAGAAACTATTGGAAAATTCAACTTATGAGAAGTGCACTAAGATTTGGTGTACAGGTTGTGAAGTGGAAGGGCACACTAAAGATATTTGTCCTTGAAAGTCAGTACATTCATTGTGGCTAGACTCAAAGATATGTCATTTAGACCATGATACAAGCCATTTCCCATTATTAAAATGCACAATGAGAAAGAATGTATCTTGTTATTGTAAGATTTTTTGGTCCATGAATCACAATATAGAAGATTGTAGGTTGATTGGTCAGATTCATAATTCTATAGATATTGGTGTGCAAAAGACACGAGTATCAGATAATTCTAAAAGTAAAAATGAGCACCATGATTGTGATCACAACCAAGGGCACTGTGATCGGAATGAAGGGAGTTATGAAGGGGTTCATCAAAGAGGTCAAGAATACCATGGTGGCTTCAGGGGTCGAGGCTATGGTGGTGGATGAGGTGAGTTTCCTCATGGAACATGTTTTACATGTAGATCTCCTCACCAATACAGGCGTGAATGTCCTCAGAATATTACTTGTTCTTTTTTGGGAAGAATTGCAACTTTGAGGAATGCCCAGACTTATATGAGCATCTTAGAAATTATCCTAAACAAGAGAACAAGGGCATAGGGATGGTTAGAATACAACACGCTGTATAAAATAAGTAGATGCTAAAGTTTGCACTAGAACTTGAGGTATTACCTGTGAAGATTACTACACACATTGAAGTTGTGCACGCTAGAGAGACATTACAATAGAATCCTACCATCACTAAGGAGGAGGTTTTACATGCAAGGTACCTAGATCCTATACATCAAAAGGAGGTTTATCAGGAAACCATGGTGTTACTTAGAAATCTTCAAGGTGAAATATAGTGTTTAAAGGAACAATCACAAAATTTAGAACAAAATAAGGTAGCAAAGACATCCCAATCAGATATTGATGATTTGAAAGAGGTATGCAAGATGTTGCAACAGGATAATATCATTCCATTAATATGGAATTGGCTAAAGGGAAACACTCCACGCATAAGTATTAAGAATGAACGAAAGATCCTGCATGTTAATATCCCCCCCATAGCTTGGATTATGACAAAGATATTACTCTGAATGTTGTTGTGGATGGATGGATTTTGAACAATATATTAATTGAAACATGTGCAAAAGTGAATGTGCTTACTTTAGATATATGGGTACAAATGGGTAGACCTCCATTGCATCCATCCTCTAATGTACTTTTTATGGCTAATTAAACTAATACCACTCCCATCAAATTTTTAAAGGATGCATCCATTACTATACATGGGGCCAAGTTCACTAGGGACTTTGAGGTATTAACACTTGCAGAAGCAGACAACTTCCTAGCTCTACTTGGGTGCCCTTGGTGTTATGTTCAACAAGGGGTATATAATTTTTGATAACAAAGAAGAAAGAATTATCATCCCTTTCACAGATGGGAAGTCTACACCTTATGTTGAAGCATTGAGTGAGGAAGACAGGAACAAAATTTATGTATGCGTCATTTAGGATCTAGAATTACTCGATCCATCTAAAGAAGGAATCCTCCAGTGGGAAGATGCATAGTATATTAGTGATAATAAGAGTATTGTTTGTGACAATTGAGCACATGGCACCTATGAGATGGTTGGTGCGAAGTAAGGAGAACATTTGCATGGAGGAGAAAGCCTCTTTGTATTAGGAGGATAGGTAACAACTCTATACCCCAGTATGCTGGAGAACGAGATCCTAGCATATTCATGTGTTCTATGGAGAAGAAGTGGAAAAATCAAGTTGAAAGAAGAAATATGTTAGTGTATACCCTACGTGGGATAGTAGCACACTGGTGGATGGTTTATAGGGATAATTTCATAGAATGGAATGAAGTATGAATTACTCTAACCACCCAATTCTTCAGGAGCAATGCACCTACTCAAATCTGCATATATAATGGTAATCAACCTATTCAGCACCACATTCAGTAGTGTGAGAGACTCTAGACAATACGGTAGGAAGCTTTATCACCTTCACTTTGGGTGCACAAAATTTATTCAACTTTGCAAGGGTGCAGACATGCTTGGTATGTTTATGTAGAATTGCATAGGGAGACTGGAAATTGGCAACACTTAATTGCAAGAATGACCCAAACTTTTGAGTACTTCTCTACTAAACCTCTGGTAAGAGAGGCATTATGGGGTATGGAGTGCTTAACCATGGGAGACAGTGTAAAGGCTAAAGAACTCATTTAGGATTTATTTGGTGAGGAAGAACAAGGATCATGTTTTGATGAAGTATATGATACATATGTTGAACTATTTACGTGCGCTTTTTTTGAGAAGGAGAAAGGAAATATGGTATACATAGTGGATGAATAAGAAGTAGAAGATTTGGACATATCTCATTCAGCATGTACACATGAGGTTTTAGATAGTGTGGATACAAACTCACACACCTATGATGAACCTATGAAGACCAAGAAGGTGAACATTGGCACAGATGTTGAACCTAAGGAGGAAATAGTTAGGGATTATTGGTCTGATTCTGAAGTGGTAAAGATAATTGAGTTACTACAATATTTTCAAGGTTTATTCCCTAGGGGATACCATGAGTAAAAATGAGTGCATGAGTCATTAGGTGCGATGAAGATTAATCTAAAGTAAGGAGTGCGCTCAGTCAAGAAGAGACCTTAGAGGATGAACCCGAACCTATGCGTAAAAGTTAAGGAATAAATTGACAAAATGCTGAAATTTAGCATCATTAAGCCCCTAGAAGAATCAGAGTGAGTTAGCCCCATGGTAATCAATATAAAGAAAGATGGTCAAATTAGGATTTGTGTGGATTACAAGGAGTTGAATGCTACATGTGTGATTGATCCTTTTCCTATGCCTTTCACTGAGGAAATATTAGAAGGCATTGCAGGGTGCAAAGTTTACTCTTTTAAAGATGGATTCTTTGGGTATCATCAAGTTATAATTGCACAGGAAGATCAAGAGAAAATGACTTTCACCACTAAATGGGGAAGATTTGCATATACTATGATGCCCTTTGGTTTGAAAAATGTGCCTGCTATATTTTTCACTCATAGTGTCCAAGCATTCCAGGATTTTATTCAAAAATTATTACAGGTTTACTTGGATGATTGGATGGTGTATGGGCTTGTTAAGGATTATTGTGAAAACTTGCACCTAATTTTTGAAATATGTAGACAGTTATGTATCTCATTAACCATCAATAATTGTGTGTTTGCTACACCTTTTGGAACTCTGCTGGGGCACATCATCTGCAAGGATGTGTTGTTAGTAGATCCAATTAAGGTTGCAATTATTGTAGGTTTGGAGGAGCCTACCAATTAGAGTAAGGTGTGTGGATTCTTGGGCCACACATGGTATAATAGAAAATTTATCAAAGAATATGTGAAGATTGTTGCACCCCTGGAAGAGTTACTAAAAGGAAAATGGACATTCTATTAGGGAGAACTGCAGCAGTGTGCATTTGAGGCATTGAAGGGGAGACTTACTACAACACCTATTTTGTGTTTTCCCTCATGGAACCAACCATTTCACGTACATGTGGAAACCTCTAGCATATCCATTGGCGTGGTGTTATTTCATCATAGAGAAGGTATTATATATCATCCTATATGTTTTTCTAGTACAAAGTTGACACATGCAGAACACAATTATATAACTACAGAGCGCGAGGCCCTATCAATGATCTACGTACTGCATAAATTTAGACAGTACTTCCTAGTAACACCTTTTATATTTTATATTGATCACATGACATTAAAATAATTGTTAAATAGCCCATTTTATAGGGGTGCATATGTCGATCGGTGTTCCTATTCTAGGAATTTGACTTTCCAGTCATTATAAAACCAAGTAAAAGTAATTCTAGCTCAGACCACTTATCAAGAATTCAATTAGGGGAAGATGTACAGATAATTGAAGATAAAATGTCAGATGCATAGTTGTACAGGTTACATCATGTGCATTTAAAATTGGAGGATATTGTTGTATTTTTATGCATAGGTATGACACTAGAAGGAATAAAAGCATTTGAAAATAAACAACTTGCAATTTTCACTGCACCTTTCATGTTGATCAGTGGTGACTTATACAAACTAGGTTGAGATGAATTATTTCATCAGTGCGTATTGGAACATGATCACACAAATATCATGGAAGAGGCTCATGGTGGTATTATAGGTGGGCACTATGCAAGTGACACCACCATGCGTAAGATTCTACTTGTTGGATTATGGTGGGAGACCCTGTACATATATTTTAAAGAGTATTGTAAAGTGTATGATCACTATTAGCACCTTGGAAAACCTAGGCAATGAGATGAAATTCCTTTTAGTCCTATTACTAGTGTAGATCCATTTGATAAATCGGGTTATAGACATTATGGGTCCTATTTCCCCAATTGCACGTAGAACTGGATCACGCTACATCATCACTTGCACATATTATCTTAGGAGGTAGGAAGAAGCAACACCTACAAAGGATTGTACAATAGCTATAGCAAAAAGGTTCTTATGGGAAAATATTCTCACTAGGTATGGATGTCGGTTGAGCTTGATCAAGTTATAGGGGCACACACTTTTTGAATGAAAAAATCAGGATACTGTTAGATGTGTTTATGGTCACGTACAACAAGACTGCACCTTATCACCCATCAAGAAAATGGGACTGCTGAGGCTTTCAACAAGATATTGAGGTAGACCTTGACAAATAGTTTTGATGTTGGAAGGAAAGATTGAGATGTTAAATTTTATGTTGTACTTTGGGCATATAGAACAACCTACAAGAGGTTGAATAAGGCCACACCCTTTCAGTTGGTGTTTAGCATAGAAGCAGTTCTTCCAATAGAATTCATGTTACCATATTTACATATTGTGCATGCTAGAGGTCTAGCTGATGAACATGAATTAGAAGAAAGAATTGACAAGTTAATAACATTGGATGAGAGGCACACCATAACACATTAGATTTAGAAGCAGGAAAAGGCTAGGCATAAGGCATGACATGACAGACACATTAGGGACAAGAAGCTTGAGGTTGGATAGATGGTGCTTCTTTATGATTCCAAGTTTCTACGCCATCCAAGAAAATTTAAGGTGCATTGATTGGGACTGTATGTTATCACTCACATCCTTAAAACAAACACTTTTCAGTTAAAGGAACTTTATGGAACACAGTTACCCGGTTACTTTAATGGGAGTAGGCTAAAGCCCTACTATAAACAACTCTTCTTGGTGTTTGTAATAAGGAAGTATTTCCATTTAGTATAGATTTACCTTTCTATATTTCTTTTAATGTATTTCCTTCTTCATCGTTATGCTTTGTCAATTTAGTTTGGTTTTTTTTGTAATAAATGCGTTTGCACATTGGAACCTAATTACAATTTGAATTAGTTTTATGTGTAGAGGACTACACATACCATTGGTGTGGGGTGTTTGCTATTTTTTATTGAAAAATGGGTACATATAAGAATATAATTTTACAGTTTATATTTAAAGATGGAAAGGAGATGCTAGAAAAAAGATTGATCCTAGAGGAGACCATAGTTGGAAATAAATGAATAAACAGTATAGCGTGACGTAAGCTATGGTCATGGAAACTACTAGGGAAAGCATAGTGGCAAGGTACTTTGGTGCATGGAAGTGCACAGAAGGAGGTCTACAACTAGAAGGTAGGAAGGCACCCTCGAAGATTATAGCTGGGGTGCAAATGTGTAATGTGTAGAAATTGGGAAAATAGTCAATTAATGAGATTATTGGTAGTAGGTGAAAGAGCAAAAAATGTACTAATTCTTTTAAAATATACATAATGATATGATGCAGGTTCATTTTTACCTTTCCAATCACAATTATTCGAGAAAGCTAAGTGCAACCAAGCCAAGTGAAACGTGTTGAGGTGTGGAGAGCTAAAAAACTATACGTGGAGAGAAAAATTATGTGCAGAAGTGTCTTGCATCCCCAATTGTGAAGGGGTTAAGCGTAATAGAAGCATCGAGAAGGAGCTATGGCACGTAGTTTCAAACTAGGGAAAATTATTTCAAGCTAGGGTTTGAGCTTACTCAACACAGAAGAAAAAAGGTGGGATTTTTGTAATGGCACCAAAGAAAGCACCTGCAGCAGGTACGAAGGGGAAGAAAAAGGTGGAAGTTGAGGTCGAAGTTTCTCCCAAGATCAATTTTTCAAAGATGTAGTATCCAAAAGCAGTTATAGTTAGACGGGATTGGGATTCCCACATCTGCAAATGTAAAGGAAGTGATTACAACCACTAAACCATTGAAAACAAGGGAGAATTGGATGCATTTTTGAACAAGAAGTCCAACAAGTGCACGGTGGATGATATGACAATATATGATGATGTTGGGCAGAAGTTACTTAATAAGGTAGGGGTTTATCAGTTATATGAACTCCCATATTTTGGAAAACCAGAAGCTTTATACCAATGGTGTATGAGGAGATTCTATGAGAAAATTTTTTATTTTGTTGGATGAAGGGTAAGGATCACAATAACCCTGATTGGTACATTGAAAGGACTAAAGAGCACATGGAAAAATATTATGAGTGATTTGACTGATAAGGTAGCTATTATAGCCATAAGAAAGGACTTGGGATACTCCAAGGGTCCACGTGGAATGGACATATATAAATTAAGGAAGTATCAAGTGGTCTAGGAAGTCGCACACCTGCTCATTAAGTTGAATGATCAAAAAAGGTGATTACAAATAAATACCATGTGGCTACACATTGCAAAGAAAATGAAAGAGGGAGAAATCTACAACTTAGCTAGCTACATTGTAAAAAATATTACTGAGGAAGTGTGCATAGGTGAGAAGATAAGTTTTGGCCCTATCCTTTTATCTCTTGTGTTTGTAGAAATTAGAGTGCCCGATGGGCCAAAGAACAAAATTTGGAAATACCCCATGGAGAATAAGTCCCTCATGGAGAGGTTCAAGAAATAATTATGTGTAGGAACAATGAGTGGCCCGTTTAAGAAAAGGGTATAAATGTGGTATGACTGACTTCACGTGGCATTTGATGAGGAATGGCACATTCCAAAGGAGCTACGCTTGGTAGTGGGCAAGGTAGTATAATTCATGGTGTATCAACATTTCTATATCGTACGGTTTATAATGAAGGATGGGATATGGAGTCCATGGTTAAAAGTGCCCTATGCCTTCACAGTGCACTACTTCCAAGCCTCAGCTCACATGTTTACTAATGCATGCCAACTGAACTTCAATGCAGACAAGGTAGATTGTGACTACCATACTCTTAGAAAATTGTATGTTTATCCAAGTCGGTATGCCTACATTAAGAGGTTCATTTCAGATGTTATAAATAAAAAGCCAGTAAGTTTGTAAATTGGGGACAGTGGATCCGTGCTCATCTATCTTCAGCTCAAGCCTAGGATGTAGAATAACAAGTATGTGGAGAATGAGTTCATGCTACCAAGGCTACCTAAGGGAAAACACATGGTTGAGGATGTGGAAACTCCAAAGCCTTCCGTGATCATAGAGATAGACAAGGAAGAATAACATGAGGATATTTGAGGCTTAGACCATAGAGGTTGGAGTCATCCTAGAGATAGAGCGGAGAGTGAGTGCGTAGATACTCCACAAAAAGCATAAGAAGGAGAAGAGGACTTGGATTTGGATGTAGTCCCTGAAGATCACTAGATGAAAAAGGTATTCAGAAGAACCAAGACCCAAGGAATAGGAATATCGCAATGTGTACGAAGATCACCTCGACTCTCCCCTCATAAAGAAGCACCAGAGAAGAAGAGAAGAAGAAAGTTGAATCTTAATGAGGAGGCACAGGAGTTTGAAGAGAGTGCGCCCGGTACCCTGGTTTAACTAGAAGATGTGGAGGAGCCCCATGATGAAGAAATGAGAGATGAAGAAGAAGGGGTGAAAGAAGTATAATAAATTGTGCTAGAGCAGACCAATGCTCCTTTTATGACTCAGATAAGAGAAGGGATGACTGTAGACCTTGGCACTCATGTTCCTAAGGGGCCAAGAATAAGGAGAAGTGAAGAATATGTTGTGCCAAGTATGGGATATGCTGAGGGCAAAAGAAAAATTGTCTAAACCCAGTTTCAAAGCACTATGGACCTTAAGGAATTATATAGATGGGAACTGATGGATCCATATATGGCCACTACGTGCACAAGGAAACTGCTATCTTGGTCTATGTAGACCCATATGGATGAACCATATTTTGATGTTTATGAGGATTCCTGTGTTTCAAGAAGGGTAAAGAAGGCACCACAAAGTAGGAACATAACCATAAATCCCACTCTTATGTCTGATGAGTAGGTTAGAAATGCCTTAGTCAAGGTATCTACTGAGGTGGCATGGAGAAATATTAATAAGGCCACCACCATTAGAGCATTGATGGATGATAATAAAGGTAAAATTACAGAAATAGAACGCTTAAAGGAAGAGAAGGAATGAGATAAGACAAAGAATGAGTCCTTTGTTAGAATGGCGGATGAGATTGGTGATTACATTTTGGAGGCACGGTCTCATCTAGAACCAAAGGTATCTAAACAGTTTCCTTCTGCTATGCATTATGTGCACACTTTGGTTGATTTGGTGCTATAAGATGGACCACTTAGAATGTCTGCACCAAAATATGTTGAACAAGAAGCAGAGAGATAAATGGCCTCTATGATCGAAAAAATTCAACGTATGAGGTGCTGATCCAGAATTTAAAGGATGAGCTAAAGAAATTAGACCAAGCTCTTAATTTTTGTGCAACACTAGAGGTAGTAATAAGGATCAAAACTCTAGTTGAAGATAATCACGTTCTGGAAGTAATGAAAGATGAGACTTTAGGGCATGTAGAAATATTAGAACTAGTAAAACAAAAGTGTGAAGCCCTTGCAGTAGCACAAGATCCACATAAGGAGAGGATAGATGAGATTGGGAAGCTCATGGCATAGAATATGGATCTTCTAGAAGGAATGATGTCTATTATGGCCAATGTTTTCCAGGTACTATAGAATGAGAAGGACCATATCACTCAGAACAAACTAGATGCCATAGCCATAAACATTCCAGAAAAGAAAAGGACAATGATATATGTATGATAGACATTGGAGGCTAAGATTAAGAATGAACATCCAAAGTTAATCCTCCCAGTTGAAGAGGAGGGTGCTATAGAGTAATATTCATTCTTTTATATAGTGATTCTTTGAATTCTTTGAATTCTTATTCTTTATTATTTGGGAACATCAGAAAGAATTCCCATTGTTGGGATGACAATGTACTTTAGTGTGGGGTAGTGTTAAGCAGACATAATATTATTCTAAGGAGAAGACACACAAAGAATATGCATACGGAAACAAGGAACATTTTAAGGCATAGAATAATATGAAAGGAAATGCGCGCCAAAATAGTTGGCTTAGGACTTAGCCATGTTTATGGATACATGCTATTTTTGGAGATTGCATTCAGACCACACATCGAGATGGAGACTTACGTGACATGAAAATGGTATTTTCGGAATGAACGGATGATACCTCCATGCATGTTGTAGTTAATAATAGGATTAATTATTCCAGTTAACTATAGGACATGTATTATTAGCACACTTGCATGTGTGTATGTTATTATAAAGGCGCATGACTATTATCAGCATGCGACCTATTTTGAGAAGTACGTAGGAAATGAAGGGAAAGTCCCCACCCTTATAAATATGTAATGAACTATGTATTTTGGTGTGTGTGTGAATATTGTAGAGTTATGTTTTTGGATTTGATACTTGCATGACCTATGGTGATACTTTATAATGTAAGAAGCTTCTGTGTTTTATAGTGTTTATTGTAACAAATGATATTGGCTCGATAATGGTGTTAGACATAATTGAAATGGGATCATGTATGGTTAATATTATTATAGTTATTGTTTAATTCATTATTCTCTAAGATCTAGATTTGGATTATGTACTGTGGAATGTTTATGTTTATTTATGGATCTGAATATGTCTTATCTTCATCACACTAACATACTACACAAACAATTCTAAAGAGGGGCATGGTACCTTTGCATGCTTTGGGTGAGTGCTCAGATTAGGCTGGGTGATGTGCCAACACACCTGAGTTTTATATAATAGATTATAGGCTGCATCACAACATTTTTGCATATCCCAATGCTAAGTTCATTAAAAAAATCTCTGTAAGATGCATCCTCACATAGCTCTCCTGGTTAAAGAAGAGTTACAATTCCTTTTATATGCTAATTTCATCATACCCATTAATTATTCACAATGGGTCTCTAACATTTTTCCCATAACCAAAGCCTTAGAAAAGTTACGCATCTGCACAGGATTTAGGGATCTCAATCTTGCTTGTCCTAAAGATGATTTCCATCTCCCAAATATAGATCAGCTCCTTGACCTAACATCTAGCCACAAAATGCTCTCCCTTATGGAAGGATTTTATGGTTATAATCAAATTATTATCACCACCAACAATCAACATAAAACATATTTCATCACTCCCTAGGGAATCTTCTGCTACCGTGTCATGTCATTCAGTATTAAAAATGTAAGAGCTACTTATCAATGTGCCATGAACTACATTTTCAATGATCTCATCCAAAAAATAGATGAATATTACATAAATGACCTTTTAGGAAAATCCAAATAAAGGAAATATCATCTTACAATCCTTAAATACATCTTTATTTTTCTCATTCAGTATTTCCTTCGTCTCAATCCAGTAAAGTGTTTTTTTGGTGTCCTCACTAGGAAATTTTTGGGATTCATCATATCTATTCAAGGTATTTAATTTGATCTAGTAAATGTTAAATCCATCATTGAAATGCCTCCTCCATCCAATCTTAAATAACTACATAGCCTTCAAAGTAAATTGCATTCCATCCAACGTTTTATATCACAACTTTTGGATCGTTGTACACTGTTTCATCATCTTCTCCATAAAGAAATATTTTTCATTAGGATTCTGATTTTCAGAAGGCCTTTGAAAAAATTAAACAATACCTTTTATCACCATATGTGCTTACTCCACCTCGAGAGGGAGAGCCATTTTATCTATACATATTTGTTTCAAAATGTATTCTAGGAGCCATGCTCACTCACTATGATAGCTAGGGTCGTGAACAAGTTGTATACTATATCATTCACACACTCCATGAATATGAAACTTGTGACATTGAAGTTGAAAAACTATGTTGTGATTTATACTCCGCCACTTTTAAATTACGTCATTATCTTCTTAATCAAAAAACTTATGTTGTCACTAGCTTTAATCCACTTAAAACTATTTATTTTAAACCAAATCATAGCAACCGTATAACTCAATGGCTGATTTTTATGACTTAATTTGACCTCAAGTTTATATCACAAAATTCTATTGAGGGTCAGGCTATTGAATACCATCTCGTTGATGCTACCCTTCCTAATAATCAACTTCCTCATGAATAATTCCAGACTAATACATTAGCAATGTCAACAAATATGAATTTATCCCTGTCAAAATAACCCTCTTCTTTGATGGTCCTAAATTCCCAAAAGGAGGAGGGCCCAGTGTTGTTATCATACCTTCTTGGGGTATTCCCATTTCGTTATAATTCAAACTCAACTTTGAATGTACCAATAACATGGAATAATATGAAGCTTTGATCATGGGCCTTACGACCGCTATTCTTCTAGGTGTTCACATTTTAGAAATCTATGGAGACTCATAACTTGTCATTAGTCAAGTTAAAGGAGAATATCAGTTTAAAAATGAAATCTTCTAAATATATAAAGACAACGTTGACTTTCTCCTCATTTCCTTTGATCATTACACCATCCAAACCATCCCATGATCCTCTAACAAATTTGTAGACAAAATGGCCTCCTTAAGAGCCCTCATCCCATTAGAAACTAAAGAATCAAAAGACAACGCCAAAGTATCTATGGTTGTTTAATGATTAGATTACCTCTCACATCAATATGAACTACCTCCTATTAATGCCATTGACGATAATCTAATTGATTTATGGTATACTCAAATCTACTACTACCTTTCCGAATCTAAAATCCCATCCAACTTATCACGAAGTGCTAAAAGACTATTTCTTTAACACACCACTCGCTTTGTCATCATAGGTAGTGTCCTTTATAAACATAGTTTTTATGGTATCTTTTTAAGGTTCCTTAAATCATATGAATTAACCAAAGTAATCAAAAAAGTACATGATGGTATATGTGGTGGAGATTTCAGTGGAAATTCCATCGCTAAACGTGTCATATGGCTAGGGTATTACTGGCCTACTATTACTAAATATTTTTGTGCATATGTCAAGAAATGTGTCAAATTCCAACTCAGTTCAGACCTTATTCATGTCCCTAGTCAAACATTTCAACCTACTCAAGACTTATGGCCCTTCTCTCAATGGGGGTTAGACCTCATTTTTGTTATCAATCCTAAATTATCTCAACAACATCATTCCATTATCACAACCACTGATTATTTCACTAAATTGGTGTTCCACATAAACTTTTTACAGACAATGGAAAATATTTTAAAAATAAAGAACTCAAAAAACTCTGTGACACCTTCAACATTACACTCAACTTTTCATCACCCTATTGTCCTCAAGAAAATAGACAGGTTGAATCCTGTTATCCCCGTTTTGAGTTCACAACGAAACGATCGGATAACCCCTACAAAATTTTTGAAGTGTTTTTGCATTATGACCTCTTTTAGAGAAAATCGGGTTTTCGGGTGTTACTAACAGCTTGACATAAGTTTTAACATGCTTTATGTGTTATGACCTCCGAAACCCGAAACCCGCCTAGCAATGAGACAATCCTTTGTAATCAGGTTTTCGGAAATTCAACTCATCGGAACATCCTTGAGTTAAAACATGCTTTGTGTCGTGTGACTTCCGAAACCCGAAACCCGCCTTGCGTTAAGACAATCCTTTGTATTCGGGTTTTCGGAACTCTAAAGCATCGGGACATTCATGATTCAAAACATGTTTTATGCGGCATGTTCTCTGATTCCCGAAGTCCACTCAATCCTTTGTAATCAGGTTTTCGGAAGTTCAATGCATCGGAACATTCATGATTCAAAACATGTTTTGTGCTCCATGTTTTCCGAAGCCCGAAACCCGAAATGCACTAAATCTCCTCGTGTCAGGTTTTCGGACTCCTCCAACATGCTGACGTGGCATTCATGCCGAGTGGTCGGTGAGTTGGCACGTGCCGAACTGAAGCGTATTTATTACTGATTTTCTTATAAATACGTGGATTTCCACGTCATTCTTACCGTTCATATTTTTAATTCGTGGATTTTTCGCATGCTCTTCCGCTCCCAAAACCCGCAAACTCGCGTTACCAGACTGGATCGTTTGTTTTTGATTTTACCTGTCTCGAATTGAAGGTATTTTTCGTTCCTTCTTTATTCTTGATTTTTCTGGATCGACTGCGTGTATTTTCTTTCCAATTTCTTGCCAGTTGTTGAGGGTTTTTCTTCCTTCTTCTTTCTGTCTTGTATTGGAAAGGGTTTTGGGTTTTTAGGGTTTATTTTCTTTTTGAGACTATCAATTGGTGTTGTTCCTTCCAAATTTCAATTACTTGCATGATGTGTGGAATATGAATAACAAAAAAGAAAGGAAGTTGTGTATGTAGAAATTCAAAGGAAAGACTCTGTTTTTGTTTCCCGGATTTTGAAGGTTGTGTTGTAGATTCAAAAGTCCGAAGAACATTGGAAGATCGAAGTGTCGGGGTTTCTCAACATTCCTATCTCAACACTAAGTGTCGGGCATCTCCTAAGTTCTGTCATCGAAAGTGGGAGCCGAGTTTTCTCCTGTTTCCGCCATTGAAAGCAAGTGTCGGGTTCCGCCAAGATTCTGACATATCAGACCTGTCGGGTTCTCAAAGTTTTCCGATATCTTCTTCTGCGTGTCGGGTTCTTCTCTTCTTCTAACGCATTCAGTCAATCAGGTTTTTTAGTGTGCACAACATCTCCAGAGTTCCGAGCCTTTCTCCTTCCAATATTCTTCATGTCGGATCCTGGTTAATCACAGGAGAAGGCCGAAAAATCTAGCAGGATGAAATACAAATTTAAGAAACCAGAATCCCCGTCATATATCGACTGTAATTATGATATCAGGGATACTGAAATGGGCAACATAGATATGGATGACTTTTGGAATAGGGTGAAGAGTTCTTCTCAAACCCCATGGATGGTGGCTTTAGCTAACAGTGGCTTGTCCCTTGCAGCGGGCTTCCCCATGTCTGCCCAATGTCCAGAGTTTGTTTTGGCGTGTGCATCCAGCTACGACTCAGCTTCTCGTTCCGTAAGGAATCAGGTTGGTGAAGTAGTTATCAAACTAGATGGGGCTTATTTTGATGATCTCCTGAAACTACCAAATTTTGAAGAGTATGGGGCCCTAGACATCAAGTCGGCTCAGAAGGCCTGGGACAGTAACCAGGAAAATTGCATTAGGGATGTTAATAAGAAGTTCTTGGTCAAGGCAAAACTAGTAATATCTAGATTTCCAAGAACTATCCCTAGATCGGATTTCATACAAGAAATCAACGATATTATCACCCTACTGAGCTGGGTTTTTGGCTTGTCAGAATCAAATTTATTTCATGGATGGATGTACCAATTTATGGTCACCATCAAGAAGAACCAGCAAGGGATTGATTGGGGAACGCTTATCAGTGATGAAATTGATTCCCAGATGACGACGGTCCTGTCGACCGGAAAGTTTTATATGTTCTCATATGTGGCCTATGCAGCAGCTGGGATGAGGAGCTATCCCGAGCTGGAGACTAAAGGAAGCAGAACGACAAATCCAGTCTATAAGTATTATCCTCAAATAACGAAGAAGGGGTCCAAGGATCATTTTAGGAGGGTAAATGATGCCTTTTTCTACGAGAATATCTGCTAGCTGAACCCAGGGCTAAGAAAGACAAGGGTCTCAGACGAGGCATGGGCTGAAGTATCTAAATGGGGATGTATCTTCTTGCAGTTCAAGAAGTTTACCTACCTTTGAACGGTCATGTACTCTAGAGAGCCTTTCCGTCTACCTCGCTATCCAGGGGATAGATTGATATTGCTAGAATTGGTCAGACAGCTATTGGATTTTCACAAATTCCAACAGAGCAAGCATAAGGCAGCAGCATCCTTCCCAATTTCTATTGGGAGATATACTTGTGCAACAGTGGCGAAGGCCAAAAATGTTGAATGTGAACTCCAGGAGAAACTAAAGAAGCATATGAAGTCTCGGGATGGTTTTGACATCCGAGGAGTACTTAGAACCTATGGAGCCCTACATCTGCACAGGCCCGACATTGAGGATATCTGGGTGGATCTGCGTAACGAAGTTGCAGTTCGCAGAAAAGATAATAGTAGGTTAACTATTAATGAGATTCAGACGCTAGAGCTTTCTGATTTGCCAGATGGCACAACTGACAATGAAAGTGTGTTGGATATGTCCTATAATGGGCTTAATGAAGATCGATATGTTTTCCCACCTATTGATTGGTCGGCCAGCGAAAAATCCTCTATCACAGATAGGTCGGCTCTCATTCTTGCTCGCACCAAAAAATGGATCTCTTCTTGGGGCATGAATTTTAAGGATGACAAGTTTCCAAAGTTGGCTGAAATGGAGGTGGGGCCCTCCCAAAAGAAAAAGGTAAAAGAATCTTTTGGGGGGTCTATAAAAATCAGGATTCCCAAGAAGAAGAAAGAAAGACAAATCTCTTCAATTGTCTCTCCAGCTCAAACGGTGGTTGTGCCAGAATCACCAACACCACCAGAAATAGGGGAGATTAATTTAGAAGAAGGAGGAAGCCAGCTCTTGACTTCACCATTTGCTGATTGCTCAACTGGAGAGACCTTATCTCTTGCATTCAAGGCTTTGGAAACTGAATCTGTGCCTCCCTCTCAACAACCACTTCAGCCTCCTCATTCCCCATCCACTTCTTCAAGTATGGCCAATATTTTCTCCGGGCTCTCACCCCTCTCTGCTGGAACCCAAGTGATCACCAACACTCCCCCACAACCTGTGCCTCTATTCATTACACCTACTACCACGTTGACTACTGTTCCCCCTCCAATAGTAGAATCTGCTCCCCTTGAGATTAGAATACCAGTTACTACAACATTGGAAATTTCCTCTGATACTCCACAATGGCTACTCGAGCAAACTCCGAGGAAGAGGAAAGTGATTGTACCCCTACCAGCCTTTGATTTCAGCTCACTTAAGGCTTCTACTGCGAGATCAGCCAAGAAACCCAAAACAGTTTCAAGGGTTTTGGTGGATGCTTCAGGAGATAAGTTCGCAGAGATTGCCACTCCCTCAGCTGACAAAACTAAAGATGATGTAACAGCTGCTGATTACCAGGTAACCAGGGTGGCTCTAGGCAAAGTAACAGCAAAAGGGGCGCAGCAAGATGAAAAGGATTCCATAGACGTCCTGTGCCAAAAGTTGAAAGAAACAAAGGACAGCAGAAATGAGCTTAAGGAAAAAGTGGAGCAGTTGACAGAGGTTTTGATTAAACTCTCAACACCCCTGGAATCCATACCATCTTCTTCTGTATCTGCCGGATTCGATTTCTCATCGGTGCCTACCATTGAGAAGATTGCTAAAAAAGGAAGGGTGGTTGATGAATGGATCCAAAAGTTGCTCCAACAAGGGAAGGAAGTAATTCAAGATGTGGTGAAAGTTCATCAGTCCTTGGCAGAGATTCAGAAGGAAGGAGAGAAGATGGATGAGGAATTCACTGAAGAACTTGGACAACTTGATTTGACTTGTGAAGCTCTCCAAGTGCTAAAGCAAATACCAGCACATCTCTTGGTAGAAGAAGGCGTTCTTCCACATACAGATAAACATTTTCAGCTGATCAAGGCCATCAATTTCAGAGTAAAGATTCTCAACGAAGCCTGCAGCAAGTTGAGAGAATCAAGAGATAAATTGATCGATGGGAAAAGTGATCTGGAAGAAGAATTGCTTAAGATTTGTCCAAAGGTGTCAGTTGGGAACTCAAGTGCCCTATCAGCAGATGATCTCTTCAAACAAGTTCAAGAGACTGTTCAGCATGAACCTGTAGATGGATTCAACCTTGAAGTCATTGGTCAGTTTGTGAGGATTGAACATACGTTGGAGGCCTTAAGAAAGCTCAGCAAAAGGTTGAAAAAGCTTCCCGGCAGTGCCAGTGATATCCATGAGACCTGCGAAATGTGGAATGATCATTCCACTGCACCTGAGGAAAATGAAATGCAAGGCATTATTCGGAAGTTCCAGGAGTTCTGGAACAAACAGTCTCAGCTGGAGGAAGAGAAAGAAGAAGAATCAAAAGATGATGACTCGGATTAAGTTCCAACGTCCCATGACATTTCTATTTTTAGAATGACATATCTTTTATTTCCATTTTGTCATTATTTTTAATTCATACTTTGACTTGATCTCCTGCGTCAGAATCATGCAAAGCTGAACTCTAGTTAGCATGCTACTTTTCAGGATCTGTCCTGTTTTATCTTTAGCTTCTTTTGTTATAAATAAGGGATGCCTGTGCATTCAAAAGGGTCGAGAATTTTTGAAGCATTAAGAGGCTATTGGAAAGGAGAAAAACTTTGTGTTTTCTTTCAATCATTTTGAAGAATAGAAGTTGATATTGTTTTGCAGACTTTGTGTTGTGAAATATATCTTATTTAAGACAGTGTTCTTATGTTCATGATCTTAAAGCTATTCTTTGCATAGAATCTCAGTGTTTCTAATTATCTCGGACACTATATCTATGATCTAAAACTTGTATGATTATTTCGTGCTCTGTGTTTACTCGAAAGAAAATACGTTTCTCCCATTTCTTTTCTACCGTGCTTCTTTCACTGTAACAGTTTCTAACCTATTTCACTTACGAAAGCAATATCCTTGAATCGTGTGAATGTGGATTTCGGGATTTCATCCCAACCCCCAATGGTTAGATTAGTGTGAATATTGTATATATTATTTACTGTGTTTTAGATTAGCAATAAACAGGCAGCCTCACCTGTCTTTGAGGAGGGATTTAATCCCATGTACTGTGGTACCGGGATATCCCTAGGCGGAATTTTAATAACAATGGTGTACCTGCCAGAGATAGGCCACGATTAGCTCTGCTCAACCGAGATTAGCAATTAAAGCTCCGCCCGTCAATGCAGCAGTGGAACTGATTGAAGAAGATGACGAACCAGAGGAGCAATATTCCCGTGAGGATTTCGAAGCTTCAGGATATGCTGATGAGTCTTATGATGAGTCAGCTGGCGACTCCAGCATTGGTTATTTGGAATATGATGAAGATGAATGTGAGCCAGATGGTCAATCATTTGCTGTGTTCACTCGGTCCCAATCTCAGGTTCCCAGAAAGCCTCTGGAAAATACTAAGGAGAAGAATAAGGAACCTCCTGTATCCATAGTCAAAAGGGGTACCCCTATTTCGGCGCAAACTGAAAGAGAGGTCACTAAAAAGACAGCTGCTCCTTATTCTCCTTCTCCTAAGGCCAGTGCCCCAGCACAAGCTCATGTAATTAGAACTGAGCCTACTATCATTCCTTCTTACACTGCTTTCGATATTATTGAGCATGCAAAGAGAACCAAAATTCAAATGTCAGAAGCAGAATACCTTCAGTCGAATCCCGAACAATTTGAAAAGCTGGCCAAGTTCATCAGAAGTAAAGCGGTCGTTCCGTCACCTGCTAAAGGTCTCCTTTCCAATCCTACTCAACCCACACCTCAGAATAATCTGACTTCTGCTTCTTCCTCACGAAAGATTGAACCATTTTATTTGTCTCTACTTATAAATGGGTTTAAACTCAGCAATTGCATCATTGACTCAGGGGCCTCTGATAATGTTATGCCCGCAAAAGTGGCTCATGCCCTTGGGCTTACTTTTACTAAATCATATGGACGGTGCTATTCCATGGAAACTAAACAAGTCCCTCTGATTGGTCAAATCAAGGACGCACAGTTTGCATTTGTTGCCTTCCCTGAGAAGAGAGTAAAATGACTATTCTGGTTGCTGATATCCCTGCGGCTTATGGTATTCTCTTGGGTAGAGGATTTTGTAAAGATGTCAGAGGAGAGATTAGTATGGATTGGACCAAAGCCAAGATCCCAGTCAAAGGGGTTCAACAGGTTCTTCATCCTGAACCGTAGGCAAAGTATTTGGTGACTAAATCAGATGATCCTAAGGCTCACATTCTTTTCGAAGATGCTAGCTTCGGGAATTATTTCATGGCATCAGAGATACCCATTGTAGATGTTGAAGAGGAAGATCCCAATGCTATTTGGATGCTCGAATTTTATGGTAGCTGCTCAACCTCTGGATCAGGCGCTGGTGTTGTTCTCATATCTCCTAGCTCCGAGATTTTCCCATCAGCTTATAAGTTGTAATTTGATAATACTAACAACACGGCCAAATATGAAGCCCTGTTATTAGGATTAGAATTGGCCAGATAGAAGGGAATCAGGAATCTCAAGGTTCAGGGGGATGCGGAGCTGATTGTTAATCAGGTCAGGGGTATATATCAGGTGAAAAATGATCGGTTGAGGCATTACAGGAACAAAGTTTGGGATAGTATAGAATGCTTTGATGCATTTTCTATTAAGGCAGTTTTAAGAGATTATAATGACAAGGATGATTCTTTGGCCGTATCTGCATCTCTTCTTCTTCCTCATCCTCAGTTCAAGCAAGACACATACTCTATTGAGATTGTGTACTGCCCTAGCGTCCCAGATAATGCAACTCACTGGCAGGTATTCAATGATGATCAACAGGTGTTGGCTTTTCTAGAAAAGGATGACAATTTCAGTGAGCTATATTTTGAAGGTTCGGAATCAGCCTTTCGTGAAACTATTTCAGAGCCATATCAAGAGGTTGATGGTGAATTTATCCAGCTGAAAGGCAACAAGATACCAAAAGGTCTGGTTTCCCTGGAGGGCCTATTTGACAAACATGATCGCTTTATCCAAAACAAAAGGCAAGTTGAAGGAGCTTCTTCCTCTGAAGTAGATCAAATCAATCTAGGTTCATCTGATCAACCTCGGATGGTGAATATCGGTAAATGTTGTTCTCCTGAAGAGAAGGTAAGATTCACTTCGCTTTTGAAGAAATACATCGATGTGTTGGCCTGGTCCTATGCAGATTTGAAATCTTTCAAGCCCAAAGATGTATAGCACAGTATCCCTTTGAAGCCTGATGTCAAGCCGTATAGACAGAAGCAAAGACATTATAATCCGAAGATTTCAGGGACAATCCTGGCAGAAATTCAGAAGATGTTAGATGCTAGAATTATTTTCCCAATCCATCACTCCACTTGGATTGCAAACATTGTTCCTGTCAGGAAGAAGAATGGCGAGATCCGGATTTGTGTTGACTTCCGTAACTTAAATCAGTCCTCACTGAAGGATAACTATCCCTTGCCTATCATGGATCAGGTATTTAAAACTGTAACTGGATCGGAAATGTTATCCATGCTCGACGGGTTTTCAGGATATAATCAAGTCGAAGTAACCACAGAAGATCAACACAAGACAGCTTTCACGACCCCATGGGGTACCTTTGCTTACAGGAGGATGCCATTCGGCCTGATCAACGTCGGAGCTACTTTTCAGAGGGCTATGGATCTAGCATTCAGAGATCTGATGGGCAAGGTCATAGTCGTGTATTTGGATGACTTAACCGTTTTTTCTAAAAAGCGGAGTGATCATTATGGTCATTTAGAACAGGTACTTCAGAGATGCAGACGTCACGGAATTTCATTGAATCCTAAGAAATCCATGTTCGGGGCGACAGAAGGAAAGCTGCTGGGTCATATTGTGACTAGAGAAGGAACTAAAATTGACCCAGAAAGGGTAAAGGCTATTCAGAGCCTTACCTTGCCCACAAGTAAAACAGGAGTTCATTCTTTCTTCGGAAAGGTTAATTTCTTGAGAAGATTTGTACCCGATTTCGCTGACAAAACCAAGGATATCCTTGGAATGATGAAAGGCAAAGTCCCATTTAGATGGAGTGCAGAAGGGAAACTTTCATTTGAAGAAATCAAAAGGGCAGTTGCTTGCGCTCCTACCTTAGTATGTCCAGACTTCAAGAAAGATTTCATCATGTATAGCTATGCTTCTGCCCACACAGTGTCAGCGATCCTGATGCAGGAAAATGGAGAAGGCATTGAAGCTCCTATCGCATTCATGAGCTGTCTGTATAAAGAGCATGAATTGAAGATGTCGCAGATTGAAAAACATGCTTATGCGGTGGTGCGAGCGGTGAAGCATTTCAGGTACTATGTGCTGAATTCTCATACTCGTGTTCTCGTTCCTGATACTGCTGTTAAATCCATTCTAACTCAACAAGAGCTGGGAAGCCAATGAGGTACTTGGATTGCTAAGGTTCAAGAGTATGACTTGGACATCAAACCTACCAAGTTGGTATGAGGAAGAGGCCTGTGTCAATTGATTGCAGAGAATCATGCTGAAGCAGAGTGTGAGAAGAATCAAGATACTTCTTCCGAGCTGCCTATGGTGCTTTTTGTGAGTACGACTGATGAATGGTACACAGACATTGCTTTCTTCTTAACTTATGGTGAATGCCCTCCGCATTTAAATCAAAAAGAGAAGAGGACCGTCAAGTTGAGATCTGCGAAATACCTTTTGTGGAATAATGTAATATACAAGAAAGGTATCGATGGTGTCTTCTTGCGTTGTGTTGATAAATCGCAACAGGAAAAGTTATTAGAATCCTTTCATAGCCTAGCATGCGGAGGACATTTTTCGTCTTCTGTAACAGCGTATAAGATCTTACGGGCTAGGTATTATTGGCCTACTCTTTTCCGGGACTCAGCAGAATGGGTGTCTAAATGTGAAGCTTGTCAACATTTTATTGGTCGTCCCAAGTTAGCAGCTCTTCCTCTGAATCCTGTGGTGATTGAAGAACCTTTTCGCCAATGGGGGATTGATTTTATCGGAACATTGAATCCTGCTTCCAGTGCTGGACACAACTATGTGCTAACTGCTACAGATTATTTTACCAAGTGGGTAGAGGCTGTACTAATCAAGCAAGCAACTTCTGAAGCTGTTTGCAAGTTCCTGAAAGAAAACATAATTGTCAGATTCAGTATTCCTCATAAGATTGTAGCGGATAATGCGTCTAACTTCTCGTCACATGAGTTGACAGAATTCTGCTATGGATTCGGCATTACTTTGGCTCACTCATCTGACTATTATCCCCAGGGTAATGGGCAAGCTGAGTCCAGCAATAAGAATCTGGTTACTATAATCAGGAAATTAGTAGACGAAAATCAGAGGAATTGGCACAAAGCATTATATGATGCGTTGTGGGCTGATCGGATCACTCCAAAGCGAGCCATAGGGATGTCCCCTTTTCAGTTGCTATATGGGATTGATGCTGAAATTCCTATCTCAGTAGAATTGCCAGCCTTGCAGTTGGCAAAAGCAGTTGAAGATGTAGCTTTTCAGAATTCTATCGAAAAGAGGGTTATGTACCTAACCAGGCTAGAAGAAGAGTGAATTAAGGTGGTTGATCGTATAGCAGATCATCAAAGCAGGGTGAAGAAGATTTTTGATAAAAAATCAAAGCAACGTGACTTCCAGATTGGAGACCTGGTGTTGCTTTGGGATAAAAGAAGAGAACAGAAAGGAATGCATGGAAAGTTTGATTCTTTATGGAAAGGACCTTTCAAGATCCATGAGTTGAATGGTGAAAATAGTTTCCTTCTATCATATCTGGATGGAGGGTTACTTCCTTTGCCTTTCAGTGGACAACATCTAAAGCTGTTCAACCATTAATGCAAGATGCTCTCTTGCATTGTACATATTTTTCTTTTGTTGTGTGTTTGCTTTTGGTTTTCTTTCTTTCTTTCTTCGTTTTGTTTTGTTTTGGTTTTCTCCTTGACTCCGTAGCTCAATGGATAAGACTCTGGTCCGCGAGACCAGAGATTCTGAGTTCTCTTCCTTTGGTATTACAAAGAAAGTCCCCAACTGGAGCCAACTGTTATACCCGTTTTGAGTTCACAACGAAACGATCGGATAACCCCTACAAAATTTTTGAAGTGTTTTTGCATTATGACCTCTTTTAGAGAAAATCGGGTTTTCGGGTGTTACTAACAGCTTGACATAAGTTTTAACATGCTTTATGTCTTATGACCTCCAAAACCCGAAACCCGCCTAGCAATGAGACAATCCTTTGTAATCGGGTTTTCGGAAATTCAACTCATCGGAACATCCTTGAGTTAAAACATGCTTTGTGTCGCGTGACTTCCGAAACCTGAAACCCGCCTTACGTTAAGACAATCCTTTGTATTCGGGTTTTCGGAACTCTAAAGCATCGGGACATTCATGATTCAAAACATGTTTTATGCGCCATGTTCTCCGATTCCCGAAGTCCGCTCAATCCTTTGTAATCAGGTTTTCGGAAGTTCAATGCATCGGAACATTCATGATTAAAAACATGTTTTGTGCTCCATGTTTTCCGAAGCCCGAAACCTGAAATGCACTAAATCTCCTCGTGTCGGGTTTTCGGACTCCTCCAACATGTTGACGTGGCATTCATGCCGAGTGGTCGGTGAGTTGGCACGTGCCGAGCTGAAGCGTATTTATTACTGATTTTCTTATAAATACGTGGATTTCCACGTCATTCTTACCGTTCATATTTTTAATTCGTGGATTTTTCGCATGCTCTTCCGCTCCCAAAACCCGCAAACTCGCGTTACCAGACTGGATCGTTTGTTTTCGATTTTACCTGTCTCGAATTGAAGGTATTTTTCATTCCTTCTTTATTCTTGATTTTTCTGGATCGACTGCGTGTATTTTCTTTCCAATTTCTTTCCAGTTGTTGAGGGTTTTTCTTCCTTCTTCTTTCTGTGTTATATTGGAAAGGGTTTTGGGTTTTTAGGGTTTATTTTCTTTTTGAGACTATCAATTGGTGCTGTTCCTTCCAAATTTCAATTACTTGCATGATGTGTGGAATATGAATAACAAAAAAGAAAGGAAGTTGTGTATGTAGAAATTCAAAGGAAAGACTCTGTTTTTGTTTCCCGGATTTTGAAGGTTGTGTTGCAGATTCTAAAGTCTGAAGAACATTGGACGATCGAAGTGTCGGGGTTTCTCAACATTCCGATCTCAACACTAAGTGCCGGGCATCTCCTAAGTTCCGTCATCGAAAGTGGGAGCCGGGTTTTCTCCTGTTTCCGCCATTGAAAGCAAGTGTCGGGTTTCGCCAAGATTCCGACATATCAGACCTGTCGGGTTCTCAAAGTTTTCCGATATCTTCTTCTGCATGTCGGGTTCTTCTCTTCTTCCGACACATTCAGTCAATCAGGTTTTTCAGTGTGCACAACATCTCCGGAGTTCCGAGCCTTTCTCCTTCCAATATTCTTCATGTCGGATCCTGGTTCATCACAGGAGAAGGCCGAAAAATCTAGCAGGATGAAATACAAATTTAAGAAACCAGAATCCCCATCATATATCGACTGTAATTATGATATCAGGGATACTGAAATGGGCAACATAGATATGGACGACTTTTGGAATAGGGTGAAGAGTTCTTCTTAAACCCCATGGATGGTGGCTTTAGCTAACAGTGGCTTGCCCCTTGCAGTGGGCTTCCCCATGTCTACCCAATGTCCAGAGTTTGTTTTGGCGTGTGCATCCAACTACGACTCAGCTTCTCATTCCATAAGGAATCAGGCTGGTGAAGTAGTTATCAAACTAGATGGGGCTTATTTTGATGATCTCCTGAAACTACCGAATTTTGAAGAGTATGGGGCCCTAGACATCAAGTCGGCTCAGAAGGCCTGGGACAGTAACCAGGAAAATTGCATTAGGGATGCCAATAAGAAGTTCTTGGTCAAGGCAAAACCAGTAATATCTAGATTTCCAAGAACTATCCCTAGATCGGATTTCATACAAGAAATCAACGATATTATCACCCTACTGAACTGGGTTTTTGGCTTGCCGGAATCAAATTTATTTCATGGATGGATGTACCAATTTATGGTCACCATCAAGAAGAACTAGCAAGGGATTGACTGGGGAACCCTTATCAGTGATGAAATTGATTCCCAGATGACAACGGTCCTGTCGACCGAAAAGTTTTATATGTTCTCATATGTGGCCTATGCAGCAGCTGGGATGAGGAGCTATCCCGGGCTGGAGACTAAAGGAAGCAGAACGAAAAATCCAGTCTATAAGTATTATCCTCAAATAACGAAGAAGGGGTCCAAGGATCATTTTAGGAGGGTAAATGACGCCTTTTTCTACGAGAATATCTGCCAGCTGAACCCAGGGCTGAGAAAGACAAGGGTCTCAGACGAGGCATGGGCTGAAGTATCTAAATGGGGATGTATCTTCTTGCAGTTCAAGAAGTTTACCTACCTTCGAATGGTCATGTACTCTGGAGAGCCTTTCCGTCTGCCTCGCTATCCAGGGGATAGATTGATATTGCTATAATTGGTCAGATAGCTATTGGATTTTCACAAATTCCAACAGAGCAAGCATAAGGTAGCAGTATCCTTCCCAATTTCTATTGGGAGATATACTTGTGCAACAGTGGCAAAGGCTAAAAATGTTGAATGTGAACTCCAGGAGAAACTAAAGAAGCATATGAAGTCTCGGGATGGTTTTGACATCCGAGGAGTACTTAGAACCTATGGAGCCCTACATCTACACAGGCCCGACATTGAGGATATCTGGGTGGATCTGCGTAACGAAGTTGTAGTTCGCAGAAAAGATAATAGTAGGTTAACTATTAATGAGATTCAGACGCTAGAGCTTTCTGATTTGCCAGATGGCACAACTGACAATGAAAGTGTGTTGGATATGTCCTATGATGGGCTTAATGAAGATCGATACGTTTTCCCGCCTATTGATTGGTCGGCCAGTGAAAAAGCCTCTATCACAGATAGGTCGGCTCTCATTCTTGCTCGCACCAAAAAATGGCTCTCTTCTTGGGGCATGAATTTTAAGGATGACAAGTTTCCAAAGTTGGCTGAAACGGAGGTGGGGCCCTCCCAAAAGAAAAAGGACAAAGAATCTTCTGGGGGGTCTATAAAAATAAGGATTCCCAAGAAGAAGAAAGAAAGACAAATCTCTTCAATTGTCTCTCCAGCTCAAATAGTGGTTGTGCCAGAATCACCAACACCACCAGAAATAGGGGAGATTAATTTAGAAGAAGGAGAAAGCCAGCTCTTGACTTCACCATTTGCTGATTGCTCAACTGGAGAGACCTTATCTCTTGCATTCAAGGCTTTGGAAACTGAATCTGTGCCTCCCTCTCAACAACCACTTCAGCCTCCTCATTCCCCATCCACTTCTTCAAGTATGGCCAATATTTTCTCCGGGCTCTCACCCCTCTTTGCTGGAACCCAAGTGATCACCAACACTCCCCCACAACCTGTAACTCTATTCATTACACCTACTACCACGTTGACTACTGTTCCCCTTTCAATAGTAGAATCTGCTCCCCTTGAGATTAGAATACCAGTTACTACAACATTGGCAATTTCCTCTGATACTCCACAATGGCTACTCGAGCAAACTCCGAGGAAGAGGAAAGTGATTGTACCCCTACCAGCCTTTGATTTCAGCTCACTTAAGGCTTCTACTGTGAGATCAGCCAAGAAACCCAAAACAGTTTCAAGGGTTTTGGTGGATGCTTCAGGAGATAAGTTCGCAGAGATTGCCACTCCCTCAGCTGACAAAACTAAAGATGATGTAACAGCTGCTGATTACCAGGTAACCAGGGTGGCTCTAGGCAAAGTGACAGCAAAAGGGGCGCAGCAAGATGCAAAGGATTCCATAGACGTCTTGTGCCAAAAGTTGAAAGAAACAAAGGACAGCAGAAATGAGCTTAAGGAAAAAGTGGTAGCAGTTGACAGAGGTTTTGATTAAACTCTCAACACCCCTAGAATCCATACCATCTTCTTCTGTATCTGCCGGATTCGATTTCTCATCGGTGCCTACGATTGAGAAGATTGCTAAAAAAGGAAGGGTGGTTGATGAATGGATCCAAAAGTTTCTCCAACAAGGGAAGGAAGTAATTCAAGACGTGGTGAAAGTTCATCAGTCCTTGGCAGAGATTCAGAAGGAAGGAGAGAAGATGGATGAGGAATTCACTGAAGAACTTGGACAACTTGATTTGACTTGTGAAGCTCTCCAAGTGCTAAAGCAAATACCAGCACATCTCTTGGTAGAAGAAGGCGTTCTTCCACATACAGATAAACACTTTCAGCTGATCAAGGCCATCAAGTTCAGAGTAAAGATTCTCAACGAAGCCTGCAGCAAGTTGAGAGAATCAAGAGATAAAATTGATTGATGGGAAAAGTGATCTGGAAGAAGAATTGCTTAAGATTTGTCCAAAGGTGTCAGTTGGGAACTCAAGTGCCCTATCAGCAGATGATCTCTTCAAACAAGTTCAAGAGACTGTTCAGCATGAACCTGTAGATGGATTCAACCTTGAAGTCATTGGTCAGTTTGTGAGGATTGAACATACGTTGGAGGCCTTAAGAAAGCTCAGCAAAAGGTTGAAAAAGCTTCCCGGCAGTGCCAGTGATATCCATGAGACCTGCGAAATGTGGAATGATCATTCCACTGCACCTGAGGAAAATGAAATGCAAGGCATTATTCGGAAGTTCCAGGAGTTCCGGAACAAAAATTCTCAGCTGGAGGAAGAGAAAGAAGAAGAATCAAAAGATGATGACTCGGATTAAGTTCCAACGTCCCATGACATTTCTATTTTTAGAATGACATATCTTTTATTTCCATTTTGTCATTATTTTTAATTCATACTTTGACTTGATCTCCTGCGTCAAAATCATGCAAAGCTGAACTCTAGTTAGCATGCTACTTTTCAGGATCTGTCCTGTTTTATCTTTAGCTTCTTTTGTTATAAATAAGGGATGCCTGTGCATTCAAAAGGGTCGAGAATTTTTGAAGCATTAAGAGGCTATTGGAAAGGAGAAAAACTTTGTGTTTTCTTTCAATCATTTTGAAGAATAGAAGTTGATATTGTTTTGCAGAATTTGTGTTGTGAAATATATCTTATTTAAGACAGTGTTCTTATGTTCATGATCTTAAAGCTATTCTTTGCATAGAATCTCAGTGTTTCTAATTATCTCAGACACTATATCTGTGATCTAAAACTCGTATGATTATTTCGTGCTCTGTGTTTACTCGAAAGAAAATACGTTTCTCCCATTTCTTTTCTACCGTGCTTCTTTCACTGTAACAGTTTCTAACCTATTTCACTTACGAAAGCAATATCCTTGAATCGTGTGAATGTGGATTTCGGGATTTCATCCCAACCCCCAATGGTTAGATTAGTGTGAATATTGTATATATTATTTACTGTGTTTTAGATTAGCAATAAACAGGCAGCCTCACCTGTCTTTGAGGAGGGATTTAATCCCATGTACTGTGGTTGAACCTCATATTTTGGTTTGACAAAATATCCAACCAACAAATCCCCTGACAAAAAACTTAATAAAATCCTTTAGAAAACAATAGACAATGCAAGAAGGAATTGGCATCTCCAAATCCTGTTTTCTCTCTAGGCCTATCGAACTAGCATCTGTACTACAGGAGCTATGCTCTTTTCACTCATCTATGGATTTGAAGCTATCCTACCTCTTGAAGTCCAAATTCCATCACTTCATGTATCACTTAAAGACTTCATTTCGGATGAAGAATATCACCAAGACCACTTAGTACAACTTTAACCATTAGATGAAAAACATCTATTGGCCCTCAAACATCATCAAGTTTATCAAGAATGCGTCAAAAGATATTATAACAAACATATCAAAGAATGTGATTTTAAAATTGGTGATCTTGTACTTAAAGAAAATGAAAATGCCACTCAATTAGAATGGAGTAAACATGGAAAGTTTTCCCCTAATTGGATCAGTCCATATGTCATCACTCACAAGTATGCATCGTTTCATCATGAGTGTATCATCTCTCTTCTCTTGATGGTGAACTTGAAAAAGAATCTTTGAACACCTTGCACTTATAGCCTTTCTACTATTAAATTATTGATGGTCATGATAGTAGTCACATCTAATATTTGTCACTCCATAAAACCATCCATCTTATCACTTTAATTATTTGAAAGCATGTGGTTATCCGTCATTATCCTAAATATACCTTAAAGAAGAGCACCACATCTCTATTCATCACATCTTTCACTATGGAAAAGTTCATCCTTTGTAGGAACCCCTTAGTCATTAAACTCATCTAACTTGTACTAACTAAAAACATGACAAGGGGCATGTGTGTATAGGTCATAAACACATATTTTCCCCTCTTTAAAATGGTCTATTAGGGTCTTTCCCTCAGCTAAAAAAAATTATGTAAAGTCATTGGATGTTTCTTATCATAATCAAAAATACAATAGACTAATCCCTCAAATGAAAACTATTAAAAACATCAAATTCATACTATCAAAAATAAAAAGTAGACTGATCCCTTGAAGGAAAACTACTAGTCAAAATAATAGACCGGTCCCTCAAAGGATGGCTATCTTGTAAAAGTCAAAAATCAAAGATGTCGACCATACCCTTGAAGGATGGCTACCCATGAAAAAGGCTTCTTGCATTGATTGACCTTCAAAAATATCAATATCAAAAGCATCCAGGAAATTTTTACGCACTGATAAGCTTCCCAATTATAGAAAACTTTCCACATTGATTAGTTTGTTTCAAAATCAATATGTAAAGATGGGGCATTTTCCTATGAACTCGTCGAAAAGGAGAACCCTTTTCCCATATTGATCTACACATACAAAACCTCTTTCATGTCCTAAGAAGATACAATTTCATCATCCCACTTGTTTACTAAGATCTTATGCAAATACCCATTGATAATATCATTTAACATTTATTAAGGTTACAAGTGCAAGTTTTTTCACACTTTTAAAACCCATCACATATATATCAAATCCATAATGGGGAAATCATTTCATTATTAACCTATTTTACTTGGTCACATTTTCGATACAATCTATTTTGAAATCACATTTTAAGTCATTTGATTAATTAAATATTTAACCACATTTTTATCAAATATATTCACAAACCAAATTTCTTGACATCACATCTAATACATCCATCAAAATTCATCTAACACTAACACATCCAAATTAAAAACATACATCACCATATACATGAAAACCATCAACACATGTAAATCAAATGAGATAGACCATAAACCTCATCATCGTATATAAATCATGATCATTATCAAAGTCATAAAATCAATGTCATACAAAAATGGGCTTGTATGAGCCTATATCAAAACTATCATTAATACATATCATGAGTCAGTAAACTGGAAACCTCCAAGGAACTCATTCGAAAGGACAATGCTACCCTTTCCTCCCCTGGGCACCTACACCACCAACAACTATAGCATCACCATTGACCCCTCCCTCACTGCCACCTCCTCTTTTTGATCTCTTAGGTGGGTGACCCACACTCCCGGCACTAGCACTAGGACTTGCCACCAAATGATCAACATATAATATAACATCCAGGTAATCATGGATCGCCATATCAATTTAATACTCCATATCTACATGCACTAACTGAAAGTGGGCCAATTAAATAATCTCAGAGGCTGTCGATGCTTCCCTCTATCCACTGGCATGTGCTCTTTGTCCACCAGCATGCACCCTCTATCCACTGGCATAAGCCATCACTGCCAACTCTGCACCAAAAATAGAATACCTTATAATCTGCAAGGCCTTCCTCAGTCCATCCCTATGCTCATGATATCTATCTCTGTGTGTAGTAGCATGAGATAACTATATGCTAAGACTATCTTTCTCGGTCACTACACTATCTCGCTCAGCAATCAGGGCATCTCGGACACCTAAGAGGTCATCCCTCTCTGTGTGTGTCACATCCGTCTCTCCCTTCACCATGGCCTTCTTGAATGTCACCTCTACAATAGCTTCCACAATATCATCATCACCCTCCTCCTCCTCATCCTCATCATCAAACACCTAGATAACATCCTATTCATGTTCTCCTCCCTCTACTCAAACACGAACCCATCTCACCCATTAAACTACTTTGGTCTTATCAAAATACCTCAAAACTCAGGTCCACCATGTTGTATACCCAGGAGTGCATCCTGTATGATTAATAGAAACTATCTTACCCTTATCATTAGGGCCCATATCCCCCTACTACTCACCAATAATCATAAGCATCGTCACCACTACCCTCGGAGTCTCTGTATCTCCATCCTCTATGTTATACTATATGAGCTCCTTGGGCACATCCTGAATCAATCCAAATTGTCTCCTCACCCAATAAAAACTCAATAGCTCATCCTCCCTTGCTCTTCAACCCTTGACCCATATGTCCTATTGTAGGACAATAACCTCATGAGGATACCTAGACCAATCATGAAAATCTGCATACCACCTCCACACCACATCCCCCACCAGGAGTCCTGCTAACAAACCTCGATAAAAACCATCTCTCTTCTTCTTATACCACTGTCCTTTGTCTTATTAGCACCTCATAAAACTAGAATGACTCTCATCAATACCCCATGGTAGACCCAATGGACAAGAAATAAAAATATGCTCATATGCCCAACACTGTAATAAAAATCCAACATCAATCTCACAACACTTGTGGGCCTTCCAAGCCCATAAATCTCTAAATGTGTGTGCACGTAACATGGGCCCCCATTCAAAACCTATGTGGTGATCCATCATCTCCACAACTATACCTGTTATGATCTAAGGAAATATTCCACCCCCTTAATCTGGTAGATAAAAACATGAAATGGCCATCATCATTAGGGTCATTCGGGTACAAATCTCTCTCATAGGCTCATATAACACCTAATACTCAAATACTGTTAACACATATCTCACATGTTGTGCCTCATCACCATATAGCATATTCATCACATTTGGAATCTATGCCTCATTGATAATATAAATGTTCTCTCCATGGATAGGTAATCATGTGATGCTATGAGCATCCTCCAAAGTAATAGTAATCTCCCTAGTCGGCAGACAAAAAGTGTAGGTAGAAGGATTCCACCACTCCAACAATGGCAATAACAAAATCTGACATCTATGAATCCATAATTAATCCCTCATACCATTGAAGCCAATATCCTCTACATGCTCACAATAATCATCTGTCATAGCTTCCATCACCTCATCTAAAATCAATGGAATATGATCATGGATAGTCATTTGCACATCTACGTGTGAAACAAAAACAACATATAAAAAAACATTAATATCATCGCCAAAAATACCAAAAATACCATCCACAACATATCAAAACATATTTACATTAAAACATCAACATTAACATCTCAAAACATTAGCATTAATAATAATACATCCACACCAATTACCAAATTAGAACCACAAACACCACACAACATTGAAAAAAATTCTTAAAAATCATTTTTTTAATATAAAAAATTCAAAACTGCCACATAACAGTTGAATCACTAGTGATTGCATGAATATCTAGTGGTTCTTGTATTTCTAAATTAGGGCATCCGTACGCCCCCCAAAACGACAAAAAATCATAAAAAATACTAAACATCAACAAAAACACATGATAGTAGGTTAAAATGACCTACCTTGACCATAGTGGGTTTTCGGTGCCTCCTCGATGAAGCCATGGTGTCCAATTCTCACCTATTCCACTCAAAAACATGGTTTTCACTCAAAATCACTCTGCAAATTCGTATTGTGCCCAGTAAAAATGAGCCCAACACATTGAAATCAGCTATTTATAGCCCTAATTCTACCTAGACAATATTGTTGATGATTTCCTTAATCGTTGGAGATTTCTCTACAATCTCTGGTGATTGACCAAATTGTTAGTGATTCATCCCATTTTTAGCACCCATGCTCATTTTTATAAAATTATCACTTTTTCCATAAAAGTGTTCCTTTTCAAAGGACCCTAGTCCTTGAAACATTAAATATTGGATAAACAAAATCAACATTGCGATTTGTCATATGTCTATGGGAGGCATGCCATTTTCCCCCCATCACTTGAATTCCCTATCTATTTATCCTACCTTCATAGATCATATGTCTATAGATATCGAACCCTTTGGTTCCCGTATTGTTTGATTCCTCGATAGCACATCCAATTTTGGTACCCCTTGGACTAGGGAAACATTTTGAATGAAACACATGGCACTTATATCCCATTATAATTGTCAAATTGGTGTTCCTTGCACTTTGTTGCAGTCACCCCATTTTGAGGGGGGATCACCCATATAAACAACTCATCATCATTTTTGTCTAATGCTTTGCCATCAAACCACTAGAAAAAAAGGGGCAAATGTAGATACTAAAAATCTACACCCCTAATCTTTATTCAATAAAATTAATTAAATCGATACCACACCCTTCATCTCTTTAATATATCAACATCCCATACTTATGCCCTTCATCACCCCCCATTTTTTTAATCAATTAATTAAATGTATGAATATTTCATCATACACACCATTTAGTCACATTTATCCTAAGTCTAAACAAACTAAATCCACCTAAATCTATTTATTCCCTAAAATCCATATAAGACCACCTTTAATAACCTTATCTCGACACACCTATCATTATCTTTATACACCTATCAAAATAATCTATACACACACCTCAATTAGTATGATCTAATTTATTTAGTCACCCTCCAAAATAAACACAACACGTCCTCCATCAGTCTAACAAATCCACACCTCGAAATCTAAACCAAAGGCCTTGATTTATAAAATTAATCCAATAATTTTCCCTCCAAATATCAAACAGATCAGAATCGTCAACGATTCAAGTAATTGCCAACGATTACTTAAGTAAGTTTTCCAGCCTCTCTCTAGGATCCTCAAATTTAGTTCATGAATTCTTGTTTTTGATTTGGTTCCACAGCTTCTTATGCATCATCATTCAACACTTGGGAAATAAAATTAGCATCAATCATTATCATCTATCTTCATTGAGCATCTTGGAGAAATTTTGGGTCCCCTGTAATTAACTCTTTACCACTCAGTCTAGAGACTTCATCAACCATCACAAATCACTCTTCAACAAGGTTTGAGGCTTATTTTAGCTCCACAACAGCCTTCAAGTACCTCTTACTTGTTTATTCATCTCTAAACATTTAACATTTTGTAAAATCAAATTTTGATCATTAGATATTTAAATTTATCAATTTATTGCAAAGCACCAGAATCGCCAGCGATTCCTGTCACTTTTATCTTTTCTGTAATTTTATCCATTTTTCATCAAGTATATTTTATCTATCATATCAAACTTATTACTTCTAACATGTTCTTGAGTATGGATTAATTTTAGATGGAAATTGGTGGCCCCTCTCATGAAATCACTAGTATTCACTCCTTGCCTATAAGTCCTCATCCTTTCTACTAGGAGAATTATGAATTGTTGCATGATCTAACATTGTGTGTTATCCATTGTGCCATGTTGGACGAGTTAGAGAACATTTTTTATTTCACTCAGCAAATCCATGACACTATAGAAGGATATTGGGCTGCATATTTTGAGTATTAATGCATCTAAATTGAACTTTCTTGGCTTGGGTATTAGGCCTGATAGTTGGATCCACATTTTGATCTCAAGTTTGAGCCATAGTCTTCTTATTCATTTTCTCATCTATTTTCTATCTTATTTGTAAGAAACTTATTATTTATCATCATATTATCTTGTATTGGTTATCATATATCGTATATATTTCACATCCACTTGATTGTTTAAAAGTGGATTTAAATCCTTGTAAAGAAGCCCATTATTTTCTAGGGACTGACCTTTACCATGAAATCCACCATTTATCTTACTGGTCATATTTTGTATAGTGTCTGTGATTTGTAGGTTTCTTAGCGGAGAGGTGCTTGTACAAACCTTCCATGGAGCGCAACATAAAACATCCTCAATCATCATCCACGGGTATCACTAAAGCCCAAGTCTTCTAAGGTTAGCTTATCCCTATTTTCTTTCTTAGTTAATTCAATTTGAAGAGGTAGGAATATTTTTGAATACTTATAATAACCACATATTTTTACTCTTCTTCTATTGAAGATAATGCCACATTAGTTTGTAGTTTTCTCTACCATGAGAAAATTCTTGAACCAAGAGTGAATATATATGTTGTTATATATTTTCTTGAATCTACTGAGCCTACCCAGTCATAGTTAAAGAATATCTTGAAATCTCAAAATCTACAAAATTTTTATATAAAGTATGCCAAATTAAAGAGTACCTTTAACATATCTTCATACTCATTTTGTAGTTAACCAATGTATTTCAGGTGGTTTAGACAGAAGTGAGATAGAAAAATTACTGCAAAATAAATATTTGGTCTAGTGGTAATGACATAAATTAGACTACCCACTAGTTATTCATACACCATTTCATTCACTAGTGGTGAAGCAATGGAAGTTAAAGTTTTATATCCAACTCCATAGGTTTTTGATTTGGATTAAAATCCACCATTCTAAATCCTTCCAACAATGATTTGGCATACTTATTCTATGACATGAATATAACATAATTACCTTGCAAAAAATATACACCTAAATAATATTTCAATAGTCCTATGTCTCTCATGTCAAAAGTACAACAAATATCATCTTTCATCTACTGAATGAGACTAGCACTACTCCCAATGATTGTTATGTCATCAACATATAAAATCAGGATCAAGATATAATCATTAGACACTTTTACACAAATAGTTGGTTCATAATTTAACCTTTTAAAACCAGACTCTCTAAGATAAGAATCTATATTTATATACTAGGATCGAGGAGTCTACTTAAGCCCATATAACAACTTGATCAACATGTAGACAAGATTTTCATTACCAATTACATGAAACCCCTGTGGCTGAGCCATGTAGACTTCCCACTCCATATCAAAATTCAAGAAGGCACTCTTGACATCCATTTGATATTCCTACCATCCAAACTGAGTAGTAATAGTAATAATCAAACGAAAAATTTACCATATTTGTGGTTGGAAAAAACTTCACCTCATAATCAACCCCTTCCTCTTGTGCATAACCTTTTACAACAAGTATGGCTTTATATTTTTCCAAGGAACCATATGCTTTGCACTTTACCTTATGGATCCATTTACAACCAATGGATTTCTTTCCTGGTGGAATCTCTGTTAGCTCCCAAGTATTATTTTTCATCAAGGAATCACAAGCTTGGCACTTTACCTTATAAAATTCATGTCATTGTGATTTGAAGGTATAATTCATAAATCTGTGATAAATTTCTTGTTCCCTTAGACGAAAATATAGGATAATTTCTCATTCCCGCAGTAGCATACACGAGATAAGAAGTCATATAAAATGAATAATGTTGAAGGTGAGATGTAACGAATGAAATTAAAAAACTATCACCTGAGGGTTATCTTTGATTATTGGGGCGGGGTTGGTGGACTTGGACTAACTAGTGTCCACATACCATAGTTGGAGGATATATGGATAAATTGCAGAGATGAAATTACGATACGGGAAAAAAACTATCAAAGTTTGACTCTTGAGGATTTATCCAAATATGGAATTACAGATGTTGCTGAGGGCCTTCAAGATGATGGAGAGGTCTTGGACCCTATTTATGATCAAAAAAATGTGAAGGACCAACCTTTACCAGGGATCAATTGGTCACTGCAGGAGTGCACTAGTTCTACGGAGCGCACAACCCATATTCTCAACTGGACCCACCAATGGTTGATATCATTGGGAGTTACACTGAAAATGTAATAGAAGCTCCCTATTGCAGCATTGTAGGTATAACCACTAGTGGACCAACCCACCTCTTCAAAAGGAGGTAAATCCACTACCAATCCCACTCCCATGCCTCAAAAAATTACCATTTTCTGCAGAGGTTCTGGTTCTTCTTGCAAGGTATCCTCCATTAAAACTACTTCTTCCAAAGTGCCTTCCACAAAAGTCATTGACCTCATTATTTTGACTCCAAAAACTCAAGTGTTACAATCACCTCATTCACCTCCTCTTCTTACTTCACCATTTTTAGCTCCTCCACCTCTTACTCTCTCTTTTCCCACATCTTCTATTTCTTCTCCTCTCATTTATCCTACTCTCACTACTTTATCTCCTACCATGGCTCATGTATTTTCCTCTCTTCCCTCTCTCTCATTTAGGATTTTTTAGCTCTGGGTTCTCCTCTATGAACTCCCCTTCCCCAACACTTTCTCCCAACTTCTACTCCCATCACACTTCTCATTTCATCCACCCCCACAATTGTCCTTTCCACTCCTTCTCTACTTCTCACCACTTCACTACCACTTTTGGTTACTGAAAAAACTTCCCTATCATTACCTATCTAGTTTACTATTATGATGATAGTGCCCATGTCATCCTCTGAATAATTTTCTTCTTCTTCTACCCCTACATGGTTGAACAAAAAAACCCATAGCAGAAGAAGAAAATTCCTTTTGGATATGATGTTGATCTCAACATCTTAGATCTGACTCATTGATGACAAGAAAAGAGGCGAACGGTTATTTCTCACCTTTTGGTCAATCATACAAGGGAAAGGTTTATTAAGATAACAGCTTATTGGGTTTCAAAATGGAACATGGGTTGAAACCACAGTCAGGGGATAACAAGTCCCTCCTCTTTAATGGGAGAGATTCCCTTATTAAAAGAAGGAAAAACAAATGTACAGATATACAACTTTCAATGTTTAGACCCTAATATCCTGGAACGTTTTCATACTTAAAAGATTATCAATCAGAAGGAATGGAAGAATATAGAGATGGGAGAAGGAAGAAAACAACAATCCTTTTGGGAAATATAGATAGAAGAGTATCTCCCTACTCACATTGAACCGAGAAAATGTATAGAAGGATCAATTACTTCACCACCGGCGCAAATCTGCAGACACAAAGTTCTAAAGATTCACACAGACCGGAACACAAAGTTTCTATTGAATGCAAAACAAATGATCCATTGAATCGAGCAAGGAGAGAGAAAAATATAACAAAGGAAAATAAGAAAAGAAAGAACTTCTGTATTGAATTAATTTACAATTTAAAACCTTCCCGGAAAAAAAAGAATTCCTTTTTCTCGTGGCCAAAGCCATATATTTATAAAAATTTGTTTACATCCATATTTTGTCCCCAAGAAAAGAATATCTGAAAGGGATAATTTTTTTTGTAGATCTACTTTTGGAAAGTGACATGAAACAAATACACTCATGAAAATAGGAGGTTTAAAAAGGTGAATATCTCACTAGTTTGAGCATGATTATTTTAGTAGGGGACATCTCATGATTTTCTCCTTCACATGGTCCTGCCATTTCCACCTTTTAACCACTTTCATAGCACTCAAGTGCTTACTGATAAGTTTTTCCTATCACAATTGCTTGATAAAATATTTTTTTTGATGATTACATATCTTTAAAATTATACATTCGGCTCCAAAATCAATCCAAAACACATCTCATTAAGGAACGAAAAGGAATCAGAAAGAAACGAAAGGAGAATGATCCATTTTTGTGTTTTGCAGAGCTCTGGTTCATTAATGGTGATAAAAACTAGAAGAGGACATTCGGCTATCTTTTCCCCCTTTTACCTTCAAATTTGGACCCTACATGTGGTGAGATCCAAGAAACGATGGCCCTGGGGAAGAGAATTCACATTTCCTGACATTTGGGAGAAAAAGCACATTTTCTCAATTTGCTTCGCCTCCCCGCAGCTCTGTCAAAATCCGAACACGTGGCATCATTCGAGTGGCTGAGGAAATGCGGTTCAAATCTACCATTTGAAATCTTTTAACAAAAAGGCTCGGATTCTCAGTAATCTCTGCCGGCCTGCTTTGACTTTTTAATGTGAACACGTGGCACCATGTGATTTGTTGCAAGGATGTGCTTCTGCTTTAGACTTTATCTATTTTGAGAAAGGGGAAGAATTCCAAATTTTCCTCGAAAGTCCGCACCTCCACCATTGACTTTTAAACTTAGGCCATGTGTCTCTCTCTGATTTTTTGCAGGCCTCAACTTAGAAATTTTCCATTCACTTGGGCGGGGCCGCAGCCTAATTTAGAACTTTCTACCCTTTGTGGAAACAAGGCTAAAATTCCCAAAGTCTCCAGCTGGTCCACCAAAGCACCTATGAATTGAAAAACACCCATGTGTCCCACTTTCATTTTTTAACACGTGGAGCCATTTGATTGGTTATGGGGATGTGCCTCGCATTTCATCTGTTTTGGAAAAGGGAAAAATTCCAACTTTCACCCCAAAGTCCATGCCCCCACCATTGAATTTTCAATGTCAACACGTGTCCTTCTCTGATTGGTGCAAGCCTTAGCTTGAAAATTTATCCTTTCGTCATTGTGCCTTAGAAAATAAAATGGATCTTTCGACCTGAACCTCCACCGAAACTACTCTAGCAATCAGGGACCAGCAGAGATGCGGGGAAAATCTGGCATTTTTCCCAAAATCACCAAAAGTAATAAGTTCACAAAGAAACCCGACCACATCCAATGTAGAAAGTTGCAAGAAGTGGGAAAATGCTATTTTTGCTCCCGATGAAGGATTTCTTCTTCTACAAAAGGTTAAAAACAAAAGATGCAAGGTCCCACACATTCCAACTCATAAAGGAGAACCAAAATCATTTCCCATCTATTGAAAATAGGTAAATCATTTTAACAGCAGCAAACTGAGGAAAATGATTAAAAACGTAATGGGAAATGGAAACAAGTGTCATGAGGAATTTAAAACAAGAATTTCTTCCATGACAGGGCTCCAATTTTCACAAATTTAGATTTGAAAGGGTGGAAAAATTGAGAGGACAACAGTTGGCTCCTTCTGGGGATGATTTGGCAGAGGAAAGAGGAAAAATCAAGAACCTTAGAGAATTATGGGTAATCATATTGGATCAGTGTCTTATCCATTGGGAAATGAAGTCAAAAAGAAGCAAAACCAACACAGAAGAGAACATAGAAAGGGAAACAACTAAAACAAGAACAAGGAAAGAAAAACGCTATATAGAATGTACAGAGGGACCACCAAAACTGCTAGGTTTGGAACAACTTCAAAAATTTCCCACTCTAAGGAAGTGGGAGAGGAGAACCATCCATGTAATCCAGGTAAAAAGAATTCTCACTAGCAAAATGCCTGATTTTGAAAGGACTGAGCCCAAGGGAATCAAATTTACCATGGCTACCTCGGGGTTCATGTATTTTGTCCCAAAGAAGAACATTATCTCCCACTTGAAAATTTTTGGGTTTAGCATTTTTGTCAAACATAGCTTTTACCTTAAGTTGATGAGCTGATATTCTGTCAACCACTTGCAATTTGTCTTCATTCAACTTTTGGAGGTACATAATTCTTTTGTCCAATGAATTGGTAAAGCAGGCACCCTCAATGACCTTCATCAAATGTAAGGCTAGCAGTTCCAATGTCATTGGCAGCTGAGCTTCCACTCCATATACCACTTGAAAAGGAGACATTCTAATGGATCTCTTAGGTATAATCTTGTCTTCCCATAAAGCATCATATAGTTTCTTATGCCAATTCCTCTTAGAGTCATTAACAAGCTTCCGAACAATGGTGACCAAGTTCTTGTTAGTTGATTCTGCTTGCCCATTCCCTTGGGGATAGTAATCTGAAGAGTGGGCAAGGGAAATTCCATAGCCATAGTAGAAATCCATCATCTCAGCAGAAGAAAAATTGGAAGCATTGTCAGTGACGATCTTGTTTGGTATCCCAAACCTTATTAAGATGTGCTCCTTGATGAAGTTGCATACTACTTTTGAAGTAGTACTTTTAAATGGGAAGGATTCCACCCACTTGGTGAAATAATTAGTGCCAGCCAAAACATGAGTATGCCCTACACTTGAAGGTGGATTGAGTTTCTTAATGAATTTTAAACCCCATTATTGAAAAGGTTTCTCAATCACTACTGTTTTTAGAGGTAAAGCAGCCAATTTGGGTCTTCCAACAAAGGTTTGACATGCTTCACACTTGCCTACCCATTGATGCATATTTGAACAAGGTAGGCAAATAATATCTAGCATAGAGGATTTTGTGGGCTGTGATAGCAGAAGAGAAATGACCTCCACAGGCTTGGTCATGAAAAGCTAAGAACAACTTCCTTTACTGCTCTTTGTCAACACATTTCAAAAACCTTCCATCTATTCCTCGTTTGAACAATGCATTTTCCTGCAACACATATTGGGCAGACCTTAATTTGATGGCTCTCTTCTCCTTGGAACTCAAATGGGATGGACATTCTCCATAAGTAATAAAGTATGTAATGCTAGCATACCATTCATCAGTTAAACTAAGGAAAAGAACAACAGGGATATCAACTTCTTCCTTATACAATTTGGCATCAGCTCCTTCAACAATGAGTTCACATAAGCCCTTTCCTCGAACTAACTTGGTGGGTTTGATGTAAATATCATTCTCTTGAACTTTGGCTGCCCAATTTCCTCTCTTGGTTCCAAATTCTTGTTGTGCAAGAATGGATTTAATAGTTGTATCAGGCACAAACACAATAGAATGAGAGTTGAGGATGTAAAAATGAAACTATTTCACAGCTTTGACCACTGCAAAAGCATGTTTCTCCATCATGGTGTACTTCATATCATGGGATTTCAAAATATAACTCATGAATGTTATGGGGAGTTCGTGACTTTCATCATTCTCCTGGGTTAACACAGCAGCTAGAGTAATTTCCGTAGCATAGCAATAGATAATGAATTTTTTGCTATAATCAGGGCATGATAAGATTGGAGTCTTTGCTATAGCTCTCTTGATGTCTTCAAATGTAACCTTTCCTTTAGAGGACCAACCAAAATTCTGCTTCCCTTTTATCATGTGGGCTATGTTCAAAGTAAGTTCAGCAAAATCAGGTATGAATATTCTTAAGAGATTGATCTTGCTAAAGAAAGAGTTCACACCCTTCTTGCTTGTGGGGAGAGGGATCTGCTGGATCATATGAAATCTTTCTAGATCAATCTTGATTCCCTCCTTAGAGACAATGTGTCCTAATAATTTTCCCTCGATGACAAAAAAGACATATTTCTTGGGATTCAAGGAGATTCCATGCTCTCTACACTATTGGAGGACAGTTTCAAGGTGTTGGAAATGATCAGCTCTGGTTTTTGAAAACACAGTCAGATCATCAAGGTATACAACTATGCATTTTCCCTTGAGACTACCAAAGGCCAGGTCCATTGCCCTCTAAAAGATGGCACTAGCATTGATGAGGCCAAAAGGCATTCTCCTGTAAGCAAAGGTGCCCCAAGGAGTGGTAAAGGCAATCTTATGATGATCTGCAACACTTACTTCTACTTGATTATATCCTGAGAACCCGTCAAGCATGGAAAACATTTATGAACCTATAACACTTGATCCATTACGGGGAGAGGATAATTATCCTTTAAAGAGGCTTGATTCAATTTCATAAAATCAACACAAACCAAGATCTCACCATTCTTCTTCCTGACAGGCACAATATTAGCAATCCACGTCGAATGGTGAATGGGGAAAATGATCTTATCCTTCAATAACTTTTAGATCTCTTGAAAAATTGTATTAGCAATTTTAGGTTTATATTGTCTCTACTTTTTCAGGAAAGGCTTGATCCTAGGCTTTAGAGGAATGAAATGTTACATCTCTTTTAGTTGAAAATATTTGAGATCATCATAAGAATATGTAAGGACATCAGCATACCTTTTCAACAAATTTGCTACTTTTTTCCTCTCCTCTTGTTTATAGCACTTTCCAATGTTTACCAGCATAGGTTGTTAAGACTCCCTATGTTTATCTTTTCATATTCAACATACTGTTGAGCTCCTTTGGAAGCTTTGGAATTGATGTACCCATCATGTTTATCAAATAAATCTTCCAAACTTACCATCCCTTTAGGTATCTTATTACCTTTTAGTTTTATGCAACCATCATGATCCATTTCTTCTTTGTTATCTTCTTCATTTAGAGGCACACACTCCCTAGGTAGATTCCCACCTCCTTCAAAGTACAACTAGTCAAAATTATCTCTGAGTTCAAGGAAGGAAACAAAGTGTTGATCATCATTAAAGACCTACCAGTTGTTTGCATTATTAGGCACACTAGGCCTATGAATCATCTCAATGGTGAATTTATCTTGGGAGAAATATAGATGAGGGATTAGTAGAGACCTCGAGATAGCCAAGGAATCAGCCCTAGTGTTCCTTTCCCTTGGCATGGCTACAATTAAAAAGGCATCAAGGAATTCGATGGAATCCCAAACCAGGTTCTTGTAATGCTTCAACCTTTTATTCTTCACTTGATAGAGATCTATGACCTGTTTTACAATCAGCTATGCATCTCCATGAGCAAGTAGATTCTTGATCCCCATCTCTTTTTCCATGCTTAAACTGAGGATGAGATCCTCATACTCAGCTTTATTATTTGTGTTTTCGAATTAGAGCTTGAAAGAGAAAGGGTGAATTTTCCCTTCAGGAGAAATAAGTACCACACCAGCTCCAGAACCAGCTGAGGAGCATCTTCCATCAAATTCCAAAGTCCAAATGCCATTAGGAGCAAGAAACACTTCCTTAGGATGGTTAGCCTCATCTTGTGACATGATCATGTAGTTACCATGACCAATGTCTGCATAAAGTATTTGTGCCTTTGGGTCATTTGTTTTTTGCACAATATATTCAGTTTGTTTCTCAGGTAGTAGCTTCTTCATTTTCCCATTCACTGGAATAAGAGCATGTGACCAATCCATCATGATTTCTCCTCCCACATTTTTACAAAAATTTCTACTCAGCAAATGTCGTAGGAAGGGGGAATATCAGCTACCAAAATGGTGGCTAAAACTCTCTTCTCTCACAGATCAGTAAAGGCTACTTGTGCATCCTTGATCCTCCCAACCAATGGTACTTCTCTACTTTCCATTAAGTAACATGAACCAAAAGCACAGGTTAGGGTTAAGCCTAGGGCATGAGCTACCTTAGCAGGCATCACATTCTTTGAAGCACCAAAATCAATAACACAATTGTTGAGTTTGTGGCCAGCTATGAGGAGGGTGACATAAAATGGTTCAATCTTCCCATTAGATGAAGTGACTGTTACCACAAGGCTGGGTTGAGATGAAGGAGAAGGAGTGGGCAAGAGAACCTTAGAACTAGGAGATGAAGGCTTGGATTTGGAGTTCAAAAAAGTCTACCATCTTAGCAAAGGCCTTGGGATGGGTTTGGTAGAATTTAGCCTCTGAGATCTGGACCTTAGTTTTCTTGAGATGGTCAATAATTTCAAAAGAACCAAAGGTAGATGGAGCATCATTGAAAAGGGTAGATGAAACTTTTTACTTATCAACTCTATCATTTGAAGGGCAAGAAGCTTTAGGAGCAGAAACAGAGGAGGAAGGGACAATAGAACTTACCTTGGATGTGGAAAAATTTGGAATAGAGGCTCTTCTCTTTAAAATTAGAATGACCATAGGAGGTTCCTTAGATATTTTAGCAAGCTGCACCACTTTCTCCTTCTTGTTGGCTTGTTCATGAGTCATGAAAACATATGATTCATTGTTCATCTCTATAACTCTTTCTTCATAATCATCCTCTTCATCTATACCTTCAGTGGTGAGAAAATGGACTTGAGATCTATTCAAATTTTATAATTCTTCATCAACTTCCTCTTCATGTTCTTCTCAGATTCTGTCCTCTTCCTCATCATCAAGCTCTAACACTTCACATGTTACATTGAATGGAACTTTAAGAGGTGGGCCTTCAATTTCCATTCTAGTATGAGTAGAGGGAAACCAATTCTTGGGCTGAAAATTCTTCCTAGGAACATCCTGATAAGGAGCATGCTGGGTGAACTACTTCTTGAGGGAAATAAAATCATTAGCAAGTTTCTGTACCAACTGATCTGCACTAGCCCCAAGAGAAGATGTAGAAGAAGGGGATGCTTTGGATTTGGATGAATCTCTTCTTAGCTTGCCAGACATGATCAGATCATCTTAAACACTAACAAAAAATATTTGATTAGCATCCAAGGTGGCAAGATTGGCTCTCCTAAGTGCATGGCTCACTTCAGGAAATTGGGCATTACGGAAGAAACATCTCTAAATCTGATCCACAGGGCATGTGTTTAGTGGGATATTGTTAACCATCCTGTTGAATTTGGCCACAAATTCCCTCATGGGAACATGTGACTCTTTCCTGATGTGAGAAATTTGGGCCAAGAGGGCATGTACATCCTCAGCATGTTTGAAACGCTGCTCAAAATGGGTTGTTATGGTGTTCCAATCAGTGATGGATCCAACAGGGAGATGATAAAACCAATCAACAACATTATCTTGTAATGTCTCCACAAACAGTCTAACAGAGATATTCTCATGTTCAACCCTGAGAACACCACAAGCAATAATGAAGGCCGAAATATGTTCATCTGGATGAACCTTCCCATCACCTCTGAATTTAGCGAAATTATTTCTATTTCCTCTAGGCAATTCATGCAATGGCTGGGGAAGAGCAAGAGGTCCAACCCTTTGGCCCCAAGATAGAGGAGCTGCCATCCTTGGAAATATTTTTTGGAGAGGAACTGAAACACCAGTGAGAATCAAAGCACACAAATTAAGATTGATTTGATCTTGAGGGATGTCACTCCCAAAAGTTCAATCTCTAGCAGAAGGAGTGCTCACAGATCTTGCTCCTCTTCTTTGCTTGTTGATGGAGGGAGAGAGAAACCTTGATGATCCAAAAGTTAGAAATGAGGGTCTTCTTCCCCAAGGGTTCTTCTACCTCGAGTGTATCTTGGATTCGCCAAATGAAAGATGATCAAAAAGTTATTATTCAAAAACTAGAATCAATTTGCAATGAATTCCCCAGAGGAGTCTCCAAAAATTGTTGGGTTTCAGAATGGAACACGGGTTGAACCCATAGTTAGGGGACAACAAGTCCCTCCTCTTTAATGGGAGAGGTTCCCTTATTGAAAGCAGGAAAAACAAATATACAGATATACAACTTTCAATGTTTGGACCCTGATATATTTGAACGTTTTCATACTTAAAATATTATCAATCAGAAGGAATGGAAGAATATAGAGATGGGAGAAGGAAGAAAACAACAATGCTTTTGGGAAATATAGATAGCAGAGTATCTCCCTACTCACATTGAATCGAGAAAATGTAGAAAAGGATCAATTAATTCACCACCAGCGCAAATCTGTAGACACAAAGATCTAAAGATTCACACAGACTGGAACACAAAGTTTCTATTGAATGCAAAAAAAATGATCCATTTAATCGAGAAAGGTGAGAGAAAAATATAACAGAGGAAAATAAGAAAAGAAAGAACTTTTGTATTGAATTACTTCAAAAATTACAACCTTCCCAAAAAAACCAAAATCCCTTTTTCCCGTGGCCAAAGCCATATATTAATAACAATTTTTATACATCCATACTTTGTCCCCAAGAAAAGAATATCCGAAAGGGATAATTTTTGTTACAAATCTGCTTTTGGAAAGTGACATGAAACAAACACACTCATGAAAACAGAAAGTTCAAAAAGGTGAATATCTCATCGATTTGAGCATGATTATTTTAGCAGGGGACATCTCATGATTTTCTCCTTCACGTGGTCCTGCCATTTCCACCTTTTGACCACTTTCATAGCACTCAAGTGATTACTGATAAGTTTTATCCGATTTTATCACGTATGCCTGATAAAATCTATTTTCTGATGATTACATCTCTTTAAACTTATCAATTCAGCTCCAAAACCAATCCAAAACACATCTCATGAAGGAATGATAAGGAATCAGAAAGAAAAGAAAGGAGAATGATCCATTTTTGTGTTTTGTAGAGCTCTAGTTCGTTAATGGTGATAAAAATTAGGAGAGGACATTTGGCTATCTTTTCCCCCTTTTACCTTCAAATTTAGACCCTACTTGTGGCGACATCCAAGCAATGACGGCCCTGGGGAAGAGAATTTACATTTCCTAACATTTGGGAGAAAAAGTGCATTTTCTCGATTTGCTCTGTCCCCTCACAACTCTGCTAAAGGCCGGACATGTGGCGTCATCCGAGTGGCTAAAGAAATGTGGTTCAAATATACCATTTGAACTCTTTTAACAAAAAGGCTCAAATTCTCAAAAATCTCCACCGGCCTGCTTTGAATTTTCAACGTGAACACGTGGCACTATGTGATTGGTTGCAGGATTACGCTTTTGCTTTAGACTTTATCTATTTTTAGAAAGGGGAAGAATTCCAACTTTTCCCTGAAATTTCACACCTCTGTCATTGAATTTTCAATGTATGCCACGTGTCTCTCTCTGATTTGTTGCATGCCTCAACTTAGAAATTTTCCTTTCATTTGGGCGGGGCCGCGGGCCATTTTAGAACTTTCTTCCCTTTGTGAAAACAAGGCTAAAATTCCCAAAGTCTCCCGCCGGTCCGCCAAAGTGCCTATGAATTGAAAAAAATCTACGTGTCCCACTTTCATTTTTTAACACGTGGAACCACCTGATTGGTTATGGGGATGTGCCTCACTTTTCATTTGTTTTGGAAAAGGGAAAAATTCCAACTTTCCCCCTGAAGTCCATGCCCCCACCATTCACTTTTCAATGTCAACTTGTGTCCTTCTCTAATTTTTGTGGGCCTCAGCTTGAAAATTTATCCTTTCACCGTTGTGCCTTAGAAAATAAAATGGATCCGCCAACCCAAACCTCTGCCGAAACTGCTCCCGCCAATCAGGGACTGGCGGGTATGCAGGGAAAATCTGGCATTTTTCCCAAAATCACCAAAAGTAATAAGTTCACAAAGAAACCCACCCAGCCGCATCCAATGGGAAAAAAACACGTAGCCTCACCTTCCCGAACAAGAATTTGATGGGGAAAGGAACGTAGAAAGTTACAAGAAGTGGGAAAATGCCATTTTTTCTCCCGATGAAGGATTTCTTCTTTTGTAAAAGGTTAAAAATAAAAGATGCAAGGTCCCATGGATTCCAACTCATAAAGGAGAACCAAAATCATTTCCCATCTATTGAAAATAGGTAAATCGTTTTAACGGTAGCAAACTGAGGAAAATGATTAAAAATGCCATGGGAAATGAAAACAAGCATCATGAGGAATTTAAAACAAGAATTTCTTCCATGGCAGGGCTCCAATGTTCACAATTTAGATTTGAAAGGGTGGGAAAATTGAGAGGACAACATAACCCCAACAGCTGATAAATCAAAATAAAATATCACTACAACATATTATTATATTTCAAAGTTTTCTCTAGGTAAGGCCAAACATGAAGGTGCAAAAATTGAATGTCTAGGTTTCCCTCGAAAACCTTCTTAACAAATTTGATAAGGATAAGATCACGAAGGATGAGCTGAAAACCAAAGTGGAACAATTGACAGCCATTTGACACAAGATCACGCTGCCAACCCCTTCAATTGCTCTTGCAATATCTAAATTTTTTGATGCAAGTTCCTTCTCCACAATTGAGAAGATTAGATAACAAGGTCGATCAGTCAGGGCTTGGATTGAAATCCAAATTCAAGAGGGAGAATAGGTGATTAAGGATGATGTCACTTTGTATAAAAAGATCAAATCCAAGAAGGACATGGTTACTAAGATGTATGGTATCGTCAGAGAAGAATGTGAAAATTTTGAACTCACTTTGGAGGCATGGAAGGAAGTTCAAGACGTTAAATCTGATCTACTCTTAGGAGAAGATATCATTGACGATTCTTCAAAATTGTTTGAGTATAAAGAAGCCATGGAGTTCCGTGTCTAGATGTTGTACGAGGCCATGTTAAGATTGGTCAAGGCCATAAATGATAGCATTGAAGGTCTCAATGATATCACAAATGAATTTGACATCATTCATTGCAGGTTCCTGAATGAAGATCGTGATGTGCTTTCAGAAGATCGAATTGTTACTAAATTCAAGAATCTATTTAATGAGGATACTGAGGTAACAAATTCATTTGGTCTTGAATCCATTCAGAAGTTGGTATCATACCAAAACTTCTTAAGCGAAATCAAAAAGGTTATAAATCGGGTCAAGAAGCTACCTAGAAATCAAACAGAACAACTAAATATGTCGAGGTCCTAAACTGCTATGCGTGTGGACTTGATGATAAGGAGGTCCAAGAAATCATCAAATTATTTATTCACTATAGACACAAGTTAGTTGGAGAAGAAGAAAATACCGACAAAGATCGGGCAAAGGGCGACACTAGCCCTAGTTGAGCTTTACTACCAATTTCGCATAGTCTCTAGTCAAAGTCCACCATTTGAGTTGAAGTTTTATCCAAGTCAAAGCTGCACAACTACCCAACTATTTTTGTGGGAGATTGTTTCTCAAATATTAATGCATCCTACTTTTAGTACATAATAGTTAAGAAATGTGGCTATAATTTCTCAACCTTCTTAATCTATAAATAGGAGGATGCATTATGAAGTAAAGGACTTTTTGATCATTCATGTAATGAGGCTTTGCCATTTTGAGTACTCATATACATGCATAAACCTCAATACTATATACAGAACTAATATTTTTCCTTCATCTACTTCAATGTGTTGTGTATTTCGGTAGTTCATTTTATACTTTTGTATGTTTCTTTCTTAGTATGTGGGGATATATTTTACCTTCACATTAAACCATCTTTTCTTTAGCAAGCAAGTTATGATTAGTGAGACTTATTTGTTGCATTTTTGCAATAAGGAAAATCCATTATGTTATTATTAAGTTTTATCTTCATAAAGGTTCTTTGTTGTAGAAAAGGAATAGAAAGTTGTGCATGTCATTATTATTCTATTAGAGTGTATTGTGTTTGTGAAAGTTGATCTTCTTATTCCTTAAACTATTGGTACATCGCCATTTTTCAATTATTTTCAGTTATCTCCCTCCCTTTTTCTCTGAAGAGTTGGATAATATATTTTGTTTTCTACCACTATAGATTTTACAATATGATCTTATATTAGATGCACCTAGTTTAGAAGGAAGCCAAAATTCTCTAAAGGTTCATCCCAAGGAGCTAAGGTCCCACACCTTAGGGATGTTCCCATGTTTCACTGAAATGCTATCTTTTTCACTCACCTTAGAGGATCGAGCTACTCTACTAGTCCTAGACTACGCCTTGTACCGACCTTTCACTGCATGAAAATTCCCAACATCCTCCATCTTTATGCATAAGTGAACTCCTGAAACGCCCTTCATAGCTACCCATACAACTACTCCAGAAGACCACTCTCTGAATACCATGGCCACCCATAAAACCATCTGAAAGCTTGTAATACGCCTTTTTAGTACACCTTAAGGAATACACAAATCCTTCCTCCAAGGCTCATCTCTAAACTAGCTCTCTGCAACGTCGTTGGTCGGGCCACTATCGAACACCCAAATGCTCTGCCACAGTGCTGTTGAAGAACACCACAAGTTGTTTTTTTCATCTACCTATGAGTCTGCATGAGTTTTCATGTTTTCCACCTATGTGTGCACTAGCTAGAGAAGTCCTCATGATTACTTCCCGCGTGTGAGTCTCTAACTCACTATCTAACCACCATGGTTAGATATTTCCACGTGGTGGCTAGATATTCCCATCTTCAATGCATATGGAAATATTGAGAAGCACATGGAAATATTGGTTGCCAAAAGTATTCACAGTATCCCTTATTAATTAAATTCAATGAAACATTTGCATCTTTAAAATATTGGATCTAGTCATATCAATATTAATAATTACATCTTAGCACAAGTAGAAAGTTATATGAAATGGATGTGTGATTATAGTCTTATTAGATTATTTGACATCTATGTTTATGAATTAGCCACATTAAAGGATGTAAGGATAGTTATAGGGGTTTATTTGATTAATTAACTTTAAACATTAATTATCTAATAACATAAAAACACAATAATACTTACAACTAATTTACTAAACAAGATATGAAGTTGAAAATAAAAGAGGATGTGTGTACCTAGCTATTTTCAAGTGGATCTAGGAATTTATGTCTTTGTAAACTCCCAAAACATGGATATCAGGGACTGATGATATCTTTTTTCTTGAATTGTGACTGGAAATTCACCAAATGTGATACCTTACACTTCTGTCAGGACTACCTATATGGTCTTTGACCCTTATTTATGGTCTTGGACCTACTGGGATTATGACTCTACAAATTTATGGAATTTTTTTCTTCTTGGAGATGTATGTCATTATCAAACTTTAGTTTTTGATCATGCAACAAAGATCTCTAAACATCCTAGTTGTGGTCTCAAAACCTAACCATAGGTGGGATACCATGCAAAAAAAAGTATGCCACAAAAGGTTCATAATTTGTATATATTGCACATGGGTACGACATCAACTAGAGCATTTATGCCTTCCATTTAACTGGGTCGGTCTCCCTTATGTTTTGAGGTGGATTTTTTGGATGGTATTAGTGTGATGTCATTCAATATTGTTCATGAAACTTAACATGTAAATATTAGTGATAAATTTTAAAGTACCTTATAAACTAGCACTTGTATCATGTCTTTCTCATCATCGATAGAATTATATTCATTGATATTATTATAAGTGACAACATTAGCAAAATCTTTATTGCAAGGGTAATATATTTTAAATTACAAATTGTGTTCAATATTAAAACCCTTATGAAGCTATCACCAAGTGATCAAATGATTAGGTTTACTTTGTATTTATATAAATCTAAAGGTAATATTTCACACTAAATCCAACCTATGATGAAAATATCAACTCATAGGAAGATGTCCAGTTGAAAATTTGATTGTTAGGAAGTGTTGGAAAATATTGACCTACATGGACTGAATCAACTAGTCGATCGAGCATCCCTATCGAGCATCCCTACTGGATAGATCTACTAGTGAGGTAAAAATATAAAAGTATGGTGTAGAAATATTTGCATAAAAGATAAGAATACTAAAAGAGGTACTCATGTAGGTGTCTGAGCACTGGAATGCGAGATTGCAAGCCTTGGGATAGATTAGGATAGATAATTTGATCTGAGGTTGTTCGTGTTAGTCGTGTGTAACATATATAAATTAAAACTAACATTATCAATTTCCAAATGACCAAAGTTGGGTGTATATAATGAATTTTCCCTTGTATTCAACAATGGCGTAAAACAAATGTACATGTTTCATGTTTTTTCTTTTCAATACATGTTAGTTGGTAATGTTGTATTAACATCTTGATTGGAATTTAATACACATTTTCACATGTAGAAAATAGGTTCACATATACGCCTACACACAAAGGGGAATGAAACACACAAACTTAAGTCTCATGCATACTTTGTCCTAATGGAAAGTTTACATGTCATTTATTTTTTAAATATGCAATTTTCAAATATTAGATTAAAATAGGGGAAAATTTAGATACATACACTAGATCTACCAATATTTGGCAATTAATCATTGGCATTTATCTCATCCCATATCTCATTGTGTAATTGATTTCTTAACTCCTACACAGGTCTTGCTCAATAAACACTACTAACCACTAGGTCACACTTGATATCTAAAATTAATCAATCAAACCTACATTCTCAACATATACAACACATCTTCATACTTTTGGGAACCATCTCCAATGATCAAATTAAATTGCACACTATGCCTGTGAAGTCAATTATGATAGGAAAATTTTCCTAGCTAGTTTTTCCGTGAGACAACTTCGTCCTATAAACCCTAACAATCATTTGAGCGGGAAATCATTTCACATCATTCACCTATATAAGAACATTCATTTAACACATCCTAAGGGTATCATGCCTCACATTGTTGACATACCTATGAGATCCCAACAAAGCACCTAATTGTTAAATCAATATCTCATGCATATTCAGTTGGCTCTAAGTTTGCACACATCATTCAAAGCTACCCTAGGCCATTTGTAAAGCTACATCACATGACAAAAATCATTGCCAAGTGGTGGTCTTAATAGGGTGTTAACTGCCAAAACACATTGCAATATTCCTCTTGCACACATTTCATCAAGTTGAAGAATCGTCTAGGTTCGATGACTCTTTGGAGTCTTGCTATGTTACTATCGTGGACGTTGTACAACCAAAAAGCACTAACTCAAGACTTTGTATGTCCCTAAGAAAATAAGAAGAAGAAGAAGCCCTAATCAGTTGCACAATTTTGATTGCAGAACTATAATCACAGAAGAAGAAACTACAAACATAGAGAAACACAATGCCAAAGAAAAAATCCAAATCAGAGCCACAAAGGATGAGTAGACCAAACATACAAAGTCCCATTGACGACTTCGTCTAAAACATGCGACTTCATCCTACTCATAGGATTACACTCCTATATTTTGAGCATAGCTTGACTGGACCTTACACACCCCCTTTCAATATCATTGCATCTCAATCTCAAATCAGTGTAATCCTCTCTAACATCTAGTTTTGACAAAACTAATTAATTGATCTATACTAACTTGCAATTTACAACATTTTACCCTCAAAGATATGAGATTTGTATGTTCACAATTATCTATTATAATTCAATCTCACCTCATTAATACATAATAATTTAATACTTTAATTAGTAGTGTTAATTTTGATATAAAGAATTGAGGTGTCTACACACACGTAGAATGTTTGCTTTTTAGAACATGTAATGCACGTTTTGACTCGAATATCGCCTTTTCGTTGGCATTAGACGGAAGGAATAAAGCGGTATAAGCACTAAATATGGTTAATGCAAATCAAACACTTTACCAACACTTCAAAACACGAATATTTTGGCCGGAAAAGAAAAGAAAAACGTAAACAAGCGATAACAATTCACGTTAAGTATATTTCCAAAGAAAAAATCTTGGCATAAATATACCCAAAAAAATTAAAATGAAAAATTAAAAATCGATGGATTCATCATCTTCTCCGTACAATCGTGGTTTAGCAGGGTCGGAATCGGATTACGCCTCCAGAATATCATTTAAGCGATGCTGCTGCTGCGTTTTAACAGTCCTCCTCTTAACATTACTCATTACAACAGTTATTGCGGTGCTGGTTATATTTGTATTGAAGCCCAAGAGGCCTCAATTCGCGTTGCAGTCCGTTAAAATGGAGTCGCTGAGGATCGAACCTCCGACCGTTACAGACACGGCAGCTTACCTCACGATGAACATCACCATGATTTTCAGTGCCATGAATCCGAACAGAGTAGGAATAAAATACAGGGCAGCAGAATTGATGATACTGTATAAGGGAATGCCGCTGGGGTTGGCCACAATTCCTGGTTTTTATCAGCCTTCTCGCACCAACACGACGCTTCGGGCTGCGATTGTGGTGAGGAGAGTTAATCTTGTGCAGAATTCGGCCGCCGAGCTGATGAGAGACGTCACTGTAAATCAGGGGCTGACTATGCGTATTACTGGAGATGTCAAAGCTGCAATAACATTTCTGAGAGTAAATTCACCACAAGTGACGGTGGGATTTTCTTTGCTTCATATACCCAACAGTTTTTTTTCATTCGGCATTGTGGGGATTTTGCTTAAAATGTATATGGGGCCGTGTGACATTTTTGCAGGTGGCGGTGGATTGCGAGATTATGGCGAGGCCGAGGAGACATATGGTTAGGGACAAAACGAGCGGCGCCTATGAGGTAATTTCTTGCCATTTATTTTTTGCATTAGCAGGAGAAAATAAATTTTCATGAGATATACAAGAAAATAATTTTTCAGTATTAAATTTGATATTCATTTGAGGGTTTTCTAAAAGTTTTTTTATTTTATTTGGAGAAATTAATTAAAAATCGTCTTATCTTTAGCCATATTGTGGAGTTTTATCCTAAACTTGACAAAGTAGTGTAACTAAATTGAGGCCATGTATCACAAATTAATGATAAATTCATAGAAAAATAATAAAAGTTATACAAATTCAAAATACACACCTTAAGATTGATATTCGTTAACATTTTCATATAAAAATATATTAGATAACCATAAAATTAAGTTGGCGGCCTTGTAGCTTCAACATTTACAAGAGTTGCTTCGGCATTGGGGGAGCACCCCTTGCAACATGAAACGAGTTTCACTAGATCTGCCATAGTTTGGCTTTCTACCACCTACTACCAGATGGAGGCGAAGCCAGAACGAAACCTTGTAGCCCACTACCACATTGAGGCAAACATAATGTTGGTATGTTTGTTTCTCTTTTGTCTTGTTGGCCCTCTCTTGTGCAAGGTGGCACCACTCTCGTTGGCTCTCTACCACCTATTTGAACAATTATAGTTCCTTTTGCTATGTAGGACCTTCACAAATTGGATGTATGGCCTATTTTAGACCCTTTGACCAATGAGCCAACTGGTATGGGAACTCCCTCCGCCCCTACAATAATCAACCACCTCCTTCCAAGGTTGTTGCTCCATGTGCTTGACTCTCTACTTTCTATCGTTTTGTAGTCTTCTTGTTCAATTTACCTACATCACTTTTTTTTTTATGGTGAGACATTTTATTTTCCAAACATGAATATCGAGCCATGATACTATTTACGACCACCCTTTTTATTATAACCATATATATTAACTTTTATATATTATATTAATAAATTTCAATAATATTTAGATGACATTTTGGTTAAAAGTGAACATTAAACTAATTTAAGGAAAAAAATATTATGAAAAAAATTGTATTCCAATGACGAAAATAATAGCTCGTTAAGACATCCACTAGAGTCGCCAAAAAAAGACGTTAGTATATTAACTCCATTCCTCATGAAATGAAAATATAATATATATCAAAGATCTTTAAATTCCCAACTTAAAAAAAAAAAAATCCATTTCCCCCTCAATTTATGTCTTTTTTATTATTTCACTTATTAAATTTGAAAGATGAACTTTTTTATTATTTCACTTATTAAATTTGAAAGATGAACTTTGAAGTAACCCTTCGTATTAAGCTATAATAGACCCATCATCAAATCTAAACAGCATATAGACAAATAAATTCCGAATAAATGAGATTGAATTTTAGCGCTGCACGTGGAGGTTAAATGTCCCAATACACTCAAATTTCAACTTTATTATAATGTGTAGCCGTTATCATGTGTGTTTAAGAGATGGCTTCATCGATTCGTTTGGACTTTTATTTCACAATTTTTTTTTGTTTTTTTTTGTTTTAATTTCTTTTTGGGGGTTATTGAGCATATTCTTATTCAAAAGAACTCGCCTATAACTTAATCATTTTTCATTGACAGTTTTTACGAATAATTTATTCTAAGATAATTTCTATGAATGGTTACATTGAGAGAGGTCTTCCTATAATGGCAGTTCTTTTAAAGTTAACTATTTATGTTTAATTTTAAATTTGATATTCAAATTTTATTATAGAATAATTTGAACTTTTAAATTTGACTTGTATTTGACTGGTATTTAGAAGTTATTGTTCTTTTTATGTATAGGAATCAATTGAAAATCATATTGTTTCTATTATAATGTGAAGTTTGAAGTCTTTTTTTCAAAAAATAAAAAATAAAAATTGAAACTTGACAAAATAATGTAAATAAACTAGAATGGAAATTTGTAGAGAAAGTAATAAAATTATTAAGTAATGTGCTCAGATTTCAGAGTTGTACAAGCAATTCTAAGATGCATTGAAGAGACATATTAAGGTTATAAAACATATATTTAGAGACACATTTAAATGATTTTTTTAGAGTATGAAGCCACAAAGGAAGAGATGGATGCATTTAAATGATGTTTTATATCTCTTACCCTAATAATAAATCACTAGAGACCTGAAACATTGAATAAAATAATCAAACACAATTTTATTCCATAAACAATTTCTCTAATTGTATAGATTGTGGAAATACTGTCTCACTTATATTTGTACTATTATTTACCCTAATAACATTTTGTCTAAAATATATTTGATAATAAGTACATAAATAAGAATACACTATTAACAAACCAACATAATAAACACTCACACATGCACACTCTCTAGAATATTAATAATACTTTGTTAAGAATGAACATTAGATTATAGTTTTTGGTATTTTCTAATTTAAAATCCAATTTCTTTCCTCAAATGATTTTAGTATTATTATTTATTAAATATTAAAATGTGAGAGTAGAACTAACCCTTCATAAACCTTGCAAAGTTGAACAATATCCATTAAATTTTTCACAATCAAATTAAAATCATTACATTTCATAAATAAAGTAAAAAAACAGTATCTAAAACCCTTTATTAGATGAAAATCAATTGAAAAATCATTATGAAGAACATGTTGGAAATGTGTTGTATATTTTCCATGAGTTACTCTTTTAGATTGTATGTATCTCGACATGTCCGCGGGGTTTCAGGGCATCGCTTCAATTACAGGGTTTGGGAAGAGCAACACCCCCAATTGGGGTTAGTGGACTGGCCCCTGATAAAAAACAATTTGGGATACCCTTTATAGGATTTTGGGTCTGTATAGGTAATTTTAACATATGTTAATTATAGGTGGTTAGATCACTCTTGTTTATGGGGAGCCATTATGGGTTTTATTCTTGACCCATGGTTTTGGTACCCATTTGTTTGTAATACCGATATGACAGTTACCTACTTATGTACTTACATATAAATAGACAAGTAGTAGGATATAATAAAACTGAAAAGTACATTATTGTATGGTAAAATGATTGAGTTAATACAATAAGGACATAAGTTACTGCAATGGGTTTTTTCCCAGGATAAATATCTAATGTACTATGTTATTTTTGTATGTCATTTCTCTATTTTTGTTTATCTTACAATTTTTGTGAAGTATTGCTTCTCTTGTATTTGCTTATTAGATCTAATTATTTTTAAAATCGACCAAGCAATTGGATGAATAATAAATGAAATATCATGTCAATAGATTAGTAAAAAAATCTTACACTAATTTTATTTGTTGTTCAACTTTGAGAACCTTTTTCTATTGGCCAAATGAAACCAACAAACTTGTAAATCCTGAATAAATTCCCCATAACCCATTCTCTAAGTAAGATTCAAATTTTAACACTACAGACTGTAGGCTAAAAGTTTGAGTATAGTCAAATTTTAATTGTTATATCTTGTAAACCTTTTCCATAGTCTACATGCACCTATCCCTCAAACCCCATAAAAACATGAATTCTAAATTATAGGCAAAAGGCACCACCATACACATAATCATACATGCAAGATTATCATATATCGTAAGTCAAAAAATGATCAATTTTTTTCTTTATTTTTAATAAAAGATAATAAACTTAATTTATTGTGTGAATGTTGTTACAACATGCTTGGTCAATGGGTGCACTAATGAAACATGGGTTGTTAGCTCAAACCATAATAAATTGTTAAAATTATATTTTGATGAAAAATGGATGGAATGTATGTGGCATGCATGCACGTAGGTACATTTTATCTAAGGAATAAAAACTTCCATAATAATTTTTCACCCATGTAAATTCCCCCTTTTAAAAATATTATAACGAAAAATCCTTTGCAAATCCAAACCTTTATCATTGAAATAAAGATTTGGCTATGGGGTATTAAATTGATTAGAAAATATAGGAAGAATTGTTGTTCCTAACATACTTGGAATTGATATTGGGAAATGCCAAGTCTAAGATTAAACCTTAACTTTAGTTGTGTTTGAGTCAAGGCTACGATAAATTAAAAAAAACAAGTGTTTCAAAGATTGTAAGTTCGTATTGCAGGTCAGATGAAGATTGAAACTTCTAGATATGTTGTGTAGTGAGGATTAACACCGAATTTGGTGTTGATTTACATTTACAAGTTAATTGACTAGAGTTGAAATCGCACTAGGAAATGACATGTATATACCAAGCAAACATAAACCTTCACTTGAAAGATGCTACAATAAGTCAAAAATTGTAAATGTCTTTCCAAACATTTAACTAGTTTTGTATTTTGGTGTGAACTTACATTTACAATTGAATTGACTTGATTTTTAAAAAAAATCGATGATTTTTTTTTTTCAAATAGTGCGTACAAATTTCTTACGTCATACTTATCAACTAGTAAATACCCAAGTTAAAAAAATGGGGAAAACAATCATGTAACACAATTAGGTTTGATAAATTTAGTTAAAAAATAGCTACTAAAATGCTCTAATATCTATTTTAGGATATTAAATTGTATATAATGTATTTTTCCTAACTTGGTAGGAAATTTTATACAAGATGGACCACCACAACATGTATTTCTAGATGCATAACACAACGATAGGATGTGTCAGTAGGAATCTCTATACGATGCAAGCATAATATAATGGAAATGTCAACACTATTAGATTTAGCATATTTCATTACAAAATAGGTATTACATACATTGTAACATCTATTTTTGGACATTACCATGTTTGTAATGTTTTTATTTTTGACTTGGTAAGAATTTGTATACAAAATGGATTGCCTGCAAAATGTATTTTCAAACATATGGACACTAAAGCATATCAAACACATGATAATGCTAAACATCATATAAAACATGTCACATCTCAAAGAAGATACTCATGGAGAAGGAACATCAAAGACTTAATACACATAAGGAGTATGGAAGCATATAAAAAAATGAATATAAGCAAGAAAATAAAACATGATGAATCACATTAAATAGAAGTAAACCTAACCAGACAAGGAGTGAGCACATGCCAACTTGAGGAGAAATCACATGAATTATGAATTTAAGGCATATATAAAACATAACACGAAAGCATATAATATATTTATAAACACACCATGAACATATAATACACAAAGCAAATGAATACACACCGTGCACATATTAAGAGTACACATTACATATCTATGATTATATACCAAAAACATGAGATTAATATGTATATGATAACATATATGACACATGGAGTATAATAAATCATAAATAATATATATATATAGCATATAAAATCTAGGAAACAAAGTCCATAGTACTATGAAACACATCAATGCCATAAAATTTGAGATTATGCCAAAGGATGTCCCAATTATTCCTGTAGATTGATCATATGACATTTTCCCATACTAAAATTAATATGTACTCATGTACATATTGTTACATCTATGTACATCATTTATCTCAAACAATACCTTAGTAGCATGTATGTGATAAATAAGTGTAATATAACTTGTGACAATAGGTACAAATAAAAATTCACTATATAGTATATACTCATACATAAGTGTGAATCATTATAAATGTCTTATCATACCTTCTCATAGAGCATGCTATTAAAGTACAACTACATATGTCTAGAAGGTAAAGAAGGAAAATAATTTTGATTATATGGTTTATTGTTGACATGTGTTGGAGATGTTGTAGCATTGGGAAACCGATATCCATGGTCATTTACATGTACTTTAATGAAGGTGAAACAAGAGTAAAAGTGAGATATGTGAGACATATTATATTTCCATTTCTTGAGGGTGATTCATTATATATTTCTTAAAGTTAAGTTAAATTGGTTGTGGTGTCTTATGAATGTAATGGAAATAATTTTTACCATTAGAAATTTTTTCAATGAGTTAGAGAACCTAAATTTTGATATCTCATAAGATGATGGGTACTACTAGTATGTGATTATTCTTTACATGTGTATTTATCATTTGTATGTCCCCATTTGTAAACTTTACGTGACTCGTCATTATCATTTAACAAATTACTTGTTTTTCTAAATGAGCATGTATACAAATAGGTTTTATTATATATTTTTCTCCTTTATGAAGTCCTTTGCACTTGTAACCTATCTCTTTTGCATGCTTGAGTCAAAATCCATACTTGTTCAATGATGATTGAAGAATACTAGTGTATGTTAGCTAAGATGGTCAATATGATTATCCTCTTTCTCATCTCAAAATTATAGAATATGATATAAGTAGAGGGATATTATTCAACATAAAACAATAAAACAATAATACAATAAAACCATAAAACAATAAAACTATAAAATAATAACATAAAAATCTAAACTCTTTCATATCACTTGGCAACTTTTTTTCCTCTTGTTATTTATATTAAATATCCTTACACACTTTGAACGTGATAAGAAATTATTTTGTAATTTATACAAGATACCATGGTATTTTTCCACATGATACCTAACCTTAAATGTTTGGTGAAGTGATTTGTTGACTTCCCCTTGAGGTCAAGAAATGGGGTGGGGAGTTTGGAGTGGGGATGTACTATAACATTCTTTTCTCTTTCTATCTTTTGCATAGTATGGTTCACCTCGTAGGTAGATATAATATAATTATAAATTATAAACATAAGATATATCACTAGAAGTAAAAGTTGCTTCCCCATCATTAGAAAGGGAAGTGAAACATGAAGATGAAGTACTATCAATAATGCATACAAATCTAACATTTCCATAGAAGGATGACCACTAATGAATGATACTCCATTAGAAATAATTATATATGTTATGGATAAACAAAATATGTAATACCCCCATAAGGCCATAAATCCTGTAAGAAAATGTGGTTTGAAAAAATATAGACATGTAATTTTATACATTAGTAATGTACTTAAACTAGCCGCATCCAATAACAATTATGTTTAATATAATAGAAAGAAGCAAATATGACCTGATTGTATATAAAAAAGTTTAATTTATAACATAGGTTAATCTTAAAAATTACTTGGAAGAACTAAAATACTTGATAATGATATATCTACTATGATTGTAGGGTAAGTTTCAATTTTACTAAAATGGGGACAATTGTTAGCAACCATGAATAATGTGAAACATGTACATAAATCCAAGTGAAGAATAATAATAAAGAACAAACACATCTATCAACTTTATCATAACTATACAACTACAAAAATTGATCCTATATCTAAATGATAATCCAATTTTACATTCATACATTCCTATTCTCCTGTGATGCATAAAACTTTTTTATTTTCATATAATTCTCTACAATTTGTTAGGAAATAATTTTCCTTCCTTGTAACTCTACTCTGATTCAAACACCTTGCAAAAGAGTAAAATATATCTCAGTTATGCCTTCTTTGAGGTAACATTCTTAAACTTCAAATGGACAAAACAAGTCGTATTTACTAGATATCTTTATCTAAATTATTGAATTATTATTTTGGCATAGTGATGCACAAGAAAGAGATAAATTATTTACTATTACAATTTTAATAAAATTAAATTGCGACGATTCCTTTAATGCTCCCAATGTGCTAGTGCACCTATCTACTTATAAATTTATATGTCTTAAATTATGACCTTATTTGCATATATGACAACACACACCATGTGAGAAATGATGAAAAATAATGGTAAAAAATATCCAGGAACCCAAGTATTAGGTCAAAAGGGTCCACACAAAAAAGTATGAATCATACAATTAAGGATATGGAAGATCAAAATTGTACAAGTATAAAACTAGAAAAAATGACTAAAATAGTAAGGGAATAATATTTTTGAGATTCCAAGAGCATCAAGATTCACACTAAAGAAATATGGTTATTTTGTAGATTTTTTGAAATTTTGAGTTGATTGGTGATATTTTTAAAGGTTTAGGATAAATCAAAAGTGATGTTGCAAAGATGACTAGTGGAAAGAGAGAAACATGGGAAATGAAAGTAGATAGGGTCAAATGGAGAAGAATTAAGAGTCAACAACTGCAAGATAGAGTCATAAAGAATGATGTAAAGTAAAATATGTTAAAATTCATACATAACACAAGGAAAACATGTTGAAAGTTGAATGACACAAGGAAAAATTGATAATCAAAACTTAAATTTGACCAATGATTAATAAATACATAAATATGCTACCAAGAAATTAACATACAATCAACCAATCATACAAAGAACCACCTAGTATAGGAACAACTTAAAGCAGTACTTGTTTTTTTACCTTTAACACAATATTAAAAAAAATTTAATTCTTTGTATGGGGTGATTTATATGAATTGATAAATATTTAACATATAAATTTTGAATTATTTTGCAGATGAATATATTCTCTTCCCCATTATATTTTAAGCCAATGTGCTCATTTTTGGTGTACGTATGACAGGTAAAATTATGTATAATTTGAATTATTTTGCAAATGAATATATTCTCTTCCCCATTGTCTTTTAAGTCAATGTACTCAATTTTGGTGTATGTATGACAGGTAAAAATAATGTCTAATTTGAATTATTTTGCATATGCATATATATTCTATTCCCTATTGTCTTATAAGCCAATGTGCTCAATTTTGGTGTATCTATGACATGTAAAAATTATGTATATGTTAGACCCAAGAGGGGTCTAAGTGTATTTCGATAAAGATGCAGTCTCAAAGATAATACTAGAATGATGTAATCTATAAGCTTCCTCCATCACAACCAATGTGTCTACCAAAAGTTAGTGTGGATCCATATTATTTTAATGAAAATTATGATTTAACACATGTTTCAATGGAAAATAAGATAGAAAATACACAAGGTATATGATTTTTTTGAGAAAACGACATTAAAAACATAGGTTGGGGACTCCGAAATGTAAAAATATACAATATTAAGGATTGTAATGATATTTTGAGAAAAATGATAGAGAAAAATAGGTTGAGGATATTGACACAATTTTAACTTTACGAGGTTAATCAAAAGAGTTATAGTGTACGCATTGCGAATATCCCTCTCCACAAAGGTTTGAGGAGTTGTATGGTATTGTAATTAAGTATCACATATTTTGAATGGTGAGATATATGAATATTTTAAGGTTCTAAGAAGATTTTTAAATTCTAAATATTATCAAATTTTAATATTTTTTATTAGTAAATAAGAGGGGATAAAGGGATCTTCTCTCCCATTTCTATAAATTTTTTTTAATGTAATTACAACATATCTTTCTCAACATATATATATATATATATATATATATAATATATATATATATATATATATATATATATATATATATATATATATATATATATATATATATATATATATATAATGTAATAAATATTTATTGCACCATAGTAAAATAACATTATTAAAGTGAAATATTGGGATGTGCATTACTCACACACTAGAATACTCTACATGCGTCCTTATAGCTAGTCATTTGTTAGATTGGATGTTCATCATCTTCATTAATTATGCAATGCTTGAACTAGTAAGACAATATGTAACAAAAAAGCTTACCAAAAAGAAAATCAAATAAAGGGCCTTAGAAAAGACGTTAAGGACCGTCTGGAAAACACATCCACATATGATCTAAGTACTAAATAGAGATCCTATCTATATGGAGGGATTTTGGATCTCAAATTTGTACCCTATGATTTTGGTGTTCAAGAGAAATGAATATAAGTCATTGTCAACAAATGTTTTATCTCAAAAATTAAGTTATATGTAAAGCAATTAAATATGACAGATGTTTTTCCTACACTCTTTTGGTTTTTTGAAATAGAGGGGGATTCCTTATGAAATCTAAGTAATAAAAAAAGGAAAAAGATTTTGACTAAATTGTGTAAATTTAAATGGTAAATTTAACCTCAGATACTACAAACCCAATTATTTGTTATTAATGCAATAATAACACGCCTACAACATTCAAAAAGGGATTACATTAAACATATATAATGGTAAAATTCATGACCTATTCACGATACCTCCACAAAAATTTACAATATAAAGCATACTAAGTATAATAGATCATAACATTGATAAATCTCAAAGATGAATTAGTTTTGATCTTATATTTTATATAATTAACCCAAAAGGGAAAGGAAAATTAAAATAAGTAAAGATTAAAATAAAGAATGATTAAATGTAAAGCTAAATGCCTTGATTAATGGGCCAATAGCTTCACAATTAGTATAGAAATAAATATAGAATATTTGAGATGAAATTTGCAACAAAATTACAAATTCTAGAAATAAATTCACAAAAGTAATAGCAAGGATTTCTTAGACATACAATTAATAGCAATATCCTAATTATTTCAAATTACAAAGGAATGGGACACACTCAATAAATTTTAGTGAAAATAAATGACTGAAATTATTCATTAGAAAGTTGAAATTGGATTTTACAACTTTGTAGAAGCTGGCTTACATAACACTCTTTTTCCATGGAGATTTAAAAAAATCTTGATATTCCACCATTTCCTAAAAAAATCTCTACAAACTAAAGCTAAATAATGATATTATACATAAAGGGACAAGAAATATTTCCCTTTTACAAGAATATTTGGGTGAAGTAAAAATGCATCAATTTATAGACCGAGTTACATTATTCTAGATAGAATTAGCCTAAGGAGTGAATGCATAATCAATTTTCAAGTGTGAGAAAGGATGAATAACACAGTAGAGAACTAGTGAGAAAGGATGAATTTTCAATTATGTCCTTGAACAGATCTAATGATCATAATTCACACCTAAATTAAGAAAACACACTCCAAAGAGAATAATAAATCATTTTAACACACCATGCATATGTGTAGGAAATGAAAAATTATAAGAAGAATAAATAATTTCAAAACACTATGCATGTGTTTAGGAAATGAAAAATTTGGAATGAAGACAATGAAATGTGGTATTGGATGTGAAATTTGAAAGCATGCTAATTATAACACTACATTATATATGTGTTAATATCTCAAAGTTCATCAAAGACTATTTGTGACACTAGAAAGTAGATTAAAGAATAATATTGAATCAAATAAGCCTTTTCAATTGATAATTTCACTCAAAGTATTCTGAAGACCACAAACTTCAATTATGAACATGTTTTTTAACTTGCACCAATTTTCTTCAAATTGGTGATGACCAAAACTTTTTCAATAAAAGATTTCCAACAAAATTTATTGGTCTAAAAAATAGAAATCTAATAAAAAAAATGGGAAAATTAATATTACCCCTATGTGGCCCATGTAATTAAAATAATGTAATAATATTCCTAAAAAAGTATCAACTAAATTCCATTTCCAAATTATATATGTGATAATCACATGGATTCACCTAACTAGGCCACCTAGTATTGTCATGTGGTGTGCTCGGGTGCCTCAGGGTCACTGAGCATTTATTTAAGCATAGTTTTGGTGTACTTTTAGGATTATGACATGTGCTATGATCATATATATTTATATCATAATGTCTTTGGAAAACCTTTAAGATCAGGGTTTTTAGCCATGTGAAACAATCCTTGAGCCCCCTTAAACAACCTCAATCATCCATGGTAAATGGAATATTGGTAATGGAGTTTAAATACTCTTTTTTTGGAAGGATAATTGGGTGGAATTCCATGGTTTAATGAGCAACATTTCCTAGGAGCAAATGAAAGACAACCTCACTGTAGCTCAGGGACACAGGGTTAGAGATTGCATAGAATATGTGGATGGTACACTTAAATGGAAGACTAATCCATACAGATAAACCCGAATCTTATAAGAATTTTTTACATTTTTAACAAAATCACTTTTAACATATATATTAGTCAAAGCCAAGGATGAGCGTAATGAAATTACTTGTATAATTCAGATCTATGAGCAGAAAATATAACACCAAATAACACAATATTCCAGAATAATGATCTCAATATGCAATTAGAATAGCTTCGCCACTTCGAGGGGGGCAACCTCCAAACCATACAATAAGACTCAAATGCTCAAATGATGATAAAATACTACCTATTAACCCCTATATATACTATTCCTATGCTATGGCCAACACCAAGGCTGACCCACTAAAGAAAATATAACATATATGAAAGAGATACATAATGATAAGAAGTTATGATAGCCACAAGTCAGCTATATACATCCAATATAAGATATATGATTAAGAGCATAGCATGCCTCTCCCGTTTGAAGCAACATTGTCCCCAATGTTGAGAAGATCTAGATGCTACTGCAGGAAATTTGCATCCTCCAAAGTTGCGTCTTCATTGTCTATATTTTTCCACTTGATCAAATACTCAGTGATGACCCTTGTCCTTAATCACTTAGTGCGTGTCTGAAGGATGCATTTTGGTTCTAGGATGATTCTGCCCTCTTCATCAAGCTCGGGTAGCATTGTCTGGGTTGATATTGTCTGTCCAATTACCTTCTTTAGGTAAGATACATGGAAGACTGGATGAATTCGAGTAGCCAGAGGAAGTTCCAGTTTGTATGCTACATTGCCAATCTTCTGTAACACTTGATAAGGACCATAATACTTAGGTGAAAGCTTGTTATCCTTTTTATGTTGTTTTAAGGACATTTGCTTATATGGTTGTAAACGCACAAAAACCCAATCACCGACTTCAAAATGTCTTTTACTGCGATGTTGGTATGCCTGTTGCTTTATGCGGTTTTGTGACATGGCCAAATTAACCCTAAGACTAGAAAGTACCTCTTTTTGGTGTGTTGGCTGGATATTTCGTCAATCCAAAATATGAGGTTCAACCACATTATATGTGATTAAATCCCTCCTCAAAGATAGGTGAGGCTGCCTGCTTATTACTAATCTAAAACACAACAAAAACAATATATACAGTATTCACACTAATCTAAACATTGGGGTTGGGATAGAATCCCGAAATCCATATCCACACTTTGGGAAGACATCTTTTTTCTAAATGGACTGGGTAGGAAATTATTACAATGAAAGAAGCACAATGGAAAGGAAATTAGAGCAACGTATTTTCTTTCGAGTAAACACAGAGCACGAAATAATCATACAAGCTTTAGATCATAAATATAATGTCTGAAATGATTAGAAACACCAAGATGCTAAACAAAGAATAGCTTAAGATTATGAACGTAAGAACAATGTCTTAAGAAAGATATATCTCACAACACAAAGTTTGCAAAATAATATCAACTCCTACTCTTCAAAATGATTAAAAGAAAACACAAAGTTTTTCTTCTTCCCAATAGCTCCCAATATTTCAAAAATCTCAACCCCTTAGAGTATACACACATCCCTAATTTATAATGGAAAAGAGTAGAGAGAAAATAGGATAAATCCTAGAAAATAGTCTTTTAACGAGAGTCCTATTTTGCTTGACTCTCACACAGGAGACCAAGTCAAAATTTGCTTCCTATGTGACGAAACAAAAATGAAAAAGACATGTCAATTTCAAGATTGAAATGACATGAAACATCAAGACTCAGTCTGAATCGTCGTCTTTTTCTTCCTCATCTTTCCCTTCCTCCAACTGAGCCTGTTTGTTCCAAAATTCTTGGAACTTACGGATTATACCTTGCATCTCATTTTCATCAGGCGCAGTGGAATGATCACTCAAGACTTCACACGTTTCGTGAGTGTCACTGGCACAACCAGGAAAGCTTTTTCAATCTTTTGTTGAGCTTTCTCAAGGCCTCCAAAGAATGTTCAATCTTTACAAACCTGTCAGATGATTTCAATACCAAATCCGTCAGTTGGTTCATGCTGAATAGATTCTTGGATTTGTTTGAAAAGATCATCGGCTGATAGGATGCCTGAGTTTCCAACTGACACTTTTACACATATTTTTAAGAGTTCTTCTTCCAGGTCGCTCTTGCCATCGATCAACTGATCTCTTGATTCTCTCAATTTACTGCTGGCTTCGTTGAGAATCTTCACCCTGAACCTGATGGCTTTGGTCAGCTGGAAATGCTTATCCACATGTGGGATGATGCCTTCTTCTACCAAGAGGTGTGATGGCATTTGATTTAATGCCTAGAGAGCTTCAAAAGTCAAATCAAGATGTCTAATTTCTTGGGAGAAATCATCGTCCATCTTCTCTCCATCACTCTGAATGTTCCCCAAAGATTGATAGACTTCCACGATGTCTTGAATCACTTCCTTCCCCTGTTGGAGTAGTCTTTGGATCCATTCATCGACCACCCTTTCTTTTTTATTAATCTTCTCAATCATAGGCACTGATGAGAAATCGAATCCGACAGGGATAGAGGAAGATGGTATGGATTAAAGGGGTTTTGAGAGCTTAAGTAAAACCTCAGTCAACTGCTCCACCTTTCCTTTAAGCTCATCTCTGCTGTCTTTTGTTTCTTTCAACTTCTGGCACAGCACGTTTGTGGCATCCCGTGCATCCTGTTGTGCTCCTTCCATTGTCACCTCTCCTAGAGTCACCCTGGTTATCTGATAGTCAGAGGTTGTTATGTCCTCTTTGGTTTTTTCAGTCGCAGGAGTGGCGATCTCTACAAACTTATGCCCTGAAGTGTCCACCAAAACCCTTGAAACTATTTTGGGTTTCTTGGCTGATCTAGCAGTAGAGGCCTTGAGTGAGCTAAAATCAAAGGCTAGTATGGGTACAATCACCTTCCTCTTCCTTGGAGTTTTCTTGAGTAGCCATTGAGGCGTGTCAGAGGGAGTTGCCACTATTGTAGAAGTTGGTATCATACTTTCAGGAGGAGAGGGATCTAATGGCGAAGTGGGTAAAGTTACCAGTGTGGCAGCAGATTCAATAAAAAGAGGCACAGGAGGGGGTGTGTTGGTGATTACTTTGGTACCAGCAGAGAGGGCGTGAGAGTCCAGAGAAAATGCTGGCCATGATTGAAGAATTCGATGGGGAATGAGGAGGTAGAAGTGGTTGTGAAGGAGGAAGCACAGATCCAGACTCCAAGGCCTGGGATGCAAGAGATAAGGTCTCTTCAGTTGGGTAGTCAACAAATGGTGAAACCAGAGGCTAGCTTCCTTCTCCTTCCAAAGAAATTTCTCCTATTTCTAGTGGCGTTGGTGATTCTGGCACATTCACCGTTTCAACTGGAGAAATAATCGAAGATATTTCTCCTTCTCTTCTCTTCTTGACAAACTTGACCTTTATAGGCCCCTTAGAAGATCTTTTGTCTTTTCCCTTTTTAGAGGGCCCCACCTCTGAAGCAACCAACTTTGAAAAATTATCATCTTTAAAATTCATTCCCCAAGAGGTGAGCCATGCTTTGGTGCGTGCAAGAATCAGAGCTGACCTATCTGTAATGGAGGCTTTTTCACTGATTGACCAATCAATAGGTGGGAAAACATATTAATCTTGATTCAGTCCATCATAGGAAAGGTCCAGAACACTTTCATTATCGCTAGTACCTTCTGGTAAGTTAGCAAGCTCAAGTGTTTGAATCTCAGCAAGTGTCAATCTGCTATGATCTTTTCTTCGGATAGCAACCTCATCACGTAGATCAATCCAGATGTCCTCTATGCTTGGTCTGTACAGGTGCAGAGTTCCATACACCTTGAGGACTCCTCGAATATCAAACCTGTCTCGGGGCTTCATGTGCTTCTTCAATTTATCTTGAAGCTCATGGAGAACGTTCTTGGCTTTCACCACTTTTGGACAAGTATACCTTCCAATAGAAATTGGGAAAGATACGACGGCCTTGTGTTTAATTTGTTGGAAATTGTGAAAATCCAAAAATTTCCTGACCAACTCCATCAAGATTAGTTTGTCCCCTGGATATCTGGGGAAATGGAAAGGATCCCCTGGGTACATGACTACTCGAAGATATGTGAACTTCTTAAATTACAAGAAGACACAACCCCATTTTGAAACTTCAGCCCATGCTTCATCAGATACTCTTGTTTTCCTCAGTTCGGGACTTAACCTGCAGATGTTCTCGTAAAAGAAGGCATCGTTTACCGTTCTGAATTGGTCTTGAGACCCTTTTCTTGTCATCTGAGGGAAATATTGATAAACATGTTCCACTATCTTGTTTCCCTTGGTGTCCAACCCGAGATAATTCCTCATACCGGCCGCTGCATAGGTGACATACGAGGACATGAAAATTTTTCCTGTAGACAGGATTGTTTTCATTTGAGAATCTATCTCATTACTGATAAGAGTACCCCAATCAATTCCCTGTTGATTCTTCTTAATAGTGATCATGAACTGGTACATCCATCCTTGGAAAACATTTGATTCAGGGAAACCAAAAACCTGACTCAACAGAGTAATGATATCGTTGATTTCCTGAATGAAATCACTTCTGGGAACAAGTCTTGGGAACCTGGAAACAACTGGTTTGGCTTTGATTAGGAACTTCTTATTCACGTGCTTGATGCAATCCTCCTAATCATTATCCCAAGATTTTTGGGCTGACTTGAGATCCATATCTCCATATTCTTAAAAATTAGGCAGCTTAAGAAGGTCATCAAAGTAACCTCCGTCCAATTTGATCACAACTTCTCCCACCTGGTTTTTCACAGAATGAGAAGCAGAGTCATAATTTGAAGCACAGGCCAAGATGAACTCGGGGCACTGAGCGGACATAGGGAAGCCTACCGCAAGAGGTAGGCCACTGCCGACTATCGATTTCATCCATGGAGTTTGAGAAGGGCTCTTGATCCTATTCCAAGAAATCCTCCATATCCATGTTTCCGAGCTCTGTATCTCGGATGTCGAAATTACAGTCAATATAGGATGGGGACTCCACCTTCCTGAATTTGTATTTCATCCTCCCTGACTTTTCAGTCTTTTCTTGTGATGGACCAGGGTCTGACATGAGGGATTTCGAAGGAGGAGAGTGTCAGAGATCAGGAGATGTTGAACACTGCGAAAACCCCAACCCACTGGAGATGCCGGAAAGGTGGAAAAACTTGACACACTGAGGAGGATGTCGGGGAGTTCAGAAAAAACCCGACACACTAGAGATGCCGGAGGCTTGAAATAACCCGACACGCTGGGAGGATACCGGAGACTTTAGAAAACCAGACACTTTAAATTTTCTGATATACTACGGGTTTTGAACACTTCAAAACACCCTGCGAAACCTAAGAAGAGGGAATAGGGTAATTGTTGAGTTGAAACATGTGGGTTTCCTTCACCATTTATATCCCAAACATATTTTTAATTATAACAACATTCTGAGGGATAAAACAAAGTGCTAATTCCAAAGGGGGAAAACCCTAAAACATAAACCTGATTTTAGAAAACAACCCCCAAAATGGAAAAGATAAAAACCCCAAAACAACCCTGATAAGAAACTTGGAAGAATTCCTTACACAATTAATCCACAAAAACCACAAACAAAGAATGAAGAAAAATACCTTCAACTAGGACAAAGAATGATAAAAAAAGAGTAATGCAATCGGGCACAGAGGCGAGTTTTGGGTTTCAGGGTCGAAGATGCATGCGCAAAAATCCATGAGGTAAAAAGTACGTCTAGTAAAAATGACATGGAAATCCGAATAAATATAAGAAAATTCACATTTAATACACTTCAGTTGACACGTGCTAACTACCCAACAACTTGGCATTAATGCCATGTTAGCATGCTTGGGATATCCAGAAACCCGACACAGGTTTTTAGAGTAATTCAGGTTTCGGGTTGCAGGAAACAATCGACATGAAGCATGATGTTTGATAGCCTTGGAAACCCGAAACAAAGGAGTAAACTAGGTTTCGGGGATCGGAAGACATGCGACATGAAGCATGTTTTGACGAAGGCATGTTCTGATGCTTAGAAGATCCGCAAACCCGACTCACCTTACTTGATGCGGGTTTCAGGTTTCGGGGAACACACGACATGAAGCATCCAAGACACATGTTGTCTTGCTTTTGAAACCCGAAAACCCGATTATCTCTTTGAAAGGTAATTTTTAGAAAACCAGCTCAAAAATTTCTTAGGGTTATCTGGTTTTTGGCGTAAACTCAAAAATGAGATAACAACTGGCTCTAGTTGGGGACTTTCTTTGTGATATCAAAGGAAGAGAACTCAAAATCTCTGGCTTTATCCATTGGGCTACGGAGTCAGAAAAGAAGAAAACCGAAAAACAAAACAAGAAAAGAAAGAAGACTAAAAGCAAACACACGACAGAAAATAAAGTATGTACAATGCAAAAGAGCGTCTTGCATTAATGATGGAACAACTTCAGGTGTTGACCGCTGAAAGGAAAAGGAAGTAACTCTCCATCAAGGTATGATAGATGGAAACTATTTTCACCACTCAGCTGATGAATCTTAAAAGGTCCTTTCCACAAAGAGTCAAAATTTCCGTGCATTCCTTTCTTGCTCTCTCCTCTTATCCCAAAGCAACACCAGGTCTCCAATTTGGAAATGATGTTGCCTTGATTTCTTGTCAAAAAATTTCTTTACTTTGCTTTGATGGTCTGCAATACGATCAACCACCTTGCTCCATTCCTCCTCTAGCCTAGCTAGGTACATAACCCTTTTCTCGATAGAATTTTGAAAAGTCGCATCTTCGACTGCTTTGGCCAACTGTAAGGCTGGAAATTCTACTGAGATAGGAATCTCAGCATCAATCCCGTACAACACTTGGAAAGGAGACATTCCTATAGCTCGCTTTGGGGTAATCCGATCAGCCCACAATGCATCATACAATGCTTTGTGCCATGTCCTCTGGTTTTCATCTACTAGCTTTCTAATTATGGTAACCAGGTTCTTGTTGCTGGACTCAGCTTGCCCATTGCCTTGGGGATAATAATCAAATGAGTGAGCCAGAGTGATGCCGAATCCATAGAAAAATTCTGTCAACTCATGCGATGAGAAATTGGAGGCATTTTCAGCCACAATCTTGTGAGGCACACCGAATCTGACAATTATATTTTCTTTAAGGAACTTGCACACAGCTTCTAAGGTTGCTTGCTTGATTGGTGCGGCTTCCACCCACTTGGTAAAATAGTCTGTAGCAGTTAGCACGTAATTATGTCTGGCACTGGAGGCAGGATTCAATGTTCCAATGAAGTCAATTCCCCACTGGCGAAAAGGTTCTTCAATCACTACGGGCTTCAAGGGGAGAGCTGCTAGCTTGGGACGACCAACGAAATGTTGACAAGCTTCACACTTGGACACCCACTCGGCTGAATCCCAGAAAAGAGTAGGCCAATAGTACCTAGCCCACAGGATCTTATAAGTTGTTACTGAGGATGAGAAATGTCCTCCACATGCTAGGCTATGGAAGGATTCTAACAACTTTAACTGTTGTGATTTATCAACACAGCGCAGGAATACACCATCAATACCTTTCTTATATATCCCATTATCCCACAGGAGGTATCTCGCAGATCTTAACTTGACCATCCTCTTCTCCTTTTGGCTTAAATGTGGGGGGCATTCACCATAAGTTAGAAAGAAAGCAATATCCGTGTACCATTCATCAGTTGTACTCACGAAAAGCACCATGGGCAACTCTGAGGAAGTATCTTGGGTCTTTTCACATTCTGCTTCGGCATGATTTTCTGTGATCAATTGGCACAGGCCCCTTCCTTGTACCAACTTGGTAGGTCTGATGTCCAATTCGTACTCCTAAACTTTAGCTATCCAGGTACCTCATTGGCTCCCCAGCTCTTGTTGAGTCAAAATGGATTTAACGGCAGTGTCGGGAATGAGAACGAGGGTATGGGAGTTCAGCACATAGTACCTGAAATGTTTCACTGCTCGTACCACTGCATAAGCATGCTTTTTAATTTGTGACATCTTTAATTCATGTTCCTTCAATGGACAGCTCATAAAAGTGATGGGAGCTTCAATGCCCTCCCCGTTTTTCTACATCAGGATGGCCGACACTGTGTGAGTAGAGGCGTAGCTGTACATGATGAAATCTTTTTTGAAATCTGGACATACTAGGATAGGAGCACGAGCAACTGCCCTTTTGACTTCATCAAAACCAAGCTTCCCTTCAGTACTCCATCGAAATGGGACTTTTCCTTTCATCATCCCAAGGATATCCTTAGTTTTATCAGCAAAATCAGGTACGAACCTTCTTAGGAAATTGACCTTTCCGAAGAATGAATGAACCCCAGTTTTACTTGTGGGTAGGGAAAGGCTTTGAATGGCTTTTACTCTCTCTGGGTTGATTTTGGTTCCTTCTTTAGTCACGATATGACCCAGCAGCTTTCCTTCAGTCACTCCAAACATGGACTTCTTGGGATTTAATGAAATCCCGTGACTCCTGCATCTCAAAAGTACTTTCTCTAAATGATCATAATGATCACTCCGTTTTTTAGAGAAAATGGTCAAGTCATCTAAATATACCACTATGACTTTGCCCATCAGGTCTCTGAATGCCAAGTCCATAGCTCTCTGAAAGGTGGCTCCGGCATTGATCAATCCGAAAGGCATCCTCCTGTAAGCAAAGGTACCCCATGGGGTTGTGAAGGCCATCTTGTGTTGATCCTCCGTAGTTACCTCAACTTGATTATATCCTAAAAATTCATCGAGCATGGATAGCATTTCTGATCCAGTAATAGTTTGTAACACCTGATCTATGATAGGCAAGGGATAGTTGTCCTTCAACGAAGACTGATTCAGGTTCTGGAAGTCAAAACAAATTTGGATTTTTCCATTCTTCTTCCTGACAGGGACGATGTTAGCAATCCAAGTGGAGTGATGGATTGGAAAAATAATTCTGGCATCTAACATTTTCTGAATTTCCGCAAGGATAATCCCTGAGATTTTTGGGTTGTAATGTCTTTACTTATGCCTGTATGGTTTCACATCAGGCTTTAAAGGGATACTGTGTTGTACATATTTGGGCTTGAAGGATGTTAAATCTACATAAGACTAGGCTAACACATCCATGTATCTTTTCAGGAGTGAAGTGAATTTTTCTTTCTCTTCAGGGGAACAACATTTCCCAATATTCACCATCCGAGGTTGATCAGATGAACCTAGATTGATTTGATCTACTTACGAGGAAGAAGCTCCTTCAACTTGTTTCTTGTTTTGAATAAAATGATCATGCTTGTCAAATAAACCCTCCAGAGAAACCAAACCTTTGGGTATCTTGTTTCCTTTAAGCTGAATAAACTCACCATCAACCTCTTGATATGGATTTGAGATAGATTCAGGGAAAGCTGATTCCAAACCTTCAAAGTATAGCTCACTGAAATTGTCAGTCTTTTCTAGAAAATCCAACACCTGTTGATCGTCATTGAACACTTGCCAGTGAGCCACATTATCTGGGATAATGGGATGGTACACAATTTCAATGGTGTACATATCTTGTTTAAACTGTGGATGAGGGAGAAGGAGGTATGAAGACACAACCAAAGAATCAACCTTGTCGTTATAATCTCTCAAAACTACCTTAATAGAGAATGCATCAAAGCATTCTATATTATCCCAAACTTTGTTCCTGTAATGTCTCAAGCGATCATTTTTTACCTGATAGAGTCCCTTGACCTGGTTGACAATCAGCTCTACATTCCCTTGAACCTTGAGATTTTGAATTCCCTTCTGTCTGGCCATTTCTAATCCCAGTAACAGAGCTTCATATTCAGCCGTGTTATTAGTATTGTCAAATTACAATTTGTAAGCTGATGGGAAAATCTCAGAATTAGGAGATATAAGAACCACACCAGCACCCAATCCGGTGGTTGAGCAACTACCATCAAATTCAAGGGTCCAAATAGCATTAGGATCTTCTTCCTTGACATCCACATCTGGTATCTCTGAAGTCATGAAATAATTTCCGAAGCTAGCATCTTCGAAAATAATTTGAGCTTTAGGATCATCTGATTTAGTTACCAAATACCTCGCCTGAGGTTCAGGATGGAGAACATGATAAACCCCATTGACTGGAATCCTGGCCTTGGTCCAATCCATATTAATCTCACCTCTGACATCTTTACGAAAACCTCTACCCAAGACGATACCGTAAGCTGCAGGGATGTCAGCAACTAGAATGGTCATTTTCACTCTCTTCTCTGGGAAAGCAACGAATGCAAACTGTGCATCTTTGATTTGACCAATCAAAGGAACTTGTTTGGTTTCCATGGAGTAACACCGTCCATATGACTTAGTCAAAGTAAGCCCAAGGGCATGAACTACTTTCTACGGGCATAACATTGTCAGAGGCCCCTGAGTCAATGATGTAATTGCTGAGTTTAAACCCATTTATAAGAAAAGACAAATAAAACGGTTCAATCTTTCCCAAAGAAGAAGCAGAGGTCAGATTGTTCTGAGGTGGGGGTTGAGTAGGATTTGGAAGGAGACCTATTGAAGGTGGGGGAACAATCTTCTTTACTTCAGATGAATTTGGCAAGTTTTTCGAACTGTTCAGGATTTGATTGAAGGTATTCTACTTCTGACATTTGGATTTTGGTTCTCTTTGCATGATCGATAATGTCAAAAGTAGTATAAGAAGGGGTGATGGTAGGCTCAGTTCTAATCACATGAGCTTGAACTGGGGCACTAACCTTAGGATAAAGAGAATGAGGGGAAGTTGCATTTTTGGTGACTTCTCTTTCAGTTTGTACTGAAATAGGAGTACCTCTCTTAACTATGGCTATGGGAGGTTCCTTGTTCTTCTCCTTAGGGTTTTCAAGAGGTTTTCTTGGATTCTGAGATTGGGATCGAGTGAAGACAGAAAATGACTAACCATCTGGCATACATTCATCTTCTTCGTATTCCAAATACCCAATGTTGGAGTCACCAGCCGAATCATCATAAGACTCATCAGCATATCCTGAAGCTTTAAAAGCCACGGGGGAATCTTGTTCTTCTGGTTCATCCTCTTCTTCCACTATTTCTACTGCCACATTAATAGGAGGAGCTTTGATTGCTAGCCTCGGTTGAGTAGGAGTTAACTGTGGCCTATCTCTGGAAGGCGCACCATTGTTGTTATTGAAATTATGTCTAGGGATATCCCGATACGGAACATTGTTCACCTGTTGAGACATTTTTTTTTTAAAGCAATCAAATCATTAGCCATTTTTTGAATCATAGGATCAGTATTACCTTGGGAAGAACCTAGATTTTTAGGTTTGGGTACATCTTTTCTGATCCTTCTGGCCAAAATGAGATCATCCTCTATTTCAATAGCTATTGACTGAGCGATAGCCAAATCTGGGATAGCCGACCTTCTTAATAAAAAGCTTACATCAGGAGGCTAAGCATTAATGAAGAAGCATTTCTGGTTTTCCAGAGTAGGTACAGCTATTTCTAGAATCTTCTGGATCAGCTTGTTAAACTTCGCCACAAAGTCCTGCATTGGTTCATCTGATTCCTTCTTCATATGTGTAAGTTGAGCTAACAAAGCATGAGAATCTTTGGCTGGTTTGAAACGTGCTTCAAATTTGGTCTGCATGGTAGCCCAGTTTGTGATGCACGCATTTGGAAGGTGATAAAACCATTCAGATGTTGTACCATGCAACGTTTCAACAAAGAGTCGAACAGAGACATCTTTGTGAGCTACTCTGAGGACACCGCATGCTACGAAGAAAGATTCAATGTGTTCATCAAGATGCTACTTCCCATCCCCATTGAACTTGGGAATGTTTTTATGTTATCCATGTGGTAACTCGTGTAATGTTGGAGTTAAAGAAAGAGGACCAATAGCTGCGCCCCATGGCACAGGTTGTAATACCATCCTTCTTACAAGAGTGTGTATGGGGATCCGAGTGTCAGACAAGAACAACGCACGACAAGTTGTAGATATGTCTCATTCTATAGGGACCCAGTTTCTCTGAATAGGCAAAGAACTTCTGGTTCGGTTAGAAATAACGCTGTTGGGGGAAAGACTGAAATTTTGTCGTTGTAGCAATTCAAAGAGTGGATCAACTTTACCCCGGGATCAGCGGGACTGAGTAAATATCTTTCCGGCCAGTTTGAACCGGGAAAGATATCTTGTCGAAAATAAGGCAAATATGGAGTCGCCAGACAATAAGTGGATAAGCTTTATACTATTAATCTGTATTCCCCAGCGGAGTCACCAAAAAATATTGGTTGGATATTTTGTCAATCCAAAATATGAGCTTCAACCACAGTATATGGGATTAAATCCATCCTCAAAGACAGGTGAGGCTGCCTGCTTATTACTAATCTAAAACATAGCAAAAACAATATATACAGTATTCACACTAATCTAACCATTGGGGTTGGGATAGAATCCCGAAATCCACATCCACACGTTGGGAATATGTCATTTTTCTAAATGGACTGGGTAGGAAATTATTACAATGAAAGCAACACAATGGAAAGGAAATGAGAGCAACGTATTTTCTTTCGAGTAAACTCAAAGCACGAAATAATCATACGAGCTTTAGATCATAAATATAATGTCTAAAATGATTAGAAACACCAAGATGCTAAACAAAGAATAGCTTAAGATTATGAACGTAAGAACAATGTCTTAAGAAAGATATATCTCACAACACAAAGTTTGCAACATAATATCAACTCCTATTCTTCAAAATGATTAAAAGAAAACACAAAGTTTTTCTTCTTCCCAATAGCTCCCAATATTTCAAAAATATTGACCCTTTAGAGTGTACACACATCCCTAATTTATAATGGAAAAGAGTAGAGAGAAAATAGGATAAATCCTAGAAAATAGTCTTTTAACGAGAGTCCTATTTTGCTTGACTCTCACGTAGGAGACCAAGTCAAAATTTGCTTCCTATGTGACGAAACAGAAATGAAAAAGACATGTCAATTTCAAGATTGAAATGACATGAAACATCAAGACTCAGTCCGAATCGTCGTCTTTTTCTTCCTCACCTATCCCTTCCTCCAACTAAGCCTGTTTGTTTCAAAATTCTTGGAACTTACGGATTATACCTTGCATCTCATTTTCATCAGGTGTAGAGGAATGATCACTCAAGACTTCACACGTTTTGTGAGTGTCAACTGGCACTACCGAGAAGCTTTTTCAACATTTTGTTAAGTCTTCTCAAGGCCTCCAAAGAATGTTCAATATTTACAAACCTGTCAATGATTTCAATACCAAATCCGTGAGTTGGTTCATGCAGAATAGATTCTTGGATTTTTTTGAAAAGATCATCGGCTGATAGGATGCCTGAATTTCCAACTGACACTTTTGCACATATTTTGAACAGTTCTTCTTCCAGGTTGCTCTTGCCATCAAACAACTGATCTCTTGATTCTCTCAATTTACCGCAGGCTTCGTTGAGAATCTTCACCCTGAACCTGATGGCTTTGGTCAGCTGGAAATGCTTATCCACATGTGGGATGATGCCTTCTTCTACCAAGAGGTGTGATGGCATTTGCTTTAATGCCTGGAGAGCTTCAAAAGTCAAATCAAGATGTCCAATTTCTTGGGAGAAATCATCATCCATCTCCTCTCCATCATTCTGACATCCTTGGAAAACATTTGATTCAGGGAAACCAAAAACCCAACTCAACAGAGTAATGATATCGTTGATTTCCTGAATGAAATCACTTCTGGGAACAAGTCTTGGGAACCTAGAAACAGCCAGTTTAGCTTTGATTAGGAACTTCTTATTCACGTTCTTGATGCAATCCTCCTTATCATTTTCCCAAGCTTTTTGGGCTGACTTGAGATCCATGTTGAAAATCTCCATATTCTTCAAAATTAGGCAGCTTAAGAAGGTCATCAAAGTAACCTCCATCTAATTTGATCACAAATTCTCCCACCGGGTTTTTCACAGAACGAGAAGCAGAGTCATAATTTGAAGCACAGGCCAAGATGAACTCGGGGCACTGAGCGGACATAGGGAAGCCTGCTGCAAGAGGTAGGCCACTTCTGATTATCGATTTCATCCATGGAGTTTGAGAAGGGCTCTTGACCCTATTCCAGAAATTTCTCCTTATCCACGTTTCCGAGCTCTGTATCTCGGATGTCGAAATTACAGTCAATATAGGATGGAGACTCCACCTTCTTGAATTTTTATTTCAGATTTCCTCCCTGACTTTTCAGTCTTTTCTTGTGATGGACCAAGTTCCGACATGAGGGATTTCAAAGGAGGAGAGTGTCAGAGATCAGGATATGTTGAACACTACGAAAACCCCGACCCACTGGAGATGTCGGAAAGGTGGAAAAACTTGACACACTGAGGAGGATGTCTGGGAGTTTGGAAAACCTGACACACTGGAGATGTCAGAGGCTTGAAATAACCCAACACGCTAGGAGGATGCCGGAGACTTCAGAAAACCCGACACTCTGGGAGGATTCTGGAGACTTAAGAAAACCTGACACTTTAAATTTTCCGATATACTGTTGGTTTTGAACACTGTAAAGCACCCTGCGAAACCTGAGAAGAGGGAATAGGGAAAAACCCGAATTGTCGAATTGAAATATGCGGGTTTCCTTCACCATTTATATCCCAAACATATTTTTAACTATAACAACATTCTGAGGGATAAAACAAAGTGCTAATTCTAAAGGGGGAAAACCCTAAAACATAAACCTGATTTTAGAAAACAACCCCCAAAATGGAAAAGATAAAAACCCCCAAAACAACCCTGATAAGAAACTTGGAAGAATTCCTTACACAATTAATCCACAAAAACCACAAACAAAGAATGAAGAAAAATACCTTCAACCAGGACAAAGAATGATCAAAAACGAGCAAGGCAATCGGGCATAGAGGTGAGTTTCAGGTTTCAGGGTCAAAGATGCATGCATGAAAATCCACGAGGTAAAAAAGTACGTCCAGTAAAAATGACGTGGAAATCCGAATATATATAAGAAAATTCACATTTAATACACTTCAGTTGACACGTGCCAACTACCTGACAACTCGGCATTAATGCCATGTCAGCATGCTTGGGATATCTGGAAACCCGACACAAAGGTTTTTAGAGTAATTTGGGTTTCGGGTTGCGGGAAACAATCGACATGAAGCATAATGTTTGATAGCCTCGGAAACCTGAAACAAAGGAGTAAACTAGGTTTTGGGGATCGGAAGACATGCAACATGAAGCAAGTTTTGATGAAGGCATGTTCTGATGCTTGGAAGATCCACAAACCCGACTCACCTTACTTGATGTGGGTTTCGGGTTTCGGGGAACACACGACATTAAGCATCCAAGACACATGTTGTCTTGTTTGTGAAACCCAAAAACCCGATTATCTCTCTGAAAGGTAATTTTTAGAAAACCAGCTCAAAAATTTCTTAGGGTTATCTGATTTTTGGCATAAACTCAAAAATGAGATAATAACTGGCTCTAGTTGGGGATTTTCTTTGTGATATCAAAGGAAGAGAACTCAGAATATCTAGCTTTATCCATTGGGCTACGGAGTCAGAAAAGAAGAAAACCGAAAAAAAAAGAAAAGAAAGAAGACTAAAAGCAAACACACAACAGAAAATAAAGTATGTACAATGCAAAAGAGCATCTTGCATTAACGATGGAACAACTTTAGGTGTTGACCGCTGAAAGGCAAAGGAAGTAACTCTCCATCAAGGTATGATAGATGGAAACTATTTTCACCACTCAGCTGATGCATCTTAAAAGGTCCTTTCCACAAAGAGTCGAACTTTCCGTGCATTCCTTTCTGCTCTCTCCTCTTATCCAAAAGCAACACCAGGTCTCCAATTTGGAAACGACGTTTCCTTGATTTCTTATCAAAAAATTTCTTTACTTTTCTTTGATGGTCTGTAATACGATCAACCACCTTGCTCCGTTCATCCTCTAGCCTAGCTAGGTACATAACCCTTTTCTCGATAGAATTTTGAAAAGTTGCATCTTCGACTGCTTTGGTCAACTGTAAGGCTGGCAATTCTACTAAGATAGGAATCTCAGCATCAATCTCGTATAGCACTTGGCAAGGAGACATTCCTATATCTCGCTTTGGGGTAATCCGATCAGCCCACAATGCATCATACAATGCTCTATGCCATGTCCTCTGGTTTTCATCTACTAGCTTTCTAATTATGGTAACCAGGTTCTTGTTGCTAGACTCAGCTTGCCCATTGCCTTGGGGATAATAATCAGATGAGTGAGCTAGAGTGATGCCAAATCCATAGCAAAATTTTGTCAACTCATGTGATGATAAATTGGAGGTATTGTCAGCCACAATCTTGTGAGGCACACCGAATCTGACAATTATATTTTCTTTAAGGAACTTACACACAGCTTCTGAGGTTGCTTGCTTGATTGGTGCGGCTTCCACCCACTTGGTAAAATAGTCTGTAGCAGTTAGCACGTAATTATGTCTGACACTGGAGGCAGGATTCAATGTTCCAAAGAATTCAATTCCCCACTGGTGAAAAGGTTCTTCAATCACTACAGGCTTCAAGGGAGAGCTGCTAGCTTGGGACGACCAACAAAATGATGACAAGCTTCACACTTGGACACCCACTCAGCTGAATCCCAGAAAGAGTAGGCCAAATAGTACCTAGCCCATAGGATCTTATAAGCTATTACCAAGGATGAGAAATTTCCTCCGCATGCTAGGCTATGGAAGGATTATAACAACTTTAACTATTGTGATTTATCAACACAACGTAGGAATATGCCATCAATACCTTTCTTATATATCACATTATCCCACAGGAGGTATCTTGCATATCTTAACTTGACCATCCTCTTCTCCTTTTGGCTTAAATGCGGGGGGCATTCACCATAAGTTAGAAAGAAAGCAATATCCATGTACCATTCATCAGTTGTACTCACGAAAAGCACCATGGGTAACTTTAAAGAAGTATTTTGGGTCTTTTCACATTTTGCTTCATCATGATTTTCTGCGATCAATTGCCACAGGCCCCTTGCTCATACCAACTTGGTAGGTTTTATGTCCAAGTCGTACTCCTGAACTTTATCTATCCAGTTACCTCGTTGGCTCCCCAGCTCTTGTTGTGTCAAAATGGATTTAACGGCAGTGTCAGGAACGAGAACAAGGGTATGGGAGTTCAGCACATAGTACCTGTAATGTTTCACTGCTCATACCACTGCATAAGCATGCTTATCAATTTGTGACATCTTTAATTCATGTTCCTTCAATGGACAGATCATAAAATCGATGGGAGCTTCAATGCCCTCCCCGTTTTTCTACATTAGGATGACTGACACTGTGTGAGCAGAGGCGTAGCTGTACATGATGAAATATTTTTTGAAATCTTGACATACTAGGATAGGAGCACGAGCAACTACCCTTTTGACTTCATCAAAAGCAAGCTTCCCTTGAGTACTCCATAGAAATGGGACTTTTCCTTTCATCATCCCAAGGATATCCTTAGTTTTATCAGCAAAATCAGGTACGAACCTTCTTAGGAAATTGACCTTTCCAAAGAATGAATGAACCCTAGTTTTACTTGTGGGTAGGGAAAGGCTTTGAATGGATTTTGCTCTCTCTGGGTCAATTTTGGTTTCTTCTTTAGTCACGATATGACCCAGCAGCTTTCCTTCTGTCACTCCAAACATGGACTTCTTGGGATTTAATGAAATCCTGTGACGCCTGCATCTCAAAAGTACTTGCTCTAAATGATCATAATGATCACTCCATTTTTTAGAGAAAATGGTCAAGTCATCTAAATATACCACTATGACTTTACCCATCAGGTCTCTGAATGCCAAGTCCATAGCTCTCTAAAAAGTGGCTCCGGCATTGATCAAGCCGAAAGGCATCCTCCTGTAAGCAAAGGTACCCCATGGGGTTGTGAAGGCCGTCTTCTGTTGATCCTCCGTAGTTACCTCAACTTGATTATATCCTGAAAATCCGTCAAGCATGGATAGCATTTCTGATCCAGTAACAGTTTGTAACACCTGATCCATGATAGGTAAGGGATAGTTGTCCTTCAATGAAGACTGATTCAGGTTTCGGAAGTCAACACAAATTTGGATTTCACCATTCTTCTTCCTGACAGTGACAATGTTAGCAATCCAGGTGGAGTGATGAATTGGAAAAATAATTCTGGCATCTAACATTTTTGGAATTTCCGCAAGGATAGTCCCTGAGATCTTGGGGTTGTAATGTCTTTACTTCTACCTGTATGGTTTCACATTAGGCTTCAAAGGGATACTGTGATGTACGTCTTTGGGCTTGAAGGATTTTAAATCTACATAAGACCAGGCTAACACATCCATGTATCTCTTCAGGAGTGAAGTGAATTTTTCTTTCTCTTCAGGGGAACAACATTTCCCAATATTCACCATCTGAGGTTGATCAGACGAACCTAGATTGACTTGATCTACTTTCGAGGAAGAATCTCCTTCAACTTGTCTCTTGTTTTGAATAAAATGATCATGCTTGTCAAACAAACCCTCCAGAGAAACCAGACCTTTTGGTATCTTGTTTCCTTTAAGCTGAACAAACTCACCATCAACCTCTTGATATGGATCTAAGATAGATTCAAGGAAAGCTGATTCAAGGAAAGCTGATTCCGAAACTTCAAAGTATAGCTCGCTGAAATTGTCAGTCTTTTCTAGAAAAGCCAACACCTGTTGATCGTCATTGAACACTTGCCAGTGAGCCACATTATCTGGGATACTAGGAAGGTACACAATCTCAATGGTGTACGTATCTTGTTTGAACTGGGGATGAGGGAGAAGGATACCTCGCCTGAGGTTCGGGATGGAGAACATGATAAACCCCATTGATTGGAATCCTGGCCTTTGTCCAATCCATATTAATCTCACCTCTGACATCTTTACAAAAACATCTACCCAAGAGGATACCGTAAGCTGCAGGGATGTCAGCAACTAGAATGGTCATTTTCACTCTCTTCTCTGGGAAGGCAACGAATGCAATCTGTGCATCTTTGATTTGACCAATCAAAGGAACTTGTTTGGTTTCCATGGAGTAACACCATCCATATGACTTGGTCAAAGTAAGCCTAAGGGAGCTACTTTCGCGGGCATAACATTGTCGGAGGCCCCTGAGTCAATGATGCAATTGCTGAGTTTAAACCCATTTATAAGTAAAGACAAATAAAATGGTTCAATATTTCTTGAAGAAGAAGCAAAGGTCAGATTGTTCTAAGGTGGGGGTTGAGTAGGATTTGGAAGGAGACCTTTTGAAGGTGGGGAAAAAGCTTCTTTACTTCTGATGAATTTTTCAAGCTTTTCGAACTGTTAAGGATTTGATTGAAGGTATTTTGTTTCTGACATTTGGATTTTTGTTCTCTTTACATGATCGATAATGTCAAAAGTAGTATAAGAAGGGGTGATGGTAGGCTCAGTTCTAATCACATGAGCTTGAGCTGGGGCACTGACCTTAGGAGAAAGAGAATGAGGGGAAGGTTCCTTTTTGGTGACTTCTCTTTCAGTTTGATTTGAAATAGGAGTACCTCTCTTAACTATGGCTATGGGAGGTTCCTTGTTCTTTTCAAGAGGTTTTCTTGGATTCTGAGATTGGGATCGAGTGAAGAAAGAAAATGACTGACCGTCTGGTATACATTCATCTTCTTCATATTCCAAATACCAAATGCTGGAGTTGCCAGTTGAATCGTCATAAGACTCATCAACATATCCTGAAGCTTCAAAAGCCTCGGGTAAATCTTTTTCTTCTGGTTCATCCTCTTCTTCAACTATTTCTACTACCGCGTTAATAGGACGAGCTTCGATTGCTAGCCTCGGTTGAGTAGAAGTTAACTGTGGCCTATCTCTGGCAGGCACACCATTGTTGTTATTGAAATTCCATCTAGGGATATCCTGATACGGAACATTTCTCACCTGCTGAGACATTTGCTTTTTTAAAGCAATCAAATCATTAGCCATTTTTTGAATCATAGGATCAGTATTACCTTGGGAAGAACCTATATTTTTAGGTTTGGGTACATCTTTTCTGATCCTTCATGCCAAAATGAGATCATCCTCTATTTCAATAGCTGTTGACTAAGCGATAGCCATATCTGGGAAAGCCGACCTTCTTAATAAAAATCTTACATCAGAAGGCTGAGCATTAATGAAGAAGCATTTCTAGTTTTCCGGAGTAGGTACAGCTATTTCTGGAATCTTTCTGATCAGCTTGTTAAACTTCGCCATGAAGTCCCGCATGGGTTCATGCGATTCCTTCTTCATATGGGTAATTTGAGCTAACAAAGCATGAGAATATTCAGCTGGTTTGAAACGTGCTTCGAATTTGGTCCGCATGGTAGCCCAGTTTGTGATGCATGCATTCGGAAGGTGATAAAACCATTCAGCTGCTGCACCGTGCAACATTTCAATGAAGAGTCGAATAGAGACATCTTCGTGAGCTACTCCGAGGACACTGCATGCTACGAAGAAAGATGCAATGTGTTCATCAGGATGCTACTTCCCATCCCCATTGAACTTGGGAATGTTTTTACGTGATCCATGGGGTAACTCGTGCAATGGTGGAGTTAAAGAAAGAGGACCAATAGCTGCGCCCCAGGGCACAGGTTGTACTGCCATCCTTCTGACAAGAGTGTGTATGGGGATCCAAGTGTCAGACAAGAACAACACATGACAAGTTGCAGATACGTCTCGTTCTACGGGGACCTGGTTTCTCTGAACAGGTGAAGAACTTCTGGTTCGGTTAGAAATAACACTGTTGGGGGAAATATTGAAATTGTGTCATTGTAGCAATTCAAAGAGTGGATCAACTTCACCCCGGGCTCGGCGGGACCGAGTAAATATCTTTCCAGCCAGTTTGAACCGGGAAAGAGATCTTGTTGAAAATAAGGCAAATACAGAGTCGCCAGACACCAAGAGGATAAGCTTTATGCTATTAATCCGTATTCCCTAATGGAGTCGCCAAAAGTTTTTGGTTGGATATTTCGTCAATCCAAAATATGAGGTTCAACCACAGTATATGGGATTAAATCCCTCCTCAAAGACAGGTGAGGCTGCCTGCTTATTACTAATCTAAAACACAGCAATAAAAATATATACAATATTCACACTAATCTAACCACTGGGGTTGGGATAGAATCCCAAAATCCATATCCACACGTTGGGAAGACATCGTTTTTCTAAATGCACTGGGTAGGAAATTATTACAATGAAAGAATCACAATGGAAAGGAAATGAGAGAAACGTATTTTCTTTCGAGTAAACACAGAGCAAAAAATAATCATATAAGCTTTAGATCATAAATATAATGTCTGAAATGATTAGAAACACCAAGATGCTAAACAAAGAATAGCTTAAGATTATGAACATAAGAACAATGTGTTAAGAAAGATATATCTCACAACACAAAGTTTGCAAAATAATATCAAATCCTACTCTTCAAAATGATTAAAAGAAAACACAAAGTTTTTCTTCTTCCCAATAGCTCCCAATATTTCAAAAATCTCGACCCCTTAGAGTGTACACACATCCCTAATTTATAATGGAAAAGAGTAGAGAGAGAATAGGATAAATCCTAGAAAATAGTCTTTTAACGAGAGTCCTATTTTGCTTGACTCTCACGCAGGAGACCAAGTCAAAATTTTCTTCCTATGTGATGAAACAGAAATGAAAAAGACATGTCAATTTCAAGATTGAAATGACATGAAACATCAAGACTCAGTCTGAATCATCGTCTTTTTCTTCCTAATCTTTCCCTTCCTCTAACTGAGCCTGTTTATTCCGAAATTCTTCGAACTTACAGATTATACCTTGCATCTCATTTTCATCAGGTGCAATGGAATGATCACTCAAGACTTCACACATTTTGTGAGTGTCACTGGCACTACCGAGAAACTTTTTCAATCTTTTGTTGAGCTTTCTCAAGGCCTCCAAAGAATGTTCAATCTTTACAAACCTGTCAATGATTTGAATACCAAATCCGTGAGTTGGTTCATGCTGAATAGATTCTTGGATTTGTTTGAAAAGATCATCGGCTGATAGGATGCCTGAGTTTCCAACTGACACTTTTACATAGATTTTTAACATTTCTTCTTCTAGGTCACTCTTTCCATCGATCAAATGATCTCTTGATTCTCTCAATATACCACAGGCTTCATTGAGAATCTTCACCCTGAACCTGATGGCTTTGGTCAGCTAGAAATGCTTATCCGCATGTGGGATGATGCCTTCTTCTACCAAGAGGTGTGATGGCATTTGCTTTAATGCCTGGAGAGATTCAAAAGTCAAATCAAGATGTCCAATTTCTTGGGAGAAATCATCGTCCATCTTCTCTCCATCACTCTGAATGTTCCCCAAAGATTGAAATACTTCCACGACGTCTTGAATCACTTCCTTCCCGTATTGGAGAAGTCTTTGGATCCATTCATCGACCACCTTTCCTTTTTTATTAATCTTCTCAATCGTAGGCACTGATGAGAAATCGAATCCGACAGGGATAGAGGAAGATGGCATGGATTCAAGGGGTTTTGAGAGCCTAACCAAAACCTCAGTCAACTGCTCCACCTTTCCTTTAAGCTCATCTCTGCCGTCTTTTGTTTCTTTTAACTTCTAGCACAGCACGTTTGTGGCATCCCATGCATCTTGTTGTGCTCCTTCCATTGTCACCTCTCCTAGAGCCACCCTGGTTATCTGATAGTCAGAGGTTGTTATGTCCTCTTTGGTTTTGTCAATCACAGGAGTGGCGATCTCTGCAAACTTATGCCCTGAAGTGTCCACCAAAACCCTTTAAACTGTTTTGGGTTTCTTGGCTGATTTAGCAGTAGAGGCCTTGAGTGCGCTAAAATCAAAGGCTAGTATGGGTACAATCACCTTCCTCTTCCTCGGAGTTTTCTCGAGTAGCCATTGAGGCGTATCAGAGGGAGTTACCACTATTGTAGAAGTTGGTATCATACTTTCAGGAGGAGAGGGATCTAATGACGAAGTGGGGACAGTTACCAGTGTGGCAGCAGATTCAATAAAAAGAGGCACAGGAGGGGGTGTGTTGGTGATAACTTTGGTACCAGCAGAGAGGGGTGAGAGTCCAGAGAAAATGCTGGCCATGATTGAAGAAGTCGATGGGGAATGAGGAGGTAGAAGTGGTTGTGAAGGAGGAAGTACAGATCTAGACTCCAAGGCCTGGGATGCAAGAGATAAGGTCTCTTCAGTTGGGCAGTCAACAAATGGTGAAACTAGAGGCTCGCTTCCTTCTCCTTCTAAAGAAATTTCTCCTATCTCTGGTGGCGTTGGTGATTCTGGCACATTCACCATTTCAACTAGAGAAATAATCAAAGATATTTCTCGTTCTCTTCTCTTCTTGACAAACTTGACCTTTACAGGCCCCTTAGAAGATCTTTTGTCTTTTCCCTTTTTGGAGGGCCCTGCCTCTGAAGCAACCAACTTTGAAAAATTATCGTCTTTAAAACTCATTCCTCAAGAGGCCAGCCATGCTTTGGGGCGTGCAAGAATCAGAGCTGACCTATCTGTAATGGAGGCTTTTTCACTAATTGACCAATCAATAGGTGGGAAAACATATTGATCTTCATTCAGTCCATCATAGGAAAGGTCCATAACACTTTCATTATCGCTAGTACCTTCTGGTAAGTTAGCAAGTTCAAGTGTTTGAATCTCAGCAAGTGTCAATCTGCTATGATCTTTTCTTCGGATAGCAACCTCATCACATAGATCAATCTAGATGTCCTCTATGCTTGGTCTGTGCAGGTGCAGAGTTCCATACGCCCTGAGGATTCCTCAAATATCAAACCTGTCTCGGGGCTTCACGTGCTTCTTCAATTTATCTTGAAGCTCATGGACAACGTTCTTAGATTTCACCACTGTTGGACAAGTATACCTTCCAATAGAAATTGGGAAAGATACGTGGGCCTTGTGTTTACTCTGTTGGAACTTGTGAAAATACAACAATTGCCTGACCAACTCCATCAAGATTAGTTTGTCCCCTAGATATCTGGGAAAACGGAAAGGATCCCCTGGGTACATGACTACTCAAAGATATGTGAAATTCTTAAATTTCAAGAAGACGAAACCCCATTTTGAAACTTCAGCCCATGCTTCATCAGATACTCTTGTTTTCCTTAGTTCGGGACTTAACTTGCAGATGTTCTCGTAAAAGAAGGCATCGTTTACCCTTCTGAATTGGTCTTGAGACCCTTTTCTTGTCAGCTAAGGGAAATAATGATAAACATGTTCCACTGTCTTGTTTCCCTTGGTATCTAACCCGGGATAATTCCTCATACCGGCTGCTGTATAGGTGACATACGAGGACATGTAAAATTTTCCTGTAGACAGGATTGTTGTCATTTGAGAATCTATCTTGTTACTGATAAGAGTACCCCAATCAATTCCCTGTTGATTCTTCTTAATAGTGATCATGAACTAGTACATCCATCCTTGGAAAACATTTGATTCGGGGAAACCAAAAAACTGACTCAACAGAGTAATGATATTGTTGATTTCCTGAATGAAATCACTTATGGGAACAAGTCTTATGAACCTGGAAACAGCTGGTTTGGCTTTTATTAGGAACTTCATATTCACGTGCTTGATGCAATCCTCCTGATCATTTTCCCAAGATTTTTGGGCTGACTTGAGATCCATATCTCCATATTCTTCAAAATTAGGCAGCTTAAGAAGGTCATCAAAGTAACCTCCGTCCAATTTGATCACAACTTCTCCCACCTGGTTTTTCACAGAATGAGAAGCAGAGTCATAATTTGAAGCGCAGGCCAAGATGAACTCATGGCACTGAGTGGACATAGGGAAGCCTGCCGCAAGAGGTAGGCTACTGCCGACTATCGATTTCATCCATGGAGTTTGAGAAGGGATCTTGACCCTATTCCATAAATCCTCCATATCCACGTTGCCGAGCTCTGTATCTCGGATGTCGAAATTACAGTCAATATAGGATGGAGACTCCACCTTCCTGAATTTATATTTCATCCTTCCTGACTTTTCAATCTTTTTTTGTGATGGACCAAGGTCCAACATGAGGGGTTTCAAAGGAGGAGAGTGTTGGAGATCAGGAGATGTTGAACACTGTGAAAACCCTAACCCACTGGAAATGCCAGAAAGGTGGAAAAACTGGACACACTGAGGAGGATGTCGGGGAGTTTGGAAAACCTGACACACTGGAGAAGCTGGAGGCTTGAAATAACCCAACATGCTGGGAGGATGCCGGAGACTTCAGAAAACCCGACACTTTAAATTTTCTGATATACTGCAGGTTTTGAACACTATAAAGCACCCTGCGAAACCCAAGAAGAGGGAATAGGGTAATTGTTGAGTTGAAGCATGCGGGTTTCCTTCACCATTTATATCCCAAACATATTTTTAATTACAACAACATTCTAAGGATGAAACAAATTGCTAATTCCAAAGGGGGAAAACCCTAAAACATAAACATGATATTAGAAAACAACCCCCAAAATGGAAAAGATAAAAACCCCAGAACAACCCTGATAAGAGACTTGGAAGAATTCCTTACACAATTAATCCACAAAAAACCACAAACAAAGAATGAAGAAAAATACCTTCAACCAGGACAAAGAATGATAAAAAATGAGCAATGCAATCAGGCACAGAGGTGAGTTTCGGGTTTTAGGGTCGAAGATGCATGCGTGAAAATCCATGAGGTAAAAAAGTACGTTTGGTAAAAATGACGTGGAAATCCGAATATATATAAAAAATTCACATTTAATACACTTCAGTTGACACGTACCAACTACCTGACAACTCGGCATTAATGCCATGTCAGCATGCTTGGGATATCTGGAAACCCGACACAAAGGTTTTTAGATTAATTCAGGTTTTGGGTTGCGGGAAACAATCGACATGAAGCATGATGTTTGATAGCCTCGGAAACCCAAAACAAAGGAGTAAACCGGGTTTTGGGGATCGGAAGACATGTAACATGAAGCATGTTTTGACGAAGGAATGTTCCGATGCTTGGAAGATCCGCAAACTTGACTCACCTTACTTGATGTGGGTTTCGGGTTTCGGGGAACACACGACATGAAGCATCCAAGACAAATGTTGTCTTGCTTGTGAAACCCGAAAACCCGATTATCTCTTTGAAAGGTAATTTTTAGTAAACCAGCTCAAAAATTTCTTAGGGTTATCTGATTTTTGGCGTAAACTCAAAAATGAGATAACATGGCGTTGAATATGTTCTTCAACTACTTGAACCTTTGGTTGGACTCTTAAAGATGAAGTGATAGATGATGGATGGTACTGTATGATGGAAAAGTGACAAGCGAGTGTGGGAATCTACAAGTAACCTTTCCTCGCACCCAACCTCCCAAGGTCATGCTAAGACAGCCGATGGGGATTGAATATGCGCAGGATGCAGAGAAACTAGTTAGGCAGTCTGATGTCTTCGACGCGCACTAGTGGGAATTACGAATCTAAGGTAAAGAAGGCCCTCCTAACCTGAACTGGCATGATAGATTGATCAACAAGGATGAATACTCAAAGGCTCCAATCAATATCGAGCTCTGGCGTGATTCGGTGTATGGGTTGTGGAATACATGGAAAATGACCTGGGATAGTTTCGTGTATGTCTCCAAATAATTTCATAGGGTGGATGGTAAATATAATTGACTCTATGGGCGATTCTCTGGCCTAGTACAGAACTCCTTAGCTTCGTTAGCTGATATGTCTAATGAGGATAATTGTTCAATAATGATAGGTGGAAGTGGAGTAGATCTGAATATTAATGTGCATAGGCTAGCATCAATGTCAGATTGACCTGTGGACTCGTTGGGTTGTGGGATTTGTGGGTCACAACCGTAGATTCGTGGTTGTTGTAGACCTGCTATGGTCATGTGTGGAATCGGTCTCTAACCCCTAGTACCCAATAGTCGTATGCCTTCTCAGCCTCTATATTTAAAATTAATATTTGTGCAATCTTCTCAGAGTATCTCACGGGTGTTCTTGCAACCTGAATTCTTAAACTAGTATCTATATCTGTGAGAGTATCTCCTGCATCTGGTTGTGGGACAAAAGGGTCACAATCGAATGTTTTCTCTCTTTCAAGCCCTTCTACAGTCATGTGAATAGTTATCTATGCTAATCTATAGTTTGGCTGACTTGACCAAAACATATATGCTTGGTCATCCTCTATATTCAACCTGCTCAACTGTGAGTAGATCTGTTGTAAGTTTGTCGTTGTTCGGAAGACTTGGATCCTAAGACTCTGATCAATATCAGTTATTGCTGTGATGAGATTGGGTTGGGGCACGATTGGCTCGAATACGTATTCCCTGGGCTCTCTAGGGCCCGTGATTGTCATACAAAAGGCAACAATGTAAACTTAAAAGCAACAAAGTAAAATTTAACTATGTGAAATGTATCTATAACATATATAGCTTCTATATTTTTTTGTTTTTTGCTGATGAATTTATATGAATGAAATTGAAGGAGAAATTATTTAACATATCTAGAAATTAAAAACTAATCTAATGACAAATTTAAAACAAACAAAGCAACCGAGTATAGCTACTTGCCTATGCAGTTGTAAATCTATTCTAAACAATGAAATAACTGATCTAATCTATTCGAAAGACTCTCGATGCTACCTCAGAAGTGAGGAATGAATCATAGTCTCTCAGAAACTATCAATCCCCACAACTTCCCTGGAAATATCGAAAGTAAAATTGACTAAAATAAAGTGATTGGCTACTCTATTTGATATGCTCTTAATTAGAACTTTGAAAGCTAGAACCTGGATTCTACAGAATAGTGGTGAGTTTGATCATGTGTGTGATTTTTGTCCCCTTAGTGTGATCTCCTCATTCCTTCGTGTTCACGTTGATCCAGAAAAGTGTGTAATGCTAGCATAAATAGAAGTAGATATTGGGACAAAGGTAGCTTAGGATACAAACTGAATACAATGTGAGTAGGAGAGAGATAGTGCAAGATTACAGAGCTTGGCTTATGTAATTCCTAGCAGGATTTATTGCGAGTCATGCAACATAAAATGTCCAGAACCTGAAACTATCTTGTTTGAAGAAAAAAACCTACAACTTTAATGGCTTCCTATTGAAAACAAACTATCCTATTCTAATTGATTTGGATGAAGTGATAACAACAATTGCATAAGATGGATATGTGGCTTTCTGACAACACGACAACACTAACTAAGCATGCAACGAATGAAACTAAGAATTCTAAACAAAATGAAAGACTAATCTATTGCAAACGAGAAATTCAGAGGCAAATTTGAGGGGCCATTTGCTTGAGCACAAGCCAACTATTTATAGCATTTGCATTTACCCAAGGTAAAAACTAAATTGATCTCTTAAACTATAAACAATGGCAAAACACTATTCCAGGGAACCAAAATCATTAATGCAAGCCAAAGGTGGTGAAAAAAGCTGGTAAACGTTGAAATTTAAGTGAGTCGCATTAAAAAGAGCATTCTAGAAAACACGTTATGGACCGCTGCCCTGAGTAGGGCGGCGGTTACATGACCGCCACCCTGACTGGGCGGCGGTTTCGTAACTGAAGAGAAAAAGGCAAAGAAAAGAGGGAAAAAGAGAAAAACAAAGCACACAGGGGCTAAGTGGGGCATGCGGGATGATAACGCATACTTGAAGAGCCTTTTTTAGATCTTGAACACCTTGTGAGGAGACCTGTATCATCATTGGGGCACATGTTACGTTGTTTCGGTGGTACAGTACCTTACAATTTTGGGTATGTACATATTGCCCCCTCGGAGAAGTGTTTTAGCCATGAAGAGGCATAAAATGGTGGGTTCGAGTATGGCAGCCCCCGAAATGGGAGGTTTGGAAGTTATACCTGATACGCCCTGTGTGTCAAAATGATGCCATCAAAAATTCCCGCCACCTGCAAAATTAAAAGAGGAATCAAGTGCAGATAGATAAAATAGATCGGAAAAATAAATACTAAAATAATGGGAAATGAGGATGATACCATTTTTACAGGGGTAAGAACTTGCCTCCATTGGTGCTCCAAACCTGTGAAAAAGGGCATTCAAAACAAGTCAGACTCCTATATATATGAAAGTGGGCCCATTTTCCTATTCATTTGTGCGCATTGATTTGATTGATTTTGAGCTCTGGGACCCACGGTGACAGTTTCTTACGAGAGTAGAGTCAAAACGTTCGTGACAGGGATAGCGATCATGCCTCCCACGAGTGGAACATTGTCCCACGAGATCACATGTTAGTTTTCCTCAATTTATCATGTTCTTACCCCCTCACTTTTAAAATGCTAAAATCTTTGTCGTGGGGGGGTTATTTTTGAAAATGTTAGGTTCAAAAGCTCCATCTAGGGGGGGGTGCCTATTGGGTAGGGTTTTTTTTTAGTTAAAATGGTCCTCTTTTGGCGTTTTTAGGCCTTTTTCGGATATAAAACCCGCGTGGGTTTTCGAGACAACGACTGCCGCCCTGCCCAAGACCCTGTTCAGGGCGGCGGTTACAAAACCACCGCCGCCTTGCTCAGGGCGGGCAGTTCTTCACAGAATGTCAAAAAAATACTTTTTTGAGGTTGTTTTTGTTATTTTTAGCATTTCTATGTGTTTTCATGATTTTTCTAATGTCATTCGGATGCTAACTTGCTCTGTTTTGTGTGTTTTTGGGTGTATGCAGGCGAGAGGGGAGTGCATTCGGTGGAGCTAAGAGAGAGAGAGAGTGTGACTTAGCTCCCAGCAATACTAGATGCCCTTTCTCAGGATGAGGAGGACACTCTTCAGAGGGCCGAGATACTATGCATGTCACACGTCCCGCATGTTGCACCGTCTAGTCACATTCTTTGTGACTTATTTTCCTACTGGGATGCTAATCGGAACACCTTCCGATTACCAGGGGTCCGAGGTGAGTGGACCATCACATTGGAGGATGTTTACCCGAATCCTGGGGGTCTTGATCATCGGGAGACGTCTCACTCTTGAGACAGCAGGTTCATGGGCCTAGATAACATAGTGGGCCTCTTACATGGGAGATGCAGTCATCTCCACTAGTTCGAAGAAGGGGGTCAAAGTTCGATCTATTCCTAGCTTGACGCATCCCCTTGATTCGTCAGGCTATTATGGTGATCCTTACCTCGAGATTAATCGAGGACAAGGGAGGAGACACATTGCTATATTGTTGGTCCCCCATCATTGCACAGATCGAGGGTCATGGCCAAATTTACACCTGGGGAGTAGATATACTTGGGACTACCTACCATGACTTGTACAGGGTAGTCCTGTTTACAGGGGCAGTCCTTGAGCCACCCGACCCTAGTTATAAGTTGGGTTTATGAGCGCTTCATCCCTTATGGCAGAGGTGTAGAGGTGACAGATCCCAGAGCTGTGAGGGCAGCTAGAAGGACAGATATGTCAGTGCTCAGAGCACCTCATTAGCCAGTTACCTCTCTAACCACCGATGACATGGAGGCCATACCATATCAGACCATGGCAGGTATATGGGGTGAGGAGGCTCTTACTTTGATCTCATGCTCCACCACAGGGCAATTTATTGATAGAGTGGGGCGAGTGGAGATACACCCCTTTGGCCGAGTTCCTCAGCAGTTTGGCCTACCTTACATGGGTATGCTTCCCCCGATAGTGCTAGTATACAGGTCAGTTCGAGAGGCCAGAGGGGGATCCTAGAGGCCGGGGTTAGACAGCTGTTACCCCTGGACGTTCCTATTGTAGCGAGGCGGGTAGTATGTGCCCAAGGGAGAGCCGGTGCTCCTTAGGTGCCCTTACTTCAGATTGCCATAGGTCCCTGCTCACAGTAGCGATGAACCCCATCGAAATAGACTTCTGAGTCTAAGGAGTTCACAGGGGGAGAGATAGAGGAGGAGACCAAGGAGGACAGCGAGTTAGGGGGAGAGGATGACATTGATCCTAAGTGGCATGATACTCAGGACATCATGCAGGTAGAGAGGGCAGAGCAGAGTGCAGAGAGGGTGACTCTAGTTTTAGAGGAGCCACTCTACCAGGGCTGTGGTGGAGAGGATGAGTCTATTGCGGGATGCTACATCGCTCCAGCCACGGGAGGAGTACGTCAGTCAGCGGCGACATCTGTGGCAGGTGCGAACCCTATAGATCCATCTTGGAGGCCTGGTGATCCAAGTAAGTTATCATCCTTCCTTTTAATGTTTGTTTTTTTTATTAGGATTTCCTTAGTTGCTATCTCTCCTGTTTGTTTGCACTTGTATTTTATCTCTTATTTCATTTCTAATTTGTTTTATCCTTTGTTTGTAGAGACCCCGCCGATGAGTGGCGGGACCTGATTCGCAGGGTGTGCATTGATACCCTAATGATTCCCCATGGAGAAGACCTATGCGGAGCTGTCTTTGGATATCGGGGAGCCCTCAGCAACTGACAGACATATTGACATCTTTTCTCCTGTCTAGCATGTGGCTAGGATGGTATCGAGTTTCTGTACAGAGCTAGCGGGGTATAGGACAGCCGAGCGCCTGATGAGGAGTCATTCTTGTGGCGAGACTGTAGCTGGCCCTCGCGATCCTGAGCCTTCCGTGCACTTAGAGTGCCGGCGTAGCCGGAGTCCTAGGCGTGGGTGTGTGCCTTCAGAGGGGTCTCATAAGGATTGAGAAGCCACTTGGCTCTCCTAGAATTTTGCATGATATCATTTGTATATCCTGGGCTCTTTGAGCGTTTTGACCATGCTTAGTGCATGATGGCATTGTATAGGAATTTTGATCATTTATATATATATATATATATATATATATATATATATATATATTCTTTTTGGATCAAACCTTTGGTATTTATGGCTTTGTTTCCATTTCCATTTCCATCGTGTGAACTGTGATGTTATGCTTATATGCTTTTTATAATGTATGCAATGGAGAACAAATGATACAAATGTTCACTTTCCTTTTTGTATTTCATAATGCTAATATACGATAATGTAGATACAATGTGAATTTGAATTCTTAGTTTCTCTAAGCAATTTTGGATACTTCATGTTTGTTTTGGAAAAGTGGTGAAGACAAACCAGTATGATGAGCAGATAGACTTGCCCCTCTCCTAACTCCACGCAACTAGTAAGATGCGAGGGCTCATCACCAAGAGCTGAAAAAGGGCACAAGTTATGAAATGTGTTGAAATGATAGTGATGTAAGATAGACAAAGATTTGGCGGAAACCAAATTAGGATGCTACAAGCCTACTCCACTCGAGTGACTTCGTAGTTTTAGGATGTAACTTGCTTTGCGGTTTATCTAGACTTAGATCCGTAGATGGCCACATGGTAGACAAAATCTGGGTTTTTAGTATTTTTTAATTCTCTTGGAATTTTGGACATCCGATTCATTTGTTTTTGACTCAAGACTTCAAGATTTGAATTGTTTGTCTATGACCTTTTACGTTTTGTTTGTCAAGAGGACCCCCTATACCTTGCCCCATGCTACTAGTAAGAAGCGTGGGTTCATCACCTTAGGCAAGGCATAGGCGAGTAAGGGCATTTCCATCCTTTCCCAACCCTACGTCACTAGTAAGAGACGCAAGCTCATCGCCAAAGGTTGGTAGGGCAAGGAAATGTGTAAATTTAAAATTTTCTGTTTGATTTATACTTGACTTGCTTGTTTGAGTAAAATGTCAGCATGCTCTTACTTCCAAAGAGATATTCATACGGGATAGATGTGACACGATGAAGCTTCTAGAACAGACCATAGGCAAGACACCTATCCTAAGAAGAAACCAAAAATGAGAACAAACATACAGATCTTGGTATGGTTACCGTTAAGACTTTGTCATATCTAATCTTTGTTTTGATGAAATGATTCCGAAATAGTTTGATGATATCATGGAAATAGAGAAGTATGATTAGAGTGTTTATGCCAATACTATCAGAAGTTTGTAATGAATTGCTTTTTAAGAATAAATTCCTTGATCACAAAGTTGTACAAAACAAGTGGACAAAATGATCCTAACTATATGAAGATGCAATGTAGATATAATTATACAAGTAGTACTAGTTGCTTACGCGTAGAATCATTTAAGGTGTAGGGAATTGACTGTTTCACCAAATTCCTCACCTTCTAGCGTACATAAGAGGTATGCACCATTTCCATAGTCCTTCATGACTCGGTATGGGCCCAACCATTTGGGCCGGAACTTCCTTCCTTCGCCGGTCTTTTTGTCGATCCGGCTGTCTAGCCTTAGAACTAGATCACCTTCATATATGTCACGTTCATAGACCTTCTTGTTATACTGCCGGCACATCCGGTCAGCATAGACTCTGTGCCGACTGTTCAGCATCTAACCTAGCTTCATCTAGGCTTTCTAGTTGGGAAAGACGTGCTTCTCTATAAGCAATCTTCATCCAGGATCCCTTGTAATGAGATACAGAGACTGGGTATTTCAACCTCAAGCGGGAGAACTGCTTCTGCCCTCGAATACTAGCGAGAAAGGAGTCGCTCCTGTCGGTGTTCTTATTGAGGTTCGGTGGGCCCATAAGGCTGGATATAACTTCAAATGCCAATCTCATTTGTTTTCTTTTACCGTTTTAAGGAGAATGGCTTTTAACGTTTTATTTGTTGCTTCAGCCTGTCCATTGGCTTGGGGGTAATACAAGGAGGCCGTATGATGGCTTATTTTGAATTTATTGCACAATTCATGCGAACTTCATCATTCTTAAAAGAAGTCCCATTATCCGAGATAATGATTTGCGGGATACCGTACCTGCAAATGATTTGGTTCAAAATGAACTTGGCGATCACAGATCCTGGTACAGTAGTAAGAGGCATGGCCTCTACCCACTTGGTGAAATATTCGGTGGCCGTGATTATGAAATTATGGCCATCTGTAGATGAGGGAGAGAATTTCCCTATCAAATCTAGGCCCCATGTAGAAAAGGGCCATGGAGTAGCGATTGGTTGTAGGGCTTGTGCCGGCATGTGGATCTTCGTGGGAGAATTCTTGGCACTTATGACACCTTCGTACAAATTCTACTGCGTCGTGTTCTAGAGTAGGCCAGAAATAGCCCATCCGATGTATTTTACGAGTGGTGGCATGGCCACCGAAGTGGCCTCCACATATTCCACTGTGAGATTCGTGGAGAATCTTCTTGGATTCTTCCGTGTCGACACATCTTAGAAGCATTCCATCGAACGCTTTGCGATAGAGCACCTGCTCTATAATGACGTATTTAGCTACGATAATGCGTAACCACCTTCTTTGTTGCGGAGTAGCACCTTCTGGATATGTATGGTCCATGATATAATTAATAATATCGGGGTATACCAAGGACATTCAGAGATAGGAGGTCTGGTTTCGATGTAGTATATGCATTCATCAGGGAAAGTCCAGATCTACTAGATCACCTCCGTTTAATGGATTATCAGCTAACCAATCTGCGATGATTTGTCCTTTAACAGACTTCTGATTTACGAATGTTAATTCAAATTCACCCATTAAGTTATAAAGCATCCAGCCTTTTTAGACAAGGACCCTTGCGTGAGGAAAGTTCGTAAATGCTCTGTCTTTACAATGACTTTTGTTTCTTGATTTAGCATGTAATGTCTTAAGCGTTTGGTTGCAAAGACTATGGCGAGGCATTCTCGTTCTGCTTGCGTGTAGCATGTTTCATAGTCGAGCAATGTCTGGCTAATGAAATAGATCACACGTTCTCTCTTGTCATCATCTTCTTGAGCCAGCATACAGGCTAGCGAGACATTGGTGGCTCGTGAATATAAAATTAACGGGTGATCCAGCTTAGGTGGCATTAGCGTAGGTGGTGATAAAAAGAAACGCTTAACTGCGTCGAAAGATTCATTGCAGTCTTCGATCCAATCAATGCTATAATCTTTTTTGAGTAGATTGTTGATTGGATGAATGGTGAAACTTAAGTCCGGGATGAATCTCCGGATTGCACCAAGTTTTCCGAGAAATGACCTTATTCCAGATTCATCCGAAGGTGGGACCATTTCAAGAACAACCTTAATTTTGGTTGGGTCAACGTCGATCCCGCGTGATGATATAATGTAACCTAGGAGTTTCCCTCCTGTTATGACCAAAGACGCATTTTTCTGGATTTAGCGTGACTCCGTATTCTATTAAATGTGAAAGAATGACGCGAAGCACTTCCGGATGGTCACAACGCTTCTTGGCCTTGGCCAACAAGTCATCTACGTAGGATTCCACAATTTTATGAATAAGATCATGAAATATATATGTCATAGCCTACTGGTATGTAGCGCCAGCGTTCTTGAGACCGAATGGCATAACAACATAGCAATAAGTTCCCCAAGGAGTTATAAACGTGGTTTTAGCTTGATCTTGTTCGGATATTCTGATTTGATTGTATCCGGAGAATCCATCCATGAGAGATAAAAGCTCAAATCTAGCAGTTGTTGCGTCAACAATGACGTCTATGGATGGTAACGGGAAGTCATCCTTAGGACATGCTTTGTTAATGTCTCGGAAGTCTATGTAGATGCGTATCTTTCCATTATTTTTGAGAACGGGAACGATATTAGATACCCACTGAGAGTAATCGACTGGTTTGATGAATCCTACTTGGAGGAGTTTCATTACCTCCTCTTTCACCATGAGAGCTACCTTGGGCTTCATTGGTCTCGATTTTTGTTTAATCAGGTTTTGCATCTGATTTAGTGACAAGGTTGTGCACCGCAATGTGGGGTGTAACTCCTGTCATTTGCTTATAATTAAATGCAAAAGCCTTCTGATGTTCCTTGAGGATCTGAGTGTGTATTTCTACTTTTGATGGAGTTAACGAGGATCCTAACTTCAATATCCTTGGTTCATCTTCCGTTCTGATGTTAATATCAATTGTTTCTTCGATTAGAGAAGCGTTACCTTCTTCAAACTCAGGCGGGGCTGGAGGTAGTTCCAGCTTCGTCTCCATTCTCGACTGTGTATATGTTGGGTTCCTTTTGTGGGGGAAGCTTCTGTCATGGGATTCCCATAGTAGGAAGATGAATGCGGGATCAAGGATAAATCTACTGTGTGATGGGTGAGATGTATCGCTGCATAGGTGTTTAAGTAATCAAGAGTGGTTGTCTCACTATCAATGTGGTCTAGGATAGTAGATTTGTTCTCATCTCTGTTCATTAAACGAGGGCTTGACATTTGTTTTACTAATGGTTCGGTACGAAGGGATACCATAAAATGGGTATTTTCCAACTCACTGCTTGGAGTGAAGCGTGACGCTGAGGTTGCTATTGAATCGGCGAGAAGATTTTGTTCTTGTGGGATTGCTTCAATTGATATGAAGTCAAACTCCTTGCTTAAATTCAATACAGCTGTTTTGTAGAGCTGTAAGTGCTCAGGCTTTGGTTTCATATACCTCAGTGACTTGGTTTGCTACTAATTGTGAGTCTCCTAACACCCTGATATTATTAACACCGATCCTCTTAGCTAAGATGAGGCCAAGGAGGAGGGCTTCGTATTCAGCGCCGTTGTTTGTACATTCAAAGTTTAGTTTAAAGGAAAATGGTAGGACCTTTCCCTCGGGAGAAGTAAAGATTACACCTGCCCCAGCTCCATAACGACATCTAGCTCCATCGAAATGGAGAGTCCAATATTTCGCTGGGAATATGGATGTTGGGACATTTGTTGTGTTAATATCTTCTACTTCCACCATGCAGAGATCTTCTGCTGGGAGAGAACCGACACCTAGGGTATGTCCCATGCCTACCAAATCAAATGGTAGGAACATTGGTAGATCCTGTTCTAGCAATTCAACAATTTTTACAGTAGTTCCTAATGATACTGTTTCTACGATCTTAACTTCATCCTTGAGGGCTGGGATATTCTTGACTAGGTTCGTAACTTCTAACTCGGTTGTAGGTATCAACTTTTCTTTTGGTTTCGTGCATCGGTTGGTTTATTAAGTTGGTTTGTTGGGAGTTCAAACTCAGAGTGAATGCCTGGCCTTTTCTTCAGGTCTGCTAGGTGTATATCGAATGGTTTTGGATCACCCTTGGCTATGAATATCTTTCCTAAGTGTAAAAACCTTACTTCTTGAAATAGCGTAGAAGGGATTGCCTTCATATGGTGTATCCATGGTCGGCCGAGGATCATATTATAGTTAGTTTCCCGATCTATAATATAAAATTCAGTCAGGATTGTTTTGGGTCCTAAGGTGACCGGTAATATTATAGTTCCAATCGAGGTGGCTTTAAGGCTATCATAGCCTCTTAGTGTATTTCACGTCGTGGAACAATTCGTTTCTCCATACCCTAGCTTTTGGAGAAAAGAAAAAGGGACTATGTTAAATGCTTCCCCATCGTCAACCATCACGTGTTTCACATAATTGTTATAAACCCACACTTGCAAGTGTAAGGCTGGATCACCTTGGCATGCAATCTCAACGTCTGTTGGCATTTTGTTTATTTCAAATATGAATTCGGTGTCCCTATCCGGCTGCCCCAGAGGGTGGATATCAAAGTCTATATGGTTTACCTGTGTTTTGGGAGGTGGAGTGATGTTGATTAGATGACTTAAACCTAATGCTTCTAAAAGAGAAAGCCCTGTGAGCAGGGGGAGTTCTTCAATAAATCCAAAAAGGAGATGTGCGAGAAGGTTTTTGTTAAATCACTAATTAAATCATAGGCACCCACGGGTTTTATTAATACTTGTTGGATATTGTCTATTTCTAGCGGGTAGCTTGGACTTAGCTGAGAGGAATACTCTCATGTCCTTGTTACAGCTTCTACGGGTAGTTCGGCGTCTAACTCCACTAAACCAACTATCTTGGGTCGTGGCTGACTTCCTAATTATGGCACAACTAATGCATTTAATGAAGTCGAGGCTTCATGATCATGGTTTCCTATTATTACACCCTTGTTTGTCCCATTTGAATTTAACTTGTTGTTGTTGTGATTTGGGAGTGGATCATTAAAGATCTTGAGGGGTGCATTTTGAGGTGAAACTACCCCTGTAAAAGTATTTGGTGCTGGTGACGTAGGATCTGCCAAGAACATATCTATAAAAAGTTGTCTTTGTTCCTCTAGCAAACGTTGCATGAATTTATTGTAGTCACGACACGTTCTAGTATCATGGCCTCGAATTTTGTGGAAACCACAATACGAGTTAGGATTGTAATTCCTAGTCTGCTGGCTTGGTGCATATTGTGGCCCAAAACCTTGATCAAACAGTTGCCTATTAGGATTAAAGTTTTACATTTGCTGTTTTTGATTTTGGTTTTGGCTTTAATATCCAGTTGAGTTTTGGCTTGGACCCTATGTAGGGTTTCACCATTGTTGTTGTTGTTGTTGTGGATGATTAAAATCCACTGCATTGATTGTTGGGGGTAAATTTGTTGTTTCGTTGGTTGTTTATTAATGGCAGTGTATTCACAACGTTTACCTTTTTAGCCTGATCAGTTACTCCATTTGTTGTCACTCCGTGGTTTTTATTGAGGATTTTAGGTCCTTGATTGATATTTGTGGTAGTTAGATAAGTCGTAGTATCCTGGTTGGAGGTGATTAACCTCCCGTTTGTTCCATACGTCTTACAACTGCTATCTATTGCTGCTTGATCTATCCAGAGAGCAACTCTCAAGTACTTCATCGTAAGTCCTTAGTGGGAAATTCTGGACTTCTTCCTTCACTTCTCTGCTGAGAGAATGAAGGAATAAATCACATAGTTCCATTTGGTCCATATTTGGAGCACTGGCTGAAGAATAAAGAACTGTACGCCACATCTGGATGAAATGAGCAATAGATTCATTGTGTTCCTGCTTAATATGCAAGAATTCCCTAATTCCTGTTCTTAATAGTTTGTTCATGTCAAACGCCTTAATGAAATCTGAAATGATTTTTTTTAAATGAATGGATGGAAGCCTCAGGTATTCTATAATACCAATCAAGAGCGATGCCTTCCAAAGTTTTGGGGAATATTTTAGCAACAACCCCATCCCAAGGGAGTAGTTCTCGAATAGCTATGGCGTAAGCCTTGATATGTGCATTCAGATCTCCCTCACCTTTGTATTTGGGAAAATCAGGAAGAGGTCTTGGAAGCATAACGCTTCGTATGGTGAAGTCTAAGGGTTCTTTCAAATACTCTGAATAAGTCCTTATCACGTAGGTTTTAACCATTGATGGTGCCTGCTGAGGGGGGTGGTGGTGGAATGGGTTGTTGATATGGCGTAGCGTATGCATTGGTAGGGGCATAAGGAAACCCCTGTGTTTGAGCAACCATGGCAGGAGAGAAGAATATATCCCCTTGTGGTGATTTGGAGTATATGTTTAAGTATGAAGGGGTATTGTCTAGGAATGGATTATTTTGTACTAGACCGGGAGGTATCAGAATGGTGTTAGAAATGGCAGTTCTAGTTGGCATTTGTTGTGAATACTGAGGAGGCATGCCCTACGTGCCCATTCCTATGAGGAGGTCTACTTGGCTAGGATGGTGTGGAGGATTGGAACTTCTTTCCTGCATGAATTGGGAATTTTGATTTTCTTGAGCAAGTTCTAACCCCCTCACTTTTTCTATTAACATTGAAATGACTTCATTTGGTGAAGTCACGGTATTTTTCTTTAGCGGCGTTTGTTGTATATCCTGATATTGTATAGGCATGTGATATCCCATTATGAATTTATCATTTCCCTGCCAAGTTTCCCCAAGGGCGTTTCCTATATGACGTGGCATGGAGGTATTTTCTTGAAAAGAGACATCGGGTTGTGTTTGTAAACCTCCTACAGGTGGGTACATACTTCGAGAACATTGTTCATTCCTGGCATAACATATCACATGTTCATTATCTAAAACCAGGTATGGATTAGCTTGTCTACTAATTTGTGGTCTAAGTAGTACCTGAGGAGACGAACTAGATTCTCCTGTGAGCGTCATATTGTTCGAGCCTGAAGGCTCTGTTTGTTGTGTTTGAGCGAGCTGATCCCACTCCTCTGTTTGGAAAGATGAGCTATATCTGATCTTTGGAGATGGATTTTGTGTTGATAATTGGTTATCTGAATAGTTGTCACCCCATACGGAGAGCGAGGGTGATGATTGTCTATCTAGTTGAGCGTAGTATGCCTCAAGACCTAGGGGGTCTACCATATGCATTGAGTTCCGACATATTCGGGGGGTATATGAATACCCGTAGAATAATGGGAAAGAGCATGTTAGGAAGGTGGATGAAAGAAGACGAAACACTAAAAGAGAAGGTATAGACGGTGAAATAGTTGTTTGTTTCACGTTGGGTTCACCAATTTTGTATAATGCAAAAGTGACAAACAAGCATGGGAATATACAAGTAACCTTTCCTTGCACCCGACCTCCAGAGGTCGTGTCGAGACAGCTGGTGGGGATTGAATATGCGCGGGATGTAGACAAACTAGTTAGGCAATCCGATGTCTTCGATGCACACTAGTGGGAATTGTGAATCTAAGCCAAAGAAGGCCCTCCTAACCTAAACTGACATGATAGATCTATCAGCAAGGATGACTGCTCGAAGGCTCCAATCAATATTGAGCTCTAGCGTGATTCGGTCTATGGGTTGTGGAATACATGGAAAATGACCTGGGATAGTTTCATGTATGTCTCCATATAAGGTCATAGGGTGGATGGTAAATATAATTGACTCTATGGGCAATTCTCTGGCCTAGTCCAGAACTCCTTAGCTTCGTTAGTTGCTATGTATAAAAAGGATAACTATTTGATAATGATAGGTGGAAGTGGAGTAGATCTGAATATTAATGTGCATAGGCCAGCATCAATGTCAGATTGACTTGTGGACTCATTGGGTTGTGGGATTTGTGGGTCACAACCGTAGATTCGTGGTTGTTGTAGACCTGCTATGGTCATGTGTGGAATCAGTCTCTAATCCCTAGTACCCAATAGTCGTATTCCTTCTCGGCCTCTATATTTAAAATTAATAGTTGTGCAATCTTCTCAGAGTATCGCACGGGCGTTCTTGCAACCTGAATTCTTAAACTAGTATCTATATCTGTGAGAGTATCTACTACGTCTAGTTGTGGGACCAAAGGGTCACAACCAAACGTTTTCTTTCTTTCAAGCCCTTCTACAGTCATGTGAATAGTTATATATAGTAATCTATAGTTTTGCTAAACTTGACCAAAACGTATATGCTTGGTCGTCCTCTATATTCAACCTACTCAACTGTGAGCAGATTTGTTGTAAGTTTGTCACTGTTCAGAAGACTTGGATCCTAAGACTGATCAATATCAATTATTACTGTGACGAGATTGGGTTGGGGCATGATTGGCTCGAATACGTATTCCCTAGGCTCTCTAGGGCCTGTGATTGTCATATAAAAGGCAACAATGTAAACTTAAAAGCAGCAGAGTAAAATTAACTATGTGAAATGTATCTATAACATATATAACTTCTATATTTTTGTGTTTTTTTCTGATGAATTTATATGAATGAAATTGAAGGAGCAATTATTTAATATATCTAGAAATTGAAAACTAATCTAATGACAAATTTAAAACAAACAAAGCAACCGAGTATAGCTACTTGCCTATGCAGTTGTAAATCTATTCTAAACAATGAAATAACTGATCTAATCTATTCGAAAGACTCTCGATGCTACCTCAAAAGTGAGGAATGAATCATAGTCTCTCAGAAACTATCAATCTCCACAGCTTCCCTGGCAATATCGAAAGTAAAATTGACTAAAATAAAGTGATTGGCTACTCTATTTGATATGCTCTTAATTAGAACTTTGAAAGCTAGAACCTGGATTCTACAGAACAGTGGTGAGTTTGATCGTGTGTGTGATTTTTGTCCCCTTAGTGTGATCTCCTCGTTCCTTCATGTTAACGTGGATCCAGAAATGCATGTAATGCTAGCATAAACAGAAGTAGATATTGGGACAAAGTCAGCTTAGGATACAGACTGAATACAATGTGAGTAGGAGAGAGATAGCGCAAGAGTACAGAGCTTGGCTTATGTAATTCCTAGCGGGATTTATTGCAAGTCATGCAACATAAAACATCCAGAACCTAAAACTATCATGTTTGAAGAAAAAAACCTGCAACTTTAATGGCTTCCTATTGAAAATAAACTATCCTATTCTAATTGATTTGGATGAAGTGATAACAACAATTGCACAAGATGGATATGTGGCTTCCTAACAACAAGACAACACTAACTAAGCATGCAACGAATGAAACTAAGAATTCTAAACAAAATGAAATACTAATCTATTGCAAATGAGAAATTCAAAGGCAAATTTGAGGGGCCATTTTCTTGAGCACAAGCCAACTATTTATAGCATTTACATTTACCCAAGGGAAAAACCAAATTGATCTCTTAAACTATAAACAATGGCAAAACACTATTCCAGGGAACCAGAATCATTAATGCAAGCCAAAGGCGGTGAAAAAAGCTGGTAAACGTTGAAATTTACGTGAGTCGTATTAAAAAGAGCATTCTGGAAAACGCGTAAAGGACCGCTGCCCTGTCTAGGGCGGGTAGTCACGAGACCGCCGACTAGTCAGGGTGGCGGTTTCATAGCTGAAGGTAAAAGGCAAAGAAAAGAGGGAAAAAGAGAAAACCAAAGCACGCGGGGGCCTAAGCGGGGCATGCGGGATGATAACGCATACTTGGAGAGCCTTTTCTGGATCTCAAACACCTTGTGAGGAGACCTATATCATCATTGGGGCACGTGTTACGTTGTTCCGGCGGTGCAGTACCCTACAATTTTGGGTACGTACAGGTACCCCTATAATGCCAAGAAAGGAGACATTTTAGATGAAGTATGAAAAGAGGTGTTATACCACCATTCTGCTAGCAGTAACAATTGAAACCCATCTCGCTTGCTTATCTGATGTAAAACAACGAAGATATCCCTCCAAGATCATGTTTACCACCTCTGTTTTCCCATTAGACTGGGAATGATAAGAGGAACTACGAGCTAGTTGTGTGCCCAAGCATGAGAAAAATTCAGTCCAAAAATTACTAGTAAAGATAGGGTCTCGATCACTTACTATAATGTTTGGTGTCCCATGTAGCTTCTGAATTGTATCCCTGAAGGCCGTTGCTACTGTAATCGCAACAAATGGATGTGATAAAGCACAAAAATGGGCATATTTAGTGAGTCTATCCACCACCACCATGATTACATTTTTATCTTCTGATTTAGGAAATCCTGTGATGAAATCCATAGACACCTCTTCCCACCTTTGGCTAGGAATAGATAGAGGTTGTAAAAGACCCGGGGACTTAATTGTTTCGCCCTTATTTTGCTGAAAAACCATGCATTTCTGCCACAAACTTTTGGACATCTCCTTTTAGCCCTTCCCAGAAAAAATCATGCTTGATTCGATGATAAGTCTTTAAGAAGCCAGAATGACCCCCTACTAGAGAAGCATGGAGCTTAGATAGAACCCTATTTTTAAGGATTGGATTCTTACATAGATATAATCTATCTTTATACCATAAAAACATCTCCTTTCCATACAAATTTTTCTGACATGTTTGGATCTTGTTAGAGATTCTGAATGAGATTTTGTGTACCTGGGTCATTTTTCCATTCAAACCTTGCATCCTCTATCCAATCCTCTTGTAATACAGATATGGCACACAACAATGCCTGGGCAGATTCATCCTTTCGAGATAAAGCATCAATAACTACATTCTCTTTCCCTTTCTTGTATATTATCTCAAAATCATACCCCAACATTTTTGAGACCCATTTTTGTTGTTCTTCTAATGATAAACGTTTCTCTAGGAAGTATTTCAAACTATCATGATCTGTCTTTACTTTGAAATGTCGTCCCATTAGATATGGTCTCCATTGCTTCACTGCATGAAGTATTGCTAACATTTCTTTCTCATAAAATGGCTTAGAGATATTCTTACCTTTGAATTGGCAGCTCTCAAAGGCAATGGGTCACCCTTCTTATATGAGTACTACCCCCATACCATACCCTGAAGCATCACATTCAATAATGAATGTTTTTGAAAAATTTGGGGTGGCTAGAACTGGAGTGGTGCACATGGCCTCCTTCAACTTCTCAAAGGCCATAGTAGCTTGCTCGTTCCAATGGAAAGAGTCCTTCAATAAAGCTGTGAGTGGTGCTGTAATGCTACCATAATTCCTTACAAATCTACGATAATAACCTGTAAGCCCTAAAAATCCTCAGATATTTTTTTAGGGTTTTGGGAACCTTCCATTCAAGCATGGCTTTTATCTTGTTAGGATCCACTTTAACACCTTCATATGAGACAATATGACCCGGATATTCAACCTCCTTGACACCAAAAGAACACTTAGAAGGCTTTGCATAAAGTTGATGTTGTTCAAGAGTTTCCAACACCTTATTTACATGATGCAAGTGTTCCTCCCATGTTTTACTATAGATTAATATATCATCAAAGAACACTAAAACAAACTTTCAAAGAAATGGCTTAAAGATGGAATTCATCAAGCTTTGAAATGTAGAGGGTGCATTTGTTAGTCCAAAAGGCATTACCAAGAACTCATAGTGTCCTTCATGTGTCTTGAAGGTTGTTTTATGAATATCTTCATCCCTGATTCTAATATGATGATATCCAGAGTGAAGATCAAGTTTTGTAAAGTAAAAAACACCATGTAACTCATCTAGCAAATCATCAATTACAAGAATAGGAAACTTATCTTTAACTGTGTACTTATTGAGTTCCTGTAATCTAGACACATGCGCCAATTGTCATCTTTTTTCCATACCATCACCACAGGAGAAGAGTAATCACTTTGACCATGATGAATAAGTCTTACTTCTAACATCTCTTGAACTATCTTCTCAATCTCACTCTTTTGCATATAGGGGTACCTATAAGGTCTGATGTTGGGTGGTTAACTCCCTAGTACTAGCTAGATGGAATGATCATGGTCTCTTTTTGGAGGTAGACTCTTGGGAATTTCTCCAAACACCCTTGAGTTCTCATCTATAACTACTTGCATATCTACAGGTATAAATGTATCGGAATGATGTGCTTCCCATGAAAATAGTTGTGCTACAAACCCTTCAGCACCCTTTCTAAGAAATTTTTGCATCTGATGAGAACTTACCATCTGTGGGGACTTTGCTCTTAGTCCTTTTAGTTTAAAATTCCTCACTTCTAACTGAAATTGTATGAACAACTCTTGGAAATTCATTTCAATGGTTCCCAAGGTGGTAAGCCACTGAAATCCTAACACAATGTCTGCTCCTCCCATGGCAATGGCATACATATTGCTAGTTAGCAAGTAATATCCCATGGTGAGATTAATGTTATGTAATTTTCTTGAATAACTAACAGTTTTCCCATCAATGATCATGACTTGACATTCTAGAGCTGGATAAATAAATTATTTCAAGCATACCGCTAACTTATGATTGATGAAATTGTGGGTACTTCCCGAATCAATCAACACTGTTACCATCTATTTTTTTAAGAATCCAAATACTTTGAGAGTTTGGGGGAGTGCTAATACCAGAAATTGCAAGGCATGATATTGTTGGCTGGGGATCTCCTAATTCCTCCTCTGGCTCTACCTCTTTGTCTTCTTCATTTTTTTCTTCTTCAGTAGGTCCCTCAATGTAGAAGAACTTCTTTTCTGCACACTTATGTCCTGGTACAATTTTTTTGTCACAATTAAAACATAACCCTTTGGCTCTCTTTTCTTCAATTTGTTGAGGTGTCAGTCTCACTGGCCTAGGGAATGATGGTGGAAGGGTGCTACGATCTTTGGTATTACTGACAATTTGTTTCCGACTTGAAAGAATTTTTTCCCCTGCCCTATGTGCCATGATCATAGAGTTTGAAACCTTATGAGGATTAAACATACACACCTCAGTATCAATTTGTTCTTTAAGACCCCCAAGAAATAAGTCATTCAAATTATCTTCAGGAATATTTTCCACCTGTAAGGAAAGGTTTTGGAATTGATGGATGTAATCTTTGACTATTCCTGTTTGTTTGAGCTTTGCTTATTGGCTGAAATAATTCTCTGACACACTATAACTATAGTGCAATTGCAAATCTTTGGTGAATACTGTCCATGTATCATTGAGGCCACTCTTTTTCTATTGAGCACATAACTATCGATACCAAATGAATTGGTCAGGTTCAAGATACAACGATGCCATGGTAACCTTTTGTCCCGATGGAATCTGATGAAGATCAAAGAAATCATCCATCTGGTTAATCTAATTGAGTGGATCCTTTCCATCAAACTTGTGCATTTCCACTTTTGGAAGCATGTTACGGGCTTACAGAGTGTTTGTATTTGGATTGGTCATGTTTGCAGATCCACCCTGGCTAGTTTGTTTATTACTTTGACCTAAAGATTGACCATGGTTAATATGCGTATGATTGAGTTGTGGCTGATTAGGAATGATATTATTTCCCATGATATTGTAACTAAATTTTTGAATGAAATACTTCAATCATTGTCCAATCTTTTCTACATCTTCTTGTTGGCCACTCTACCTTCGAGGTTTCGCAACTCTAACTCAAGATAGCTGACCTTATGGTCAGTTGAAGTAAACCCTAACCATAAGGAATCTGTAGATACCTCTTCTAACTCTAACTACTCAACTATTATCTCATCCTTATCAAGGGTTTTACCCAGAGTGATGGGGATTCTTTTTGCCTCTTGTCGAAGGCCCAACCATGATGCCCCAAAATGGAAAGAATTAAGGATCAAGGTCGAAATTTAGGGTTTCAAATTTCAATAGGAATTCGGATAAATTTTATAAAACTTAAAGAATGAAATCAAACTTATTTTTAATCTTCTTTCTGGAAATGTAAATAAATTTGAAAAAATTCCACAAATTGCACCCTATGTAGCCAAATTATGAAAAAACATAAAACCGCTATAACTTTTGTAAAACAAGTCAAAAATTCTTAAAATTTTTAGGGAAGCTTACTTGACGGATTTTTCCAGACCACAAAAAATTTGTAGAAACATTCACTACTGATGTTGAGATATGGATGAACCTTCACAATTAGGGTTTGACGCAGTATTGGCCGAGTTCAAGCTCTGATACAACTTGTAATGAAATTACTTGTATAATTCAATTCATGAGCAGAAATATAACACCAAATAACACAATATTCCATAATAATGATCTCAATATGCAATTATAATAGCTTTGCCACTTCGAGGGGGCAGCCTCCCAAACCATACAATAAGACTCAAATGCTCAAATGATGATAAACTACTACCTACTAACCCCTATATATATTATTCCTATTCTATGGCCAACACCAAGGCTGACCCACTAATGAAAATATAACATATCTGAAAGAGATACATAATGATAAGAAGTTATGATAGCCATAAGTCAACTATATACATCTAATATAAGATATATGATTAAGGGCGTAGCAATGAGTTTATATGGGTGGATTCTTTTGATAGCGCTTACATGGTAAAATCAGGATACCAAATTTTCTCATGTGATGTGCATGGGGACTTCAACTGGAGAAACATTTGGCATAAAGAACTCACCCCTAAATTTAATTAGTTTCTTTGGTAGGTACTCAACAAAAAAATTCTCACCATTGATAATAATATAAAGTGAGGTTCTACTCTACCAAATAGATGTCATCTTTGAAAGAATGAGGCTGAATTTATTTTGTTATGTTTGTGGAGCCTATTTTTATGTTAGAGTGTGGTACACCTTCTATGTGTTACACTCAGGTATTTTTACGGCAGTCCTGCTCGCTGGTGAGTGGGTTAGGGGGGTTCGGGGGCGAAGCCCCCCAAACAAATTTTCATGGGTGGTTTATTAACCCATGGGTAATGGGTAACCGTTATGGGCTGTTTTTAGGCCCATGGTTTTTCGGTACCCATTGTTTTGTAAAACCGCCTCTTTCGCTACCCATAGGTTTATGGGATGGTTTTGTTTTTTCCCATTGTTTAATACCCATGGTTTTGTAAAACTACTTACAAAGTTTTCTATTTATATGGTCTTATGCATAAGATAGAAAGACAAGCAAATGTATTGTAGATGTGTTTTGAATTCGGGTGTGAATTTTGTAGAGTTTGTTGAGCATAGCTCTAAACGGATCTGGTATTGTATTGAGAGAGTGGAGGCTTGTAATAAAATCTGAGCAAGTGATTCTTGGTGGACGTAGCCCAAATTGGGTGAACCATGTTAAATCTTGTCTCTCTATGTTGTGTTATTTATTCTACACTTTTATTTGAGATCTGTAATATTTTCTGCATATTAGTTTCTATTGTTGCGATTCTGTAAGGGATTATTCCACATATTTTATCTCTTATTTCCTAACAATTGGTATCAGAGCCTGGTTTTGTTTGCTGAAGTGTTGAATCATAGGGAAAGTTTTATCTTGAGTGGGAGCTATGGTAGATGATGAAATATCTAGGGTTGATAAATTCAATGGGCAGAATTTTAGTCTTTGGAAGATGCAGATGGAAGATTACCTTTATCAGAAGGATCTCTATACTCCGTTGTCTGAGAAGGTTAAAAAACCCTTGAGTATGACAGATGCGGAATGGGATTTTTTGGATCGGAAGGCACTTGGAATGATTCAGATGTGTCTTGCATCTTCGGTACTATTTAATGTTTCAAAGGAAAAGACTACAAAAGATCTAATGGATGCATTAGCGAAGTTGTATGAAAAACCCTCTTCCTCTAAAAAGATATTTTTAATGAAAAAGTTGTTTAATATGAAGATGTCTGAGAAAAGTTCAGTAGTAGATCATTTAAATGATTTCAATACGGTTGTGAATATGCTAGCTTTGGTTACAATAGAAATTGATGAAGAAGTTAGGGCTTTATTAATTCTATGCTCTTTACCTGAAATTTGGAGTAGCCTGGTAATGGCGGTAAGAAACTCAGTTCCAGATAACTTGAAGTTGAAGTTTGAGGATGTTGTAGGGGTGATTCTAAGCGAGGAAATGTGAAGAAAAAGCTCTGGGGAATCTTCTACTTCAGGGAATGCTTTGACATTGGAAACTAGAGGGAGACAGAAGAATAGAGGAAACCGTGAAAAATAGAAAGTTTGGGCAAGGTCAAAATCCAAGAGCAAGATTGTATGTTGGAACTGTGGAAAGTCTGGGCATGCAAAGAAGGATTGTTGGGAGCTTCGGGACATGAAGAAACAACAGGAAGAAAACAAGGAGGCAAATGTGGCATCAGGTAATGTATGTCAGGATGCTTTGATTCTTTCTTTGCATAATATTACTGAATCTTGGGTTTTAGATTCAGGGGCTTCTTTTCATGCTACTCCACATAGGCATTATTTTGTTGATTATGTTCAAGGGGATTTTGGGCATGTTTTTCTTGGTGATGATGAGCCTTGCAGTATAGTTGGAAAAGGTTTTGTTCAGGTTAAGATGCAGAATGGGAATACATGGATATTGAAGAATGTCAGACATATGCCTACATTAAGGAGAAATTTGATATCATCGGGGCAATTGGGAAGTGATGGTTGTATTGTGATATTTACAACTAACTCTTGGAAAGTTACCAAGGGTTCTCTTGTGGTGGCAAGAGGTAAGAAGGTTGGAACCTTGTATTTAACCACTGATAGTACTAATGATTGTAATCTTGTGGCTTTAGATGCAAATACAATATTATGGCACTATAGGCTCGGTCATATGATCCATAAGGGCATGAACATCATAAAGAAGAATTTTCCTGGATATACAGAAACATGTTTGGATTTATGTGAGAACTGCATATATGGGAAATAGAAGTGAGTAAGGTTTCTCAAGGTTGGACCTACAAAGAAAGAGAGTAAGTTAGAGCTGGTACATTCTAATGTGTGGGGGCCGGCTCAGGTATCATCTCTTGGGGGTTCAAGTTATTATGTTACTTTTATTGATGATGCAACAAGGAAAGTTTGGGTTTATTGTATTAGAAACAAATATTATGTATTTGACACTTTTGTTAAATGGAAAGCCTTGGTAGAGAATGAAATAGGTCTTAAGCTAAAATGTCTCAGGTCAGATAATGGAGGGGAGTATTGTAGCAATGAATTTAATGATTACTGTTCTAAGAATGGAATCCGCAGGAAAAAGACAATTCCAGGAACTCCATAGCAGAATGGGTTATCAGAAAGGATGGATAGAACAATAATGGAACGTGCTAGGAGCATGAGGTTACATGTAGAACTGCCTCTTTCTTTTTGGGTAGAAGTGGTGAGCACAGCTATGTAATTGATAAACAGAGGACCCTCAAGTGCCTTGGATGGAGGCATACCTGAGGAGGCATGGTATGGTAAGAAAGTTGATTATTCATTTCTTAGAGTCTTTGGATGTGAGGTGTTTGTTCATATAGACATGGATGATAGGACCAAGCTAGAGGCTAAATCAGAAAAATGTACTTTCATTGGTTTTGGTGGTGATGACTTTGGGTTTAAATGTTGGAGTATTAAGGACAAGAAAATCATTCAGTCTAAGGATGTGGTATTTAATGAGAAAGTCATGTATAAGCAATAGTTGCAGGAAAGCAAGGAAGAATCCAAGAAAGAATATGCAGTGGTAGAGGATCTTCCAGATGGGAAAGTGACCCATGAATTAGTTCAGGAACCTACTCAACAGGAACCCCAAACTCCTACAGTGAGGAGGTCTTCTAGGGTAAGAAAAGAACCTGAAAATTTTTCTCCTTCTCTTTATTATTTATTACTCACTGCTAGTGGAGAGCCAGAGAGCTTTGATGAAGCAATGCAGGTAGATGCCAGTAAGAAGTGGGAGGAAGCCATGGATGAGGAGCATAATTCTCTCATGGAGAACCAGACTTGGGATTTGGTGAAGCTACTGGAAGGCAAAAGAGCATTGTAGAACAAGTGGGTGTACAGAGTTAAAGACAAAGAAGGAGGAAAGAAAAGATATAAGGCCTGGTTGGTGGTCAAGGGGTTTGCACAGAAACAAGGTATAGATTTTGATGAGATATTTTCTCCTATAGTAAAAATGACTTCTATTAGAACTATTCTTGGAATAGTGGTAGCAGAAGACTTGCACTTAGAACAGTTAGATGTAAAAACTGCATTTCTCCATGGTGATTTGGAGGAGGAACTATATATGCAATAACCAGAGGGCTATGAGGTCAAAGGTAAAAAGGAGATGGTGTGTAAACTGAAGAAGAGCTTGTATGGTTTGAAACAAGCTCCACGTCAATGGTATAAGAATTTTGATAGCTTCATGATGGAGCAAGGTTATATTAGATGTCATTCTAACCATTGCGTGTATATAAAGAAATTTTAGGATGGAAGTTATATTATCGTGTGTTTGTATGTTGATGACATCTTGGTTATAGGTAAAAACATGCTAGAAATAAAAGTACTCAAGAAATAGCTAAGTGAATCCTTTGATATGAAGGATTTGGGGGTAGCCAGACAAATCCTTGGTATGAGGATAACTCGGGATAGGAAGGAATGGAAGTTGAATTTATCTCATGAAGAGTACATTAAGAAGGTATTGGACAGGTTGAACATGTAGGATGCTAAACCAGTTGGGACTCCTTTGGCAGGCTATTTTAAGTTATCAAAGGAGCAGTGTCCCAAGACATAGCAGGAAAGAAACCAGATGTCCAAGGTACCTTACTCATCAGTAGTTGGTAGTTTGATGTATGCTATGGTGTGTACTAGACTTGATATTACCCATGCAGTGGGAGTTATGAGTAGATTTTTGAGTGATCCACTTAAAGAGCATTGGCAAGCAGTAAAGTGGATCCTTCGGTATTTGAGAGGAACCATGGGGACAGTTTTGTGCTACAGTGGATCAGACACCACTTTATGTGGTTATGTAGATTTAGACATGGCTAGAGATGTAGACAGCAGGAGGAACATGATAGGTTATATTTATACTATAGGTGGGACAGCAGTGAGCTAGATTTCACGACTACAGAAGCTAGTGGCTTTGTCAACCACGGAGGCTAAGTATGTTGCTGCCACAGAGGCAAAGCAAAGAGATGATTTGGTTACAACAATTTCTTGAGGAGTTGGGGCATAAACAGGAGGAATGTATGCCACATAGTGATAGTCAGAGTGCTATACACCTAGCTAAGAACTTTGGTTTCCACTCTAGGATGAAGCATATACAGTTGAGATATCACTTAATCAGGACAACTTTGGAGGAAGATAAGTTGAAGTTGGAGAAGATTCATACTAGTCAGAATCCTGTAGACATGATGACCAAGGTGGTCACAAGGGATAAACTAAAGCTATGTTTAGCTTTGGTTGGCCTTCACGGATGACAGTGAAGGGTTGAGAAGCTTGCTCAATGGAAATTAGTATCCAAGTGGGATATTGTTATGTTTGTGGAGCGTATTTTCATGTTAGAGTGTGGTACACCTTCTATGTGTTACACTCGGGTATTTTTACGGTGGTCTCACTTACCCGGTGAGTGGGTCAGGGGGATTTGGGGGTGAAGCCCCCGAAGCAAATTTTCATCGGTGGTTTATTAACCCATGGGTAATGGGTAACCGTTATGGGCTGTTTTTGGGCCCATGGTTTTTCGGTACCCATTGTTTTGTAAAACCACCTCTTCAGCTACCCATAGGTTTACGGGATGGTTTTATTTTTTTCCCATTGTTTGATACCCATGGTTTTGTAAAACTGCTTAAGCATTTTGTCTATTTATATGGTCTTACGCATAAGATAGAAAGACAACCAAATGTATTGTAGATGTGTTTTGAATTCGGGTGTGAATTCTGTAGAGTTTGTTGAGCATAGGTCCAAATGGATCTAGGTATTGTATTGAGAGAGTGGAGGCTTGTAATAAAATATGAGCAAGTGATTCTTGGTGGACGTAGCCCAAATTGGGTGAGCCACGTTAAATCTTGTCTCTCTGTGTTGTGTTATTTATTCTGCACTTTTATTTGAGATCTGTAATATTTTCTGCATATTATTTTCTACTATTTTGATTCTATAAGGGATTATTCCGCATATTTTATCTCTTATTTCCTAACATATTCATCACTTATCGTTGCAATTCCCTTATGCTCAAAGCCTGTGGGAGTTATTATTTTTCAAATTTGAAATTGCTTGGATTTTTTTGAATGATATAGTTAAAGATTGTGAACAATGACATCCACCATAAAAACATAGCATGCTTAGGAAATTATGGAGGCTTGCTTTCCCTCACACCATATGGGAAAATATGGAAATCTAGAAACTCTCTCATCTTCAGAAGCACTACAAGAAACAAGAAAAGACTTATGAAAGAAATCACATTTGAGTTGAAAGAGAATATTTTAAAATTCAAACCTCCAAAGAATCAATCCTTCCCAAAGAATGAAGAGAGGTTCCTAAAGAATGGGAATATTGATCTCAAAAAGCATCTGAGCTAGGCATAACACCATTGACAGGTCCTTGGTCAAGTGGGACACCACCACAGGATGACTGGTGAAAACTCAACTTTGATGGTGCCTCCAAAGAAAACCCTGGTTTTGCGGTGGGGAGGTGTCATTAGAGATCACCAAGGGAATATTATGGTGGCCTATGCCAGACCTATGGGGACCCAATCAAACCACTATGTAGAAGCTCTGGTTGTAATATGGGTTCTTTGTGAAGCAAAAAAGATTAATATTACCAAGCTCATAGTGGAAGGGGATTCACTCAACATAATCAATAATATTAAGGGTCTTTATCCTTCTAATTGGAATATTATTTATACTTCATACAAGAAGCTAAGGATATTTTCAATATTTTAATTAATGTTAGCATATGCCACACCTATCGAGAAGGGAACAATTTAGTAGATCATTTTGCTAATGGGGGGAGTAACTTGTAATAATTACAAGTTTTTGGAAAAATTGTGAAGAATAACCTAAGACTGTGAAGGAAATCATGGAGAGGGAGACCTTGGAAAACTATCTCTATGGCTTGTACTGATCTTTCTTTCAAGAAAATAGCCTCCTTCCACCTTATCCAATCTACACACTCGAGCATTTCTGTCACCAAACAACCATTTCATAGATATCCCATATATTAATTTGGCTTGGTCATTTGCGCGGTCATATTAGCTGTAAGACATTGTTTATGAGTTGATAGCCCCTCATCTTAATGGCATCCAAATCACTGTTAACATGGGAGGTCCTCTGTGTAGGGTTGAACTAGTGTTCGATCCTTCTTGGAAAGCTAATGTTGAATTGTGGAACGACATTGATGTGAAAGGCTTTACTACTTTCATTCCAAGGATAGATGGTTATGAACATCACATTTATATTCACTTTACTAAGGGTTGGAAAAATAAGGTAGTTACATACAAGGGAAAAAATTTCCCTATTAATGAGAACCTAAATTATTTTGTTACATGATTGGGGTTTTGACAGCATTAAATTGTTTCACAATAATTTTGATAAATATGCAGAGGAGAAGAAGTTCCTTCAAGGGTTGAAGAAAATTGGAAATCAAAAAGTTTGGGATCATTTGTTCCTCCATCCCAACGTCGTATGATGAAGTGCCTTGCATGGTTGTTTGGTATGTGGACTTTGGAGGTTCGATTCTCTACCCTCCCCCTTCATCATTTGGTAATCTTGAATCATTTTCGTAGGGCCTCCTAGGGTTAGTTTGGCCTACTATATGCTTCAGTCCATTTGAAAAGTCTATCCATGAAGTGCACACCCATAAGATAACCATGCCACTTCATCAAGGTGTCATTATGTTGTTACATATAAACTGTCAAGAAATGGTGGCCAACAACTCTTCCACTCTAATAAATCTAAAAGGATTAGGTAGCCCTCTCCACCTGATACAAGGTTCCTTAGAAGATCTAATAAGAACAAAGAACATGAATTTTCAAGAGCTTGTTGAATATTAGTGAGACCATGGATGTTCCTCTTCCTCAATTCAATCCCAAGGGGAAACAACTTGATATGGAGAGTTTTGAGACTAAATTGGCATAATTTCTTAAGAAGCAGTAGGCATGGGAAGCCACTATTGACAAAATTGTCTCTAAGAAATTGAATCATCTCACTATGTAGAAATCCTTCCTTCTTAAATTTTTTGCATACTCAAGTTAAACAAATCTATGATGTGAGTGGCCTTCTAGAGGAACTGTGGAAAGGGAGCAAGGAAACGAAGAGGTAGATCTCCTCCGACAACAAAGACCTTGAAAATATTCCAGCCCTGAACATGTTTAAGGCATTGGAGGAATTGAAAAAGCTTTTTCAGCAAGGCCTTAGTTAAGAGGATTTTTTCCTCCTTGTTCTTTTTATTTTTGTTGTTGTTTTCATGTTGGTTGTGTAGCTGTTTTGCAGCTATTGTTACGTTATGTTTTTTATTCTTCCTGGTAGTTTGTCTCTACCTTTGCTTTTTATTTCTCTATTTGGAAGTTTAGGCCTTTTTGATGGGGTGTGGTCCCCATGGATAAAAAAACCACGTTTGACTCCTTTGTTTTATCTAGTTAGCATGCTTTTAGTTGGGGTGTGATCTCCACTTATCAAAAAAACCATTTTGTTTCTTCATACTCTTTCTAGCCTTTGGGATTTTTGTACTTCAGGGTATGGTCCCTCCGAAAAAACCAAAAAAAAAACCTCAATCATCCAACATATGTATGACTTTCCACTGTGACATTAGTCTACATCACCCTAATTCTTTCCACTTGACTTCCACCTCATGTGATCTTAGTCACCTAAGACTAGACCATACTTAAATTATTAGCACCAAAACCATTAATTTATTTATAATATTTCATTAGAGTAATTGTGTTTTTGTATGGATTCACCTAAGTGGGCCACTTGGTATTTCTATGTGGCATGTTTAGGTGCCTTGAGGTCATTGATAATTTCATTGAACAAAGTTTTTGTGATATTTAGGACTGCCACATGTGTTTAAGTCCTTAAGCTCCTCCTCATAGGTTCTCTCAAAAAACTCTAAAATAATGGAGTTTTACCATGTGAAATAATATTGGAGCACTGTAAACAACCTCAAGCCTCCACTAATTTTCCACTTTCCACTAAAATTTCATTCCACATCACCCTAACACTTGTTTCTTATCTTCCACATCACCCTCACAATTTCTACTTGACTTCCAACTCAAATGCATGTTTAACCACTTAACACCAACCATGTTTATTTTTTTAGTATGAGCCCTTTACTTTAACTAGAGGATTTCATTAAAATAATGGTGGTGACACACTAGGTAAGACCACTCTTATTTTGTTTTATTCTCCACAAATTATTTTGTTTTCTTTAACGTAAGATGGGAATAATGTGGGATAATCTTTGGTTTACTTTCCAATGCAAAATTACCCCATGTCTTTCATTAAAAATCACCATGGATGTAAGAAAAATAGGTCATAATACTCCTATTATGTAGGTTTACATAGTATATCATCTTTCCATCCCAATTTTGATGTCAACATGTGAATTGAGACCTTTTACATTGACTTCTCATAGAAAACAAATCCATTAAAATATATTCTCAACCATTGAACCTCCTCTATATTCAATGTCATTGACACATGAAATGAATATCCAAAGGAGTTTTAAGGGATACAATTTGAGGTCTCATCTCCATTGAAAATGCTACCAAAATTTGATTTTCTATGCCTAGTTTTGGATCACCTTGCAAGAAGTGTTAGTTGATTTAAATATCAAATCTGAAATTAATACTACTAAATAAAATGAGTTTATTCTTCCATTGAATAAAGTGGGATAAACTTCAAGGATCTTAATCTAAATATTCATGCAATACATTATAGAAAAATATTACTTATTTTTGGTGGCTAAGGAACCTTCCTCGGTCAGATCCCTTGCCCTTTTTAAGGTTGATAATAAGAACATGTAAGACATGAAAAGGAAAAATGAAATACCAAAATGAAATCATATACCTATTTTGGGGCCGAGGGGACCAATTCATGGTGCAGGGTTTTATTTTGGATGATTACTGTTTATGTGTTGGCTGATTTGAAGTTGTCATAATTTCATCTCAATAGTGGGCATGATTACTAAAAATGATAGAAAAATCATAAGCCAATCACACATGTGACCAGAAACATTATTGAAAATATGAAATATGATTGTGTAATTACTAATGATCTCTGAGGGTCCAAGATGTCTTTCTTTATCCTCCACTGAAATCTATAAACAATGTATGAATGAGTAATGAGCAAATTTATCCAATTGATCAAGAGCTATGGGGGTGAATGGAAAGAGAGTTTTATTTTATAGTTTATGGTGCATAAAATATTGGGATGGATGTGGGTACAATGTACATAGAGGTTTGTGATAAGATGGTTACACTATGTATTATGGATGAAAATGGGTAGGTGGACTGGTTAAGTGGATGTGAAAATAACAATTTAGAGTGGATGAGGATAAGTGAGGTGACTTCACTTAAATAGACCTTATTTTTTGATTTTTATGTTTTTTATGGGAATATATAATTTTTTGGGGAAATACTATGGTTTTATATTGTTTTTTATTTTTTTAGTTTAAGAGACCTTGTGAACAAGGAAAAAATTTTGGTGTCTACATTTTCCCGTTTTGGGTTGTGTGTTGTAGCAAGCAATATGTAGCACAAAAAATGAAGAAAAGATGGGGTTTTTCCAACCTAATGGAAATGGTTTTTGTTCATGTAGGATTAGATAGTTAAATGGGTAGATAGAAACCTAGTAATACTATCCATGGGCCACTTTATTTGGAGTCTATGAAGGGATTGATAGATTTTTTTAGATAATGTAAATAAATTTTGGTTTTGAAGAGACCAATAAACCCTTTACAAAAAAAGAGGCAAGGTAGAAAAATACCCACAAAAATACATAACAAGGTGCCAAGTCAAACAGGCTTGACCAAAAGGCAACCCCACAGTAAAGTACGACCAAATAGGTCTACATTTTTATATAATATTTTTATAGTAATACAAAAACATAAGCCATGACTAATATAATAGAAATAAACCACCACAGTGCACTTCCAAAAGGGTAGTTAAAGGGTTTCCATCATTTTTCTTTGTTGTGAGGAGCTCTGCTTTTGGTCGTTACACCTGGGCCACTGTCCATAGCTCCTGCAACATTATCCTTCCATGAAATAATGATTTTTTTAGGGGTCCTCTCAGTGTTGTATTTTCCAAAAGTATCCATGGCCTCTTCTTCCTCCGAGATACTCATCACAAGCCTCATATTCTCCTTACCCCCCTTAGCTTCAGTCTTGGCTATTCGGTCTTACACAATGGAAATCCTTTGTTCTTGCATGACAATTTATGTGTTAAGCCCACCAATCATTTTGTTCTACACTTAAATTTTTTGTTGACACTCCTTGACTTCCTGGATGAATTTTTTTTGACAAGGATTATAGTATCCACATTAGATTCAACCCTCAATAATCTATCTTCCCATTCAAAAAAGTTTCAATCTCTTTCCTTACTGGTATAATTTTCCCTGCATTCATTATCACCTTGTTTCACCTTGTAGATAAAATTAACTGTAATTTCATCTATATTATCCTACAACCTTCCTTTTTTAAAACATTTCATTGCCATGGAAAGGGTTTCTTTTTCAGAGTCCACCTCACTATGAACCAAAGGCTAAGTAGGAATTAAGGGATTACCTTTTTGAAATAGTAATAAGATTAAACCTTGATGTAGGGGTACATCCACTTTTTCATTTTTGAAATCATAGACATAGGTAGTGAGGGATCTCAAGAGAAAATAGGGCACGCTCATATCTTGATTTCTTCACAGATAGTTGAGAATAAAGAGGTGACAGGAGATGATTTTCCTAAATTTTCCTTATATAGTAAGATATTTAATTACCACCATGTAAACATATTACCATGGATCTGTAAGACAACTTCTGGAAATTTCATTTTTATACATAAGAGTTATCTCATTAGGGAAAAAAAAGGTGGTGATTTTGTGTTTGTGCCTAGTTTTATCATTGAAGATTTTGATACCCTCCAAGGATAATCCTATGGAATCAGAAATGGCATCCTCTGTGACACTTATCTCCACACCCCTTAAATTAAGAATCCCACCCTCCTAGGAATTTGAAAATTCAATTGCAAGTTAAGGGTCATTACCTTTAAGGTGTTTGATGTAGTTTGGGAAGATTCCTCTTCACAAAAGCCTCCACAAGGTGGCATCCTTCTTGATAAGGAAGTAAGTGATCGGTTCCATTATGACTCTTCCACCTCCCATTATGAGTCATAACCACTACCAATTTTTGAAATAGGGAAATGTGAAGCCACACACCCAGAACAAAAAACTAAAGGGATTGATAGATTGATTTTATAAGGAAAATACTATTTAGTCAATTTGACCAAGATAGGTGATTATTGAATGTAATAATATTTATAAGATTTTTTTTGTAATATACCACCTCAAGTGAAATTTTTTGTCATGGGTTGGCCCAACATAACACGGGATAAAAAGTGGCAGTTCATAAATGATATAATAATGAACCTTAGAAAAAGAATGATGAGTGGAAGTGAGGATAGTGTTTCCCCATCAATGTTTAAGTGAAAATGTGATGAGTGATAAAGACAATAGTGGATGTAAGTTAGAGTGCATGAGAGTAGTGTTTACCCAACCCAATAGTGGTGATTTAAGATGTTGTCAAGATAAATGACATGAGAAGTGGTGATTACACAAAAATTATATAGATGTAATGTAGGTGTGTCACTGAGATGGCTCCAATGATAAAGTGTGTATGTATATGGACATGGTTTAAATTTTTTTGGGTGAGCATATGAGGATCCAAAATAATGTTTCATGAGATGATAAGACGGCTAAAACAAGGTCTAAACATTACAAGGTTACATACTAGCCATGTTTCTTGTTGTGATTTTGTATGTGTGTGCTAAATTTAATTGTTATTTGAAGTGAAGACCCTTAAGATAGTAGGTGAAAATACAATCCAATGCGTAGGTGTGATTGAAATAGGTGATTTGTGATTGATGTATTGAAAGGAAATTACAAGTCGTGCATTTCTCCACTACCACCTAGGCGTTTATATACCTGATGGAGATAAACATCTAGGCATTTATATCCTCGACAGAGATAAATTTTACTCAAGTCAAAACATTTCTCTATTTCTAGCTAGGTTTCCATAACCCTAATAGAGATACTAGAAATACCCCCTAGAGAGATTTGGATATTGATTGATCTTGTTAATTTTATTTATTATTATTTTGGTTTGAAATTTTTTCTTTTATTTTTTGAGAGGATATTCAACTCTCTCTCTCTCTATCTCTCTCTCTCTCTCTCTCTCTCTCTCTCTCTCTCTCTCTCTCTCTCTCTCTCTCTCTCTCTCAGGGGTTTAAAACCACTATGACTTAATGAAGGATATGTTAGTGTAACTGGAGACCTCATTGGATATAATCAATGAATAATGAACTAGGGCCTCCGTCCTTCATGAAAATTTATTAATTGTGTAAGAGTGTGTGGATATATGACTATACTTTCATTGACATATTTGATGTCATGATCTCATCTATAAAATTTCTAATTTTCAAATCATAATTATGTTTCTCTTAATAATATTATGTAATTATTAATGATAATTAGGCCCCAAACCTAATACACATATTGAATATGTGTTTCCACATGTATTTTTAAGTTTCCCTATTATTTTTCATCTTCCACTTACCTATATATGGTTTTCATCCCTTAACGACACTTACAAGGTTTAAGCCATCCCAAAAAGTGTATACGCATAATATGGGTTTCCACGATACATTTTATGCATTTATTGTTTACACAAGACCTTATAGCCATGAAATTTCTATTTATACTATGTCATAGGATATAAAAAATTTCCAACTTTTGAATATTCTTCTAAATTCAAAATGATTCGAAGGACCTATCTAGAGAAATTTCCCAATTTTGTAGACAAGAATATGTATAAACATAAAATCTACTCTCACTATTTTTGGTTAATGCAATATTATGTCTGAACTATGCTCACACATCACTACTTTTGGCACTTCAATATTCTATTATTTTTTATATATGCCCCAAATCCACCACTCGTGAATAATTTCTAAATTGGAAAAATCCTATTAGTCCCCTCTCATTAATTATATTAAACATCCCCAACTCATCACACATCGCATGACTAACTAATCATTATTAATCACTCATAGTCACCCTTAACTATCCCATAATCCTACATATTTACTATCCCACATTCACCAAAATCAACCAAAATCACCCAACTAAAACTATATAATAGACCTTACAAAGGTACAATCACACACATTCTCTCACGCAAGCTTTCTCTTTTTTAGAAACCTTACTGAATTGAGAAACCCTCTTGTGTAAGATCCTTACCAAATTTAGATATGCTTTGAATTTGGGAAAGGTTCTTACCTCATCCTCTTCATTATAACCATGTTTCCCAATCTTACATAAATCAGCTTGAAGCATTCACATTCATTTGAAGCAATTATATACAACAAAGGGAGGTTTACATTTATTCGTGTTTACACCTATGGTGTAACACTCTGAACTGTTGTTACTTCCTCCTGAGCATTCAAGTGTTGATATATTATTTCTTCTGTATAAGGATGTGTTCCTTTGATTGTGAAGTCATGCTTGATATGGATTGTATCTTCTTTGCTCTTGAAGATCTTTGACTGAGTCAGGATATGCTTGGACTCTTTTATTTCTTTCATTTTTAGCACCTGAATTCCATCTGATTTCGGGATGAATTGTGGATTTACCCATCTTTATGACTCAGCCTTGGATCAGTGGCATTGATCTAAGAGATGTTTTAAGTTTATTCTGAATGAACAAAAAATTATAGACCTTACGAAGGTTGCAAGGTCTGAATGTGTTGAATGAGCAATTCAAGAGTTAACTCAGGCTGATCTTGTTAAATGAAAATCGGTTCCAAATACCGTAACATCGGGAAGGCCTAGACCCTAAGCCAGGTAATAAATTCTGGTGTATACTACAAGCTTATTATCAATGCCAGATATAATCCATTTCGGGAATGTTATATCTGTTGGTTCTAATACTGATCGAACCTACTTGTGGGACCTAGACTGGATTTATTAAGGTTAATAACCTAAATCTAAACTATAACCTATTGGTTAAATTATTAGTAATCTAACCTAGCCCTAAACTATAAGCTAAATGTTCCTAAGGTTAGCCACCTAGCACTATGGAAGTAAGACTAAAGTATTACCTTATGATCTAACCTATGTTTCTAACCTAACTAATGATCATGGATGAAGGGGGACCTATGAAGGGGTGCGAGCCATGGGCGGTAGTTTTTATGGAATTTATGAGGTGGATAAGGATGAAGGACTTGGGATTTGGCGGAGGTTGTAAATATCTATTGAGACCTGACGTGGCAGTATCACCAAATCTGGGAGTGGTCATTTGTTTGCATTTGTCAATCACCAACTTTGGCGGTCGGTGGCAATGGAGATTGGGCGGGAATCTTGGAGTTAATGTCATTGATGAACTTTGGTTCCCGAGCACGGATTGCTCGGGAAGGCATGCAAATGGAAAACTAGTTGGTTGTTTGGTTTTCCATACGCTCTGGTTTTCTCTCTGTTTGATCACTCGTTCTTCGAACTAGTCTACTTTATGTTGCATGGCAACTATGAGATTATCTAGCTCTTTTCTATGTCGGGGAAAGTTTATAAGACATGAGGGTAACAAATTATTGTTGCTGAATCTATCGTGGAAGAAGAGGAGAAGGTGTGAGCACATTCAGAGGTCTTCTTCATATTTTTAAGCAACATTACCAGGCATGATAGGCCGTGACTTTTAAAAAATCTTGCTTTACTTCAAATGCTTTCATTAAAACAACTCTGTTCAGGTGATTTCAGTTCAGTTGGTTTGAAGCAATGTTTTGGTTCTTCTTTTCCTGTGGAATTAGGAATCTTGGGTTATTCGATGACTTTGTTGGAATGTTACTGTATTTATTCTTCCTTTTGGATTCATTTCAATCACAGTCTGGCTGTGATTTTATTGTTGATTGAATCCTGTTGAATCTTGCTGTGAATTCTTGAAGTTTCTTTTGTTTGGAATGCTTGCTGTGATTATACTACTTGAATGTGACTATTGTCAAGGTCCTTACTGAGTTTTCGATTTTGGGTTAGAATCTGTTGAAAGTAGCCAGGATTAAATACGAAAAATGACTCAGTGAGAGTCTTTGTAATGTTTCATATGTTTCGACTTCTGTTGAAGTTTTATAGTGGATACTTTTAGCATGGTATTGTTGGAATTATTGAAATGGATAGTATGTTTCGAATTCTGTTAAAGTTTTGTAGTGGATACTTTTAGCATGATATTTTTGGAATTTTTGAAATGGATAGTATGTTACGACTTCTGTAGAAGTTTAGTTGAGAATACTATATGGTTTCGACTCCTTTTGAGTCCTTGAAATGTAACTTATGTTTTTAACTTCTGTAGTAGTTTCGTTGTGCATATTGTTGGAATCCTTGAAATGGATAGTATGTTATTGACTTCTGCGGAAGCTTGTTGTGGATACTCATTGGTTTTGAGTCTGTTGGAGTCCTTGAATTGTTGTCGTATGAATTCGACTTCAATCAAAGCCCTGGTTGTGAGTACTAGTTGTATTTGACAATGTTGGAGTCCTTGATATGTTGCGAGTTGGCTCGATTCTCGAATTAAGTTCTCGTTGTGCATGCATATCATACAGACTCTTTCTTATCATTGTTATGTGATATTCAGTTCACTTATGTGGAATTAAAGGATGGGTTTTCTTTACCAACTTGACTCTGTTTGAGACCCTGTTGAATTTCGTAGTAGCTTGACTTCGGATGAAACTTTGAGTAAATTATTGATATGGAATTCGGCTTCTGTGAAGTCCTTGTGATTATTCTTCTTGAAATCAGCTTCTAATATAAGTCCTTGCTGTAAAATTGTAGGGATTTGATTTAGTTGAATGAAGCTATGCATGTTTTTGTTTAGACTTAGTGTGAATATCGCTGTATTTACATATGGAACGTCATTTGTTTTAGTGTTATCTAGTCTCACGGTTGACTGTGATAAAAAGCTCCTAGTTGTGCCCTGTTAAACGATGGCGATGGATATATTCATGTTGATGAATGATATGAAAAAGATTTTTTGAGTCTGTTATGGTTGGATTACTTACTATTGCTTGTCGTGAGAGCTCTTGTATTGCTTAATAGCTACAGGTGATTTTTATAATTGGATTTAGATGGAACTATAGTTCTTCTTGTAATCTTGACTGTTTAGTCGCATGCGTAAATGTATTTGCATTATTCTAAAGGAGTCGGTACAGTCCAGAACATTATGATTTAGGAATCTGATTGACTCTGTTTCTTTCTTCTAGACTGTAATTTATATGTTGATGTATAATAAGTTGAATAGGAAAATTCTCTCTCTCCTAGTTAGGAAACCTTGTGTGCTTTCTTCTTTCATCCTTTTGCGATCTCTACGGTAGGGGCTAACAAGAATAAACTGTGGTATTGTATGGAGAGACTGGTATAAAATGTGTGTTGCTGTATAAATAGGTATACTTTTCAATACCATTGAAATGTGTTATGATGATAAAAGAATAAAGACAGTTAGCTTGTTGAATGTTTTAACTGCCTTTGAGAAATTGTTAGAAACAATCTTGTAGGAGTTTTGCTGTCTTTAGAATGGTTGTATTCATATGTTCTTAGTCTCTAACATATAGGATGAATAGCCTGATTTAAGTTTGGAATGTGAAGAAATGATTTCATATAAACAGGTTGTTTAATGAGAACAATTGGTGGATTGCAATTGTTTTAAGAATTAGTGCTTATCATGCTCAGTTCACCAAACTGACCCGTGTTGACAATTTTTGCAGATGGTTTCCATAAGTGGTAAAGACACGCAGATATGATATTATGTTCAGATTGTTTAATTTGTTTTTATGATGAATTCCAACTTGATTCTCTAAATGTACTACTTGAAGAAAGATTTTCTTTTTCTGTTGAGTATTGTATCAAATATGCTGAATGCATAAAATGCATTTGATTAGCTTAGAAATGAATGAAAAAAGGTATTTGTTACTAAATGTGTTTACGTTCATATCTTGATGGATTGAAATTCTTCAGTTAGAATTATTTTAAGAGCATTGTTATTATTGTATACCTTAGAGAGATTTTGGATTCTCTAAGTAATATTTGTAAAGATTATGTGACTGAATACTTGTGAATGATTAGTAGTTCTGTTATGTTCTATCTAAAGCTAAAATTGGAATTTAGATCACTGTCTTTCGATAAGCTAAGGTTAAAATAAACCTCAACAGGAAGCTGAACGAGCTAAATAAATTATTTCTCCCTAATCATGATCTAAGTCAAGACAATGTTTAATTTGATTTTGAAATCACCATATCTTAATACTAATAAGTAAGATATATTTTAGTTTTGAGAACTGATATAAACCTAATAAGGGTATGGTTAGCAACCTTATGTGAAGATTTAGGGCTATTGCCCAATTTCGTTGATTTAGATTACTGTTTCTCAATGAACTCCTTGATGAGACCTCAAATCTTAATAACTTCTCTTTGTGAAATGGGTTTTAATAAGAAAGGCAATTCTAAGGTGAGGAACCCAGGGGTTGGGAAAAGACTACCCTAAAAGGAGCGTCTTAAAGTATAACTTTAACTCAACGTAAGTAACACCTTAAAGTTAAGTAGATCTTTTCGAGGTGGATTTGAAGGTTGATGGCACAAGTCAACTGCAGGGTTGTACCTTCGAGAAGATTAGGATCTTCTCGAAGATACAACAATGCAGGTGACTTATGGCGACACCCTTTGCATTGATCGTTAAGATTTACACCTTAAACTCGAACAAGTTTTTACTCCGGGACTGGTTAGGAATGTGGTCATGATATGAGGCTGCCCTGGAGACTCGGGGTACCTTGACACACAGGGTTAACAAGGGTTGACCCAGTATGTCAGCGTATCCCTAGTCCTTGAGAACATCCTTATATCATTGTCATATTATTAATCCGTTCCTGAGTGAATAACTTGGGATAGGGGAGGCTGACAAAAGTTAGTGTAAGACATTCTACATAACATAGGAATGGGGTGAAGGACGTATTCCAGATTGACGAGTATGCCATCAAGGAATACGAGACATAAGCAGTATGTTTCAAATCTTTGGCCAAAGTATCGCAAGCTGCTGATTGCGTTGTCCTATGTCACCTAGTCTGAGGGACGAGATGCCGATGAATAATGGTAACAATTATTCAGATAGGTTCCTTGGACAGAGCATTCTGAATCCTGGATTAGGGAAGAGAACCGCAAGAGTGATGTGTTAAAATAAAAATGCCAACTCTTTGATACTCATGAATAGATCGGTAGATTACCGAGTCATGGAATGAATAGATCGGAGGTACTCCGAGTCATCACAGCTGCATATGGTTATCTGTTATAAGAATGATTGTTATGATTTGAGAGTTCTAAATTATGTATTTAGAACTAGGATGCACCTATCAAAAAAAATAAAAAAAATTTCTTGTTCTAATGTACTAAATTGAGGACGTTACATCTTGGTGTCAGAGCTGAAGGTTGCAGCTCTTGGACCTATTGTGTCCATAATCTGATAAAAACATGAATTTTCTTGTAACAGAAAATGGTTAGAACAAGAGGAAACGTTGCGAATAATGCTCCACCAGAAGGAGGGGCGGCAACAACCCAAAAGCTTGATGAGATCCTTGCTGCCCTATTGGACACAAGAGATCGTTTGGCTGTACTTGAACAGCAAGTAATGGGAAATGAGGAGGAAGATGAAGCTGGTAACAACAATCAGCAACCTCCTGAGGACAACCCCGATATGGGTGTTGATAATAACGTTGGAAATGCACCTGTCCAACTAAAAAACAAAAAGGCCAGGTTGGCAGCAGAACTCACTAATGATATAAAAAGGATAAGCCCACCTAAATATGATGGCACCACATTAGGAGATGGAGCTGAGAACTGGCTCAGTGAAATGGAGAAGTACTTTGCAATAAGAAACTTCTCAGAGGAAACCAAAGCTATTTGGGGAGCCTATCAGCTTTCCCACGAAGCATCTTCGTGGTGGGATAGCCGTAAAGCTGAGCTAAATATTGATGAAACCAATATTACTTGGGATCAATTTAAGGGCTATTTTAGGCAACGTTGGCTGCCACAACTTTTCTATGATCAGAAAATGACAGAATTCCAGAACTTAGCTCAAGGGAAGCTAACGGTAACTGAATACTGGGAGCGGTTTACAAAACTCCTCAAGTATGTACCTGTAGTATCAAACTGACGAGAAGTTCAGAATATGGAAATTCATCATGGGACTGAATCCCGTGATAGGGGGAGAGGTCGATGTTCACAGTCCAACCACTATGGAAGGAGTTGTTGAAAAGGCCATAAGACAAGAACATAAATTAAAGGCTATTTCTGCTCATAAAGAGGAAGTGCGGAAGAAGATTGCAAACCCTTCTTCAACTTCACTTGCACCCAAAAAGGGACCATGGAAAAAGTTTGGAAACAGTAAGTAAGTTTCCAGGGGATAATAGTAAGAAAACAGTAGCAAATAAGCCTGCTGGAAATGTAAGGGATAATTTTGCCAAAAATTATAACAATGGGCAGAAGCCCTATGGAGGACAACGTGATAATTACAAGGCTGGAGGTAATTTTGAGCCTAAAAAGGGACCTGTAGGAGGCTGCTACAATTGTGGAAAAGACCACTACGCAAATCAGTTCCCTTTGAAGAAGGATGATCGTAATCAACAGCATAAGATACATGCTGCAGTAGCAGACAAGCAAGCTGAAAAGTAAGTGACACCTATAGAAGTTCCGGGTAAGTTATTTGGCATACCTGTCACTATTATTTTTGATACAGGAGCTACTGAATGTTTTATTTCTAGTAAACTTGCTTCTAAACTTAAAAGAAAGGCTGGAAAAATGGATAAATCTTGGACTGTACAGTATGGTAATAATTCTGTTCATACAGTGAGTATGTGTCTTTTTGGGGCAGTCCTTGACTTACCTAACTTTTCCACTGAAGTTGACCTCTATGTTACACCTTTGGGATCGTATGACATTGTCATCGGTGTCAATTGGTTAGCTGACCATAAAGCAAAAGTAGACTGCTATGAAAAGAATATAAAATGTTTAGATGATCGGCTGAAAGCAGCAGAGATTCAAGGTGTGAAACGGGAAATTTCAGTTAGAAAACTGTCAGCTATGCAGCTTAAAAAGGCTAAAAACAAAGGATGTACCCTTTATGTAATAAAGATATCTAAATTTTCAGAAGAAGATGGTGATTCCATGAAATGATTTCCACTGTTGCAAAGTTTCAAAGACGTTTTTCTGGAGGAATTACCAGGTTTACCACCCAAGAGGGAATTTGACTTCACCATCGAAATCAAACCAGGAACGGAACCTATTTCCAAAGCACCTTATCGGATGACTACTACAGAGTTAGTAGAGCTTAAGGCACAATTGCAAGAACTTTTGTCTAAAGGTTTGATTAGACCAAGTGTTTCACCTTGGGGAGCGCCAGTAATATTTGTGAAAAAGAAGGATGGAACACTTAGGCTGTGTATTGATTATCGGATGTTGAACAAAGCAACAATCAAGAACAGATACCCACTTCCAAGGATCGACGATCTATTTGATCAGATGCGTGGGGCAGCGGTTTATTCTAAGATAGATCTTCGATCTGGTTATCATCAATTAAGGATTAGAGAAGAAGATATTCATAAAACAGCTTTCCGAACAAGGTACGGACATTATGAATTCACGGTTCTACCCTTTGGATTAACTAATGCACCCACAACTTTTATGAACTTAATGAATAATATCTTTCAAGAATATTTGGACAAGTTTGTACTTGTATTCTTGGATGATATTCTCATTTATTCTAAAAATGTCGAGGAACACAATGAGCATTTGAAGATAGTTTTGGGAATTTTGAGAAAAAGAAAGTTGTATGGTAAGTTATCCAAATGTTCTTTCTTTGATACAGAAGTTCACTATTTGGGTCATGTCATTAGTAAAGAAGGAATTGCTATGGATCCTTCAAAAATAGTGGCAATAACTGAGTGGCCTGCACCAAAGAATGTGCACGAAGTAAGAAGCTTCATGGGTCTTGCTGGTTATTATAGAAAATTTGTTAAGGATTTTTCTAAAGTGGCTGCACCGATAACTTCATTGCAGAAGAAGGATAAGAAATTTATTTGGAATGATAAGTGTGAAACTGCTTTCAAAATTCTGAAAATTCAGTTGACTTCCGCACCTATTTTAGCTGTACCAGACCCTAATGGGAGCTTTACTGTTGTAACAGATGCTTCTGGGGAAGGCCTTGGAGGTGTTTTGTTACAAAATGATCAAGTCATAGCATATGAAAGTAGAAAACTTAAGTTACATGAGCTGAATTATGCTCCTCATGATTTGGAGCTTGCTGCCATTGTTCATGCACTTCAAGTCTGGAGACACTATTTACTTGGGAAACCTTTTGAGTTGAAAACTGATCACTTAGGACTGAAATATATTTTCACTCAGCCTAATCTAAATGCCAGACAGAGAAGGTGGTTAGAGTTTTTATCTCAATATGATTTTGATATTAGCTACATCAAAGGGAAAGAGAATAGGGTAGCAGATGCTCTAAGTCATAGGAAGCACATTTCTGCTCTTATAACATTAAGAACTCAGTTTAAGGATGAGGTAAAAAGTGCCTCAGAATCTGATATATACTTTCAGCAAGTAAAAGTAGCGCTTGCTGCAGAACCTAATGATGAAAGGTATAAAGGTTTTCATTTTGATAATGAAGGAATCTTATGTTATGAAAACAGGGTATACGTACCTATGCTGAACGATTTGAGAAAGAAGTTGTTAGTTGAATTTCATAATTCACCCTTCTCTGGACACCCGGGTATCACAAAAATGCTCGCTGATCTAAAACAACAATACTTTTGGAAAGGTATGAAAAAGGATGTTATTGATTTTGTGACTCATTGTCTGGAATGTCAGCGGGTTAAGGCAGAACACATGCACCCTGCTGGACTATTATATCCCCATAGCATACTGCAGTACAAATGGCAAGTAATAAGCATGGACTTTGTACAAGGGTTACCTATGTCTAGGAATAAACATGATGTTATCCTGGTAGTTGTTGATAAACTAACTAAGGTAGCTCATTTCATCGCTGGAAATCTAAAGGATGATTCACTAGTGTTGGCCAAAAGATTCGTGCACAAAATTTTCAGGTTACATGGTGTACCAGAATTGATTATATCTGACAGGGATCCTAGAATGACGTCAAGATTTTGGCAAACGCTTAATACAGCTCTTGGAACGAAACTAAACTTCAGTTCTGCATATCATCCGGAAATGGATGGACAAACTGAGAGAGTAAATCAAGTGTTGGAAGATATGTTGTGAATGTATTACATGGATCAACAGTATAAATGGGAAGAGTATCTTCCACTAGTTGAATTCGCATACAACAACACTTATCACTCATCTCTTAAAATGACACCTTTTGAAGCACTTTATGGAAGAAAGTGCAGAACCCCTGTTAGCTGGGATAGTATTGAGGATAGAGTGGTAATTGGACCAGAGATCCTCACTGAAATGGAACAACAAGTTAAGTTGATTCGAGAACGATTAAAGGAAGCAACAGATAGGTAGAAGAGCTATGCTGACCTTAAGCGGGTTGATCAGAAGGTTTGAGCTTGGTGAGAAGGTTTTTCTTCGTGTTAAACCCAGAAAGAGTTCTATAACTTTTGGCAAGGCTGCCAAGTTGTCACCTCGTTACATGGGACCTTTCAAAATTGTCGAAATAATCAATCCTGTAGCTTATCGATTAGCATTACCACCTGCTTTGTCTCGCATGCATGATGTTTTCCATATTTCTTTGCTTAAGAAATACGTTTCAGATTTGTCACATGTCTTAAATTGGAATTCCTTGTAGGTCCAAGACCCAGGAATAATCGTGGTTAAACCCACACGAGTGCTGGAAACTCACCGAATTGCATTTGAGAAATCATGAAATACAGCAATGTAAGGTCCAGTGGGACCAGTTTAACGAAGAAAGTGCAACTTGGGAAAATCTGGAAGAGATGAAAATTGCTTTTCCTTTTCTTTTTCAACAGAATGAAATCTGTTGACAAAACATTTTTTTATGAACTTATCTTTTTCATGTCTATATGAAAGCCAGATTGAGGCAAACATTATTCATGTCTGAATAAAATGTATCGTGACATTGATTTCTGGAACTATTCAAGTTGGAAATAGTCTTATTGTATTGTGAACTAATAAATTGGTTGACCTGAAGGTAAATCAAATATGTAATCATCAGGACGATGAATCTTTTAGGAGGGAAGCATGTAACACTCTGAACTATTGTTACTTCCTCCTGAGCATTCAAGTGTTGATATATGATTTCTTCTGTATAAGGATGTGTTCCTTTGATTGTGAAGTCATGCTTGATATGGATTTTATCTTCTTTGCTCTTGAAGATCTTTGACTGAGTCAGGATATGCTTGGACTCTTTTATTTCTTTCATTTTTAGCACCTGAGTTCAATCTGATTTCGGGATGAATTGTGGATTTACCCATCTTTATGACTCAGCCTTGGATCAGTGGCATTGATCCAAGAGATGTTTTAAGTTTATTCTGGATGAACAAAAATTATAGACCTTACGAAGGTTGCAAGGTCTGAATGTGTTGAATGAGCAATTCAGGAGTTAACTCAGGCTGATCTTGTTAAATGAAAATCGGTTCCAAATACCGTAACATCGGGAAGGCCTAGACCTTAAGCCAGGTAATAAATTCTGGTGTATACTACAAGCTTATTATCAATGCCAGATAGAATCCATTTCGGGAATGTTATATCTGTTGGTTCTAATACTGATCAAACCTACTTGTGGGACCTAGACTGGATTTATTAAGGTTAATAACCTAAACCTAAACTATAACCTATTGGTTAAATTATTAGTAATCTAACCTAGCCCTAAACTATAAGCTAAATGTTCCTAAGGTTAGCCACCTAGCACTATGGAAGTAAGACTAAAGTATTACCTTATGATCTAACCTATGTTTCTAACCTAACTAATGATCATGGATGAAGGGGGACCTATGAAGGGGTGCGAGCCATGGGCGGTAGTTTCTATGGCATTTATGAGGTGGATAAGGATGAAGGACTTGGGATTTGGTGGAGGTTGTAAATATCTATTGAGACCGACGTGGCAGAGTCGCCAAATCTGGGAATGGTCTTTTGTTTGCATTTGTCAATCACCAACTTTGGCGGTCGGTGGCAATGGAGATTGGGTGGGAATCTTGGAGTTAATGTCATTGATGAACTTCGGTTCCTGAGCATGGATTGCTCGGGAAGGCATGCAAATGGAAAACTAGTTGGTTGTTTGGTTTTCCATACGCTCCGGTTTTCTCTCTGTTTGATCACTGGTTCTTTGAACCAGTCTACTTTGTGTTGCATGGCAACTATGAGAATATCTAGCTCTTTTCTCTGTCGGGGAAAGTTTATAAGACATGAGGGTAACAAATTATTGTTGCTGAATCTATCGTGGAAGAAGAGGAGAAGGAGTGAGCACATTCAGAGGTCTTCTTCAGATTTTTAAGTGACATTACCAGGCATGATAGGCCCTGACTTTTAAAAATTTTTGCTTTACTTCAAATGCTTTCATTAAAACAACTCTGTTCAGGTGATTTCAGTTTAGTTGGTTTGAAGCAATGTATTGGTTCTTCTTTTCCTATGGAATTAGGAATCTCGGATTTTTAGAAGACCTTGTTGGAATGGTTACTGTATTTATTCTTCCTTTTGGTTTCATTTCGATTACAGACCGGCTATGCTTTTATTGTTGATTGAATCCTGTTGAATCTTGCTGTGAATACTTGAAGTTCCTTCTGTTTGGAATGCTTGCTGTGATTATACTACTTGAATGCGACTATTATAGAAGTCCTTACTGTGTTTGCTGATTTTGGGTTAGAATCTGTTGAAAGTTTGCAAGGATTATATATGAAAATGACTCAGTGAGAGTCCTTGTAATGTTTCGTATGTTTTCAACTTCTGTATGAAGCTTAGTTAGTGAATACTGTTGCATTAGTTATGAATACTGAAATGGACAGTATGTTTCGACTTCAGTTGAGAGTCTTTGTAATGGTATTTAGCATGATATTGTTGGAACTTCTTTGTAATGTAACTAGTATGTTACGACTACTGTATAAGCTTAGTTGCAGAATACTATATGCTCAGTTTTGACTACTGTTGCTGAGTCCTTGAAACGTAATATGTTGCTTAACTTCTGTGTATTTCGTTGTGCTTACTGTTGGAATACTGAAATGGATAGTATGTGATTACTGTCTGCAGAAGCTTGTTGTGAATACTGTTGGTTTTGATTCAGTTGGAGTCCTTGAATTGTTGTCGTAGTGAATTTCGACTTCAATCAAAGCCCTGGTTGTGAGTACTTAGTTGTATTTGACACTATTGGAGTCCTTGATATGTTGCGAGTTGGCTCGATTCTGTAGAATTAAGTTCTCGTAGACTGTGCATGCATATCGTACAGACTCTTTCTTATAATTGTTGTGTGATATTCAGTTCGCTTCTGTGGAATTAACCCGGGATGTGGTTTTTTTTACCAACTTGACTCTATTTGAGACCCTATTGAATTTCATAGTAGCTCGACTTCGGATGAAGCTTTGAGGAAATTATTGATGTGGAATTCGGCTTCTGTGAAGTCCTTGTTGTGATTATTCTTCTTGAAATCAGCTTCTAATATAAGTCCTTGCTGTAAAATTCATAGGGATTTGATTTAGTTGAATGAAGCTGTGCATGTTTGTGTTTAGACTTAGTGTGAATATCGCTGTATTTGCATATGGAACGTCATTTGTTTTAGTGTTATCTAGTCTCGTGGCTGAATTGTGATAAAAAGCTCCTAGCTGTGCCCTATTAAACGATGGCGATGGATATATTCATGTTGATGAATGATATGAAAAAGATTTTTTGAGTCTGTTATGGTTGGATTACTTACTATTGCTTGTCGCGAGAGCTCTTGTATTGCTTAATAGCTACAGGTGATTTTTATAATTGGATTTAGATGGAACTGTAGTTCTTCTTGTAATCTCGACTGTTTAGTCGCATGCGTAAATGTATTTGCATTATTCTAAAGGAGTCAGTACAGTCCAGAACATTATGATTTAGGAATCTGATTGACTCTGTTTCTTTCTTCTAGACTGTAATTTATATGTTGATGTATAATAAGTTGAATAGGAAAATTCTCTCTCTCCTAGTCAGGAAACCTTGTGTGCTTTCTTCTTGCATCCTTTTGCGATCTCTACGGTAAGGGCATAACAAGAATAAACTGTGGTATTTTATGGAGAGACTGGTATAAAATGTGTGTTGCTGTATAAATAGGTATACTTGTCAATACCATTGAAATGTGTTATGATGATAAAAGAATTAAGACAGTGAGCTTGTTGAATGTTTTAACTGCCTTTGAGAAATTGTTAGAAACAATCTTGTAGGAGTTTTGTTGTCTTTAGAATGGTTGTATTCATATGTTCTTAGTCTCTAACATATAGGATGAATAGCCTGATTTAAGTTTGGAATGTGAAGAAATGATTTCATATAAACAGGTTGTTTAATGAGAACAATTGGTGGATTGCAATTGTTTTAAGAATTAGTGCTTATCATGCTCAGTTCACCGAACTGACCCGTGTTGACAATTTTTTCAGATGGTTGCCGTAAGTGGTAAAGGCACGCAGATCTGATATGATGTTCAGATTGTTTAATTTGGTTTTATGATGAATTCCAACTTGATTCTCTAAATGTACTACTTGAAGAAAGATGTTCTTTTGCTGTTGAGTATTGTATCAAATATGCTGATTGCATAAAATGTATTTGATTATCTTAGAAATGAATGAAATGAGGTATTTGTTACTTATGAGTTTGCATTCGTATCTTGATGGATTGAACTTCTTCGGTCCGAATGATTTTAAGAGCATTGTTATTATTGTATACCTTGGAGACATTTGGGATTCTCTAAGTAAGCTTTGCAAAGATTATGTGACTGAATACTTGTGAATGTTTAGTAGTTCTGTTATGTTCTATCTAAAGCTAAATTGGAATTTAGATCACTGTCTTTCGAGAAGCTAAGGTTAAAATAAACCTCAACATGAAGCTGAACGGGCTGAATAAATTATTACTTCCTAGTCTTGATCTAAGTCAAGACAACGTTTAATTTGATTTTAAATCACTATATCTTAATACTAATAAGTAAGATATATTTCAGTTATGAGAACTGATATAAACCTAAAAGGGTATGGTTAGCAACCTTATGTGAAGATTTAGGGCTATTGCCCAATTTCGTTGATTTAGATTACTGTTTTTCAATGAACTCCTTGATGAGACCTCAAATCTTAATAACTTCTCTTTGTGAAATGGGTTTTAATAAGAAAGGCAATTCTAAGGTGAGGAACCCAGGGGTTGGGAAAAGACTACCCTAAAAGGAGCATCTTAAAGTATAACTTTAACTCAACGTAAGTAACACCTTAAAGTTAAGTAGATCTTTTCGAGGTGGATTTGAAGGTTGATGGCACAAGTCAACTACAGGGTTGTACCTTCGAGAAGATTAGGATCTTCTCGAAGATACAACAATGCAGGTGACTTATGGCGACACCCTTTGCATTGATCGTTAATATTTACACCTTAAACTTGAACAAGTTTTTACTTTGGAACTGGTTAGGAATGTGGTCATGATATGAGGTTTCCCTAGAGACTCAGGGTACCTTGACACACAGGGTTAACAAAGGTTTGACCCAGTATGTCAACGTATCCCTAGTCCTTGAGAACATCCTTATATCGTTGTCATATTATTAATCCAATCCTGAGTGAATAACTTGGGACAGGGGAGGCTGACAGAAATCAGTGTAATATATTCTAGCATAACATAGGAATGGGGTGAAGGACGTATTCTAGATTGATGAGTATTTCGTCAAGGAATACGAGACATAAGCAATATGTTTCAAATCTTTGGCCAAAGTATCGGAAGTTGCTGATTACGTTGTCCTATGTCACCTAGTCTGAGGGATGAGATGCCGATGAATAATGGTAACAATTATTCAGATAGGTTACTTGGACAGAGCATTCTAAATCCCAGATTAGGGAAGAGAACCGCAAGAGTGATGTGTTAAAATAAAAACGACAACTCTTTGATACTCATGAATAGATTGGTAGATTACCGAGTCATGGAATGAATAGATCGGAGGTACTCCAAGTCATCACAGACTGCATATGGTTATCTGTTATAAGAATGATTGTTATGATCTAAGAGTTCTAAATTATGTATTTAGAACTAGGATGCACCTATCAAAAAATAAAAATTAAAATTCTTCTTCTAATGTACTAAATTGAGGACGTTACATATGGTCTCACTTCTTATGCTTTATATTAAGGTAGTTTTCTAATTTGTAGATTATGTCATTTTGGGTGTAAATTCCTATCTCAAGTGTCTAACTTACACACATGCATACATTTGGAATGCTTGATGAAAGCCCCTTTTTTCTCTTTAATTATTTATTATGTTTCTCTTGTTAGGAATATTGTGCTATTACTCACATAAAAGTGAGTTAATTATTAAAATATTTGTTTATAAGTATATTGAATAGTGTAATTAGTTGTTAGTAATAAATAAAAGTTAAAAATACTATGTGTGTGAGTTGGTTAGGTTAATTAATAGATATGTTACAAAAAAAAACATGGCTCTCATTATAGTATTGATGTTCAAGTAATTGTAGGAGGTTGCATTACATGACGTGGTCCTATAAATGTAATATCTCTCATGTTGGAATGTGATAGAAGAAGTAAGTGTATTGTGTTATTATTAATGTAATAGGAATGTTTTGTGTTTAGTTTATGAAGCTCTACCAAATTTTTCATTTGGTATCAAAGTAGGCTAATTATTATATGGTGATGGAAGATCAAGTGGTTCATATGATCAACTTTTACCATTATGTGTTGTCCTGAATCATGTTGGGGGAAGATAAATAGGAACACATGAGGTGTTAATTGTAGAATAAAATATCTCTATAAGTAGTATAGGAATATTTGAAATAAGAGGAACATCACATGGTTTTTCAAATCTTGCCATAGATAAACATTAATAAGATAATTATAGTTTTTAAAGATAATATAGTCTTATGTTTGGTCCTTTTCACATTTTTTGAAGATTATAAAGTTTCGAAATCACTTGCTTCATCATTATTGGGGAGTCACAATTAATTATAAAAAATGTTGTGGAAAAACTACATGGGATCTTAATTTAGACATCTAAAAAGGATATGAACGTTATATATGATTACCTTCTTGTCTATTAGTAGTAGTAGTAGTTGCAATCAGCCTATCTATTTTATACCATCATGTAGAACCATGGATTCTTTGTATAAACATTGTACATGTACATAATATACTATCATTCAATATACACATGCCAAGAAGATGTATGCACAATATAATAATCCAACACATATGTCATATATGCATCGATGGTTTTGACATATCTATGAAAAAAAATGTAGCTCTATTCATGCGTATCTCATCATATCACGTGGATAGGTTTTTGGGAGCTTTTTCATTCTAACCTATATCCATATGGAAATGTTTGATCAAGTTAATATAATTTATGTAGGTTCATGGTTAGTATTTATTTCCAATCATTCACTTTCCAATTTGATCATAATTACATGCACCTTTCCCCACATTCATATCTTTATCCTTATATTCAGTATTATTTCACAGTCAATATGTTTCACTGATTAATAATAAGAAAATTTCTTTAGTTTCAATTTGCATCCTTTTTTTAGATATTTCAAATCATCCTTGGCCCACTATTTTACAGTTGTATTTTATAGAACTTGTTCTCAAGCATTGGGTCAACATCAACTCCTCAAAATTCTCCTACAACACCTTTCCACCTTAAAATACACACAATGTCCATGAAATTTTTAAAGGTGCATTAATATTTTTACAAAAGTCCAAAACTATGGTTGTTTAAACTTTAAATCATAAGTTGTGTCCAAAATATTTCAAAACCATATAATGTTCATTTGGCTAGTATATGTTCTAATAGAACTTATAACCTATTCATGATTTTAAGGTTTACATCTAGAAAGTGGTGGCATTTTTTTAAGGAGGGTAAAAAAATAAATAGTGGGGTAATTATAAGTGGTTTGAATTTTAATATTGGTCAACCTAAGTTTATGAATGGATTTCCTTGTTATAGTTATGGTAAAAATAGGAACTCAATATCAATAATAGGGTATAATAATTGATATTATAAAAAAATAGTAGGCATGTTCCTATAATAAAAAATTATATTGTCATTTTAACAATTCAATAGTGATTTTAAGTTAAAAGTGTCAGAAAGAGAAACAATTTTTTTTCAATATAAATGGATGCATTTTTGTAGGAAAACCCAACATCTGATATGTATATAAAAAATAGGTTGAATATATCTCTCCTAACAACATTGTGTAACTAAGTTTCATCCACCACCCTACTGAGTAATCAACACATCAACCAGATGATGGATGCAATAAAGGAAGGAGATCACTTAGTGACCTCTTGTTAGTCACTAGTGACAGGGCCATATAATGCATTAATGAAATTTTTTTTTTTGGAAAAATGAACAAATACCAATGAAAATTATAAGTTGAAACCATATATCATATCATATAATTTGTGATCAGAGTGCTAACAATCCAAAATGGTGACTACATATGAAGACAATGAGGACTGGGTTCTCATCATTTCCTATTCAGAATTTTAGTTTTTTGTGGTGTGTAAAATATAAATAAATAATATGAGTATGGAGTTTCAGTCTTTTACCTTGATGTGATGATGATGCAAGATATCCATACCACAAGTATTGAAGTAAGAGATGTTCTTGAAAAAGTAGGTGGTAGATGTGATGTTCCCACTACTTTTGACTGGCTAGGTTTATGTTCTCAGAATTGATTGATATTGTTCACTATTTATGGATGATGTATGATAATACCATGGATTAGTCAATGAAGGGTGCCAATTCTAAGTTTGATGTGTTTTCACAATAAATTACAAGCACTAATGTGGCACATTGAAAGGTCAATACCATGTGTAAGATATGAAGTGAGCATATTGCTTAGTCAAAAAGTTTTATTTTTCCCCATCTTTGTACTAAGGGGTAATTTTAGGAATATTGTGTTATTACTCACATGTAAGTGATTTAATTAGTAAAATAGTTGTTTGTTATGTGTGTTTAATAGTGTAATGAATTGTAATAATAATTCATAGTTAAAAATAGTATATGTGTGTGAGTTAGTATATGTTAAATAATAAATGTTACAAAATTTATTGTAATGGTTCTCATTATAGTCTTGTGGTGAGAGTAATTATAAGAGGTTAGTTTACATGATGTGGTCCTATAAATGTAATAGAAGACGAAGCAAGTTTTTTTTGTTTAATGTTTTTAAACTCTACAAAAAAAATTCATTTCCTTAGGTTTTTATAGGTTTATGGTTATTGAGTTCTTCTTGTATGTACAAAAGTATTTCTATGTTGTCTAAATTACATATTAGCCCTTAATATTATTGGTTTTCATCCTTTTTCTTGGATTTTGTTCCTATCTATGATTCAAAATATTCAACATGTGTAATAGTGTATCTATCACCAATAACAATAGTTTTTCCTTTGTTGTAGTGTTTTTATTTTTAATAGTATTTTTTTGGTAGGTTTTTTTATGTATTTGAGATATATAGAGATATCTTTATGTTAGTGTACTCATTCATTATTTTGTAGCTTATTTTCTTATGATAGTCTTGTAGGATTCTAGCCCATATATAACTATTTGCAACATATTTTTATTTATGCTAGCATATTTGTGTAATTCTATAACATATGCATTATTTGTCTCCTATATATAGGTCTAATGTATATGTTTCTGTTTGTAGTTTTTCAATTTTGACAATGGTATATTTGAGCATCCTAGAAACACATCTTTGTTTGAATTCTTTCTATATGTTTTAGCATATTTTTCACTTCTTGTTGTGCATATTTGATTTCTTTGTAGTGCATTTATCTATATTAGTAGCATATTTACTCATTGAATAATTCCTATAAGTTTTAACATCTACATTATGTCTGTAGTGTATGCACTATGCATTTAATCATATTTTATTATTGTATTTGTGTATTTGATTCAATGACTTATAGTTTTTTTAATCTACTTTTACATGTTTCTAACTTGTTTGTAGCTTCAAAATGCATGAAAAATCAAGGGATCAAGAAAACTAATGAAGTTTGTGTGTATTTATTTCATAGTTAAATATTTAATTTCAATTGATTTATTATTTAATTTATTTTTCTTTTGTATATTGTTTAAATCATCATCTTGACTATTTATGATCTTCCCACATGCTTAAAGGTTACCTTGGGAATAAACAATAGTTTATATGCCTTTTTCACCTTCTATGGTCTAATGACTAGGAATTAATTACCAAACCATTTAGAAAAATCATATATACTAGTGGGCTATATAAAATTGAGGAAGGAACTAACATTTTTTGTGAATCTCCACTGAATTGGATGGATTAAATTGATGAGGGATTTGACTCTCCAATACCCATACCTTAGACACTAATTCAACATGTAATCGGACATCATGTACCATAAGTTATTTTTAAAAGTCCTGTTATCCAAAATTCACCCCCCCAGGGTAATTTCGATAACATGCATCAGAATACTCAAGTCCCAGGCAAATAGATTGATTCAAGGCAAAAATCATGTTTCTGGGGTTCCCTCGGCTTTTTTCTAACTCTCCTGTCCAAGAAGAAATCCCAACAGGTTGAGAAAATGGAAGAAATGCAGAAAACAAGTTTGTGGCAGAAAAAATCATGAAAATTGGCTAAGTCCTGGTCCAGGCGGCCCTTGGGATAGTTGGGACGTCGGGGCACGAACCGGCTGAAAATCCTCTAGGTGGTCCGCGTAGCAAAGGGACATCCGGGCTGTGGGGATGCGCAGGATGCGAAAGGGAGAACCGGCCAAAGGAAAAAAAAAATTGACTAACTGTTGTGTAGAACAGGCTAGGACATCTGGGCCGTGAGGACGCGAAGGACACGAACTGCCCGGATCGGCCGGCGTAGGGAACTTTTGTCTGGGACAGTTGGAACAAAGGGATGCGTGGGACACAAAAAGCTAGAAGAGCCGAGAGCCAATGAGAGTATGCCACGTGTCTTTGCCTCAAAGAGGGACAGGGAAGCCCGAATCAGGCGGATTGAAGAAATTTGTCCTAGAAGGTTTGGGACATCCGGGCCAAAAATACGTGAGGGACACGAAAATACGGGAGGCCCGCGGACGAATTAGAGTAGGAAACATGTCCTAAGGTGGGGGAAGTGCGGAGCTCGGGGAGGACGTAGAGAATTTGGTAAAAGTTTTGGCCAAAAAGCTAAAAGGTAAAAGATGCCCCGCACCCCTGTCAACCAACCAAAGCATGCCACGTGTCCCAAGTGGCGGGGACATGGGGAAAAAATGGAAAATTATCCAAAGTGATAAAAACATCAAAATTTCAAAGGGAAACTCACGGAAAGGTAGAGGAGAGAGAATTGTGCAGCCAATCAGCGCCCGACACGTGTCATCCAAGTGACAGAGCACGGGAAAAAATTCAAATATATGTTTTTCCCTGTTTTGTTCCCTAAATCTTTAGATCGCCATATCTTTTGATCCAGAGTTCGGATTTGCATGTTCTTTATATCATTGGAAAGATTATGAAATTATCTATAGGATTCCATGGTCAATCTTTAATTTTGGTTCACTTTGGAGAGAGAAAATTCAAGAAACGGCTCTGATGCGTGTTCATGGCCAGAAGTGACATTTCAGCAACCAAATTTAATACAGAATGGGTCGCACTCTCCTCCCATTTGGTCAAAATGACAGGGTATGGGTTTGTAAGGTCCTCCATGCTGATTTAATGTATTTGTAGTCAAGGAGGAATGGGCTACCATGTTTTGTACATTTTCTCTCTCATGGGCTCGACCCATGCATTGTAAAAAGCTAGATTTGGCTCATGATTACAGGTGGTTCATCTTTTCGATTCTGCCCTCCCTTCTTTTCTTCTCCAGGGTTGAAAATGGAGTTTGAACCTCCTCCCTTGCTCTGTAATGGCATTTTTTTCCTTTTACTATTGAAATGATGTTCTATGCAAACTTCTGAAGCAATTAAAACGTGTTTTGTGATGCATCTGTCCATCCTTGCTCATTTTTCGCTTGTTTTTTTCTTGCCTCTCTTCATTGCATGTATTTGTGCAAGTTTGAATGTTCATTACAGGTCTGGAGATGTGTTCATGGAGTTTTGGGACATTTTCTGTGTGAAATCTATCCTTGGGCCTGTGATGCATCTGTCCATCCTTCCCATTGCTCACCTCTCCTTGTTCCATGGCAGTTTTGATAGATGTTTAACATTCTCCTTCTTTGGTGTATCACCGTTTTAGTGTAGGATTTTGGTTTTTTTCCCTTTTCTCTCTCTCTCTCTCTGTCTCCTTGGCATGGTTAGATTAGGTTTAGATTAGCTTGCCTGCACTGGAATAGCTTGTGGCAGGTACTTTAGGAGCAGGAACCAGCCTTCTCTGGAGATTCCTTTCTCATTTCTGCAAGTCCCACACTTGGAGAAAGGTTTCAATGTTGTGCAATCACACTGGATGCTAGAGTGATCAACCTAGAAATCTGATCAACATCCAGGGGTGTTGTGATTTTGCACTAACAAGTCCCTTAGAAACCTTTTTAACCCTATAAAATAGCCTTATTTCCATAATTGTTGACTAGTATCATTAACAAAGAATTCCCAAAAATACACAACCCCTACCTTTGAGGTGAATTAGTGGGATATAACATGGTTGTACACCTATTTTACTAACATAGGTTATTTTCATTATGTTATTTAATTTCCCCTTGTGGAAAATAATCCAAAAAAACACAAACCTAAATTAATGGAACCTAAAATCATATACCAAATAAAAAAAATCCATGAAAAATAAAACCTTCTACTAATAATCCATTCACTATTACATTGTACAACGATTATATCCACAACCTCATAATCCAAAGTAAAATCCTAATAAACCAAAGAAAATATGATTATGAGGGTGATGTCTTGTAACACACTACACCTATTCATGACAAAATCAACCAATAAAACAAAGGGATCCTCTTGTGTCTGTAGACACAAAATCATGCGCTTTAGGCATTATTTAGCCTAGTCTCATACTACTATTTAGAGGGTTCTCAAGTGAAGAAATTACTAATTAATCCCATATTTTTGAAATCTTATTTTTACCTTTTATTTCATCATTCCCACGTATTTTTCTATACAAACCCATATATTTCGTAACTTTCCCGTCATGTTAGCCTAAAATCAGGGCGCCCTAGTCTGTATTGGGGTGCCCTAGTCCCGCCTGGGGCACCCCGATCCATGTTCTTATTTCCCAGTTCTTTTTAGGGTATTTCTATCTGTTTTTCATCCTTATATTTTTCCCAGTCATCCATGTCGGGGTTAATTATGAAATTAGAGCAAGAGAACCCTATAAATACAAAGTTATGAGACCATAATGAGGGTCCTAGCATCACATACTACTATTACTCCATTTAGAATTGCATTCATTACATCACTTGCATCCACATAGTGCCATGCATCAAGGCTAGGATATCTCTATCAACACACATAACATAGGGGGAGGATTATATTCTATTTAATGCACATATGTTATCACATTTTCTATAGTTATTATTGCTCGCTACTTCAAAAAGTGTGACTGACACAAGAGCACCTAGGGCACGACACACACACACACACACAAGAACTACATTTGGGGTCCCAAATGTAGTGGAATGCTAAGATTAGTAATCCCACTATTATGGTAGGTGAGGTCAGTCTTACCCATTCATTCTCCATCTTTTATTTTTGGGGGTTTTGATACTTCTTTGTCTTTTTCAGGTCATTTCTTCATCTTTCATTATTTCACACACTTGAAGTAGTTTGGAAAATCTAGTGTGACTGATAGAGAGAATTTTAGGACATCTTGTGACACTACCGAAACTAGATTTTGAGCAATTGCAGGAACCAGGGTGCCTATTCTACAGACTATTGATCTTGATATTTTATCACAACTTGTAGCAGAGGTACAAGATCTTCCTCCTAATCCCATAACCACATGTGCTACCATTCGTGAGCCATAAGAACCTTCCCACTCACTCATTCATTCTCTAGTATTGTGTGTAGCAGTCTCTACTGATGCCATAGTGGTCCCTACTTCTCCATCTCTATGACTAAATCTCCATCTCTCGCATAGTCCCACATGACCTAGTTCCTACTGTTTGTATGATTGATCGGATCCATTCTGACTCGTCACTTACTCCTGATGATGCTAATGCTATGGTACCCTATACAAAACCTACTCCACACTACTCTCTTATTTTACCACCCTTTACATCACATCCCCTTATAGACAATTTACCACTTGAGGGTACAATTTAGGTGATTCAACATGGTGTCTTCCTCTTCGACTACCGATATTACTACTATTATTCCATATCAGGAGCCTTTACAATACATAGATGTTGTTCCATCATATGTGTCAACATCATCCTCTTTAGTTTTTCTGCCATTCACCTGCACCCTCTTCATGAATAATTGTTACTGGGAGCACATACCCCTCAATACTTCATACATGGCCACTATATATTCACATGATGGTCTCTCCTAGCATGGTTTTAAATTTGCAGACCTCCATCCTCCTTTATGTGATTCACATTTGTTTTATGGATACGTTATTATTAATGTTGCCTATGGTCTACATGTTTTTCATCTTTTAGTTCATCTTGCACATTATCATACCACTTCTTTGCTTACTCTTGGACACTCTTGGTTAGATTATATCGGTGGCACTCTAGATCATGATCATATATATATATATATATATATATATATATATATATATAGCATTTCCCATGACATTTAGCACTATGCACATTTGCAGTAGTTCCTTTGCTACTCACCTAAATTCACTATTTGGTATGCTCAGGGTTTTCCTTTACCTCCCTTTACGCATGAACAATACACCATGGTCATGTATATCTTACGTACTTAGGTTTATTTGGATGACCTACCACATACCAATTCCTATTAGATTTCTTGTGTTATCCCACATGATTTTGAAAACAATACAGATGACCTTTTAGATGATTTTGCTTTTCCTTTATATACTTGTAATAACACCAGTCTATCACCGCCTTATCTATGCCCTATTTCCACCCATTTAGTCGATGAATTCCACCTTTGTAGTCATCCATATACTATACACCTATTTGATTCCATACATGCATTACAAACTCAGTGTCATTCCATGGAAGCCATGATTGCATCTCGCATTGTTGAAGTTGAGAAACTTAAGGTGGCTTCTTGTTCTCATGATGGTACTCATTATCCACCTCACACACCATATACCACCACTTTTTGTGCTCTCATTGACCCTCCAAGTACACCATTACATCCACCTCTCATCTTTCCCTCTAATGCTATGAAAAAAGATGTTTTCATTTAGCTCCTTCATCATCAAATGATTACTCTACCACCTACTCGTCACTTCCCTCCTTCTTAACTAGTACACTACCATGATCATCCATATTGCCACTATCATCAAATGTACAAACATCACACCAATGCTAGTCATGATTTTTCATTCCTAATTACAAAACTCAAACAACTAGGACTTCTCTTCTTTGATGAGAAACCATCTCCTATTCACCATCCAGCCCATTGGGATTATTCCTCGTGTAATTCTTTAGTTATTAATACTCAAGTACCTTCTCCACAACAAAATTTTACACATAGTTCATTTTCCCCCCCATCGGAATTCACACTACATCATGTTCCCACATCCAGCTCCCCTCATTCATTCATTCTTCACGTGCATACATAATATGTTCACCAACACCATGTTTAGCTACTATATTTCCAACTATTATATCACGACCCTCCACTTCCACTATCGTAGGCATCAGTTGAGGGACCTCTTTCCTTTACCCTCATTGGTTAATTACTCTTTCATAAGTTCTTGGGGGGAGGGGGGTATGGAATCTCACCCCCCATACTAACATAATAACATCATCATCCACCACCCTTCTTTCCTCTCAACATACCATATCACACAACATAGCACCGCCATTACCTGATGACGCACTCACATGCTTTGGTTCACACTTTACTATTGAGGGATTACCATTACACCGAACCACACACAACACCATAAGTACTACATATTACATTTCACCCTACATTGCACCTCATACACCATCCATTTTACACTTACTCTACATTATACTAAGTCCTATTCTACACATTACATTCATTATGATATCTACACCCTTAGTCACATTCTACACTACACATTTTCACACCATACATTTTTCATATTATAGTAGGCATCATTACTTATGAATCTACTCTTGGATTTCATCCTTAAATCCTACATTTACACTAGGTTACATTATATATGGATCTATCTTTACATTTTACCGCTACACATTCTATTTCATGTCTCCACCTATCACTGCATATTACATATTGCATATTCTACACACCTTGCATTGCATTGTTCACACGACAAATTTATACATAATATATATTCTATATACCCCACTAGATTACATTACATATGGGTCTAGTTTTACCTATCATCATTACATATTCCTTTTCTATATACACGTATTATTACACTTCACACATTATATATCATATACACACTACATGACCTACATTGCATTACCCACATTGTGTATTTAAATATCATATTCATCACTGGGTCAATTATACTGCATTATTTTCTACACGATGTTGTCACCACCCTATGACATACTTTAGTTCCTCGGTCCATACTCGACTATCAAGGGGTTTACCAATCAAATGGGCATTACACCCTCCATGCGACATTTCCTTATGCAACATTTCCATGTTTAGTGACATACACCTTATGTTAAATTTTCACTCCATACCATCATCTTGTAGTGGCATATGACATTAGGCTCGAATCATCGCCTATTTTTATTCATCATGTAGTGGTATACACGCTTAGGGATAAATCATCACTCCCATCCTTCCATATTATAGTGATATATATGCTTTAGGGTTAAATCATCACTCACCCATATCCATCCAATTCATGATAGTGATATACACTTTAGCTATATGGTTCACGCACATCTCTCTACATGTCGCATCTCATCACCATTAGATATACACACTCATAACAACATGTGCTAGACACAACCAACACTACTTGATTATTTCTCGATGATGCATACTCTCATTTACGGTTCATTCTTGAATTGTTGATGGGGGAAAAAAAATGAAGCTCAATGCATAAAATTCCATCCACTTTGGTGGTCATGTTTCTACTATCCTACCATCTTGTATTCCATCCCATCCATCCACTAACATACTGCATTATCTTTAGGGCAATTTCTTTTGCTTGCTAGGCGCTTTTGCATTATCACTTTACTACACATGTTAGACTGATTTCTTATATGGCATTATCTAGATCATCCACACATGCGCATTCACACATTTGTTTAGTGTGATCATGAGATACAGGAATATTTACATGTGATATGGATGCTCACCTTTTACCCTTCCTACATATTGGTCACTGGAAGCATCCACATTCGTCGTATCCAAGGTGTTATTGTTTCATTTTGTACTTAACATCTTATATTACTTACTCATGCACACTTTGACATATTAGTTATATCTCTAACATGCTAATGGGGTGTTCCATGTGTAGCACTTGTTTTGCAGGAGTATACATGTCTCCATGACTCCTTGTTTGTTTTCCATTGTTATCTACCATTGGTTTCCATTTTATGTGGGCTTTTCCCTTTTCTTTTGTGCACACATTTTTATTGGTTTGCATGGCCATGACAACCTTATGTGTCTTGTGACATCGTGAGTGATTTACCATGTTTGGAACCCGCTTTGTGTGGTTTACTTGTTTTCTTGTGTGTTTACACTACTTTGTTTTGGTAGATACTACAGTTGTTCTATGTATTTTACACTTGTCTGATTGCATGCATGTGTTTTCAAACTAACACTTTTTTTGGCTAGCCATCCCCTTTTATGCATGCCTTGGTTTCTACGAAGAGCTTTCCAATTCCACCTTATAGGGTGGATTTCTACAAGTCAGAGTGCGGTAGGTCATCTTTTGGGGGCTGCATTCTCCTCTCAGAGGCAATGTCACATGTGACCCCATTGAGGAAGGTACATCATTAAGGGTTTTATAGAATAACAGAACATATTTACACTGGTTTAGTATAGTGCATTTTCTTCCCTTAGCATTATGGGTTTTACATACATAGCATGTGAGTTTAAACCAGTCTAAAAAATCCATACACAGTGGGTCTCTACAAGAAATGGTGTCACTTTGGCATTTCTGCAAACCAGTTACAAGCTTGGAGGTTACAGCGGGTGTGCCTCCCTACACTACTTCATCCAGTGGGCATCAAATCACCCAAAAAAACCAAGAAAGTAGAGATATATCTTCACACATTTCAGTAGAAATGCAGTTAAAGGATGGAGGACATAGAGAATTTCCTCCCTATACTTCTTCAACCAGGTTGGTAATGAGATCACCCAAAAAACTTGCCCCAGTACATGATATCCTTCTACACCCTTTTCTCTCAACATGAATCAAGTGCACCTATTCCATTTACAGTTTCCTAATTTCACGTATTTTACATTTGTGTACTTTACACATTTCCATACACATGTATATTTTACAATAATGTTTACATACATACATACATATATATATATATATATATACTATGATATATATATATATATATATATATAGTATATATATATATATATATATATATATTTGACTGATTGATAATTTTCTCCTTGCAAGTCTGGGTCATATGAGAAATAACAAATTGGGGGGGCTAGCAACAACAATGCTAACAAGGACATTGAAAACACACCATGAAAAAACTTTCCTTTACTGAATCATGTAGGTACACTACACACTATAATAGCTACACATGTGTTTTTCCCTATGTACACTCTCATCACTTTGTAATGCACATTTTTCATCTTTAGTAACCCATGCTCCTCCACTTTTTATTCTTGTCATTTCACGCTTGAGTTTATTCCATCGGCACATCTTCTTCTATACTTTATATGGATATCAGGTACACATCTCTATCTACTTTATCTTACCTAGCATTACTCTCATGAACATAAAGTTGGGGGAAAATGTAGACACAAAATCATACACTTTAGGCATTATTTATCCTAGTCTTATACTAATATTTAGAGGGTTATCAAGTGAAGAAAGTAATAATTAATCCCATCTTTTGGCCATCTTATTTTTACCTTATATTTTTTCATTCCCACGTATTTTTCTATACAAACCCATCCATTTCGTAATTGTCCTATCATGTTTGCCTAAAATCGGGGTGCCCTGGTCTCACTTGGGGTCCCTCGATCCATGTTCTTCTTTCCCACTTCTTTTTGGGTTCTTTATAGCCATTTTTCATCATTATCTTTTTCCCAGTTGGCCATGTCGGGGTTAATTATGAAATTAGAGCAAGAGAACCCTACAAATACAAAGTTATGAGACCATAATGAGGGTCCTAGCATTACATACTACTATCACTCCATCTAGAGTTGCATCCATTGGATCACTTGCATCCACATAGTGCCACGCATCAAGGCTAGGAGATCTATATCAACACACACACAACATAGAGGAGGATTCTATTTTAATTTATGCACACATGTAATTATGTTTTCTATAGTGATTATTGCTCGCTACTTCACAAAGTGAGACTGACACAAGAGCACCTATGACACAACATGCACACACACACACACACACACACACACACACACACACACACCATAACTACATTTGGGTCCAAAATGTAGTGCAACACTCAGATTAGTAAGCCCACTATTTTGGTAGGTGAGGTCAGTCCGACCCATTCATTTTGCATCTTTTATATTTGGAGTTTTGATGTTTCTTTGTCTTTTGTAGTTCAGTCCTTTATTTTGCACTATTTCACACACTCGGCGTAGTTCAGAAGATCATGTGTGAAAAATAGATAATTTTAGGACATCTTGTGACACTTTCGAAACCAGATTATGAGCATTTGTAGGAACCAGAACATCTATTCTATAGACCAGTGTGACTTGAGGTGGACCAGTACCTTCCTAGGCTCTGTTGTCTATTTATATCTCCCATATCTGACCTCTACGGTACCCCTGAGTAATTTTTTCTACTTCCAGGATATACAGTCATACTTGCGATAACCTACGAAAGTCTTCATCAATCAGCTAAGTTATTTCCTTTTACATCTTTACATATTTAGGGTTTTATTTCATTTATTATAATTATTTACGGATATTCCATATTGTCTTAGCATAGTTTATAATGTTTTAGTCCTCATATATTATATTAACTAATTACTATACATCTCATAGCTTAGTTTAATTTGATTTAATCGGTGTCCCATATGTTTAAAAGATAGAAAAATCAATGTGTCATATTTAACAACCCTGTCAAATGAAAAAATAGGTAAAAACTAAAATCAACAAGTAAAAACATTGATCTTCATATCCCTTATGTAAACCTTAACAAAGTAAATTTTGTTTGAAATCCAAAACCTCATGACCATTATCAATTCATGCTTGAACAATCTTAGCATTTAACTTAATAGTTGGTCAACTTGGTCTCCCAAATCAGTCCTATAAAATCATAACTTCTAGAGAAAAATCAAACAATCTAAAATTAGGCCACTAAACTAATCAAAACCAATTAGGACCTTAAACCACACAAATATAATTTTATCCTACATATCACATCATCAACCCTTTGCACATCATTTTTCTAGGAATGGTGAGAAATAGAGGATTCTCTTCAATGATTGTTGAATGAAAACTAAAACCAAATAAAATCATACAAGTTTGAGGACTTGTTCTCATATCCCTTTAATCACTACGAAATAGGATGTAACTACTTTAATAATTTTTATGATTATGCTAACTACACCTCCGTTATCATCAATTAATCCTCTCCCAACATTGCAATAAGTTCCATCTACAAAAATCTCACCACCCCCATTATTAAAAAGAAGCCTTCCTCCAAAATTGAAACATGATATACTTATGACTTATACACAGAGCTTGTTATCACCAACCCATTTCAATATGATGACATCAACACTATCCAAATTAATCATCTAAAGGTAACCTCATCAAACAAGATCAACAAAAGTGCACACTAATTGATTTCTTTTAGCATGAAAAATCTATCACACAATTCCAAGGATTTTTAATGGGTATCCCACTAAAGTATCAAAAAAAGGGATTTAAAGTCAACCTAAATTTTTTATCTTGTATTGAATAAGAATTTTATTCCTCAATCAAAATCAATATAAAAATAAAAACAATCACCATAAAACCAATCAAGATAATTAAAATAAAAAAATCACAATCATCATCATTCAAATCACAAACATCCTAATTACAAAAATCAAGATATAAAACCCAAAACAAAAAAATCCCACAACCACTAAACATATTTCAAACATCTCAAGAATATCAAAACAAAAACATCCCACACTAAATAAAAATATTTTAACACCCATAAAGAAGGGAAATTATTAAACTTTTCCTACACCTCTGTTAAAGTCCATAAAAATTCAAAATCTAAAAAAATATGTATATGTAAGAAAATCAATAAAACATTGGATGCACATGGATGTTCTCCTCTTCATTTATGTCCTTTTACACATCACTCATAACTATCATACATTCAATGATCTCTTGATCATTGTGTCTACACACATCCATTTGACCTTGGTCTTAGTTAACTAATAAATTAAATAATGGATTTTTTCCTAGATATACCTAGCACTATAACACAATTAAAACCTTTTTGTGAACATCCCTGAGAATATTGTTTGATTCTAGCTAATGTATTATCCATAATCAATTCCACTCCCTTCATCCATCGATTAGTGATTCTTAACCCCTTACCAAATAATTCAGAGAGAGTATTTAAAATCAAAATTAAAATAAAAGTCAAAAGCAATATACAATCTCTCTAGAGGTGTCTCTAGCATCTCTACTAGGGTTATGGATGCTTAGCTAGTAGCAAATAAATTCTACAACTAAAATCAGATACATCTCCATCAACAGTATAAATTTTTGGCTGATAGAAAATAAATGTACTACTAACCTTCCACACACCTTCCTTCACCAATTGTATATTCAAATTCATCATGTGTACATATTGGTTATTTTTTATTCACTTATTCCTTGTCAAATTTGATTGTTACTAAGGTTGGAAGCCAAAAGACACTAACTTAATGTCCTGCAGGTTTCCCAATTGTAGTGTCACACATAACTTGAAGGAGCTGAGGAGTGAAGTAACATGGTCGTATGTCACAATGTTCCATGCAATGAATAAATACACCACAGTGGCATGTGAAGAAGAAAAGTAATTACGTGTAAAAGAAACAAAATTTTAAAATTGGATTGGTCCCATAGAACATACTTAACATAAAATATAAACAGAGGAACACTTTGTGGCATAATGGGAGCATTAAAAGGAAAAGTGGAGGACTTTTAAAAATCCACGCAATAGGGAAAAGTAACTAGAAACCATGGAAAAAATAAAAATTCCATGAAGTAGGACATATCCACACCTATTTAAATTAATAAATCAATCAATCCACTAACTTGAATTTAATTAAGTATGGGCGCCATCCTCCTGAACCTGTAAATATGTTGGCGTGTGATTGGAGCCATGTCAAGCAATTCATTCTTCACCTACAAAAATTAATGGAAATGTCACCTTATTGGTTGAATGATGTGTTCCATCTTTCTCATCTTCAACACATGCATGACAATATGTTCCTTCTGTATTTCTATTGTACTTCAAGTTCACTTACTCCACACTCCTTCATACTATGTCCTTCCTCCACTCTCCTGCATATTCAATGTTTCAATGCTTAAATTTCTCAAGTTCTTGGCTGACTTGACTATGCTACGCATGGATGTACTGAAGTTCTATAGCTTCTTTAATGATTCTCATTCTCTTCTATTCCCCTATTTCATACTTTCCCCTTGGTTAGAATGATCACAAAATAAACCCCAAAAGCATTCATTTATTTATTCTTCCTTTTCGCTGCTTACTAGCCTCTTCTAGCTCCTTCTTCCTCTAGACACAATTAGTAATCCCTTCCCTCTATAATTATCCTAAGGATACTTAATGACTTGTATTTATATTAAATTAAAACATATTTAGTTCCACACAAGAAATGAATTCAAAAAATTAGATACTTCACTCAACTATCCATTGTACAAGACTGCCTCTATATGCTTTTTAAGACCAACCTGACTACAACATATTTCTGCATGACCCATAAATTTTTCTGCATGAATCCAATTGTCTTGAAATTATTACATACTTTATTAGTATCTATATATATAATATGGTCCAAATTTCATGTTGTTTCTGTCGTAGAATTCAAAATTTATAACTAAACCTTTGTTGCCCTCCTAGCTCATTCACCTAAGATTCTTTGGTATAATAGGTACTAAGCTTAGTTCTTTAGAATTATTCACTCACTATGACTGAACCCAAGGGAATATAATTATCATTTAAAAATCATTTATAAAGATTTAAATCTTGTATTACCTTTGTAAGGATCCTTCAGCAATAAATTGAGGAAACTCAGACATTACAATCTTCTCGTAAGCCCAATTTAGAACTGTACTGAATCAATGGATTGCAAGGAGCTTCCTATACCATATAAACTATCATGAATAACTTAAAAATAATATTTTACCTTATAAATATCATCATCAATACTAAAACATTCAAATTTAGCATCTAAGTTGCGCTTACCATGTTTAATGTAATATCTCTACATTGCCGGAAATTTCTGCTATCAAGATCTTTTCTCACAAGTAATTATTTGACCTACAGAATTGAGGGATTTCATCTACAGGTGGAGGAATAAATTTCCACATATTTTTTTAGGAATTTCTAATGGTGAAACCACCAAATACATGATGCCCTAGAAAAATTGGACAGTGCATGCCAAAGATAACTTGAGAAGAACAAAATAATAAATTTTACTTCCTAGAACATTTCAAGACTTCAAGTTAAGCTTAAAGATATCTGTGATGACATGATTTAAGTTCCTCATTTAAAAATTTCATGCTTATAAACATATAATTCAACCTCTAAAACATGGTTTTCATGATGATAGTGCACATGAAGGTAAGGTACAATCAAGAAAACTGAGCATTCATACATAGATCATGTAAAATTACATTACCACACATTATAATATGTGCAATGAAGGAGAGATTGAAGGTCCATCAAGCTCATAGGATTAAAATTAATCTACCCATGGTCAAAACTTGTGATACACCATCATTTTCCGTACATCTATTGTCTACATCTTCTCAATATCAACATTTTCATACCAGTTATCCATCGCCCCTGCTTCTCATTATGAGAGTTTGACCTCCTCTTTTATGCATTAATGCATCATGTATCTAAATTCATGATCTCCACACTAAATTTTGCTTTGACTCTATCTCTAAGCTGAGATATTTACTCAACATGCACTTCTAAAACAATGAGACTGTTTCGTTGACAGCTAAGGAAGATTATAACAACCTGTTTTGATCTTATCAAGATCTTGTCATACTCCTACTAAGTAGGTCTTAGAGATATGCCAAATCATGCACACCTATTCAACCTCCCTTACTTATTCAACTAAACAAATTTCCACTTATTACAATGTTTTCACTTTCACTATTACAACACACACATAAATTTAAACTTGAAAAATGGAGGGGAAAACTTTGACAATCCTTGTACTTGTTCCATGCCTTTTAAAGGCTTATTCAAACTTTATTGTATTTTCCAAACTATCAAGATGATGCTCCTGTATCATTGAATCTCTCTCCTACTGACACCTCTTTCTCCTTCTCTGTTATTCTTCTTTTCTCTATATATATATGACACTCATTCTCATTGTAAGAGGACCCTTCTTTTGTTGTAATGGCACCATGCCAAAATTGTGTCTAAATTGCCATAAGTACCAGACCTCAGATCTGAAATGTAATGCATTTTCTACCTTCTTCCATTGTTGTAATTGACCGTGAATCCTCTAAGCAATAAAATATTGTCTTTGTGTCTATTCTCTACCCTATAATTATGTTTATTGTGTTCTTGCTTCTTTGTTCACTCCTGGTATGTTGTGCATCACATTTACAAATATATTCATTTTTGTGTGTCATTAATGTGTTAGATGGAGGTTTAGAAAGAGTGTTGGTCCATGGAAAATTTTTCTACCCTTTCCTCATACGTTTTCCTTCCTTTTCCCTCCTTATGGGTAGTGATCACCCCTTTCTTATAGTGCTATCACCGCATTTTTTTTATCTTAGGTTTTACTTTCTGCATCTCTCTAACCATAGTTCCATATATGTGTTAGTTTTAGATTATATATAGGAGTAGGGTTACCATTAGGATAGATAGGTAGATGAGTTGGATTTCTCGAGAGGTTTTTATCAAGAAGAAAGTCCTATACTTGGAGACAATCCCATATTGGCCTAGAATTCTGGGTTTTCCATGATCTAGATATGGGTGTAACTCTAAGCCCCAATAGTTTTGGCAAGCTCTATAGGACATATATTGAAGAGTTATACAACTTATTATCATCAAGTTTTATGTTTCCTTAATGATATTTGGCATTTGGAGGAAATTATCAACACATGTGACAACTCCACTAGTCAAACAACCCATTTTATAATTGTACAGACCATTCCCTTCACCTTTCCACTAATTTACATGTTTATGTTCCTCTCATGGATCTCTGAATATATAATCCATTCTCTCATTTCAGTTCTATCCCCCTTTATTTGTAGCTATGGTATGATATCCTTAAAGAAAACCTAAAAACCCCAACTATTTTCTATGGAAATGAAGAACAAGTCCCTATTGATCACATTCAAGATATATCTAACCATTCTTCCATCCAAAATGTCATAGAATAAAACATATGCCTCATACTTCTTGTTTCATCATTAAAAGGTAAAATAAGAGATTGGTACAATAGTTTTGCTCCATAATCCATTCCCATATGGGATAAACTAGGAGAGCAATTGAACTAACCAGTTCAAGGAGAATGAAAATTTTATTTCTCTCATAGAACACCTCAGTATAAAATATGACAAGCTTCAATGGAGTATATCTCATATTTTAAAATTATGTTCTCAAGGGCATGGCTCAGAATTCTTCAAGACATCATAGACCCTCACAAGGTATGAAATTCTTGTATTATTTAAGATCCTTTGATGTAGATTTAGTTGTGACAATCCAAACCCTAAGAAGGAATATTCTTCCTTAGGATTTTGTCATTGCATTATAAGTTGAGAAGATACTTATTTAGGATTGATAAAGGAAACATATCCCCATTTCTTCCTTCATCCTCTCAAAATATCCATACCCCTCATGAAAATAAATAAAAAACTATGGTTCCCATAAAAAAACATGAAACCCCTTTATTTCTTGGTCCCTTTTTTAGTACTCTACATGTTTGCAATTCCCAAAAAATCCCTTGTGATATGATTTTTTTTCCCTCGTCTCCACCTAAAGCATTACCTGGCCCTCTAAAACCATGCCATAATGTTTTGAAAAGCCACATTATTTCAAATACTTCACTAATGCACTACCAAACCCACATTGAAACTAATTATCATATAAGATTTGTAGATCATGATCTTTTCTATTTTCATGGCGAGGAGGATCCACGAGATTAAAAATATGTTTTTGATGATCATTTTGCTTCCCCAAATGATAAAATTAGAAGTCTTAAGCCTAATCCATCTCTGTTTGATAATAAAATCAAGAATTAGATGTCTCATTTCCAACCAATTCTGCCAAGGATGAAAACTACATGTCTATTACAGATTGGTGTGAATTTTATTGGTAGGACAATAAGGATGAATCTCCACAAAGGGAGGTGACTAGTGAGAAAACAAAGAAGGTGGCTTTGAAGGCAAAAAATTATTTTGGACTATGGGTTGAGGATAAAGTGTTTTTCAATACTTGTGACATATGTGGGTTTGAGGAAGAGGTTATTCCAAGTGAGAAAGGTGAAAGAATCAACTGCAATAATCCACATTTATCTATGTGCATTGAATTTTCGACATTGTTGGTGGAAAAATATATTGGAGAAAATAATAAAGATGAAGGAAATCAGAGAACAAGTGTAGAAACAAATATTTTTGTACAACATAATATAAGATCAAGTCTAAACCAGCTTACGGGAATACAAAATGAAAAGTAATGTGTCTCTACTAGCTACTTCCTTGGAGCTAAACATGAAGAAGATGGGAAAAACACACAAATCTTCCAACTAATTCAAAAGAAAATTAGCTCAATCAGATACTTGAATGGTTTAGTGTCAAATATTGAGTTGTCACCCATCACGCTCACTTTAGAGCATGAGTAAAATCATCAAGCCATCAAATATTAGTTGCAACACCACCAAAAACCAAATATAAAGCAACTTGAGGAGATATTCATTCTCTTTCTAGATAATAATTCAAGTAATATGGAAGTGCAAGACATGCTTTCACTTCCATCATGTGATTTAGTTACAAAAATGATCATATAGGCACATTTTTTGTAGAAGGGAAGGTACTTCTCCCATCCTGTATTATTTTTTGATTACATTTCCTTTCTTCTAGTTAGAGTAGGAGTATTTGAGGTTTACATATTGCAAAACAAGTGCTTGTACACATTCTATGTGTTTCCATCTATTGAGTTGGGAAAATGGATAAGTACTAACCACACGTGAAGGTTTGGAACTGTGCAAAGGGGGTGCACAAAGGGGTGCATGCACACATGAGTGATCAATGTGTGAAAGTTTGTGCATGAGCAGATAGAATCTAGGAATTATTCGATTTTACAAAGACATGGATAAAAATAGAAAATCAGAGGAGGAGTGGGATCCAAGGAAGTTCTATAAATAGATAAAAGCAAGGTGTTTTGGGATGCACAAAAAGGGAGGTATATTTAGAAAAAGCACTTGTAGGGGTAAGAGCAGATCATGCACAAGTTGAGATAATAATAGAATTAAAGCAAGTCATATATTTAGGTTAATCTATTATTAGCATAGAATATAAAAATCATGCAAGCTATTTCTTATACCCACGCTTATTACTAGTAAGGTGCATGAAGCGGTGAAAGGAAAGTCCCCACCATTATATATAGGTAGTGCAACTATGTTAAGGTGTGAGTTAGAGCTTCTTGAGGGTTTTATGTTATGTAGTCATGAATTTTGGAGCTTGTATGAGAGCACATAGGTCTTGTGTATGAATCTACCAAGGTTATTGTAATAGGATATTTGTTATTTAATACAATTATGGTCATGATGGTTTTCGGAAATATCAGTGTTGTTCTTCTTCTTGAATGAGTTTTTCCTTATTATATGTGTTTCCAAAATTCCATGTTTGTTATGATTACTATGTATGAATGGTTTTTTTTTTATAAATATGGTGAATATGTATGCTAATATTATGATAAAAAAATCAAAGGAGGGGCCTAGTGGCTATAGGAACTTCAGGTGATCTTTCAAATCTGATTGGATAAAGTGCCAGTGCGCATAGCTCTAGTTGGGTAAGTAAAAGACTATATTTTAGTTCCATTGATGACACCTATTTTCAAAATATCTACCAGTATGTTACATGCAGATGGCATATCGACTATATTTGGAGAGTATTAAGAGTTGGGTAGTAGACGACCAAGATGCTTTTACACAAAGATATACACACTAGGCTTGAATTTAATGCACGAAAGTGGGTGGAAGATAACTTGTATGAATTCCTATATAAAATTTTATTCAATTTCTTCCCAGTAGAGTTATACCAGTGGTTGGAAGCCTATGCATAAAACTGAGTTTTTCTACCCAAGGAAGAGGGATTCATGCAAGAATACTATTATACTCTCCTTAATTCAACTAAGATGTGGAATAGAGTTGTAGATTGTTGTTGGGAAGGTGTACTACACAACTATACTTTGGAGTATGCAATTTCAACATATTCTTTCCTCGAGGAAGTAGATTTCAAGTTCTTGTGTGATCATAGAGAATCCTATTTACACGTGATACCCTTAGCTATCAAGATCCTAATGGTAGAACTAGGACTGGAAAGAGTACTTATGGATAGATAAAATCCCCACCACATGTAGGGGTAGAAGAAAGTTTAGGAAGGATGATGGAGGCCTTGGCAGAAAAATAAAAGAGATATGAGAGATGACTCAATTATAATGAAGCACGAAAGATAACATTTGATGTAACACTATTGTCGAGAAGAATGATGACTAATGAAGGTTTTGAGATCCATGTGGAAGACAAGGACCCATAGTATCATGTCCTTTAGCTGACATTGGGAAAGTGCAATGGAGATACCCCATCAGCTTATGATGATAACATGTCAGAGGAGAGAATGAGGGCCATGGGCATGCATCTAAAAGTGTGAGGGAGTATGATGTGAGATTTAAAACTCTCTTGTCTAAATTATCTTATGATATTCATCTGAGTAAACATGCATAGTGGTTTTTTGGAGGTTTGATGAATTTGTTTCAAAAGGAGATATCACATGAAACACATTTAGATCCACATGAGGCCTTGGAAGAAGTTCTACACATTGAAACAAAAAAAACTATAGTAATCCCTTTTCTTGAGGTACAGGGAGCACCTATGGCCAACAAATTAGAGAATATTTCTACTAAATTAGCACATGAGACACAAAGTGTGTTATGGTGCACTGATTGTGATGTAGAAGGGCATACTAAGGATAATAGTCCTCATAGGACTATGCGTGTATTGTTATAGTCTTGTGAGATTTGCCACAAGAATCACAATGTTCAAAATTTCACTATCTTGCAATGTGCGATTGACTGAAAAATGTATCTATGTACTATGATATTTTTGACACACACACAAACTTATGATACGAAATATATTTGGTTGATAGACCAAATTCATGATGCATGTGAGTTTAGATTGCAACATACCTCGATGGCTAGTAATTCTCGGGTATATGAACCCTAAATTAATTAAGGATACATCATTGGAGATGGTGGGTTCTGAGGTGGATATAGGAGTAGAGGTTGTGGTACTAGATGATGGTTTATGTGTGGGACTTGATACAATTGTGGTTCCCCATATCATTACCAGCATGAGTGTCCCTAGAATCAGTTATGTGCGTATTGTAGAAAACAACATAAGGTTGAGGATTGTCCTTATCTTTCTGAGTATATATGTAAGAATAAGATGAACGAAAAAGGCACGGGGATGATCAAGGTACAATGTGTGAAGAATGAGCAATGGGTACCTAAGAAAATTCCTGATCTATAACTACATCCCATGTTGGTCACTACGTGTGTAAAAGCAGTGCGTGTGTGTGAGCCTATTAAAGCGAAAACACTCACTAGGAGAGAGGAGATTATTCATGTAAAGTACCCAAATGTTTCTCATTAGAATGAGGTTTATCAAGAGACTATAGGAGTGTTTAGATAATTTGAGGGTGAGATACATTTCCTGAAGGAGTAGGCGCATTAAAGGGAACACATTAAGAAAATTGATCCCCCTCAAAAATATGTAGATAATCTGAAAGAGGTATGTAAGATGTTGAGACTAGAGAACATTATCCCACTGTTAGGGGAGTGGTTGCACGAGAAGATATCACATGCAGGAGTTGAGTGCAAGTGTCATATACTTCATGTAAATTTTCCACCACATAACCATGAGTATGATAAGGAAATCACATTGGATGTAGTAATTGATGGTTGGCTAATGAGAAATATCCAGATTGACACAAGCGCTAAGGTGAATGTTTTGACTTTAGATGCATGGAACCAGATGGGAAGACCACCTTTGTAGCCATATTCCAATGTGCTATATATGGAAAACAAGACAAGGGCCATTCCTATTGGGGTGTTGAAATATGCTTCAATCACCATTCAAAGAGCCAAGTTTACAGGGCATTTTGAAGTTTTGGAACTTGCTGAGGTAGACAAATTTCCAGCACTACTTGGACATCCTTGGTGTTATGCAAAAAATGTTGACCTACACATGAACAAGAGATACATTGGTTTTAAGAAAAAGGATGAAGATTTTATCATACCCCTGGATGAGGTGAAGGTTACATCTTACGTTGAGCAGGGAGTGAAGAAGAGATGAATATGATTAATTCATTCACAGTGTTTGACCTTGAGACTATGGAGCCAAATAATAAAGGCATACTTCAATGGGAAGAAGCACACTCAGTAAGCGACACCACCATTTTTTCTTGTGATAATTTGTACCATGAAATTTATGAGATGTTCAGGTATGAGATGAAAGGAAGAGTCACTAGAATGATCAAGCCAAACATGATCAGGCACTTGGGAAAAATGTAGTTACCCTAGGTACACTGGTGAAGAAAATCTTGAATCATTCTTTCATGCCATGGAATAAAAATGGAATAATGAAGGTGATATAAGGAATACATTTTTCTATATGTTTCACTAAACAAAAACGTATTAGTGTGAAACACACAGAGATAACCTGTTGGGCTAGCAAGAAGTGAGAAACACCTCTTCCAAAAGGTTTACCTAGAATAATGTGGCTACCCTTATACATGAGTATGATGGGAAGAATAATTCTTTGGTACATGTCCATAATTGTGAGAGGTAATGGGCACATGGTTGGGATTCTTTACCACCATTTTTGCGGGGTACATAAGTTCTACTCCACTCTGTGTGGATGCACAAGGGCATGGCATGTGCATATTGAGTTTAAGAAAGAAATTACAAGTTAGTGAGATATGGATGAAGGTATGGCTCAAAATTTTGATTTTTTTTTCTGATAAGCCTCAAATACATGAGAATTTTCAAGTTATGAAGTGCATCACGTTAGGGGATATCATAAAAGTAGAAGATCTCATGCTTCAGTTGTTTAGAGATCTTGATCTTGAGGCATGCAAAGATATATTGGAAAAATATGAGACACTATTTAGACACACCATGAAATAAAAATTAAAATAAAATATGGTATACCTTATTCATGATAAAGAGGTTTACGATATAGATATTATCCATAAAAATGGTACACATGAGGTGATAGACTCTACAGATGAAAAGGAACGTGCATTCCATGATCCTATGAAGATAAAGAAGGTTAATATTGGCACTAAGGAGGCTACCATTAGAGATTAATGGTCCAAAAAAGAGTTAGAAAATATTGTTTAAACTATTATGTGACTTCCAGGATTTGTTTCCAAGAGGTTACCATGAGTTGAAATGTGTGCATTCCTCTTTGGAAGAAATGAATATTCAGATAAAAGAAGGCATGTGTATGGTTTGGAAGAGCCCTTACAGGATGAACCAAAACTTGCACATGAAGGTGAAAGATGAAATAGAAAATATGCTTAAGTCTAGACTCATTGAACCAATTAAGGAATCTAAGTGGGTTAGTCCCATGGTGATCAACATTAAGAAGGATGCGAAGATCAGAATTTGTGTTTATTATAGGGAGCTTAATTCCTCGTGTGTCATAGATCCTTTTCCTACCCCTTTCACAAAGGAGATACTTGAGGGAGTTGCAGGGTGTGAGATTTATTCCTTCACTAATGGGTTCTCAGGATATCACATTGTGTGCGAGGATCAGGAAAATATCACCTTCGTGACTAAACGGGGAATCTTTGCATATAGTTCTATGCCTTTTAGATTAAATAAGGTACCAACAATATTTTTATGCATAGTTATGCAGGCATTTCATGAATTTATCCATAGGTTTTTTATAGGTGTATCTGAATGAATGGAATATTATGGAATTTTGAAATATCACTGTGATAATTTGAGGCTCATGTTTAAAATATGCAGGTAGTTAAGAATATCTCTCAACATTAAGAAGTGCATATTTGCTATACCTTTCAACACTTTTCTTGGGCCTATTATTTTTAAGGATGGGTTGTTAGTAAACCTAGCTAAGATTACAATAATTTTGGGACTGGAAGAACCAACCAACCATAGTGAAGTGTATGGATTTTTGGGGCATACTGGTTACTAAATAAATTTTATCAAAGGATATGCAAATTATTCTATGCCCCTCAAGGAATTTCTCAAGGCTAAAGGAAAGTTTTATTAGGGTGACGTTGTAGTAACAGGTGTTTGAAAATTAAAGGAGAAGCTTACCACTGCACCAATATTGTACTTCCCTTCATGAAGAAAACCCTTTTATGTACATGTTAATTAATGTGGTATGGCTATTTGTGTAATCTTGACATAACTAGGAGAGGGTAATTTTCTTTATGAGCAAAAATTTAACCCCAACAAAGTATAACTACACAACGACAAAGAGAAAAACCTTATCCATGATCTACGCACTTCATAAGTTTTGACAGTACTTATTGGCCACACCATTTATATTTTATATAGATCATATGGCATTAAATTACTTGGTCAACAAACTTGTTCTACAAGGATGCATCTATTGGTGGATACGTTTTTTCAAGAATTTGATTTTACAATTGTTTTTAAACTAGGTAAGAGTAACCTGGGGCCTAATCACTTATCAAGGATTAATTTTGAAGAGGATGTTCATAGTATTAAAGATACCATGCCTGATGTGCAGTTATTCAGGTTGAATCACGTGTTAGTTAATTTGGAGGACATTTCCATATTTTTATACACTAGACATGCGTCAGAGGGGATGAATATACTGGAGAAAAAATAGCTCGATATTTGAGTTGCATCATACCAAATTATTAGAGGAGACCTATATAAAATGGGTAGAGATAAAGTATTGTGCAGGTGTGTTTTGGAGCATGAGCACAAAGCTATTATAGAGGAAGAAAATAGAGGTATTACAGGAGATGTAACTACATGCAAGATCCTTCTAGCTGGCTTACGGTGAGACACAATATACAAATATACTAAGGCTTTTTTAATAGCATGTGATCACTATTAGAGGGTCATAAAACCTAGAGCAAAGATAAAATTCCTTTGACACTTATAGTGAGTGCAGAACCTTTTGAGATATGAGTTGTTACTTTTGTAGGCGCTGTTACACCACCCATGTGTCATACAGGGGAGAACTATATCATTACATATATTGATTATTTAACAAAGTGGGAAGAGGCTACGCCTACAAAATATTACACAACAGCTACAGTAGAAAGGTTCATTTGGGAAAATATTATCAGCGTGTATGGATGCTTGGAGAGCTTGAAAAGTGATAAAGGAGCTCATTTCTTGAATGATATAATCAAAATTTAATTAGAAGAGTGTATGGTGGCACAACATAAGACTACTCCTTATCACCGTCAATAAAATGGCACTGTCGAAGCTTTCAACAAGATCTTAATCTAGACATTAACACAAATATGTGATACTGGAAGAAATGATTGGGATGAAAAGGTATCAGTTGTTATTTGGGAATATAGAACAACCTATAACCAGTTGAACAAGGCTACACATTTCCATTTGGTGTTTGGCACAAAGGTTGTTTTACCTATGTATTTTTTATTACCATCCCCACATATTGTGTGCGCAGGTGGATTCTCTAATGAAAATGTTGTGGAAGAGCATATTGAGAAATTGATCCAACTAGATGAGAATTGTGCCATTGTGAGTTGGAGTCATAATATATAAAAGGCACAACAAAAGATTTTACATGAGAGGAACATCAAGAACAAGTCTTTTACAATTAGAAAAATTTTACTTCTATATGACTTCAAGTTTGTGCACCACCTAAGGAAGTTGAAGGTTCATTGGTTGGGACCATTTGTAGTGACCAATATAATTGAATCAGGTGCATGTCAATTACAGGTGATGAAAGACACTATGTTTCCCATTTACTTCAATGGGAGTAGGATTAATCCCTACTATAACTAATCTTCATTGTGTTTGTAATAAGGCATTATTTTCACTTAGATTATATTTATTTTCATGATTTTTTTCTTTGTCTGTTTGGTTGTAATAAGCACATTCGTATGTAGGAGATGATTACCATTTATTAAGTTGATACACAGAGGACCACACATACCTTTAGTGTGGGGTGGAAGCATGTGTGGCTATTTGGATGATGGGATTTCCTTGGAGTCAGATGTGAGTTACACATGTCAATAGAAATAATAGATGTTTGGTAAATGAGTGTGCACAAAGTAAAATAAAGGTTTTTTCAGGTGGTTAGGTATGATGGTTCTTAAAAAGGATTTAGATTGTGAATCCATGAAAATAAGAGGTCTCACATTGTAACATGAGCAAGGCAGCATCAGGATATACTACTTGGTATGTGGCATAGAGGAAGATGGGTTACAGCGTAAGGAAGGGCGTGTAAGGATGTTTTCAGGCTTGGAAAGTAATAATATCGCTAGAAGGTTATGAATGTAACATGTGGAAGAAAGGCATGGAAGAAAGAAAAAAAATTCCTTAGGAGAAACCGAATAACCAAGTATGATGAAGCGAATCAACTAATGAACAAACCTAAGTAGTGTGTAAAGGATATTAGAGAGGAGCTTCTTCAATTGAGATGATAGAAGTTTGAGTGAGAAGCTAGGGCATGGGAATTTTAGGGTTTGTAAAAGGAGGACATTGAACAAATAGGGTTTGTAGGGCTCAGATACTGTAAAGTAGTGGCACACAATGTAGGAAAAATATTCATTGCATATGGTTTTGAGGATTACAAATACCTAGGGCATAAGTTAAAGTAAATATATGAGAAAAATCAATGGAACCTAAGAAAGCTACCTCAGCATCACCTAAGGCCAAAGAAAATGGTAGAACCAAGAAGACCAAGGTTAAAGACCCATTAGAGGAACTATTCTCGGAAATGCAGTATCCCACAGAAGTAATTGTGGCTCAACAATGGACATCATAGCTCACAAAATGCAAAATTAGTGAGTTCAATCACATGGCACGAGGGAATGACGTGATATTAAACAAGGACATGTTGCATGAGTTACCAACCAAGAACACAAAAGGTCAATTACTTATAGATGACTCAGTAAGGAAGAATATCGAGAAGGTAGGATCTATTAATTGTTTGATTTGTCATACTTTGGAAGGCCTGCACACCTCTTCTAATGGTTGGTGTCAAGGGTGCATAAATATTACTTGTATTTTGTGGGCCAAAAAAATATGGATTACAGCTCAATTAACTGGGCATGTTACATGGATACAAGAAATAGGAGAAGACCTGGACTCTAATCTACAAGATGAGGAAAAGATTGATGAATTGGTGACCAAATTACAATATGAAAGGGGGTAGATCCATGAATGTGGACATAATCGTAGACCTTACAACCAAAATAGTGGCCAGACTGGTGAGTTTTAAGCTTGGTGCCTTAGAAAGATGGGGGGATTTGAACAAGAAATTTCTGTACATCACACACAAGATGGTGTGCAAAACACATTACAATATTACACACTTCATCACTGAGGGCATTATCGAGGAAGCTAAGGCATAAATTGACAAAGAAGAGAAGGTCATGTGGGGCTCAATTATTTTACTGATTGTATTATGGGAAGTTGGCATCCCAGAAAGACCTTAAGAAGATATATGGTTCCACCCCATGGAAGATAAGTCTCTTGAGATGCAATTTTAAAATTTTACATACAAGGGGGCCTTCAACAATCAGTATAAGGCACAACTAGATAAATGGTACAATAGGATGTGTGCAAATTTTGAAAAATAATGACGCATACCAAGGGAGATGCTTGGAGAATTTTAGGATCAGGAAAAGTTTACAATGATGAAACACTTTAGCCTTGCAGGATTTATGAAGACTAATGGGGAAATGGGGCCATGGTGAAAACTGCCATTTATATTTATACATAAGTATTTTAAATGCAGAAGGAAGAGGATTAAGCATATGGAAATATTGAATTTTGATGTTTAGAAAGTGGATTCAAACTATTATACTTTATGCACAACCTTAGGATATGCTACCTAGCTAGCATACCTGGAATCATCAAAGTTAGACACCTTGGATTTGAACCCCATGATGAATGTTACAATTGGGGGATTGATATGTAGGGTTTTTTTTTTTTGCAGGAAAATAAAAATGATGGAGAAGAGATTGAGGTATGTGAATCTCATATGCCTCAACCAAAGAATTGTATTGTGGAGATCCTGAAAAGTAGTAGAGAGGATTCCCTGGTTGAAGAAGAAGAAGAAAATGTTTTGCTGGATCAAAGGCAATATGCAATAAAATATAAAGAAGTAGAATGAAGCTATAGGGTCCTCTCATCCAGTTAAGGTAAGTCCTCTAAGGACTATGAAGGAGTTTTTCGAGGCTCAAGTGATTTCTAATGATAAAGAAGACTTGGAGGAGTAGGTGGAAAAAGAGTTGGGGTGTGAGAAGTCCATGCAGGAAGAAACTAAAGAGCCACCAATAGATGAAGAGATTATCCCAAATAAAGGAGAAGAGGGCAAACAACATAGAATCCCACATATATAGAAAGCGCTAGTATGTGAAGGTGAGATGTGAAACACCTAGGAGGATTCCGAGGAAGATAAGGAAGGCAATGAATCTTATGTCATCATAGAGTGATTTAATAAAAAAATAGTTTTTTTGTAAAACCCTAGATATTGTAGTGTCACATATGATAAATAAAATCTATAGTACATATAAATAACAAAAGTAATAAGTGAATGAAAATTAAAATCATAAGTACAAGAGAGGGAGTAGAAGACATAGTTTATTTTGCAATAAATCCCGAGGTGCTCTCGACTAGAAAACTGATAAATAAGAGGAAGAAATTTTAGCAAAGACATAAAAAATCTTGGAACTTTCAAACAAGCCTAGAATAGGGAGTCTAGACTGGGTCAGGGGCACCTTAGTGCTGGAGACAATTGATATGCACCTATGATTGGGAAATACCTCGAAAACATTTTTTTTGTCACAATAATAAGAACTTTGCATATAATAAATAAATAATTTGCAAAATATAACACAAAACAAGAGATATGGGTGGGCCAAGATGCCCAAATAATGAATATATGCATAATGATACCCTTAAGGTAGGGTAACACCATATAATGCTCCTTAAGGAAGGAGTAACTCCACAATCTCCCAAGATGGGAATCCACTTCAAGGGGGACACCTCCAATATATCTCTACCAAGTAGAAGAATCGACTCGTACATCCATGACATCCTCATAATGATACTCACATCCTTTAAATAGGATGGGTAACACCTAATCCTAGTGTAGGCTGACTCATTACCCAATATAGCTAATTCCTATATGAGCCCATATAACTAACTAAGGGGATGTCTGCCACATGTCGGCATCTCCATCAACCCATATACATTATAATATTATATCCCATGTGAACCCATACATATAACTTAGGGGATGTGTGCCACATGTTGGCATCTCCATCAACTGATATAAGTTATAATATCATATCCCGAGGTACATAAAATTGCCTCCTTCTTTGACATGTTTCATCCCCAAAACATAAGTAGAAGCCATATAATGAGTGTGATTTAAATTATTGTACAATAGCCACCATGCACAAATCCTCCAACCACCCATATGAGATCATAATGGGTGATGCTACTCTAAAACTGATTCTATATTCCCTTACACTCATTTGATTCCATCCTTGTACATATGCATTCATCCTCGGAATCCATGTGTATCCATAATAATTATTCCTATGATTTCATCTCATATAATTGTTTGTCCATTGATTTTGTTTATAGCCTTGATAATTACTCCTCCAATTCTCTGTATATCTATATAGATTGCTGCCCTTATGTTTCCTAACATGATCCCATGATTTTTTTCTCTCATGATGATGTGGGTGTCTATATGGTGCAACCTTAGTATCCTCAACCTTATCAACCTTTTCATCAACTTTATTTTTCTCATCCACCTTGTTTTCTATTTTTTTCTCTCAAGTAGATGAATTATTTTTTTATTTTTCATCTTTTTCTTCAGCCTCTCCTTCTGGATAATCTTTATTCCCTTCTTCACCATCTTCAAATTCATGTTCAAGATCCTCATTTATAATATTATTTTTTTCCTGCTAACTATGATATCTTGCAATGTAATTTTATTTTTCTTGTATCACAATTTCATGAATTTATTTTGCACATTAAGATTAATTGTTCCCAAGCTCTCTAACTAAGGATATCCAAGAATAATATCCATACCATCCATATCTAAAGCATAAAATTCTAAATGTAAAAAATATTTATCCATAGAGAGCTTTAAATCTTCAAAAACTTGAATATGCTTACCATCCACTTGAGTTTCCTTAATATGTTTTTCCTGCACATGTAGATTTTGAGCTACATCCATATTGATGAAGTTCTATTTACTGCTACATTTTATGGAAACAATTACCTTTTTTTCTTTGAATACACCCTTCAAACTGAAATATTGAAGCTTCCTTCTTTGGAGATGCACTATCACGTGTAACAACTTCATCATCAACATCTTCATTTTCTTTTCTTTATTTTTTTTTCTTCTTCTTCTTTTAGCTCCTCTTCTTTAACAAAATTATGTTTCTTTTTTGTTGCCCATTTAGATAAGAAAATATCTTCCATTTCCTCCCAATCAAAATCCAATAGATCTATATCCAAATAAGAATACCAATGTCATGCTTTCCCACCAAGATGAAGATAAAAACTAACCCATACTAAACATTCTTCAAAATAAATTTGTTTAAATTGTATCCACCATTTTTTTGCATCAATTTCCCCATTACCATAGAAAATTGGTATATCCATGATGCATAAAAATTAGGGTTTCACAAACTTACTCCTTTGACCAATATTTGACTTGAAGATTTCACCTATCATTCATCCTCCAATCTGAAACCACAAATAAGTAACCCTTGCTAAAATTTTGAGAGATTTCTAAATATGTAAAATAATCAAAGAAAGACAGAAAATTACAATCTTTAGGCCAATTTTATTTTTAAAAAAACCTCTCAATATCTTCTTCAAACCAGACCCAAAAATTTTGAAATTTTTACCATAGCTTCTTGATGAATATTATAAATACTAGTAAACATTTTAAAAATTAATTCTAAATAATGCGGCCTGTGAAGCAAATTTATAGGAAACCCCAAAAATGCAATAACTTCAACAAAAAAGATTGAAAATTTATGAAATTTATATTGTAGATTTATGAAACCCTTTCGCAACTATGGTAAAAAAATTGAGAAAATATTCATATCTGTTTCCAAAATATATCTGAATCACTAAAATTAAGGTTTGGACCCAATTTTTTGCCGAAATCGATGCTCTAATACCCCTTGATAAGAACTTTCCATATAATAAATGAATAATTTGTAGAATATAACACAAAACAAGAGATATGGGTGGGCCAAGATTCCCAAATATTGAATATATGTAGAGTAATACCCTTAAGGTAGGGTAACACCATATAATGCTCCTTAAGGAAGGAGTAACTCCACAATCTCCCAAGATGGGAATCCACTTTGAGGGGGACACCTCCAATATATCTCTACCAAGTAAAATACTCAACTCATACATCCATGACATCCTCATAATGATACTCACATCCTTTGAATAGGATGGGTAACACCTAATCCTAGTGTAGGCTGGCTCATTACACAATATAACTAATTCCTATGTAAGCCCATATAACTAACTAAGGGGATGTGTGCCACATTTCGGCATCTCCATCAACCCATATACATTATAATATTATATCCCATGTGAACCCATACATATAACTAAGGCGATGTGTTCCATATGTTAGCATCTCCATCAACCCATATACATTATAATATCATATCCCAAGGTACATAAAACACAAGATGATCACTAACATTCATTGTTAGTCACCTATGTTTCAATGAATGATCGCATAACTCTCTTGTAACCTAAAAAAAGTGATATCATGCAAAACCCCCAAACTAAATCAAATCCTAAAAGATAAAGATACAAATGGGGAGTCAAACTAACCTTAGTAATCACTTAACAGAGTGAACCTACAACCAATTGTTGCACTACATCTCAAATTCAATGTAGTTATTGTGTGTGTGTGTAGAAATCATGCCCTAAGAAGCTCTTATGCAATATGCACTTGATAGTGAGAAATAGTTGGATGTAGCAATGTAGATAGATGTGTGGATGTTAAAATGAACTTCCCCTCCTATTCATGTATGTAGAAAATGTAGTCCCTTGACCCTCGAATGAAGCTAGATGATCTTAAAATTCCTTAGGATGTAACCTTAGGTGGTGATAACGGTCACTTAGCTATTATCCAAAATTCCCATGTCAGGTATTTTGATAACTTGTAGTGATTTATTTAGACTTGAACATGGATCAATTGAGTAAAAATGGAAAATTGAAGTTTTCTAAGGCTCCCCCTTTCCTTTAAAAAGCTATAAGAATCCATACATTGTAAAAAATTTGAGAATAAGGGGGAAAATGGAGAAAATTTTCTTTGGAGGCAGTATACTATTCCTTTCCTAACTCCTCGGCTCTCTACTTCGCCTAAAGACTTAGGAAAATCAATAAAAAAATGGAAAATGGGTCATTTATAGTGTATTGTAGGTTTTTTAGGTTTAGAGGGAACACATGAAACAAGTTCTTCAAAGTATGTGGTTCCTCGCAAGGGTCTTTAGGGTGAAAAGAAAATGTTTTAATGTGTTGCAAGATTATAGGGTCCTATTAGAGCTAGTTCCCCCAAGCCAAGAGTTCTCCACAATTGTCTTCTATCTGTAGGAAAAAAGGGGTAGAGTAATACGATGAATCAAACATTCGAAGAACACAAGGAATAGTTTCTTGCGGATTTCAGCTCCCAGCATCCCTTCTTGGGTCGTAAAGAGATTAAGTGTTTAGTGCATTACAGGTTGGAGGTGGTGTGGAAGAACCAACTATAAAAGGAAAAAGTTCCATGATGCCATAGGTTCCCCATAAAGGTTGTCGATCCATAACGAAGGAGTTGGCAGTGTAATGAGGGGACAACTTGAGTGTGAAGGAACTAAGGTTTGGCAAAATAAGTTCCATTATGGATTGTGTTCCTTGCAAGACACTATGGGTCACAAGACAGTGTAAGGGGGAATGAGTATAGTGTGGAGAACCAGAGGGTTGAGGGAACTCATGGCTTGGGTGGAACAATTCTTAAGTTCCACCCGACACCTGATAATCCAATCCACATGCCAAATGAAGACCACTGCAATAAGATCTGACCCTGCGCACACTTAGGGAACCAATTTCCCATTTCATCTAGTTCTCTAAAATACCAAAGTACCTGCATGACAAATAAATTAAAGGAGAAAATTTATAAAGGGATGTTTATTGTAGATTATGGAGGTTTTTAAGGAACCCGTGTTCCTCACAACACCCCCTTGACCCATATGGCCATATCTTTCTCCCAGATTGTAAATTTTTTATAAAATTTATACCACATGAAAGGTATTTTCATGTTCTTCATCATGAAACAAAAAAAATCTTGAGTTAGGTGAGAGTAAGAGGGATAAAATGAAGAAAAAAAATTATAACATTTAAAGTTGCAGTTCCAGATAGGTTAGAAATCAAATCCAATGAGGTATGGTTCCCTTTTCTTATCCCACAAGCAAAGGATCATGGGGGAACAGATTTAATAGGTCATCCATACTCTTTTTCATATATTTATTGCATATTCTTGGTGGGTGGAGTCAGAATTTTGGGTTTCCCTCTTGTTTCTCTCTTATTATTCTATTAATTGTAAAAAGAGACTCATTGGTAAAGGTTGGACATTCTTGTGATGTGTGTGCATTCTTTATAAAGTATTGCACATGTGTGTATGATCTGCAAGCCTGAGATCTAGGTTTCTCCATGGTGAATCTTTCCTTTCACTTTCATTTTAATGTATTGTGTATCCTTCTAAAGTAATAAAATACTTGTTTCGCGGCTATTAATCTATCCTAGCTTGTGTTCTATTGTAAATTCTTTCCTTGCATTGCATTTTTAGGTATTTTTTACATCTTTTGTTCTCCTTGTAGGATTTAAATCTCTTGTGCTCCTTGAAAATGGAGGTTTGAAGGTTTTTTTTTGGATTGTGACACTCTTTTCTTCCCTCTCCTTCATCATTTTCTTCCATTTTACCTCATTTGAGAGTGACTCTCCACCCTTTTCTTTGTGTTATCACCTTTTTTAGCTTAGGATTTCCATTTCTATATATCTTTGTCTTTCTATGGTCCCTTGGAATCATAGAATAGGATTAGATAGATGCATTTCCTTCTTTAGGAGTAGTTTAGCATAACCAACCTTCTATGGAGTTTTGTCTCAAGTAACAAGTACAACAACTTGAGAGACAATCCCAGGTTACCCAAAAATGCTTATTTCTCATCCACACACACATGAAAAATAAGAGGCTGCTATTTTTTGGTGATAATAGTTCTGGCATGCCCAGTGGGACTATAAAAGTTAATATTTCCACTTTTTCCAAGTTTGGGTGTGTATCTTGGTAAAATTTCAGCCTTTGGAGGCTCTACAACATCACATCTGGTGGTTCTAAGCATCAAATCAACTAGTTTAAGCAATTAGAGTGCCTCAAGTTCATGAGAATAATTCACACAACGTCTAGAACAAAGGAAGGTGTTTTTGAGTACCTACAGTTATCACCAGGAATAAGTATAAGAGGAAGAAAATCTCAGAGGTCACTTTCACCACAAAATAGGAATCTTTCTACTCTACCACCTAGTAGGCCGTTTTTTTTATCTACTAGAGTTTTGAGACCTATTTGCATGGAAAAAAAAATAAATTTACCATTTGTAAACTTCACTGGTAGCATCCCTCTTACTCTTAATGCACAACATGATATTCTAGTGCCATCCTTTAAAAGTATTCCTTTCTTCACCAAGGATAATCATACTACCCCAACTGATCATATTCTGGATATTGCCAATGTTTGTATAGTTCATCAAGTTATTGAACATGATGTAGCTATTAAGTTGCTAGCTTCTTCATTTAAGGGAAAATCTCTTCAATAGTTCAGGAGTTTGGGATTAGGGAAAATTACTAATTGGGATGATCTTAAAACAACCATTTGTAATCAATTTGGGGAAAAGGTGTATAATCTCTCCTTGTTAGAACAATTGATAACTATAAAGAGGGATCCTAATGAACTCATGATGGACTTAAATTCTAGATTTCAAAAGACATGGGATAGAATTCCAATTCTCATAATACCAACTCTAGAAGGTGAGTTTCTTTACTTCTTAAGGGCATTAAACTCTGATATTGCTCTCATGATTTAATCTATGGGGGGGAAAATTTCCTTATACCTATTCAATAACTATTAGAGTTGATAAGTGTATAATACAAGTGAGAAAAATATCCTCTAGGATGCTTATATATTTATACCCTAAATTTCCTCAAGCCCCACAACCTACCATTACTCTTATCCCTGAGAAAAATCCTCAATCTACCCCCTCCACATCTTCTTCTACTTAAAATCAAAATGATGATGATGAGATGAAGGCCCTAATTAGGAATTTATCAAAGAAAGTTATATCCTTGGAAAAATAGTAGGCATAATCTTATAAAAATTATTCTAATCAAGGACTCATGGCAGAATGAATTTGGCAGGTTGCCCATACTCATTTTCAGAGAATTAATGCATCTTATTGGTGGGTAGAGGTGAAATTTCAGGTTTCCCTATTGTTTCTCTCTCATTCTTCTATAAAATATAAAAGGAGACTCATTTATAAGGGTTGGACATTCTTGTAATGCGTGTGAATCATTTTTCATGTGTTGTAGATGTGTGTATGAGATGTAAGCCTCATATCTAGGTTTCTCCATGGTGAATATTTCCTTTCACCTTCATTGTAATGTATGGTGCATCCTTCTAAAGCAATAAAATACATGTTTTGTGGCTATTAATCTGTCCTAGATTGTGTTCTATTGCAAATTATTTCCTTGCATTGTATTTTGTAGGTATTTTATGCATCTTTTGTTCTTCTTGTAGGATCTAAATCTATTGTGATCTTTCAAAATAGAGGTTTGAAGGTTGTTTTGGACTATGGTACTCATGTATGACCTCTCCTTCATCATTTGTCTTCCATTTTACCTCATTTTAGATTGTCTCTCCACCCTTTTCTTGGTGTTATCACCTCTGTTAGCTAAGGATTTATGTTCTTATGTATCTTTATCTTCCCATGGTCCCTTTGATTCATATAATAGGATTAGATAGTTGTATTTCCTTCCTTAGGATTAGTTTATCATTATGATTAAGTAGAGGAACCAGACTTCTCTGGAGGCTTGTCTCAAGTAGTAAGTCCCACAAATTGAAAGATAACCCCATGTTACCCAAAAATGCTAATTACTCATTCACACATACATGAAAAATTAGAGGGTGTTGTTTTTTTTATAACAATAGCTTTGTATTTATATGATTCCTTTGGTTGAATTTCACAATTGAAAACCAAAAGGATGACCCAAAAGAAAATAAGATTCCCAAAATATAAAAGAGGAAAAAATAATGTGAGTAATATACAAAGAGGTATGGGGTATCTAGAGGGGACAAGGGTATCTAGGCATTGGCATCTTGGCTAGGCCCTGGTGTCTAGAGTTAAGAAAGATAAAACAATGCACATAAAACTGGGATTTGGGGTGCGCAAAACCAAAGAGGAAACTAAAAAGACCTAAAAGAATCCAAAGATAGATGTCAATTACTAGTTTTCTTGCTTGGGAATCATATGAATGGTAATATGTGATTAGGACCTAGAAATGTACCCAAATACATGATTTTTTGTCTACATTTTCCCACACTTTATGTTTTTGAGTGAATACTTGATTACATAAAGTAGATAAAATATGTTTACATGATAACCATATAGATCGATGGTGAAGGCATGTCGAGGAGACAAGAAATAAACATGGAGTGATAAAAAATGAAGTGTGGAAACTAAAGAATAAGAAGTGACCCTAGGGGTGAAGCATATATGTTGTGTCGTGTTTTTACCTGTTATCATTTTTGCTTGATGAAGGGATTCTTCTTATCACGTATTAAAGATGGACCTAAAAATAAGAGTGAAAGAGTAGTCAAAGTGACGTGTTATGAAATCTCTATAAAAATCATGTAAAAGTAATGTAAATGTGAAAAAATTAGTAAAAGGAACATGTGAAATTGATATGTGACGAGTGAAAGGGATAGAAAATGATCATGTTCTATTATAGAAGATAAATTTTTTTGGGTGATCTCACACCAAGAATGAGTTTTTTTGGGCGATCTCATGCCAAGTTGTAAGTTTTTTTTGCAATCTCATGCCATGACGGAAGATTTTTTTGGGAGAAAGGTCTAGTGTTATTCTCTCCATCCGGTGATTGTTTCCTGAATTTATACACCACTACAGATGGTGTGATATGGCTTTATTTTATTTTTTGATCTAATTTGATCGAAATAGAAAAAGTTGATAGAATGCATTCTTATTGCTAGAGGACTGTGTTTTTTACTGTACAAAATACTCTATGAACTATTGTACCAATATGAGAAAGTAAATGTAACTTCCCCTTGGTCATAGGCACCCAGGAAATGTCAAGAGAACCCAAGTGTTATTGTTTGTATCTAGGCGCTGACATCTATGCTAAATTATAGACCCCAAGTCAGAATCTAGGTCATATTTGTAACTGGAGACTGTTTTATTGTTGTTGTGTAGGCATGTACTACATCTCTAAGCTATTATATGGGGGTGACTAATTCACCCAATTTATGCCCCCTTGTTTTGGGTGCATGTGATGTCACTAAGAGGATGCAGCCCAAAGGAGAGGACCGTATACTAATATGAAAGTGTAACCCTATAGGGAGGGGAATGTGCTTGGTAGAAACCAAGGAACATGCAAACAAAGTGGCTAGAAACATATGTTAGGGAAAACAAGACAAATATGCATATAGAAGACAAAGTGTAATCTAGAAAAGAAGAAGACAATGTAAACAGTGAAAAGTCGGGGTTTCAAACATGGGACATTGCTCACAATTTATCAAGATAATTAGGATCGAAGTGTCAAAAATCATAAAATCAATGATTATCAAGGACATAGGGCATATCCTAAAAACTAATGGCAGAAAATATATGAAAATGGAAAATAGTAGCAAACAAAGTATCAGATAACCATGGTACCAAATATTTCATGAAAATCAAATTCTACACATGAAGCACCTGTTAGTATGTTATATCCTTGAAAAAATAGTAGGCCTAATCTTATAGAAATTATTCTAATCAAGGACAATCTTTTAACTAATTGTCTAATCAAGGTTACCAAGGCTATAAAAACCAATACCCTAACCAAAGATATGAGTAGAAATCAACAAAATGATAGGCGACAGGGTCAAAATACACCTCTTCTACTTTAAATAGTTGTTCTTACTCATCCACTTCCTACTGTTAGTGTAATTCAAGCATTGGTTCCAGTGAAAAACAATGTGATACAAGAAATAGAATGGTGCTTCCCATGCAGCCAGCCACATAACCAATATATTTGTACAAATTAATTACAAGCTCGGAAATTTATGATTAAAAATTCTTCTAATAAGCAAGAGCCATTTATAGAAGCAACCAATCCTAATGGGGAAGGAGTTCAACAAGTCAATCTAGATGTTAATCTTGTGTTCTTTAGGGATGATGAATTTTTTGTAATGAATCAAGAAGTGGGAAGTTTCCAACATGCCTCAAACTCATGTTGTTGATAATACAAGGTTTAAGAAGAGAATTTTTTATTCTTAACCTTCATCTTCTTCTGATCAAGGAAATGATATCAACAATGAAAATAATTTCAGGGAAAATGAAAGTAATAGACCTGTTTTAGACAAGGAAGTTACTCTGCAGCCAAATATTCCTATCCCAATGTTGTAGAAAATCAAGGAAGGAGAGTATTTTTCCTCAAATGCACAATTCAATGTGTATTCCTTTCAACATTGTTGATCATATGAAGAATAAAAATGTTAATGTGACTATGGGGAATGCTTTGGCCATTCCATCACAACTATATATCTTGCATGAAGCTCTCAAGAAAATTCCTCAAGTTGATATTTTTGTTGAAAAGACCCATGCTGATGTCAATGTATGCCAAGTGAAGGAAGAAAAAGTAAGGAAAGTTGTAAAAACCCCACCCTTTTATATGTCATTGATTGTGGGAAAACATCTGGTTCACTATTGCATTATTGATTTAGGGGATAGTACTTCTGTAATTCCAAACAATATTGTTGATATCTTACGTCTTAAGTATAATCCCATTTCTAAAGGCATTCTATAACTTTTATGGTTCAACTGTTGCTATCTTAAGAGTGATAAAAGATATTTAGTTAAACCTTCATGCTTTCCCAAGTATCACTAGACAACTTTTGGTTTCTTATGCCTCCCATGTTTTCCATTTCCTTATCAATAGATTTCACAACCAAAGTAGGTGGCTACTTTGTCTTCAAATTGGACTCATATGCTCCTGAGAGCTAGATATGGCACAAGATTTACCATACAAGATGAGCCTCTATTTTCTTATCATTTAGAAGACCTTATATGTCCTAGCCCCATCAATGTAAATTGTACTATCTTAGATCAATAATATTTTCAAAGAACCAAAGAAGTAGATACTTAGATTGAAGGACTTCCTCAATCACCACTTGATGATGTGGGTGCATAAGCACTATAACTTTGATCCATATCAGGATATTGAAGAGCATGGCCTAGGTATTTACTATTTACATGAGATGAATACACCCCTACCTAGTGTTATCAAGCCAACTGATGAAGAATATAATGACATCTGGAAAATTTTATTTGACATATCATGAAGCAGGAAAGGTGCAAGAGGAGGTGTAGTACTTGTGTCTCCTAGAGGTATAAAGTATTACTCATCTTTCAGGTTTCAATTCAACTACTCCAACAACACAAAATAGTATGAGTCCCTTATCCATGGTCTTCAATGTGCAAGGAAGAGGAATATCAAGAAATTACAGACCCTTGGAGATAGTGAGATGATTTTGAATCAAGTCAAAGGATCAAATGCAGCCAAGAATGATCTACTAAAGGCCTATAAATACAGGCTGTGGGATCTTTTGGAAGATTTTGAATTCTTCAATATCCATGCCATTCCAAGAAAAGAGAATGAAACTAATGATAGGTTAGGCTCCATTGAAGAAAAGTTTGGATGTTGTTGAGAAAAATTAAAAAGAGAAAGTGCAACCAAACAATCATGGTGATAGTGAGACTTTCTATACTAGACAATGTCACCAATTTGAAATTGTTTGAGAATGACCAACAAATTGTCAATTTCATTCAAGAAGAGGCTGATTTTTCTTCAAGAAATTGAGACAAGTTGGAGAAGTAGTATGGAGACCAAGTTGTCCATATTAGATAAAATAAGTTTCCCAAGAGCTTAGTGACCTTTGAATCCATTTTCAACCCCAATGACCAATTCAAAAAATAAAAGGAAAACATAACAGTCAAGGGTGAAGATTCAAATCCCATCTCAGTTGGTGAAGAGAAATTTATTCAGATTTGTAAGGTGACCACTTCAAAAGAAAAACATGATTTTGTATAAAATTTTCAAGAATTTACCGATATATTTGCATGGAGTTATGAATACCATAGAGGTTTTGATCTTATCTTAGCTCAATATACTATTGAGTTGGATTCAACTACAAAGCATATCAAATAGAAATAGGGGCCTTTCAATCTCCACATTGAATTTCTAATGAAGAAAGAATTGAACAAGTTAATTGAAGAAAGTATTATATTTCCCATTAAGCACTCATCATGGGTGGCTAATCTAGTCCCAGTGCAGAAAAGGAATAGAGAAATCATGTTGTGTGTGGAATTTAGAGATATTAAAAAGGATTCCCTAAAATACCATTACCCACTACCCTCTATGGAAAAAAATATTACAAATGGTAATAGGTTTTGAGATGTTTTTCTCTTCTAGATGGATAATTATAGTACAATCAAATAATGGTAAAGGAGGAATATCAGTTCAAGATAGCCCTTAACTAAAAAATGGGGAACCTATGCTAATAGAAAAATGTCATTTGGTCTATCAAATAGTGGAGCAACGTTCCAAATATCCATGGCTATGGAATTCTGGGGAGTGATCAACAACATTGTTCTTGTGTACCTTGATGACATAAAAATGTTCTCCAAAAATGCAGTTGATCATCTTCTCCATATGAGATAGGTATTTGAAAGGTGTAGGGAGTTTGGAGTTTCTCTCAATCCTAAGAAATGTATCTTTCTATCTCATGAAGGTAAGCTCCTTGGCCACATTGTCTCTAAGGAAGGACTAATTTTATAGGATCCAACTCTCATTAACCCATCTATCCAGAGAGAGTTAGTGTCATCCTTTCATTACCATTTCCAACACACAAGAAAGCACTTGAAAGATTATTAGGAAGAATTAACTTTGTTAGGAGGTTTGTTCCAATTTTTTCCAATCCCTTGTCAATCCTTTGACACTAATGATGAAGAAGATCATGGTTTTTAAATGGGCAGTTAAGGGAAAGGGAAATTTTGAAGCCATCATGTAGGAAATTTTACAGGACCCAACTCTCATTAACCCATATTTCATGGTAAGGACTTCACCTTGTATGATTTTGGGGTGGTGAGACAATGTCTTACATACTGGTGAAGCTAAATGAATAAGGTTTAGAACAACCTCTTACATTTTTCAGTCAAAATCTTGAGGATTATGAGGTGAGATAGTTCTCATTCATTAAAAAACATTTATTAGATGTTATAAGGAGTTTGAAGTAATTCAGACATCTAGTGTCCAACGACAAGATTCATCTATTAGTTTCACATGCTGGTGTCAAATAATTCCTCTTGAAAAACAATCTAAATGAAATTTTTATGATGAGAGTTATCAGAATTCCTCTTGAAAAACAATCCAAATTGTTATCCAAAATTACCCTTTCATTTATTTTGATAACTTGCAGTGATTTATTTGGACTTGAATAAGGATCAACTGAGTAAAAATGGAAAATTGAAGTGTTCTAATGCTTCCCCTTTCCTTTATGAATCTCCAAGGATCCATACTTAGCCAAAAAAATAGAAAAAGGTGGAAAATGGAGAAAATTAGCTTTAGAGGAAATCTACTATTCCTTTCCTAACTCCTCAACTCTCTACTTGGCCTAAAGAATTAGGAAAATCAAGAAAAAAGGGAAAATGGGTCATTTTTAGTGTATTGCATGTTTTTTTGGGTTCGGAGGGAACACATGGAACAAGTTCCTCAAATTCAACGGTTCACTGCATGGGTATTTAGGCTGAAAAGAAAAGGTTTTAATGTTTTGTGGGTTTTTAGGGTCCCGCCGGAACTAATTACCCTAGGACACGAGTTCTCCACACTTGTCTTCTATTCGTAAGCCAAAGGGGTAGAGTAATGTGGAAAAATCACACATTTGAAGAACACAAGGAACAGTTCCTCATGGATTTTAGTTCCCCGTATCCCTTCTTAGGCTGCAAAGAAGAACTTTGATTAAGTGTTTAGTGCATTGTGGGTTGGAGGGGGGTGTGGAGGAACCAACTATTAAAGGAACAAGTTCCATGATGCCAAAATTTCCCCGTAAAGGCCATCGATCTGTAGCAAAGGATTTGGCGATGTAATGCAGAAGAACTTGAGTGCAAAGGAACTAAGGTTGGGAGGAACAAGTTTCATTGGGGATTTTGTTCCCCGCAAGGTAGTGCAGGCCACAACATAAAGCAAGGGGAGGAGTTAGTGTAGTGTGGATAACCAGGGGTTGCAGGAACTCATGGCCTAGGTAGAATAGTTCTCAAGTTCCACCCAACGACTAATAATCCGATCCACATGCTAAAAGAAGACCACTGCGGTAAGATTGGACCCCATGAACACTCACGGAACTAGGTCACCATTTCCTCCAGTTCCCTTAAATCCTAAAATACTAATATGATAAAGAAATAAAAGGAGAATAGGGATAAACAAATATTTAATGCGGAATGTGGAGGTGCTTATGGAATTGTTTTCCTCACGACACCCCCTGGACCCGCATGGTCATAATCTTCCTCCAAAATTTTACAACTTTTATAAAATTTATATCACTAGAAAGGTATTTTCATTCTCTTCATCATGGAACCAAAAAATCTTGAGTTAGGTGAGAGTAGCTGGGATGAAATTAAGAAAAACACCGCCAAAATTTAAATTTGTAGTTACAAATAGCTTAGAAATCAAATCTAATGAGGTTATGGTGCCCATTTATTTTTTCACAAGTAAAGGCTCATGGGGGAATGGATTTAACAAGTTGCCCATACTCATTTTCAGAGAATTAATGCATCTTATTGGTGGGTGAAGGTGAAATTTCAGGTTTCCCTATTGTTTCTCTCTTATTCTTCTATAAATTGTAAAAAGAGACTCATTTATAAGGGTTGGACATTCTTGTAATGCGTGTGAATTATTTTCATGTGTTGCAGATGTGTGTATGAGATGTAAGCCTCAAATGTAGGTTTCTCCATGGTGAATATTGACTTTCACATTCATTGTAATGTATGGTGCATCCTTGTAAAGAAATAAAATACATGTTTTGTGGCTATTAATCTGTTCTAGCTTGTGTTCTATTGCAAATTATTTCCTTACATTGTATTTTGTAGGTATTTTATGCATCTTTTTCTCTTCCTGTAGGATCTAAATCTATTGTGCTCTTTCAAAATGGAGGTTTGAAGGTTGTTTTGAACTATGGTACTCATGTCTGACCTCTCCTTCATCATTTTTCTTCCATTTTACCTCATTTTAGATTATCTCTCCACCCTTTTCTTGGTGTTATCACCTTTTTTAGCTAAGGATTTCTATTCTTATGTATCTTTCTCCTTCCCTAGTCCCTTTCATTTATAGAATAGGATTAGATAGTTGTATTTCCTTCCTTAGGATTAGTTTAGCATTATGATTAAGTAGAGGAACCAGACTTCTCTGGAGGCTTGTCTCAATTAGTAAGTCCCACAACTTGATAGATAATCCCATGTTACCCAAAAATGATAATTACTCATACACACATACATTAAAAATCAGAGGGTGTTTTTTTGTGATAACAATATCTTTGTATTTTATGTGATTCCCTTGGTTGAATTTCACAATTGAAAACCAAAAGGATAACCCATAAGAAAACAAGATGCCCAAAATATAAAAGAGGAAAAAAGAGGTGAGTAAGATACAAAGAGGTTTGGGGTATCTAGAGGGGACAAGGGGCACCTAGGCATTAGCATCTTGGCTGGGGCCCTAGTGTCCAAAGTCAAGAAAAATAAAGTACGATGCAGATAAAACTGGGATTATGGGGTGTACAAGGCCAAAGAAGAAAACCAGAAAAGACATAAAAGAGGCCAAATATAGATGTCAATTAATAGTTTTCTTGCTTAAGAATTATATGAATAGCTGGTCTTATGATGATTAAGGACCTAGAAATGTACCCAAGTGTGTGATTTCATGTCTACATGTACCACACACTTTATGTTATTGAGTGAATAATGGATAAAATAAAGTAGATAAAAGATGTGTACATGATAACCATATAGATCGATGGTGACGAGGCATGTCGAGGAGACAATAAAAAAACATGGAGTCATAAAAAATGAAGTGTGGAAGCTAAAGAAGAAGAAGTGACCCTATGGGGTGAAGCATATATGTTTGTGTCGTGTTTTTACCCTATTATCATTTTCACTTGATGAAGGGATTCTTCTTGTTACGTATTAAGGATGGACCTACAAAATAAGAGTGAAAGAGTAGTCAAAGTGACATGTTATGAAATCTCTATAAAAAATCATGTAAAAGTATGTAAATGTGAAAAAATTAGTAAAAGGAACATGTGAAATTGATATGTGACGAGTGAAAGGGATAGAAAATATCATGTTCTGTTATAGAAGATAATTTTTTTTTTGTGTGATCTCACACCAAGAATGAGTATTTTTAGGCAATCTCATGCCAAGTGCAAGTTTTTTGTGCAATCTCACACCATGATGGAAGATTTTTGGGGAGAAATGTCTAGTGTTATTCTCCATCTGTGATTGTTTCCCGAATTTATACACCACTACAGATGGTGTGATATGGCTTTATTTTAGTTTTGATCCAGTTTGATTGAAGTAGAAAAAGTTGATAGAATGCATTCTTATTGCTGGAGGACTGTGTTTGTACTATATAAAATACTCTATGAACTACTTGTACCAATATGAGAAAGTAAATGTAACTTCCCCCTGGTCATAGGCACCCAGGGAATGTCAAGAGAACCCAAGTGTTATTGTTTGTATCTAGGCGCTAACATCTATGCTGGAATTATAGACCCAAGTTAGAATCTAGGTCGTATTTGTAACTGGAGACTGTTTTTATTGTTGTTGTGCAGGCATGTACTACATCTCTAAGCTATTATATGAGGTGACTAATTCACCCAATTTATGCCCCCTTGTTTTGGGTGCATGTGATGTCACTAAGAGGATGCGACCCAAAGGAGAGGACCTGATACTAATATGAAAGTGTAACCCTATAGGGAGGGAAATGTGCTTGGTAGAAACCAAGGAACATGCAAACAAAGTGGCTAGAAACATATGTTAGGGAAAACAAGACAAATATGCATATAGAAGACAAAGTGTAATCTAGCAAGCAAGAAGACAATGAAAACAATGAAAATTGGGTTTTAAACATGGGACATTAACTCATAATTTATCAAGATAAATAGGATTGAAGCATCCAAAATCGTACAATTAATGATTATCAAGACATAGGGCATAGCCCACAAAGTAATGGCAGAAAATATAGGAAAATGGAAAATAGTAGCAAACAAAGTATTAGATAACCATGGTAGCAAATAGTTCAAGAAAATCAAATTCTACACATGAAGCACCCATTAGTATGTTAGAAAATAAAGAGTATGTTAAAGCATGTATAGATCAATATAATTAGTGTGCTAGAAAGAATAGGAAGTAGTATAAAATGAAACAATAACACATATAGTGTGTATGAAAGTAAATGCCCCCAGGATCCTCGGTGGAATGGTAAGAGGTACACGTGCCAAGCATCCATGTTGCGTGTAATGATTTATTTAAATTTTTTCATTTAATACTAGATAACAAGTGAACACACCTATGTATATCGAAAAGATAATTACATACAAAGTATATTTCTAGCATGTGAAACAAAGTGTGCCTGTAAACTAGTATAAGCATGCATAAATAGATGTGACCAAGATATGCAATATGTTATGAATGAGTGAAATGGGATGATATGAAACACAAGTGTGATAGGTTTTGTGTGCCCCTTGAGAAGGTGTGGATGAATATGTATGAGATGAGATTAATTTTACCCCTTGACGGTCAAGAATGAACCATAGAACAAGAATGTGTCATCAGGAAATGATTTGAAAAAATTGTGTTAGAAAGATTGATCATGAAGCATAGATCATAAAGAGTGTGAATGTGGTCTGGTTTATTTCAGATTTTAGCCCCTCAGCAGTTGAGTATGAACCATGGAAATAGAGGTGTATCATCGGGTAATGATGTGATCCTATAGAAATCATCTATCAAAGATGAAGAGGCCAGTGAGGTATGGTAGAAGCATGTGAAGCGGTGACAACATGAGGGTAGGAGCCAAATTGAATGTTAGATTAAATAATGCCAATTATGAGAGATATAGTGGAAGATAACATAGATGGTGATGACTTAGGAAGCCAATGAGAAGTAGTAGTTATGTGAGATGGGGTGAAATGGTTCTGTGAAGGATGATCTAGGTAGAGGAGAGGATGGATAATGATCTTAGGAGATGGATGAATGGTGACCTTAGAAGTGGAATCATGCTTATGTAAAATTGGAAAAAGAGACCGATTCACGAGAGCGAGATCCAAAGGAAATGACACTATTTTCTTCTTATTGTAGTAACTTGTCATGAAGGGGCATAACATTCATTTTCATGGTGGCCATTGATGCAGTGGAAATTTTAATAAGAGTGATCATATTGGAGATGCAAGTGAGAGGAGGATGATGCTGATTAAAGGGTAAGAAAATCAAGCGCTTATCAAGAAAACTACATTAAACATCATGAGGCTTAGAAGTGTGTGAGAAATGCAATAGATCTCGAGTAGGAGATGAGGAAGACTTAGGTAGAGAGAGATGTGGTGGAGTAGATGGAGGACACTTATGCGGTGGAGGTTACGGGACATGCTTGCAAGGTGGAGGAGATGGAGACCTTGTTAGATTCTTAACAGATGGAAGAGGAGAATAAGTAGAAGATGATGTAGCAGTAGAAGGAATAGAAGGAGGTTCTATAACATGTGCAACAATTAAATATTTTTCTATGTCAATAAATTTATATCATAAAAGTTTAAACATTTCATATGTATCATATTGGAATAATTCTTTCAATGCAGGAATCATGGCATGAAAAAAGATAAAATGCTTTTATAGATCAATAGGATGAATTAATAATTGATGCATGCAAGAATTGAAGCGTAAAATGTAATCTAGAACAGGTTATTTCTTTCCTTGATGCAAGCTAGGTAAGAAATCATGTGTAACTCTAGGACCATTTTTAGTTATAAAGCATCGAAGAAAAGTCTCTTCCATTTAACAATATGTACTATAGATCTAAAAGGAAAATGAGTATACCATTGAAGAGCATCATCAAAAATACTATAACAAAAATCTTTTAGTAAAAATTGATCATTTGAATAAGAAACCATAGCTAAACGATAATACTTAAGATGTAAATATGGATTGTCAGTGCAATTAATACATGAAAAGGTAGGCATGATAAAATCCTTACGAAAAGTTGAATTGTGAATTTTATTTGGAATGAGATTACCATGAAAAGAGTTATTGTCAATGGAATCATAATAGGATTTTATTTTAAGAGTAAAAAATTAAACTTGATATTTCAAATGGCCAACAACATGCATGAGTGATAAAGTTTCAGGTGACGGAATTGTAGAAGAAGTGAGAGGCAAAATGAAGAGTTTGAAGTTTTCCATTGTGAGTGATCATGGGAATGTTAAAAGCATAAGCAGAAGAAGAAGATGAACGTTTTATGGGGATGCTAAATTCAGAATAAATAAGAGGAGGTGTACTGGTAGGGATGGAATAATCAACATGATTAACATCTAGAGAAGAACAAGAAAGAGGTGGAAGAGGAGGGGAGGAACATGGAATATTGACACAAATGATAGGAGTAGATTCAAAGGAAATGACAATATGTGAATTAGTAAAATTGATAGAATCATCATGAATGCTATTGGAAATAACCTCAAAAGTGGTAGAAATCGGAGTGGAAAATTCACATTCAAAAATATTAAGATAAGTAACATCCTCACTAACATGTTCATGATCAGAAATATACTTAACATCACTATCAAACAAATCTTCGCATGAAAGTAATTAGTCAAGAGAGTCATCAACATATTGAGAAGTAGTAAGAGAAGTATCATAATATGTATATTTTCAATCATTAAAAACCTTTTCAGAAATAGAAGAGACACGAGGTACATCTATACATTGATCTTGACAAGTATTAGAAACATCATCATGCACATGGACATTTTCAACATTGGAAGTAACATTATTTACATTTACAATATCACAATCGAGACCAAACATATAATCGATAAGAGAATAATCATGTGTTATAACAGGAATAGAAGAAGGTGGAGCATCCTTAGTTCAACATGAAATAACAAGGAGATCATGCAATAAAGTTTTGTTCAGGTGAAACAATGCTCACACTATAGCTGCTAAAACTAGTAGGAATTTTTTGTTCATTAACAAAAAACAATCTTTGAACTTTCTCATCAAATTGAGCATTACGATAAAGGGCATAAAGTTCAACCTCAAAAATATCATCAAGTATAGGATTCAAACTATAATGATGCATAGCATTCCTAGGAGAGGAGGATCTCTTTTTAGCTATGACAGTTTTGTGGGTGCTAGGGCAAGGATATTGACTAAGGATGGGGTTCACCAAATGATTTAACAAATAATGTGTAATTTACTGAAAACCCCTAATCTATTGCATAGTCACATATGATGAATTAACATCTAAATTACATAGATCTAACACAAGCAATAAGCTAAATGCAAATATACAAACCCTAAGTGCAAGCGAGAGAAATAAAATACTTATCTGATTTCGTACTTGATCTCAAAGTATCTCTTAGACTGGAAGGAGTGATGAATTAGAGGAAGAATACTATCGCAACAACACACACTCAATTTGGAACTTTTGTACATTTCTAAACTAAGCCGCCTGGAATGGGTCCAGGGATGCCTAGGTAACTGGAGACTTCATTGGTAGGCACTTGTGACTACACATGACCTTAGAAACTAAGTTTTGTTTTTTTGTAAGATGATTGCTAACCTTTGTTGTTGGTTGCCTATTTTTCGTTGAATGATTGTAGAACTCACTGTTAACCTACAAAATAAATGATATTCTACTAAACCCCAAACAACATCAAATCTTAAAAAAGAAAGATGCAAATGGGGAGTTAAATTGACCCTAGCGGTCAACCGAAAGAGTGAAATTACAACCAAACACTACACTACATCTCAATTTCCATGTAGTTCTTATGTGTGTGTGTAGAAATCATGTCATAATAATCTATTGTGAAATATGCACTTGATGGTGAGAAATATCTAGATGTAGCAATATAGATAGATGTGTGGATGTCAAAATGAACTTCTCTTCCTATGCATGTATGCTAAAAATATAGTCCCTTGTCCCTTGAATGAAGCTAAATGAATTCCTTGATGCTCTTAGAATGATTTTGGATGCAACCTTAGGTGGTTATAACAAATGCTTAGAGATTAATATTTTATTATGGTCACATAGCTTTGTATTTATATGATTCCCTTGGTTGAATTTCAAAATTGACAACTAAAAGGATGACCCATAAGAAAATGATATGCCCAAAAGATAAAAGAGGTCAAAAATAGGCGAGTAAGATAAAACCGAGGTCGAGGGATCCCAGAGGGGACGAGGGTGCCTAGGTGTTGGCATCTTGGCTAGGTACTAGTGTCTAGAGTCAGGAAAGAATAAAGTAATGAAGATTAAATTAGGCTATGGGGTGTGCAAGACTAGAAAAGAAACCAAAAAGATAGAAAAGAGACCAAAGATAGATGCCAATTACTAGTTTTCTCACTTAGGAATCATATGAATAGTGGTATGTGATTAGGATCTAGAAATGTACCTAAGTGCATGATTTTTTTTCTACATGGAGGATAAGGATGTTAGATGTAAGACCACTACAGGGCCATTTATGCAAAGGAATCCAAGGACCACGGCTAAAGCAGTAAGGAAACGAAGACCTCCCCCAATCACCACATATGGGTTTTGTTGATGATCTTGCAAAGGTGTTGAGGCTGATATTTAAAAAGATGGTATGTGGTGAAAATTTGTTCGGCTGGGACCTATTGAATGAAAGAGGAGGACTCTCACACACTAGGAAAATTTTGTCAGGGAATATGCATACACATGTGAAATAACTAGAGTTTGAGATTAGTAACAGGTCCCTACTCTACCTTGGAATTGAAGAATCAACCAGGAAAAGAGTAAAATATTGTTGATACCCATAAGTTTAACTAATGAATAGGAATGTAACACATTGAATAAGATAACAATAGAGGTTACATGAAAAAATACTTACAAGGGGGATACCATGAGGCTCATGGGTAGAAGAAAAAAAGAGTAAGGGGCATGATATTAAGAGCTTGAAGGATGATATCAAGGGGTGGTATAAGTGCACAAAGGAATCCTATGATAGGGTGGGAGTGTTGGTGAGGTAGACAATAGGTGCATGCCCCACCCTGGTAAGCCAAGACCCAAAACAACTATAATGATGAAATGGAATACCTTGAGGACTTGGTTGGGATGCTTTTTCTGAACATCAAGATTGGTGTGGGGCCACCAAATAATAATTGGGTAAGGAAAAGGAAAATAATAAAGAGGTTGTGGATGCAAAATTAGTTGAGCTTGAAGATTTATTCAAACATATCAAAAGAGGGCTAGTAGCAAGGATGATTTAGATTTTGATAGGTGCTAGAAGATTGACTCTTTCCTTAGTGCGTGCATTTCAAAAGAAGAAGAAAAGGTCAAATAAATTTAGGAGAATACCCCAACTACTAATATTGAGTGTACGGAGGTCATTGCAGAAGTATCAAAGTAGAAATAACTAATAAAGGCCATAAGGGATACACTAGAGTTATGGGAATAAGAAAATTCAAGTCTTAGTCCTATAATGTATGGGTATGTTGAAAGGGGTGACTGCATAGTTGAGTGTGATCATCAAGGAACTTGGGGGAAGAGTGGATGAATTGATGCCTTATCAGATTCTAGGTGTTCAAGAGTCGGTGCTTGAGAAGGAATCATAGGAGCTCGCAGAGTGGAAAAAGTTCAAAGATGAGTTAAGCACAGAGTATATATAGCTCCTCTGACAACCTGAAGCTTGAGGAAACTTGCGCACAATGTTTGATGGTCCTTATTATTTGTTTCATGGTATTTTTGGCCTTAATTATTTATTCTTTGAACATTCTTTAATTGATTCATTCATTACAAAGATAATTTGGGTGAAACATTATCAAGGATGGGCAATGACTAATGGTGTCGGGTAATGTTGAGTGCGAAAAATGGCTAAGTACTAACCACTTGTGGAGGTGTGGAACCACATGCAAGGGGTGCACAAAGGGGCATGTGCACATAGGAGGGATCAATGCACGAAGGTTTGCACATGTAGACAGAGTCTAGGACTTAGCTGATTTTCTAAAGACATAGCTAAAAATAGAAAAATTAGAGGAGTGGCATCCTAGGAAGGTCTATAAATAGAGAAAAGAAATATAGTCTGAGGACGCACAAAACAGGAGCTATTTTTGGAAAAATCATTTGTAGTGATAGGAGAAGATCATGCACAAGTCAAGCTAATAATAGGATTAAATCAAGTCATATATTTAGGTTAATCTATTATTAGCATAGAATGTAAAAAGCATGTAGGCTATTTTTATACAGAGGCCTATTATTAGAAAGGTGCATGAAGCAGTGAAGGGTAAGTATCCAGCCTTATATATGGTCGTGCAACTATGCTAAGGGGTCAGTCTGTAGGAGGGTTTGAGTTAGAGATTCTTGAAGGTTTTTATGTTATGTAGTCATGACTTTTGGAGCTTGTATGAGATCACATAGGTTATGTGCACAAATCTACTTAGGTTATTGTAATCATATATTTGGTATTTAATAAAATTATGGTCATGATGGTGTTTGGGAATATTAGTGTTGTTATTATTCTTGAATGATTTGTTTCCTTATTATGTGTTTCCAAACTGCTATGGTTATGATGATTATTATGTATGAATGAGTGTTTTGGTATATAAATATTGTGAATATGCATGCTAACGTTATGTTAGCAAATTGGATTTTAATACATGCAAATGAAAATAAAAATTCAAGGGACAAATTCCCTCCTCAATGAAGGTGATGTTTCCTTTATTGAAAATCAAAATTGCATCATTTATACATTCAAAATTGTATGTGGGGTGTGTTTTGGGACATCAAATGGAAAGAAGTGTGAATGGGGGAGATGAAATGGAATGAAGGAAAGGAAGGGAAAGGAATGGATAGAAGGATCATACAATATTTAGGTAAAAACATAGCCTAATATTGCATAGAGAAGAAGGATTACAGTGAATAACTAACTCAAATGAAATAGAGTTTAAATTAGCTAAACAAAAATAATTGAAAGGGAACACACATGAGTAAGTAGATATCAGAGCTTGATCATTACGAACAAGAAAAATAGATTAATAATGTTGAAAATAAGATTAAAGATAGTATTTGCATGTAGTATTTAAACACTAACATCTAATGAACATAAGAACATCAAATGCTACAAGATATATTGAATGGGACACAAAGTTCATATTTCATTAACTCTTCAAAATGTATTCACAAAATAACACAAATTTTCTTTCTTGAAACAAAGCTTGGAAAAAAAGTATTTCTTCTCCTCTCTCAGAGTTGCACTTACAAATGAACCCCTAACTTACTTTTATAACCCAAAATTTGGTTACAAGGTAGTTAGGGTTTACATAAACATTAAATTAGGGAACTGTAAGTGAATCTACCTTTTCAACAAAATTTAACAAGTAACTTGAAATTAGAAATCACTTAATTGACCAAAAAAAATTTAAAAGTGATTTTAACAATAAGATCAATTTAAAATATCATTTTAAAACATAAAACATTACATAGTTCCTTATCCATTAAAGTGGCGATCCACCTATCTCAATCATATGAGAAATGAACTCTCCCACTTTGTTAGATACCAGAATTTTATCACCTCGTCCATTGGTGAAATTAGGATCTGTCACCTTTTCCAATTGAAATTATTTGAACATTTCCAATTTCTTAAACATCTTATCTTCTTTAGGAGGTTCACTCGGTTTATGCACAGCCTTGCAGAACACCTGTAATTCTGAAATCCTTCTTGGCATATTATGCAGGTTGACCATTTCGATTGAGCATACTCAAACAAGTTCCTCAATTTGATACAACGTTCCATTGAAGTAGAGGATAAGTTGATGGCAGGAATGTACAATGTCTTTAAACAATTTTGAGAATTATTCTTCAACATGTTCTGATGAATTCATTTGATTATGCTTGTCCAAAAAATCTCAAGGGATTTCAGCTATGAACTCATGAATTGAGGTTAGTGAAGTAAAATCTTCACTTCATATGATTTCACAATGAATCATGGAATCTTTGAGAAGTGTCTTCCGTGACTTGAGATGTAAACACCACAGAAATCATGTCCCCTTGGCATTCAAATTCAAGGATCCCTTCAATGGATAGAACTGTAGATTCCCATACTCATCATCTCTTGTAGAATAGGCAATATCTTATCCACATTTGATATGCTAGAAGGAAAAATATTCCTTAAAAGAAAGAATTGGATATAGGTATGCACTAATGTCTTCACGGAGATTTACGACCATTTTGATTGTCTTTCTCCCAAGAATGAGAATTTTAGAAATCCAGGATTTAGTGACATGGCCTAAAGTGTTTACCCTCCTTTGACAGATTGAGTGTTTATTCATTGGGGGTGGACACTGCATTAGGTACTAGAAAATTGGAGGGTATTGGATTTATCAGATGTTGAACATAATTCACCAACTGATTCTTTTTGGCCTTAAGTTGAGAATTTTGAGATTTATATTTCTCAACGCCTTCTTAACATAATATCCATGAAATCTCAGGACATTTCCATGTCTCTTTTCAATGTATACTTCCCAATTCCAAGCCTGGATACTTCATGGTAAGAAGAAGTCATGGCATTACGCTCCTTCTCGACTTTGGGAATGACAAGATCTGCAAATTTGTTTCCATCTCCATCCGCCATTATTATCGAGAAAACTTTAGGCTTCTTGGGGATGAAATCATTTGAAATCTTGGAAAGGGCATAAAAGTCAATATTGATCACCTTGAAAACCCTATTTCTATTCTTTATTTCAAAATCAACCCAGGAAGGAGTCTCCTTGACCAATTCTACACACAAATTCCTGGATTCTGAAGAAACATTCACATCATTCTTGACATCATTAGATTATACAAGAGTTCCTTCCAAAACTTAAATCCTCAAAGAAATAACTTTTACATCAACCTCTTGAACCTTAGGGAGACCTTGAGAAACATATTCATGAACTAGGGGTTCTGGAATTTGGATCACTTACACTTGAGTAGACTCTTGTACATGAAATGGATGTGTAGTGTTTATGATGAGCTTCCTGTTATCACTGAATCACAACACCCCTATGAATATACTTGAACTCACAGTGTGATTGGATAACATGGGTACTATCTCCAAGTTGTGGGACTTGCTACTTGAGATAGACCTCCAGAGAAAGCTGGTTCTTGCTCCTAAACTACCTGCCACAATCTACTCTAATGCAGGATAAGCTAACTGTTCTAATCTAAATTTCCAAGGGACCAGGGAAAGAGAATGCATAAAATGAAAGCCTACACTAAAGCGGTGATACACCAGAAAAGGAGGATGTGAGAGTAGTCTCCAAATGTGTGAAATACAGAGGCAAAGTGCACACTAGAAGAGGTGATGACAGTTCTCCATAATCTAGCAAAATGCATTCACAGCAATATTCCAAGCACACACAATGATAATGAATTCCTGCAATAACATAATAATAGACAAAATATTCTTATAGAAATATCAAAGGGGCAAGAAGAATGCAAGAAAACACAGTAGGGGAAGATACATCCACAAACTGGTATTTTATTGCTTCATGATATGCACAGTTCAATCTATTACAAGATAAGGGCCTAGATCACCATGCAAGGAGTCCACTACAAGGGCCTGCAACACACTGGCTTCACAAAGCAATTTGGTAGAGCTTTGCTACCCAAAAACTCTCCCCTTTACAATGAGCCCAACACTTCAATTTATAGAAAAAAGAGAAGGAAAAGAGAAGGGAAAATGGAAATCCCAAAATATGTCCTTCAACCACCTATAAGAGGTATTAAATTGAGTGAAATGATTGTATATTACTTGCAAAATGCTCCCCATACTGTCCCATGTGCTGCAGCAGAGAAAGAATGATGAGCCATGCCTCTTAATTGCACTCCCAGCTACCAAATAAAACACTGTTCTGAACCCGGCCACATTTTCTTAAAAATCTCAATCAATTTCTAGTCAAATCTAGAATTTCTTGATTTCTGTACATTGGGCTCAGAACCATGATTCCAACGGTACCCAATTTTGTGTGATTTCGTTGAGAAATGTAAAAGTTATGGCCTTCTGAGTGCGGGCAGCTATTTTGGGTCTAGCAGGCGTTTTCTGTCATTTGACGGGAATGAGCATTAACTGACTGGAGCCGAATATGTTTCTTTTATTTAAATATGTACACCCTCATTAAAAATAATAAATCCAATTTTTGTGGCATAGAGGACATCGTGCTCATTCCAGAAAGTCCAATTTTATGAAAATCAGAGCTCGGAGTCAAAAGTTATGGCCGTTTGAAGTTTCACGGGCCAAACGTTGACTTTTCTTCTCTGCGTTCGGCCGCTTCGGCTTTTCGCGTCCCACACGTCCCTTTGTCCCAAATGTCCCAGTGCTGCGTGAGAAAAATTCTTCCGAACCGCCCGAAATGGGCTTTCATGTCCCTTTTCTGCCGGTGACACGTGGCGTGATCTGATTGGCTTTCGGCTCCTTCGGCTATCTGCGTCCCACGCGTCCCTTTGTCCCACTTGGCACAGTGCTGAAATTTACCATTTCGGCCGAACCGGCTGGTTCACATACTCGTGGCCCAGATGTCCCATTTTCTTTCGGGCCGTTTGGGACAAATTTTCCTGATTCGCCCGGTTCGGCCGGTTGAACTATCACTATCATGAGTAGATGAATCTCTATTTCAAAGTGTAAAACCACAAGAAATGTTCTTCGTCTTCCTTCAATAGGGCATTTTTCATGAGGACCCTTGGATGTTTCTCCTATGAGGGGACCCTGACATCTTCTTTGACTTGAGAAGTGGATTTGGGAAATCATTCTCTCCTTGCTTGATGTGTAGGACCCTTGGGTTGATGGCATGGCATAGAGGTTGATTGAGAAGAGGTTTTAGTCAACTAAATACCTCCTCATGTTGGTAATTTTTGTGGTCCTGGGGTATGAACTTGGATGGATGGTAAATTTACAAGTTCTCATTCATACCATGTTATGCTCCTTTCTAGAATCGACCACTTCTTGCCATCAAGAGAGAGAGTTCATATCTCTTGGTCCAATCAACTTGGGGAAATGGAGTGAAGGAAACAACATCCTATGAGGGATCAATAGAATTTTTACCATCATCTACTAATGAATATTGAGTATCTCTGATACGGAAGGCCTTGATTTGAGTAAGGGTCGGGAGGGAGAATTCTTTCCTTCTTACTTCATTTTTATCTGAGAAAGTAGACCAGAAGTCTTCCATTGTGGGATGGTGTTGGTACTTCACTCTGAGATCCTTTTGCATGAATCCATTGATGTAAAATTGGGATATATTCACAAATGGATGTATCGTAATGAGATAAAAATCCTTCTCCATGAGTTTTGCACTAAAGAGATTCAGGCATTGGTATCCCCTAATTTGGATTAGGTAGTAGATTTCTAAATGGTGTTTATCACTAAGAAGATGGTGAACTTGGAAAAAATTTCATGCAAGCTCCATTAACACCCATTATCACTTACATACTTGGGAAGCTTCCGTGGAGTGCCTATAAATCCACTCACACGAATGTAATAAAAGGATGGGAACTAAATGAACCATGTTTGCCATTGAGAAATGACCACCATGGCATCTTTGGAGAATCTTTCTTCTGGATTCATATTTAGTGTTTTGATCATGCAGAAGATGAAAACATTAGTAAATCTCCTGAAATTATGAGAGATATTCTTGAAATTCAATTACGGATAATAGTGGAAAAAACTATTTGAAGGACCCATGATGCCTTTTATCTCTAACCCTGAAAATAACTTCCTTCTAGCCACCGCATAGCTTAGGTACTGTTAGGATACAATATTATTATCCTAATATTTAATTATGCATAGTTCAGTTATTTAATTAATTTTATTAATTAAATAATAATAGTTATTTTGTTATATGGTTAATCAACCATATTTTTTTTTATACATACTGTTATATTGTTTTAAACAATATATTTGTTTTTATCTAATTGTTGCTTCCTGGATGTTATTGGAAGCTTGTTCATTTTGGCATTTGGTTGCACCTGTGCAACTTATTCTCCTGTGTGTATTTGGCTATGCAATATCTATAAATATTGCAGCCTATTCTCTGTAATGGTTGATTGATTGAGATTAATAAAGTGATCAGGCTTCCGTCCCTATTTTTCAATCATCATTTGGTACCAGAGCGAATTGAAGCTCCTAGCAAGGTTGGAGAAGGTTGCAGAAGAAGGAGAATTTGTGGAGAAGAAATCTGCAACAGAAGGAGAGCCAGTGCTGCCTCCTGCAACTTCCCAGAACCCCCTGCAAACCCACAACCTCCTGTTTAGTTCCAGGTGTTTGGAACATAAATTTTTTTTGCACTGGTGCACTCAACACCAGGCAAAATTTGCAGCAGGTATAAATATTTTTAAAAAATAAAAATAAAATTTACTCCATTACGGGTTTTATCTTTAAATTAGAGAAGAAATATAGCTCCTGTGCATATGTGGACCTATATGTGTATGGATTTGAGAACTCTGAATAAAGGAGATCTTGTTGTTTAAATTGGGGATCCAAGTTGCATTTGCAACTGTGTAACTGTGTTGTACCAGGTCACATCTGGCTGAGCAAAGTCTTCTCTTGATGCTCATGGTGCATTGAAGCAAGATAAAAATTGAGAGGGGCAGGTGTATAATCCCAAAGGCACAAAATTGCGAGGGGCAGTGTGTGTAGGTGCCCAAAAAAAGAAAAAAAGCGGCACATATACTCCAAGCGAACCTGCTGGACTCACGCACGCACCTGCACAAAGGAGAAAACAAAAAAAAATGGCGGCCAAAGCCTGCAAAAAACGCCTCAGCCTGCACACAAGCAAAAAAAAAATTAAAAAAACGGTGGAAGTGTAAGCGGCCAGTCCTCCTCACGCCTCAGCCTACACACAAAGAAAACAAAGAAAACAGCAGCTGAGAAAAACAATAAAAAAGGGCGGCTATACAAAGCCAAACAAAAAAAAACAAAGCAAAGGAGATCCATTTTTCAAGCAAATCGAACCCTAAAACCGCCTCCACGCATGCAGCCACGTGGCATCTACTCAACCAAGTCGCCATGCAAACAAGGTAAGTCAATTTTACCTGTAATTAAATACAAGTTCCTTCATTTCATAGCTCAAGCGCCCTTAGTGGCCAAGTTGGTTATTGGATGCGCCTTGGGAGTGAGAGGTCTGGGTGTTAAATCCCACCAACAACACTCAAAAACTCACCTTTTGAAATTTGGCAGAATTTTTGGCGAAACTACTAAATTTAGCAAGTTTTTTGAATTTAGTTATAACTAACTAAATTTAGCGGAGAAATCCCTAAGTTAGGGTAAAAAAAAAAATTCTCCCATCTGGTCTGTTTTTTCATTTCAGACATTTTTTGCAAATGGAGACCTATCTAAAAATTGCATCTTCAACTTCTTTTTTGCAATTTTTAGCATTTTGGGTCGTATTGGGCTCAGGAGGCCACCAGGACCCACAAAACAAAAATTTTTGCCTGCCATTCAAATTGTCGAGTTTTTTGAATGTAAATTGTATACTGCTGCATATTGTACTAATTTGCAGGTTGCCATAGTCAACTGCAAAAATTTGTAACTGCTCAAAAACTGGCAGAATTGTAATAAAAAACAATAATAAAATTGGTTCTATAACACTCACGAGATCCTAGATCTCATTCGCAGCGTTCGGTATATATAGTGCCTCTGGGAAGTGCTTACAGGTAAATCCATCGTGACTACTACTGCACTTAACACCTAATATAGCTGCAACAACGTCATCTGGGCATCGTCCCTATAAATCGACGGGGAGTAATAAGGTCACAGTGCACACACTATGAACCATCCCATCCGTCTGTGAACGATTGTAAGACATAAATCCAGACTGAGAAATTATCCGAGTATATAGCGAAGTTACGTGCGCGTATGAGAATATTTCTTTGAGCCAGTGTCAATAATCACACAGACCCCATCAGTATTGTCTTGGTACCACGTATTGAATTCTTTTACGTACGTTAACGCCTCTTTCACGTACTGCCAGGTATATAGAAAGGGCGAGCTTCTTCCACGTACCGACGAGTATATCAGAAGGGTGCATATATAGAAAGGTTTGGTATATCAGACTGATGGTATATAGATTGGGAGACCTAATACCTGGAGTGATAAGAGCCAAACCCTGTCAGTGATCTCTGCAAAATGGGCACCAATGCCCCCAAATTTTTTCTTCCGGATTCACAATTACTCAGAGGAAGCAACTATGCTGCATGGAAGACAAAAATAAAGACATAGCTTGAGTTTGAAGAAATCTGGCCTATTGTGATTGGTACTCTAACCAGATCACCAACTGATGCAACACAACAATGACAGTTTGATAGAGCAGATCAGAAAGCAAAACTCATCATCTTGTTTGGAGTGTCTAATGATGTGAAAGCCCACATTCAAGATGTCACAATAGCAAAAGAAGCGTGGGATAAGCTAAGCACAATATATGAGGCCAAAAACAAGAATGTCATACTAAATTTGCAGAGTCAGTTACATACATTGAAGTTCAAGCAAAATGAAAAAATTGAAGCTTTCCTAAGAAGATTTGCAGAGTTGAGGGCTTCACTTCTAGCCCTAGGAGAAGAAGTCAAAGATGAATCTCTCATTCCCATTGTTCTGAGAGCTATTCCTTCTTCTTACCGCATTTTTTTCACAACTCTAAACTTGTCAGATACGACAATTAGTTTTTACAAGCTAGTAAACTTACTGCAACAAGAGGAAGCAATGCACAACAAGGATGATGAAGAGGAGCAGGCACTGTCTTCACATCAAAAATGGAAAGGAAAAGGTAAAGGAAAACCTAAATCCTATCAGAAGTCCCCACATTAGAATCAGTATCATGGGGAAAATCAACAGAAGAAGCGATGTCCAATTTGCAAAAGAGGACATGACTTACAAGATTGTTGGTATAATAATTATAAGAAAGGTTCATCAAGCAACTCTGGACCACAACAACAAAAATATTACAAGGGACATTCTAACAACTATCACGGGTAGAAAAAGGGGAACTGGAAAAGAAGACCCCACCAGCAAGGTAATATTGCTGAGCAACAAGAACAGTCTGACAATGAAGACTTCTTGTTCACTGCTCGATCAAGTGAACCATCCATGTCATCTAGTGGCGTCTGGTATGTTGATTCGGGAGCCACTCAACACATGACTGGCAACAGAGACTGGTTTATTTCAATGAGGGACACATCATCAAAAAATCATGTTTCATTGGGAGATGATTCTTCATATACAATTCAGGGGATTGGAAACATTTCTCTACCCCTTGGTTCACGCAAATGCAGATTATCAAATGTGTTATATGTCCCTGGGTTGACAAAGAATCTTCTATCAGTCAGTCAACTCCTAGATCACAACCTAAATATTGACTTTGATAGTCAATCCGGAAAGAAAATGTGTTTGATTCGAGATAAATCTAGAGGCTCGAAAATAATTGCAAAAGCCTCAAATGTGGGACGTATGTTTCAACTTGATTTCATTCACAAAAATGATCAAGTACTTGTGGCTAAAAACTCCACCTCAGCCTAGTTGTGGCATTGGAGATTTGGTCATGTAAGTTTCAAATATCTCGAAACACTTCGCTAGTGTAATATGGTACATGGGCTACCATCTCTTCAGAATGATATAGACAAGTGCCCTCACTGCTTAGCAGGAAAAAAACACAGAGTTTCATTCCAAAAGAGTACTTTTCGAGCTCATGGTAAACTTGACCTGGTTCATACTGATCTTTGTGGTCCGATGCAACCAAGTCATTCAGGGTTCCAGTACTTCATGCTTTGTGTTGATGACTATTCACAGAAAATGTGGATTTTTTGTCTTCGCAAGAAAAGTGAAGCCTTTGAAACATTCAAAAAGTTCAAAGTTGTAGTTGAGAAAGAAATTGGTCGTCACATCAGAACTCTCTGCTCAGATCGAGGGGGGGAATTCACCAGTGATGAGTTCAGAGACTACCTACAAACTCACGGGATTCATCGACAAATGCCTCCACCACACACACTGCAGCAAAATGGTGTTGTTGAGAGAAGAAATCGTACTATCATGGAAATGGTGCGATGCATGATCGATGATTCCGGACTTACAAAGACATTTTGGGCAGCAGCAGCAAAAACAACAGTGTATTTGTTGAACAGAGCACCCACAACTGCTCTTGATGGAATTACACCACAAGAAGCATGGTCAAAAAGGAAACCATCTATTGCACACCTCAGAGTATTCGGGTGTAAAGCAAGCATGCACATACCCAAACAGAACAGAAAGAAATTAGACATGAAATCACAAAAACTCATCTTCATTGGGTACAGTGAAGAGACTCTTGGGTACATATTGATGGATCCTAAGACCAAAAAAGTCTACCCAAGCAGAGATGTTGAGTTTTTCGAGAAGAAGGAAGCAGAGACTCCTCCTCCGGACTCGCAAGATGTAGATTTTTCACCTATTGTAAAAATTGAAGCTAATGTTCCCTCAGAATATGAAAGTGATGATGGGGATGATGGTGTTGATCAGATAGAACCACAACCCATGGGAACAGTTCAATGTATGCCTAAATGGTGTACAAGTACATTACGAGATGCAAGATTGGATGCTCCACCGGATACATCCACCCTTGGACCATGGACTCGCAGTAAAGCAAGGGAAGAAGTTAACTTTGCTTTGATGAGTAGAGTTATTGAATCAGATGATCCCTCTACAGTTCAGGAAGCCCTACAGTCAAAAGCTTCGAAAGATGCCATGGATTCTGAATATCAATCAGTGATGAAGAATAACACTTGGTAGCTTGTTGATCTTGGATGCAGATGGATATTCAAAACTAAGTACAAAGCAGATGGGACAATGGACAAGCACAAAGCAAGACTTGTAGCAAAGGGATACACACAAAAAGAAGGAATTGACTATAAGGAGACATTTTCTCCCACAGCTAAGATCAAAATGATCAGGATGATCTTTTCTCTAGCTGCTCAGTTTGGATGGAAAGTTCACCAAATGGATGTAAAAAGTGCCTTCCTGAATGGAGATTTACAAGAAGAAGTCTACATGACTCAACCTAAGGGATATGTTGTACCAGGTCAAGAAACAAAGGTATGTAGACTTAGGAAATCTCTGTATGGCCTCAAACAGGCACCCCGGGCATGGTACATCAAGATTGATGAGCATCTCGTACAACATGGATTTGTCAGAAATCCATACGATCCCAATCTCTACCTCAAAAAGCAAGGGGGGGAGATGGTGATTGTTGTAGTTTATGTCGATGATCTAGTCATCACTGGCAGTTCAGTGAAGATGATTGATGAAACGAAGAAAAATCTTAAGCGATCATTCGACATGACAGATCTCGGGCTTATGCACTACTGTCTTGGACTAGAAGTATGGCAGAAAGAGAATCACATCTTTGTTTCTCAGATGAAATATAACAAGACAAAACTCGAGAAGTTTAGGATGATGGATTGCACACCAATTGCTACACCTTTGGAGAACAGATTACAGTTATCTCATTCAGATCTATCTCCTGAGGTAAGTGCCACTCTCTATCGGTAGCTGATTGGGAGTCTCATTTTCCTAACCTACACTAGACCAGATATCAGCTTTGCAATGAGCTATCTATCCAAGTTCATGCAGGAACCCAAAGTTTTTCATTGGAAAGCAGCAAAGCACATTTTGAGATATCTCAAAGGATCAGTGGATCTTAGTCTAGAATACAAGAAGAATGAAAACTTCTTCTTGACTAGATATTCGGATTCAGATCATGCAGGTAACATTGATGATAGAAAATCCACTTCTGTATTTGTATTCTTTATGGGATCTGGGCCGATATCATGGGGAAGTAAGAAACAACACTTTGTTTCTTGCTCTTCCACAGAAGCTGAGTATCATTTTGCAGGAGAAGTTGTCTGTGAAGCGATTTGGCTACGTCGCATACTGGAAGGACTTTGAATACCACAGGACAAACCGAACACCATGTATGTTGACAATTAAGGTGTTCTCAAACTTGTTCGCAATCTATTTTTTCATGAGAGAACAAAGCACATAGAGGTTCAGGTTCATTTCATATGCGAACATGTGTTGAAGCACAACATCCAGCTTCAATTTTGTCCAACTGCTGAAAAACGAGCAGATATTTTCACAAAGTCACTTGCACGTGACAAGTTCAAGTTGTTCAGAGCATTTCTCTCCTCATCTCTTCAGACAATGCACAATTAAGGGGGGGAATGTTAGAATAAAATATTATTATCCTAATATTTAATTATGCATAGTTCATTTATTTAATTAATTTTATTAATTAAATAATAATAGTTATTTTGTTATATGGTTAATCAACCATATTTGTCTTTTATACATACTGTTATATTGTTTTAAACAATATATTTGTTTTTATCTAATTGCTGCTTCCCGGATGTTATTGGAAGCTTGTTCATTTTGGCATTTAGTTGCAACTGTGCAACTTATTCTCCTGTGTGTATTTGGCTATGCAATATCTATAAATATTGCAGCCCATTCTCTGTAATGGTTGATTGATTGAGATTAATAAAGTGATCAGGCTTCCGTCCCTATTTTTCAATCATCAAGCACAATTTCATGTAGAAATTCCCATTCATCTTCACCTCAATCAACTACTTATATAGAGTGTCACTAATTATGGTGGCCCAATCTAAAAATTCTCTCTTTGTAAGGATGATGCACATGAACTGATACATCTATGGGTGAAAAATTGAGGTAGAGGGGAGACTGAAGACTGAACTCAGAAGAGTGATCATATAACTGATATCCTCCACAAATTCAATGTGGTAAAATTCCTTTGGAAACTGATCAACATGAGTCCTCTTAGTCACTAGCCAATTGTTATTGACCATCTTGGTCCACCTGAGGAGTTCTTCATCCAAAAAATATTGTGTTGACTATTGGGTGATGTCAACATTCTCAGGGAAATCAGGGATGTTGAGAAATTCTCCAATGTGCTCTGGTGTGATTAAAAGGAAAGGCTCACGATTATCCTTGAAGATTCCTCACCTTTTAGGATCTTAATGTTCCATGTAGGAAATGACTAGCTCAGGGCATTACAATGAAATGAGAAATGTTAATGTTTGAGGTAGACCACTATGATACAGTCTATCTGAGAAGATGGTTTTCCCCTCGGCTTTCACCTTATCATAAAATTGCTTCACATTGATGTGGTCAAGATCAGTGTCAATGACATTTTCATACGCATATTTGATAGAAGTGGGAGGAATGATCCCTTGGAATTCATATTTGAGTGCGAACATGTTTGACCTTTCTATGGATTTCTTTGACTTTCTTATAGATTTTTTAGGTTTTTCAGCCATTATGAATTTTGAAGGAAAAATAAAAGGAAGCACACAAAACGGTGTTAGGTATTAGTCTTTGGACCACTGTAACCACAAGGAAAAATATGTCTCTTTATTTATTATTATTATTTTAAAATAAAGAGAATGATTCCGGATTTATAATTTTTCCAAAATGGTAATATGAGCTCGAGCTTAGGTACAAGATTGAGCTATACAATGAAATATTGAGACTCGACTCAAATTACAAACTGGGCCAAAATACTATGAATTTGGCCCTGGAAACTGAGCTACCTCCATACTTATTTTGTAAACCAAAACTCAATCTCATGCTTTTATGGGCTTGGGATCAATGATAACAACCTACTTTTTGTTGGTGCGCAAAGTTTTTATTGGCCATGCATGTTTCGTAATGAAGGAATGCGTGAACAGCTACGTGGAAATGGTGTGTGACTATGGCCACATTTTCTTCTTCACTTGTGTGGACAATGTGTCTCCTTTTACTCTTACGTGGATTTTTTGGACCTTTTGTTTTTTCTTGGCCACGTGAACAATGTGCTTCACTTTCCCTTATGTGGATAATTTTCTCTTTACCTTGTGTGGACAGTTTCCTCAAGCTTGCATGGATGTTTTGACTCCCTTCAATTGTGTGACCTGCCAAGGTGAATGCATGGGGTGTGTCTACCTCTACATGGATTGGTTTTGGGCCTACATGGGCTCTTCTAAGACAACTTGTGTGTTTATTTTCCTTGGATCTGCATCATTAGTTAGTACTTGCATGGGTAGCATGTTGTTTTGGTTGTTTTGATTGTTTTACATTGACCTGAATTGCTTATTTCTCGATTGTGTTGCCTTTCTTTGATAGCTAGTACATCGGATTGTGTGCTTGGAAGGAGGGTCACATTTTAATCCTTGTAATATTGGATTTGTTTCCTTGGCCTATGCATGAATTTGATTCATGGTTGCATTACATATTTCTTGTGTATTTCCTTTTATTGTGTGTTTTCTCTGTTGTTTTCCATGTGTGTGGCTTCACAGGAAATAGGAGAGTCGGAAATGAAATCTTCAAAACTTCTTCTGTAGAGTTCTCGAAGGGAGGTTATGAATATCCCAAAAAAAAATGATTTGTAACCACTTCTTCTTTCTTCTCATTTATAACAAATTTCAAATTCCTTCAGGTAGTGGGCATTAATTGTCAAGGGAATAGGGGAAGAATTTAACCGTTTTCCCATGACAATGGAAAAGTGGGTTTATAATTCCCCTCCATTTCCCCACATGGAGAAATGAGAGATATTTTTCCAATTAATATCTGGTTGGGTTGGAAAATAACAAGGGAATTTCCTACAAGTGGGGGAAAATGGAAGCTTTGCTAGAAAAGGGAAAAACAAAAGCAAAGAGCCAATTTGGTATTCACGCCAACACCCATGAAACATTTTCTTCTTTTTTGTGTTTTTTAAAAATATAAATTAATATTTAAAAAAAAAAAAAATTCTTCTAAATTAAATTAATTAATTTGTTTTTGTAATATAGGAGGAAATTAATTAATCTTGAACTTGATTTGAGGATAAAAAATGAACTGCTCATCGGAATGGGACGAAATGAAAAGGGATTTCCTTAGGATGTCAAGATGGAAAAATGAGGAAACTCTTAATAGATGAAATATGATTCAAAAATTTCAAAAAAAAATTGAAACTTTTAATAATTTTTCCAAATCATAATTAGTTGATAACACATTCTAATAAGCAAAGAAAAGGATAGACTTGGTGGTTGCGTGTGCTTCCTGTGAGCTTCCAGATTTGATTGGATGAAGTGTTAGTGTGCATAGCTCTAGTTGAGTAAATAAAATACTACACCACGTGGAACATGTATTTTTTATAGTTTTGGTGGGCCCTTTGTTATTGTTGCATAGTCTAGTTTAGATCAATTTTATGGTGAAACTAAAATATTTTGGGATCATCTTCAGTCAATGAAAATTTTAGGTGTTCCATATGGATTTAGGGAAAAAATTAAATGTTTGAGATTAGTTTTTCTTAAATCTATGATTGAATACATGCCCAATGGATGCTTTAAGGCTACTAGTCTTCATCATCTAGAAGGTAGATGTCCCTTGGAGGTCGCCAACCTATTTTCCAAAATTGCACCCCCATGTAATTTTGAATAAATTGTCTAATTTAGAAGATAGGAAATTTTTTCTCAAGAAATCCATGGAACACTAACTTAGTCTTCCACAGAGCACATTAATGTATAGTTACGTGGGTTATTGTCACCCATTAAAAAGAGGAATTGGAGCTCATGACTTAGGAGGATTTTTCTGAATTCAATCTTTCATGGAATTGAATTAGTCAGTCACATATTGAGGGAAAGTTTGAGAACCACATGGTTTATGTGCCCATGAAAATATGGGAAATCAGTAAGGACAACACCTACAGAGTGAAGGAGTGAAAATAATTTTGTACTTTGTGGCATAAAGAAAAACATAGGTTCTTCTTGTGAGAATCCGTGAGACATTCAAGATGTTGCAAGGATATGCAAGGTAGGGATATAAAATTTGAATGTGACTAAGGTTGGAATCTACAAGACACTAAATTTTTGTCCCACAAGTTTCCCAAACATAGTTTCTTGTAGAAATTTAAGTAGTCTCAAAATGAAGGAATATAGTCACAAGTCATAATGCCACACAATGACGAAATATACCACCATGGCATGCGAAGAAGAAGAGTGAGTATGGGTAAAATCCGCATAAGGTAAAAATTGGATTGCTCCTTCCAAGCAAAGTGAATGCCACATAGCAAAGAGGAACCCTTCATGACATAGTAAGACAGTTTAAAATACAAAGTGTTGGAGTTTTTCAAAGGCCCATGCAATAGGGGAAATACTGTAAGAAACCATGGAAAACATAAAAAATTACATGAAGCATGATCAAGTCATGCCTGTTTGAACCAAGCAATCAACCACTCCACCAAACTAAATTTAATGAAGTATGAACACCATCTTCCTTAACTTGTAGATATGATGACGTGTGATTGGAGCCATGTCAGGAACCCATTCTTTTCCTATAAAATTAGTGACGATTGTTCCTTAGTGGTTGAATATGTCTCATATTGGTACCTCTTTCTCCTTCTATCTTCTTCTTATTTTATCTATATATATGACACTAGTTCTCATTGTAAGAGGATCCCTATTTTGTATTAATGACATCATACCAAAATGGGTGGCTGAATTCCCATGAGTACCAAAACTCAGATCTGAACTCTAATGTATTTTCTTCCTTCTTCCATTGTTGTAATCAACTTTGCATCCTATCAGTGATAAAATCTTGTGTTTATGGCTATTATCTATAATGTGCTTGTGTTTATTACATTCTTTTCTCTTTTTCCACTCTAGGTATGTTGTGTGTTTCATTTACAAGTCTCTTCATTTTAGTGTTTCGTTAATGTGTGAGATGGAGGTTTGGTGAGAGTGTTAGTTTGTAGCATGCTTTTCTACCCTTATCCTCCTACATTTTCCTTCCTTTTCCCTCCTTTTGGAGAGTGATCACCACTTTCTTCTGGTGCTATCACCATATGCTTTAGATTAGGTATTAATTTTTACATCTCTCTGACCTTGGTTCCTTAGATGGTTAGTTTTATATTGGTTATAGGATAATTACTAGCATAAATATAGATAAGTAAAGGAGCTGGTCTTCTCTTAAGGTTTATCTCATGAAGCAAGTCCCACACTTGGATACAATCACATGTCGTAGAATTATTGGTTTTCCATGATCTAGATGTGGGTGTAATTATAAGCCCCAATAATAGCTTCTTAATATAATTTACATGCACATTATTTTTGACCCAAAAATATTCGACTAATATCTTGTAAGTTTTGTAAAAATTTAGGCAATAATTTTTGGTTTTTTTTGTGTAGTGTCGAACAAGAGGGAACCAATAATATTCTAAATCAATTTAGGTCATTACTAATTTACATATGAACTATTAAATTACTTGCACCACCATCCCATTATTCATGTGATAAATTTTAGGCCAAGTTTAGTATGACCTATATCACCACATAGATGAACAAAGCAACTATCAAGTTATATTGCACAGTTATTAATTGACTCGTCTTATTAACCCTTATTAAGATAAACTCCCATAACTTCATTAGGGGGTATAAAATATAGAAAATTAAAATCCATGGTTTTATTAACACACTCTAGGTCATAAACATGTTATCCTTGTATAATTGTGCCACGAGTTTCTCCCAGATTTGACTAGGTTTACTAAGGTTAGTAGTTATTTGTTCCAAAAAAATGATATGGATATATTGATAAATATGTATTGCTAACTTAAACAATAATTGAATGATAAAAAACATAAACATTATTTTATTTTATTTTATCAATTAATTATTAATTGATTTATCCTTTAATAAACCAAACTTGCCAACTCAAAAAGGATGAATATAAACGATCCAAGTGTTAATTGTGCTAAAATATGACTCGATCTTACTATATGTTTAATTCCAATATAGTTAATATTAAAAGTGGAGTGCAACAATACCTATAATTCTACTTTCCACTATTATGGTTGTTTTTTTTATATATAAACGATTTTGACCAGAGCTATGAACCAAAGTACATTCAGCCCAAGATATTGCATTTAAGCTCAAAAATTAGCTAACCAGATCCACCACACTTTAACAACCCTTCTAGTGTAGGAAAACCTCAAACAAGAATCCACCTCTATTAAATCCGCCAGCCATCAGTGTCACCTTAAACATTAACACCCTAAACATGGATCATGCCGAAGTGGTATTTGAACCTTGGTGGAGCCAAAAACAACCATCTGTCTTAACCACTCCACCCAAACCCCATCAGAAACTAATATGGTTGTTAGGTAGTTAGCGATAGCCTAATTTTGATATCATATTATCATAGAGAAATAACATAAATCAAGAAGTATAAAACAATTAGTATCCTTATTTACACTAATTACAGATGATTACATTTATTATGTTTTCCACTGAGGTCAGTTCAAAAATGAAGATATTAGTCATTATTTATCTAAGGATACAAAAATAAAATTTGATAATGTGAATATTGTGGAGCCATGATCCCTTACACCATTAAAATATATTTTAAGTTTAATTATAAGTAAATCATTACCTAAGACCAAAAAAAAATAGGCCATTGCGTAAATTAAAAAGGTTAACCTTATATGCTCACTCGAAAAGTGGTAATCAAAGGCTTAAATTTGATCCCTGGGATCAAATCCATCTCTACCATTGATTCTCTTAAGATCCCTAATTTCTCCACATCTCTATTACATATTATTTTCTCACCATTTTCCATTTCTTTCTATTTGGTTTTGTTTTGCAAATTATGGTGGATAAATCCATGGAGGCCAAAATCTCTATATGCCAAATTTTTTCTTCCTTTTCATTGAATAACCTCACCATGGTTTGGGGATGTTGGAGAGACAAACCATTGAGAGGGGGAATTAAATGAGTGGACCTTAAAAAAATTCATTTCACATTCAATTTATCATTTAACAAACCATCAATTCAACTTAAACATTAACCATTAACCATACATTCATTAAAAAACATAGCCACATATGAGAAAATAAGTACACAAAAACACTTAAACATTAGATGATTGGGAAACCCTCAAAGGGAAGAAAAACCACTGAAAAAATACTTATTATATAAATTAATCAAATTTATTTGAGTACCAATCCAACAAGGAGAACCAACCCCAAAAAGAGGACCCAAACATTAGATAATAGTAGATCACCAACCCTACAAGGAGGCACCAAACCCATAGATGAATTAGAAACCAAATAAAGCCACCTGATTTTGTTTTTCACCTTTGAAATGTTTCACTAAAAACTGATGATGACACCTATGAAGCTCTCCCTTCCTTCAACCTTATTCAAATTTTCCTTCTTAGCTTACTCAACTCAGGAACTACTTCATCAAGATGATTAGGTATAATGACCTAACTATAAAAAACATAAACTAGAACATAATAACACACTCTTTTCCCTCTCTTGATGGTCAAAAATTACTCCACCTCTTCAATCAACCCTCTAGCTCGGACTTTCTCATCTTCATTGAAACAACACAAATAGACCTAATAACTTGTTTTTCTAAATGAATCAATGATTGAAAAACATAAAGGTTGGCCATCATAGGGAAAAATACATCATAAAAACATGAAATAATCCAAAATACATCCTACAAGGGACCACGTAGGTTGATTATTACATGAAACCAACTCAAAAACCTCCATTAAGACACAACTAGGCCAAATTGCACTAAACAACTCCTTCTCCAAGACTGAATGTTTTTAAGCCCAAGAACACCTTCAAAAACATCAAGGACCACTCAGAAATGTTGTATAACCATTCAAATAACCTCCAACAATATTATACAATTCCAAACCATCATCTCACATCATGAAGGCCATCATTGAACCAAATTACCACACTAGGTCTGAGACCTACAAAACCAATCTTCAAAGATGAAGCTCAAACACCATCAAAAAACAATCATGCAACCAAAACATGTATACAGATAATACATGACCTTAGGGCCATTTCCATATGCTTTAGATAGCAATCACCACAAGTTGGATAAAGAACATATGGAACAATTTTAATGCCAAAATCAGATATTGTAAAACCAACAACAAGAAAATCACAATTTTTCTTTCAAGTACTTTTAAGGTCGACCAAACATGATCACAAAAACTGATCCATAAAATGTATAAATGGATTACAATAGTTGACACATACCACTTGTCTTAGATCACAAAAAACCATATAATTAGGAAAGACTCTGAAGCATTTTGTTCAAAATCCAAAGAAAAATAGAACACACTCCAAATAGTTTTAACATCCTCCAGACAGAGACAAAAGAAAAAATAAAAGACTTTGAAGCATGTCTTAAAAAATTCATTAAAAACTATTAGTCTTATAAAAAAAAACATAAAGCTTCATACAAACTTTGAAGCATTAAAACATACTTTGGGAAGACTCTAAAATATTTAGAACTATATGCGACTCTAAAGCAACAAAAAAAACATTTGAGACACTTGTGAGTAAATCTACACCTCATCCCTCATGCTCTTCATGCTCTATCAAATGACCTCCTCATCACTATAACTTCATCACTCTTTCCACCAATAAGATCCTTCAACACACTTTATGACATCACTATAGTATCACCACAAACATCCATCTACCTCTGCAAATCACTATACCATATCATTAAGCAATTCAACATGACACATGACACTACCAATCAACATTCATGTTATCATACTCCTTTTGTTAAGGTTGTGGAGCCTATTTTCATGTGTGAAAGTGTTAAAGACTTTACACTAAGAGTATTGTACACTTTTCATGTATCCTTGCTGGGGTTTGGGGCTGGGCTGGGCCCCAAGTGGGGACTCAGGGGCAAAGCCCTCCGAATATTTTTTTGGGCCTTAAAAACGTGCCTGATTATATCGGGAAACGTGATTTTCTCATATGGGTGAAATTTTTGACCGCATAGGTTTATGAGATGGTTTTTCCCATGGTTTTGATACCCACATTTTTGTAAAACTACTTAAGTAGTTGTCTATTTATATGGTTTTATGCATATGATAGAAGGATGAAAAACATTGCAAAATGTGTTTGGAATTCGGCTGTGAATTCTGTAGAGTTTGTTGAGCATAGCTCCAAACAGATCTGGGTATTGTATTGAGAGAGAGGTGGCTTTTAATAAAATCTGAGCAAGTGATTCTTAGTGGACGTAGCCCAAATTGGGTGAACCACATTAAATATTGTCTCTTTGTGTTGTGTTATTTTATTCTGCATTTTTATTTGAGATCTGTAATATTTTCTCCATATTAGTTTCTACTGTTGCGATTCTGTGAGGGTTTATTCCACATATTTTATCCCTTATTTCCTAACAAATTGGTATTAGAGTGAGGTTTGGTTTGTTGAAGTGTTTAATCAAAGGGAAATTTTTATCTTTAGTGGGAGATATGGTAGATGATGGAAGATCTAGGGTTGATAAATTCAACGGGAAAAATTTTAGTCTTTGGAAGATGCAAATGAAAAATTACCTTTATCAAAATGATCTTTATACTCCACTGTCTGAGAAGGTGAACAAATCCTTGAGCATGACAAATGCAGAATGGGATTTGCTGGATAGGAAGGTACTTGGGACAATTTGGATGTGTCTTGCATCTTCGGTATTCTTTAATGTTTCAAAGGAAAAGACTACAAAAGAACTAATTGAGCATTAGGGAAGTTGTATGAAAAACCCTCTGCCTCTAATAAGATATTTTTAATGAAAAAGTTGTTTAATATGAAGATGTCTGAGAATGGTTCAGTAGCAGATCATCTAAATGATTTTAATACATTTTTAAATATACTAGCTTCGATTACAATATAATTTGATGAAGAAGTTAGGGATTTATTAGTTCTATGTTGTTTACCTAAGAGTTGGAATAGCTTGGTAATGGTGGTAAGCAACTCGGTTCCTGATAACTCAAAGTTAAAGTTTAAGGATATTATAGGGGTGATTCTAAGTGAGGAAATGCAAAGAAAAATATCTGGTCAATCTTCTACTTCAGTGAATGCTTTGACAATGGAAACTAGAGGGAGACAGAAGAATATAGGAAACCATGGAAAATCAAAGGATCGGGCAAGGTCAAAATCCAAAAGTAAGATAGTATGCTGGCACTGTGGAATGTTTAGGCATGCAAAGAAGGACTATTTGGAGCTTCGGGACAAGAAGAAACAACAGGAAGAAAACAAGGAGGCAAATGTGGCAACAGGTAATGTATGTCAGGATGCTTTGATTCTTTCTTTGCACAATATTACTGAATCTTGGGTTTTAGATTTAGGGGATTTTTTCCATGCTTCTCCACATATGTATTATTTTGTTGATTATGTTTAAGGAGATTTTGGGCATGTTTTTCTTGGTGATGATGAGCTTTGCAGCATAGTTGGAAAAATGTTCTATTTAGGTTAAGATGTAGAATGGGAATACTTGGCTATTGAAGGATTTCATAAATGTACCTACATTAAGATGAAATTTGATATCGGTAGGGAAGTTGGGAAGTGACGGTTGTACTGTGATATTTACAGTGGACTCTTGGAAGGTTACCAAGGGTGCTCTTGTGGTGGCAAGAGGTAAGAAGGTTGGAACCTTGTATTTAACCACTTATAGCACTAAATGTTTATAATATTGTGGCTTCAGAAGTAGATACAACATTGTGCCACTATAGGGCTTGGTCATATGATCCCATAAAGGCATGGAGATCATAAAGAAGGATTTTCCCTGGATATACAAAAATAGGTTTCAAGTTCTGTGAGGACGGCATATATGGGAAACAAAAGTGAGTAAGGTTTCTCAAGGTTGGACCTACAAAGAAAGAGAGTAAAGTTAGAGATGGTGCATTCTAATGAGTCGGGGCCGACTCAAGTATCATCTCTTGGGGGTTCAAGTTTATTATGTTACTTTTTATTGATGATGCAACAAGTAAAGTTTGGGTTTATTATATTAGAAACAAATCTGAATGTATTTAACACTTTTGTTAAATGGAAAGCCTTGGTAGAGAATGAAACAAGTATTAAGCTAAAATGTCTCAGGTTAGATAATGGAGGGGAGTATTGCAATAATGAATTTGATGATTACTGTTCTAACAATAGTATCTGCAGGCAAAATATGGTTCCAAGAACTCCACAGTAGAATGGGGTATTAGAAAGGATGAACAGAACAATAATGGAATGTGTTAAGAGCATGAGGTTACATGCAAAACTTCCTGTTTCTTTTTGGGCAGAAGCAGTGAGCACAACTATGTACTTGATAAACAGAGGACCCTTAATTGTCTTAGATGGAGGCATACCTGAGGAGGCTTGGTATGGTAAGAAAGTTGATTATTCATTTCTTTAAGTCTTTGGATGTGAGGTGTTTGTTCCATATAGACAAGGATGATAGGACCAAGCTAGAGGCTAAGTCAAACAAAATGTACTTTCATTAGTTATGGTGGTGATGACTTTGGATATAAATGTTGGAGTGTTAAGGAAAAGAAAATCATTCAATTTAGGGATGTGGTTTTTTAATGAGAAAGTCATGTATAAGCAGAAGTTGCAAGAAAACAGGGAAAGAATCCAAGAAAGAATATACAGTGGTAGAGGATCTTCAGGATGGAAAAGTGACACATGAATTAGTTCAGGAAACCTCCTCAACAAGAACCCCAAACTCCTATATTGAGGAGGTATTCTAGGGTAAGAAGAGAACCTGAACGTTTTTCTCATTCTCTTTATTATTTATTACTCACTGATAATGGAGAGGCCAGAGAGATTTGATGAAGCAATGCATGTAGATGCTAGGAAGAAGTGGGAGCAAGCCATGGATGAGGAGCATCAGGCTCTCATGAAAAACCAGACATGGGATTTGGTAAAGCTACCCGAAGGAAAAAGAGCATTACAGAACAAGTGGGTTTTTAGAGTCAAAGAGGAAGAAGGAGGAAGGAAAAGATACAAGGCCTGGTTGGTGCTGAAGGGGTTTCCATAGAAAAAGGTATAGATTTTGATGAGAATTTTTCTCCTGTAGTAAAAATTGACTTTCTATTAGAACTATTCTAGGAATAGTTGCAGTAGAAGACTTACACTTAGAATAGCTTGATGTAAAGACTGCATTTCTCCATGGTGATTTGGAGGAGGAACTATATATTCAACAACCCATAGGGGTATGAGGTCAAAGGTAAAGAGGAGATGGTGTGTAAACTGAAGAAGAGCTTGTATGGCTTGAAACAAGCTCCATGTCAATGGTATAAGAAATTTAATAGCTTCATGATGGAGCAAGGTTATATTATATGTCATTCCTAACCATTGCATGTATACAAAGAAATTTGAGGATGGAAGTTATATTAACCTGTGTCTATATGTGGATGACATGTTGGTTGTAGGTAAAAACATGTAGGAAATAAAAGTACTCAAGAAGTAGCTAAGCGAATCCTTTGCTATGAAGGATTTGGGGGCAGCCAAAAAAAATCCATGGTATGAGGATATCTCAGGATAGGAAAGAACGTAAGCTAACTTTATCTCAGGAAGAGTACATTAAGAAAGTTTTGGAGAGGTTTAATATGTAGGATGTTAAACCGGTTGGGACTCCTTTGGCAGGCCATTTCAAGTTATCAAAGGAGTAGTGTCCCAAGACAGAGCATGAGAGAAAACCAAATGTCCAAGGTACCTTACTCATTAGCAGTTGGTAGTTTAATGTATGCCATGGTGTGTACCAGGCTTGATATTGCCCATGTAGTGGGAGCGATGAGTATATTTATGAGTGATCCAGGAATAGATCACTGGTAGGCAGTAAAAGTGGATCCTTCGATATTTGACAGGGACCATGGGGAAAGTTTTGTGCTACAGTGGATCAAACACCAATTTGTGTGGTTTATGTAGAATTTAGACATGGCTAGAGATGTAGACAATAGGAGGAGCACGACAAGTTATGTTTACGCTATAGGTGGGACAACAGTGAGCTAGATTTCACAACTACAAAAGCTAGTGGCTTTGTCAACCACAAAGGCTAAGTATATTGCTGCCACAAAGGCAAGCAAAGAAATGATTTGGTTACAGAAATTTCTTGAGGAGTTGGGGCACAAGTAGGAGGAAGGAAAGTTGCATAGTGATAGTTAGAGTGCTATACACCTAGCTAATAACTCTTATTTCCACTCTAGGATGAAGCATATTCAGTTAAGGTACCATTTCATCAGGGACAACTTTAGAGGAAGAGAAGTTGAAGTTGGAGAAGATTCATACTAGTCAGAATCCTATAGACATGATGACCAAGGTGGTCATAAGGGAAAAACTAAAGTTGTGTTCAACTGTAGTTGGCCTTCATGAAAACTAGTGAAGGGTTGAGAAGCTTGCTCAGAGGAAAACTAGTCTCCAAGTGGGATATTGTTAGGTTGTGGATCCTATTTTCATGTGTGAAAGTGTTTAAAACTGTACACTAAGAGTACTGTACACTTTTTCATGTATCCTCATCAGAGTTCAGGGCTGGGCCATGCCTTGAGGGTAGCAGCCCCTAGTAGAAGGGGTTCGGGGGTGTAACCCCTGAAAAGAAAAAAATTGGGCCTTAAAACATGCCCGATATATTAGGAAACGTGATTTTCTCATATGGGCAATATTTTGACCCATAGGTTTATGGGATGATTTTTTCCCATGGTTTTGATACCCACGGTTTTGTAAAACTACTTAAGTAGTTATCTATTTATATGTTTTTATGTATATGATAGAAGGATGAAAAACATTGTAGATGTGTTTTTGAATTCGGCTGTGAATTCTATAGAGTTTGTTGAGCATAGCTCCAAATAGATCTGGGTATTGTATTGAGAGAATGGTGGCTTTTAATAAAATCTGATCAAGTGATTCTTGGTGGACATAGCCCAAATTTGGTGAACCACGTTAAATATTGTCTCTTTGTGTTGTGTTATTTTATTCTACACTTTTATTTGAGATTTGTAATATTTTTTGCATATTAGTTTCTACTATTGCGATTCTGTGAGGGATTATTCCACATATTTTATCCCTTATTTTCTAACACTTTAAACATCAATGACACCTTAGGACATCAATGATCACACCACTTTCATCATCTCACTTTGAAATCAATGACAACATAGTGCCAACATGGGAGTGTGTATATTTGTTTTACATATCCAATTATATGTTCATTGTTACATGTTTATGCTTAAAACCAATTTTAGGGTCCAATATAGGGCGAACAAGCATGGATATCCAGGGAACTCTTTGTGCTTTTTGTTTTTGGGTCACACACACACACACACACACACACACACACACACACACACACACACACACACACACAGATATATATATATATGAAAATGTTTCCATAATACGCCCTCAAGACCATGTATTAATGGTTTAAAGTTTGTTCCTAAGGGAGGAAGGATTTGTTTTATTCACCATAGAATAGATATTAATGTCCCCCACACCACACTAATATTTTCTTAAACACATTTACATTTTACTATGACCCTCAACGGCCTATGTAAAGTGTTTAAGGGATGTTTCTAAGGGAGGAAGGATATATGTTATTCACCATAGAATAGAGATAAATGGCCCCTATACCATGCTAACATTTTCCTAAATGAATTTAAATTTCTACCACTTTATAAATGTAAGAAAATTTGAATCTTATAACCTAATAGGAAAAAAATTATATATTTTACCATTTATATATAAATCAGGAATGTTTAGCACCATTTTATTATTGATATAAAGGTTAATTACATAAGTTTCATCTAGTTTTTCACTATGTATCTATAAGAAAATCCACATATTTCCATGTAGTCCAATAAATAAAAATTTCATTTGTATGTCAAAAAAAAAAATTTCTTTCTCGTCAAACACATATTGGGAAAGATGAGAAGGAAGGATGAGTAGGAGAGTGGGAAAGATGAGTGAGAAGGATGATCAGGAGAGCAGGAAAGATGAGAAGGAAGGCAGGATTGACAGGAAGGGTGAACAGAATGAGGAGGAGGAAGAAGGGATGGATAGCAACTGTAGGGAAACTAACAATCGATAGATCCCACCTGGATTTTTAGATATGATGGACCAATCCTCGAGGGAAAAAGATATGTGCAAAACCTTTTCTTTGGGTGGGAATCACATGGTGTCTAGGTCCCCCAAAACTTATGCAAATATTTTGAACTTGGAGAAAGAGAAGAGTCTTGGAATCATCCCTCGGCTCAATTAGGATGCTTCAAGTAAATTCTTAGAAATACCATATATCATTATTGACTAAAATTTGACCAAAATGGAGGATACCTTGATAGGAAAACTGGTGGGGGTGACCTGATATTGACTCCATTAGATCTTGGGCTGGAGCTAAATGGAAACCTAAGGGGCATATGGATGTCACTGCCCTTCCTAATGGCTTTTTCCTGTTTAGTTTCAACAACTCTGAAGATCCTTAGAGGATACTCATTGAAGGCCCTTGGTTTCTTGGGAAACTTGGCCTCTTTCTTAGGAAATGGACTCCAAATTTTAAACCCTGAAAAAGAGAATATTAATCAGTTCCCCTTGTGGGTGAGACTCCCAGGTCTTCCTCTGGAACTATGGGATGTGGATATTATAAAAGGAGTTACTAATACCCGTGGAACCTTTGTTGCTATGGATAATGTGATGCTTACTAAATCCAGAGTGGTTTGTGCAAGATTTTGTATTTATTATTTGATGGACTCTACCCTTCCTAAATCTATATCTCTATGTTTGAAATTAGGAAGTTGGGAACAGAAAATAGATTTTGAAAACTTTGCTCAAAGATGTGGGAAATGTCAAGGGTGGGGGCATGCAAAGCACCAATGTAAACTGAATATCTCCAAGGTTTTTAGAGAAAAGCATCCTATGGATATGGATAAAGGTAAAGGTAGTGCCCCATTAGCTACTCTAAAGAAGGTAAATTCAATTAAGGGCATCTAAATAACGGAAAATAATGGAAATGAATCTAGAGAGGAAAATATCCTGAAGCTTGTCTTTAGGGATGAAGAAGGTTTCATAGAATAAGTAATAATAAGTTGCAATGGAATGCCCATTCAAAACCCTGGTTATAAAAGGCTATGATCCATGTTCAAGCGAAAAAGGCTCTATCCACAAAAAAAGTTGGAAAATCTACTGAAGGAAGTGGAAAATTTTCAATCTAAAGATCTAAGTGAAGGCAGCCTCAATGAGGCTTTAGAATTGTGTTCAAATATTTTTGAAAATATTTAGATTAAGGAAAAGGAAAATGATATTGTGACTAATGAAAACCAACTGGTTTTAAACAACACTCATGAAATCTTTAAAGAAAAGGTCTCTTCTCAACTTGACAAGGTCTCGGAGCTGCTCAAGCTTGGTAAGGAGGACTTTAACGTATCTATTTTTTATTCTTATACTCCTCTCAAAGGGGAAAACTTTGAAGGAACCCCCAAAAAATCTATATCTGGGAGACCCTCCAAACAAGTGGTGAGAAAGAAATAGGGTCAAAAGGAAATAGATGATGGTACCCAATAAAAACTAGATCTAGGTAGTTTTAAAAGAACTAAGAATCAAGTGTCTAAATGAATATAATATCTTGGAATATCAGGGGTTTGAACAACCCAGTCAAGTGGAGATTGATAAAATATCTGGAGATGACTCAAAATTTTGATATCCTAGCCCTACAGGAAACTAAGATGTTGGAGGGCCCTTTTCTTGAGATTTGTGGTAGGTCTTACAAAAATTTTAGGGGTTTTGTTGTTGGTTTGATAGGTACAGCTAGGGGAATGTCTGTTATTTAGAACGAAGAAAAACTCAAAGGTACAAAGATCCTTAATAGAAATAACCATATGGTGGTGCTTTTTCAGGATAAAATATCTAAAGAGTTCTAGATCTTATCTAATATCTATGCTCCTAATAGTAAAAGTGAAAGGAAAAAACTTTGGGCCGATCTCTCCAAATTTTAGAATGTAATTAAAGGCACAGAATGGGTGATTTTGGGGGATTTCAACACTCCTTTTTGTCTGGGGGAGAAAAAAGGGGGGACATATAGATCTTGTAATTCCCCATTCACCGTTGTTCCTTTTCCTTTTTCAACGACTGTGATGCTAATCATTGAACACCATTACGTTTCCGTTGAACATTAGTGCTTTCATCCTTGCCACAAAGGATATTTAGTTTTCTCCCTCTTCATCGTTCCTGCTTGTGTTGATGATGATGTTTTCTGTTGCTAGCCCCCGCATTGCTCCTTACGTTGTCCCCAGTTAAAGGAAAACTGTGTTCTTGAATTGTCGAGCTTGTTGTTGGTCCTTTTTAATATGATTAATAATTATTATTAAGTTTCAATAATAATATTAATAAAAATAATAATAATATTATTATTATTTTATTTATCGATCAATGATAACTTCGTTATCTGATCGTCTATTTGTTATCAACATTAATATTATTTATCCTTACATTGTTTTATCTTTCTGATAGATCGATTTTATTTTATTTTATCAAAACTCCAGCCATGAGCCTTCACGCCTGTCATATTAATTGATAAATTTTTGGATGAAATTATTGTTGCTTCCACTTTCTTTGCCTCCCACGTTAGATGTTGATGTGGCAAGCTTGGCATGGACAGACGTGGACTCCTTTTTTTTCTTGTTCTTGGATTCCTTGTTTCCTTGTCTTCTGGTTAATGGGTGCGTGGAGTTTGCTGACCACCCGGTTATTTCGTGGATTTTCTTTTTGTACCGTACTTCGTGGGCTGGAGGCAGCTTTTTCCCGTATTTTATTGGGCCTTGAACTGTTCAGTCTGGAACGCATTTTTCTTTTAATGCTCTGACACTTTCTTCTGGATCGTTGACCCTTGTTTTCTTCCTGGGTATTCTGCAGCCTGCAAATACCATGTGTTGGGTTTCTTGTGGTGGCTTGAAACCTTTTTGGAGGCTAGATGCAGTGTTTGGTTAGGCTAGGACGTTATCTCTGCCTGTTCTCTAGTCTTCTTGCTGATGGAGGACGTCTATACCATTGTCAAAACTCCCTGCTAGCACTGGATGTGTGATTGGTAAAGGTGAACGGATCAAGTTTGACAACTGCTGGTCATTGGTGCAGACTGAAACGCATTTGCAAATGCATCCACCTTCTTTTGGATCGATGTTCCTTTGTATTCCTCCCTGGCTCGGGTTATGCAGACTGAAATTTAGTTCTTCTGATGTTGGCCGCTTACAAGGTAGTTTTGTTCATCTTGTTTGACTACTCCAGGGGATAGTTGGTTTTGTGTAATGATGATTATTTGCAAACGTGCCCAGTTTTGTTCTAGTGACCTGCTCAAGCCTTTTGGGCGCTAGCTACGTGGATTCCTTTGGAGTGTGCAGAGCAGATTGGACATTTTTATTTTATTTTATTTTATTATCCTCCCTGGCTCGTGGCTACAACCTGCAAACGTCCCTCTCCTAGTGTTGGCTACGTGTTTGCTAGGAATGGAGACCTGGACAGTCCTTGCTGCATATTTCTGTTGTACGTTGTGTTTTCCTCCCTCCACGCTTGCATCCACAACTCCTGTGATGCCTGCTTTTTCAGCTGATAGAATGGTGGGTGTCTCCTTTGCTCGATGGACGTCTTTTCATGCTCTCAAACTGCCACTTTTCCAAGGCTGCAAGAACACTGGTTGACCTGCACAGTTGGCTTTTTGCTTATGGTGAAGTGATATTTCAATATGGAATATGAACTTTATTAAGTACCTTTGTGGAAGTAATGTGGTCCCTCCTCTTCATGGTACTATCAGTTTTGGGAGTTCCCTGCCTATGTGAATGCGGGATTGAGTGGAATATTGTCGCCTGGCAAGCTACTGATGAAGATTTTAACTAGAGGGTTGTTGTTGCTGAAATTTGAGGTGTTGCGTGCCTCGTCGAAGATGGATAATCAGGCAAGATAATTCTACACTTTGCCTCTGTTGCTATATTTTTTTATATATCGTGAAATCGAACCATTTTTTTTCTTGTATTGAATTGTCAGTTGGATGCCTTACTAGGAGACCTCTCCTTTTTGCTTGTTCTATTCTTGTTTTTGCTTTTATCGCTATCGGTGTGTTAGTGGAGAGCACGCATGTGCCGTCATCTCTAGGTGTTATGTTTTCCTAGCTCGAGTGATCGAACATTCATCTTTTCGTTTATGTATATCTTCTCCTCTACGATTGAGTTTTAAGTTATTATGTTGTCCCGACTAGTATTTTTGTTGTCGTTAAAATAAGTTTGCGATAACTATGCAGCTCCTCCCTATCATCTGAGTTTGATTTATTTTCTTTGTATTTCATCGAATGTTGTTAAATCTCTCCCTCAAACCCCTTTGATAATCTTCTTGACATCGGGAAAGACAGGTTGTAGAATTGGAGTGGTCACCGCTTGGGCTATCTGGGTTAGAGCTTCAGTATTAAAACTTTTAAAATGAAAAGTTTGTGTGCAATGCGTATCAGATCTCGCGTGCTTAGACTTCCCGCATTATTTTTCATCTTGTTCCTAGGATTTTAAGGCCATCCTCAGGAAGTACCTTGACCATCCCTATCCACTTGAACCGTAACTAGCTTTTCGGATTTGCTAAGCTCGAGGTTTCTATCGTGCGAATCCAGTACCTCGTTAACACTAGGATAGTTTGGGTCTAATCCCCCTCTCAGAATTATTGTCGATGGCGTCTCTTTCTATTTTCCTAACTTGCATCCTCTCTCTTTTATTATTTTAATGCTATTAATTAATATTGGTCACTTTTCCATGCACGTAATTACCTTAATATTTTGGGATGGAAATTGCCTTAAACGTTATTAATCTTCGGGAAAACTCATCTTGCATTTGAAAGTCTTATGGTTTCATAGCGGAGGGTTTTGATTTGTTAATGTCACTTAGAAATTTATGTTTGTATCTATGTGTGACGGTTGACTGTGTTATGAAGGTTGACTTAAAATATTGTTGTTTAAAAAAAAAAAAGTAATTTATTTTAAATTAACCGAACTTTAGAATTACTGTGGAGGTTTATAAATCCTTAGTGATATAAGAATTTGGATGACGTTTGGTATACTCTTGATTGACGGAGTCCCCTTCTTCTCTTGTGTGTTATTACTAGCCTTTAAGGCATTGGCCCTTCTTGAATGATTTGGGAATCTCTTGGAGTTAATGGTCAAGTCTAGTATACCTTGCCTTCACTTCGAAACTTATGTCGTGTCGTGTCCGTGTATCTAATTTTAGTGATATGCTCTATGTGATTACAGGAATGAAATTTTATATGCTTGGCCTTTCATGTTAATCTGTGAACATTGTGGTTCCTCTTGGTTACGCTGATCAGCTCTTGTCTTTTAGAAATCTTATATTAAAGCCTATGCTTTTGGTATCTTTTGGTAATTTTAAATGGATGGTATGTGTGACAAACTTCAATCTTGTAAATATTTAATTGTTGATGGGAATCTTGTTTCTTATAGATTGTTTATTCCTTCTTATAAGGCCAAGAGCCATTCTAGTACAATTGTTAAACTTTCGTTGCTTTTGTTCATAATTGAAGTACAAGGCCTTTTCTTCTTTGATTGGCATGGTAGAGACTTTATGATAATTTGGGGTGTTGTTGTGTTTAGGGCATTGACCCAATTCTCATCAATAGAGTGTTTCTTTCATGGTACTATTAGACTTTAGTTATGGTGGCTTTGTGTAGCCTTATCTTGCTCAGTTCTCGCGGACTGACTCTTGTATACAAAAAAATATTTTGTTGCAAATGCTCATGCGGGTAAAAGAGGGATAGACTTGTAAAATTTTGCATCAACCTCTATTGAGAAGTTCTTTTGTATGAACCCTTTTTATATTGTTCAACTATTGATAACGTCCCATGGAAAATGTAGAAGAGGATCAATGTCTTAGGATATTGTATTGTGGATTATGTCATCTTAACTTTGGAAACCTTGAATTGTCTGTCTATCTTGGAAAATCTAAGAAAATTGGTTTACCTCTTTGTTGAGTGACCCTATTGGATTATCAGTATTCTAAGAGTTGATGTAACCTTGTTTTGTTCTTGTAAATGAGTGTTGTTAAACTTTACCCTTGAGAATTAAATGTTGAGTTAAATCTTGCTATGATTTAGTAATAATGTGTCATAAGTAAGCTAACATGGGTTGTTTAATACTTATAGAAGTTAAACTGGAAGTTATATTTGAATAAAGTAACGTAGAGGTTACCAACTTGAGAGCAAGTAATTCTTGAAGTAATCAAAGGCGAGACTATCATTGCAAGTAAAATTATATAACATGATAACCCTAGCTCCACTAGTGAACATTATCCCTTTTATGGTGAAATTCGTAAAACGATCCTAAGGTGAAATGAATTGTTAGTTGTTAGAAGATGATAAGATATAATAAGCCGGAGAAAACAATTTGGAAACCACGCAACCTATTCCCTCGCCTTTTGGAAGGTAAATTGTTCTCTTTGGTAATACTCATTCAGTGAAGCCTAAGTAAGATCTTTGATAATTTTGGTTAAGATCTCTAGCTTCAATTAAATATTGGCGATAACTAATGAGGTCCTAAAGATGATTCCAACTCGACCTTCTCCCTCTAACCTTGTTCCAAGGCACTTTGTTTTTCTTCTCTTAAGTGTGTTGAACGCAAACCCATGTTGTCATATGGGCATGAACGAGTTCTAGTAGCATTAGTGTGAATAGATGGCCTTGTGGAATTTAAATTACCCTTTTATTCTAAATAAACAAATTAAGCAAATAAAGGTCATAATAGAGAAGACTTAAAGCAAATTTCTCCTTAGAGTAAAAGTAATTAACTTAGCGTTGTAAGAGGAATTGTACGAATCATTTCTAGAGTCCTAGAAAACTTAAGTTAAGGATCGAAAGATGTTTTATCAAAATAAATAACCTTCAATAATTTCTCATTGTGGCTTGCCCTATTTGTAAGTGTGTTATGTGGTGGTTTCCTATGTTGTCTTGTCAAAAAGAAAAGTGAATTATCCTTGATGGGTGTGAACATTCCGTGCTACCTTTGTGGTCATCCTTGTATCGAGTTGTTCACAGAGTTAGTTGTAACCCTGGTGGCGACATGTTGTGTTGTGTTTTTGTGTCAATCAAGTCAAAAAAAAAGTTATCATGTATTTTACTGTGTTGTTAGTGTGTGCGAAATTTTGGGTCGTTACAGATCTCACTGAAAACATGGAAGACCTTCAAGATTTTATTTCCCTCAATAATCTTATGGATGTTGAGCTTAGAGGAAGTTGATTTACTTGGACTAACAGAAGGAAGGGTTACCAGCTGATTTAGGTTAAACTTGATAGAGCACTGATCTCTTGGGGTTGGTTGAACAAAGAATCCAGGTTGTTTTTCCTTCCTCGCATATGATTTGATCACAATCCTATCCTATTCCAGATCAAGGGTAAGGATAGGAGGAGATTCCCTTTTTGATTTGAAAAGATGTGGTTGCTTGATGAGGATATTACTGAGCTGGTGAAGGGGTTGTGGAATATAAATATCAAAGGTACGACTTTATTCAAAATTTGTAAAAAGCTTGCTCATGTTAAAAAAAACTGAAAGAATGGAATAAAAATAGTTTTGGACATTTTCAAAAAAAAGCAATCCCTGGCTAAGGATATTTCTTCGCTCCAGAAATATTTGGAGTCGCCAGAGGTTTGCAATTCTATATTTACCCAAAATAATGAGAAGGATTTACTTGCTAAGTATCATAACATCCTCCAGAAGGAGGATTTTTTTTGGAAACAGAAATATAGAGCCCTTTGGATTAAAGAGGGTGATAAGAACACAAATTTCTTTCATATCTCTACTCTCAAAAGGAGGAGCTCTAATAGAATTCTAAGCATAAAAAATGGAGAGGGAGTTATGCTCAATGATTCTAAGAAAATTCAACAAGATGAGTGTTCTTTCTTCAACAGGATTCTGACCTCTTCTCGGGTTCCTGACAGCACTAAGGAAGAGTAGTTTCTTGACGTGATCCCCCATCTGATAAATGATGATGACAACATTATGCTCACTTAAATCCCTTCTATGGAAGAAATTGAATTCATGGTCAAATCTCTAAACCCTAATAAATCTCCGGGACTTGATGGTTTCATGGATTTCTTCTTTCAAACTTTTTAGGACATTGTGAGAGATGATATATGCAGTGCTATCCAGGAATTTTTCAAGAACAAAAAGATGCTACAAGATCTAAATAGCACTTTTCTAGCTTTGGTTCCTAAGAATCATGATCCTATAGAGTTTAAAAATTTTAGGCCCATAAGTCTTTGCAACTGTGTTTATAAAATGTGCTAAAACAATTTGGCCTTAAGAATCCAGGTTGTTCTACCTTCAATTATCTTTGGTCAATAGGGAGGATTTGTTATGGGTAGATATATTCAAGATGGCATTGTCACCATACAAGAGACCCTCCACTCTATGAAACAAAATAAGAAAGAAGCTATGTTCATTAAGCTGGATTTCGAAAAATCCTATGAAAGAGTCTCTTGGTCTTTCCTTCTGAAGATTCTCTCAAGATTTGGATTTTGGTGAGGATTTTAAGGAGATGATTCTATCTTGTATTTCCACTACCAAGTTATTGGTCCTAGTTAATTGGAATCCTTGTGGTTATTTTAACATGTGTGGTTTAAGACAAGGTGATCCTATCTCACCCTTTCTCTTCATTATTTTAGCTAAAACCCTAAGTAGAACTCTTAATAAGGCTACAATGGAGGGTAGAATTAGAGGTATCTCCCCTACTGTTGACTGTTAAAGGGTTTCTCATCAACATTTTGATGATGATACCATATTGATAGGAGTTTCTTCTATCCCTGAGGCCAGAGAATTCAAGAAGTTAATGATGGATTATGAGTAAGCTTCAGATCAATTGATAAACTATGGGAAAAGATCTATTTTCTTTATCAATACCCCTAAAAGAAGAAGCATCAAAATTACTGGTATTATTGGTTGCCCCTCTAAAACCCTCCCAACCAGATACCTTTGTATGCTTATAGGGACGGAAAAACCAAAGAATGTTGAATGGAATTTCTTAATTGATAGATTTATGAAGAAACTTGAAGGGTGGAAAGGATCACTTCTATCTCAAGAGGGCAAAGCTGTCCTTAAATGCTCTATACATAATTTACTAGTTTATACGATGTCTATCTATAGATTACCCTCTGAGATTGTATGCAAGATGGAGAGCATACAAAAAAGATTTCTATGGAGTGGAACTGAATCAAAAGACATAATTCCTCTAATTGCATGGGATAAGGTTTGTTTCCCCAAAAAAATTGGTGGCCTTGGTATCAGAGATTGGACTAAAATGAATAAAGCTATGCTAGCCAAAATGAGTTGGAGACTGTTAAAGGAAGATAATGTCTGGACTAGTATCATAAGATGCAAATACTAGCCTAACCTGTCTGCTAATGAATGGTGCTTTTGTACCTAGAACTCTAATGCTTCTTCATGCTTTTGGAAGTCCTTAAACTGGGCTAAACATGTGTTATCTTAAGGATGCAAATGGCTTGTTGGAAATGGACATAACATTAACTTCTGGGAGAACAAATGGCTAGAGAATTTTCCTCTCAAGACTATTTTCCCTACTATCTACAGAGACTCTATGTCCAAATATGGGACTAAGGTTAGAGATTACTTCAATTTGGATGATCCTTTGGGATAGTGGAAAAACATATCTTTGGATCATTCTAACAGCTTAGATATCTCTTCTATTAATAGTAAATTAAGAGGAGTTATTATTAATAGAGAGAATCCTATTGAAGATAGCTTATACTGGTCTAAGGAAGAAAATGGTATTTTCTCGGTCAAAAGTGCCTACCACTCTTTCTTTCATGACAAGGAGATAGGTGATAATTTTAATTGGGGAAGCATATGGATCAAAGAATTAATCCCCAAGATTAATATGTTTTGGTGGTTGTTTTATCCATGATAAGATTCTAACTGTTGGCAATCTAAACAAGAGAAATTTCCACATGGTTAATAGATGTGTTTTGTGTGAATCTGATTGTGAAGATGCCTCACACCCATGTTCCTTAATTTTCCCTTTCTTGTTTTGGTTAGGTAAACCATCCTTAACATCTTTGATGTCAACTGGGTCTTCCCAAACTCCATAAAATTGTTGTGGATCCAATAAACTAGTTAGTCCTTTTAAGAGCCAAGGTCTGAAGTTCTTATGGATTTTCTCTATAATACATTTGGCTTGGGAAATATGGAAGGAAAGAAATAGAAATAATCTTTAAAGGAAAAAAATAATCCCATGTCAAAATTGGAGCATGCCGTGTGAGATCCATCCTTGCTAACTTCTCTATCTTGAACTCCCAAAAGAAGTCTTTCTCTCAGCATGAATCTTGTTTCTCCTTGAAGTGGGGTCTGGGACCTTCTACCCTTAGCCCCCCTAGTCTGAACCCTAGACTAAATGGATGGGTCAAACCTAGCAAGGACTATTTGAAATTAAACTTTTATGGCGCTTCCAAGGGAAATTCTGGTCGTGCTGGCTGTGGTGGGGTCTTCCGTGATTCTGAAGGAAGTTTTATTCTTGGATACTTCTACAATTTGGGCACTCAAACTAATAATGTTGTTGAAGCTTCTGGGGTCTTTTGGGGTCTATCTATAGCTCTTCAACACAATTTTGTTAATCTGGAAGTGGAAGGCGACTCCCTGAACATAATTAACATACATAAATAAGAAAGGTCCCATCTCTATTGCCAATTTTAACTCTATTAAGAGTATTAAGCAAATGGCCCATTCTTTTAATTTTATCTCCTTCAAACATGTGTATAGGGAAGCAAATGTTGTGGTAAATTTCTTTGCTAATATGGGGGTTAATGGGCATGATTTGACACTTTTGAGGAAGGTGTAAATTCTCGATCCCAAGGTGTGGGCACACTTATTAAAAGACACTAATGCTCACGTATAAGGTCTCTTTCATGGGGTGTCTATCTTGTCATGATCCTTTGTTGTATGATGAATTTATCATTTATTTCTTAATTATGAGAAGATCGGGTTTGTGATTTGCACGTATTTTTGGAGAACTCTATCTGGAAGCCGCTACTGTAGAATCATTTTGTGGTGTGCGAGTAAGCTCTCGGCTCTCTAGTTTCTGAGTCATTTTGTGAAGAGGCCTTTGTTGTTTAGCGGAATGGGTGGGGATCTTGTCAGGACTGAACCTGCTAACCTCACTGGGGTCACTCCCGAAAGCTATGTCCATATTTGATAGCAAGGGTTTTACCCCCTTTCTGAAAAATATTTGAAGGGCACTACGAGAATCTGAGCAAAGATTTTGCTAGTGCATGGAAAGTGCCCAAAAAAGGTGTTGTTGTTGAGATGAAGGGGATCAATTTGGAGATCACTGTGGATTTGGTGGCTAAAGTTATGGGCATTCTGGCAGTGGGGAGGGAGGTCTACAAACCGAAGAAGGAAGCCTCTGAAGAACTGAATTTGTTTCTTAAAGGTAATGAGAATCTCACCTCCCATTTTGTATGGCTACCTTAGAATGTCTTTACCTAATCCATATGACAAGGTGGCTCTCACCTTAATTCAATTCTTAACCCTGGAAGGCCACCACAAATGTATTTACGCTTACCACCTCCCAATGCTAAACCATTTTAGATGGGGATAGGCTTTTAGTTTTCCCTATTTCTTGTATCGTTCTTTGTGTGCCTTTGTTTCATAGTTTAAAATGCATAGGATCTTTGTCCCTCTCCACCAGGGCTTTATCCTTTCCCTTGTCAAAAGGGAGGCCCTGGACATTGACAAAACTAGTGCCCTCAAGCTGGCTTTGGAAGCTTATGCAGACGGTTTGGGGTCTGATTCGGAGGAGGAGGATTCGAGCGATGATGAAGATTCTCTGAGATGGCGACATGGAAGAGGATGAGGTGGAGGTGGTCTCGGCCCAAAACCTAAAGGATCTTAAATCTAAGCAAATCCCAAGCACTGAGTCCGAACACTAAGGGTGAGTCTAGCAAACAAGGTGCCCCAACTCCTATAAACGCTCAATTGGAATAACACTATGAGGCTATGGGTCATGTCGGCCTGATCAAAGGGGACAATCACTTGGCCAGGATGGTGGCTGATATCAATGAGCTCAAGGGGGACATGCGGCTCACTAAGAGCTCGGTCTAGTTTCTTTTTAATGATTGGCACAAGATGAAGGAGCAGGTGCAGGAAGTAGTTAGCAATGGGCAGGGTGGCGAGATTGAGATCCTAAAGGCCAACTTTGGGGCCATAACCAAGGAAATGGATCAGGTTAAAGCTATCCTCCATAGCTATATGGAATGGAGCATCGTGACTATTAAGTCAACCCTGCAACACCTTCAAACTCTAGGGCAGCTTGCTAATTCTTATTGTGTTGTGGATAGTCAAGGAAGGAAACAGAAGGTGACCCCAGATGGTTTAGACCTGGGCTCTTTGGCTGTTAATATTGATGCTCTTGCAAAATAATGGGCTAAGGTGCTGGAGGGGCTTGAAAAATCCTAAAAATGACTTTGGTGCGGGGTGATCTATTTTTTCACTATCTCTATCTATGGTTGTTAGTTCCTTTGAATGTTGTTAGTTTCACTATGGTTTTTTGTTGCTGTTAGTATCACTATATGGGCTCCTAAGTGCTCTTATTACTATGAACTTTTATACTATGGTTTTTTGATGTTATTATAATTGGCTTTATCTACTCTCATGGAGCTTTCTTGATGTATGGGGTAGGGTCCCCTTAACCCTCTTTTTACCACTAATAAAAAAACCAAATGAAAATTCAATTACTTTTTAAGACATTGGATGGAGATTTTAACACAAGAAACTCCTCTATAACATATAATTTTCATTAAATCAATCGATTGTCTCCTTATCCCTTGCATTTTATTCAATCAAAACTAATGTAGTAACTTGCAATACTATGAAATATAAGGAATATGTATTATCATACCTTCATTATAAATGACACCAAAATTCTTGATAGAGTGGAAACAATAGACCAAAGATTTTTATATCAAATGACATCCTATGTAAAACCATAGAAACTAAAGAAAGATATTAGTCTAATAGCTCAAGTTTAGTAGTTACAATGTAATTTTGGAACATCTACTCTTGAGATAAATGAAAATGAAAAATATGACTCATGCAAGCTCAAGAGCTTAGTAATCTCATCCAAACACCATATTTTCCTTTATAAACAAAGCACAAGATTTCTTCATAAACACAATGAAGTAAATTCTTTCTTCATATACCAATTTACAAATATTATTTTTACAAAATTTTACAAGAGGAATAAAGATAATATTTTCATTCCTTTTCAACATAAATATTGCATGGAAATATAAGAGCTTCTCTTTATAAATACAACTTCTTTCACTCAAACCAAGTTTGTACAAGAATGACAATGATATTTTCAACCTAATACAACCACTTAATAATTCTTCTTTCATTACATTTTAAAATAAAACTAAAACTTAAAATTCAAGTGGAAAATCCTACCTAAATAGGGAACAACATGTAATTTTTTAAATTTTTGTTTTAGGGAAAACACCTTTCTTCTCTAGGAAAGAAAAATCCATGCAATCCCAAGAACCATGTTCCATTATCAATTAGGATATCTCCGTCAAAAAATATGTGTCTTGGTTGTCCACCCAAATAATTTGAATAATTATATCTCATCTCCATAAGTGGAAAAAAATTTATCCTCCCTCCAAGACCTCGGGAGAGAAAGAGAAAGAAAGAGAGATTACAGTCATAAATTTCTTTAGTAGAGATTACATGCCTCCAAGATGCACAAAGTAAGGGGAACGAAAATATTTTCATACACACCAACAAATACCAAACCATAAACCAACACCAACAAGAAGATAAAATATTATCATGAGGGGGAAGAGGGAAAATTTTCCCATTTTACCACATTTTAAATTCTAATTTAATTAATAATTTTGCAAGAAGTCTCAAGAACCCCACTCCTTATTTATTTCATAACCCAAAAAACAACCAAGAAGCTCCATGATTTTCAAGATGGGTTATTCCCACTTCTAAACACTCCAAAATTATTTTCAAGTGAGATGGATGGAGAAAATAAAGGAATTAGAAGATCAAACATCCATCGACCAACACACAAGAAAATTCATAACACCAAATTAAGCATACCAATCCATAATTATCTTAAACAACATAAATCCAAGCAAACCAACCTCCCTGTGTGAGCCAAACTCTCCAAGATCCTAGCTTCTCCACACTCTCCAAAACTCCAAGTGTAAAAATGAGGTGAGAAGTCCTTAACCCCTCACAAATTGAGGAACAATAAGGATAATCTATAATATTCACATCAATGAGAGGGTGAAATGTGTCACCCATCTCATTCTCAAAACAAGATACCCCCAAGTCCCCATCATACATAAGAAAAAAGACTTAATAGAGGAATATCTCACAAAATAAAAAATAAATATAAACAAAATCTCCTCTAAATTCCTATTTAGGTCACAAAACAAGTTCATTAATTAGGATGTGGACAAGTGAGGCTCAAATAGGATGGAAAACCCGTTTTTATCCTTGAAAAGGCCCCCTATCCATAGGTGCGGTTCAAGGGGTCCATTTTAGTGTAAATGAGACCTTCAATGAGTAAAGAACCTCTTACAAATTCCACTTTTATCCCAAATTCGAGTTTGGGAAAAGGTGCACACTTTATGAGGTGGTGGGGTCCACCGAACCCATAATTAGGTGGTGTCATACCTCCTTAAACATGATTAACTAATAAAATCATCACTAATACAAGTAGGAATCATTAAACCCTTAAAAATGGATTTAAATAATAGTTTAAAATAATTAAAACTAAAATGAATCCAAGGAGACAACAACCCACAGTGCATGAATCAAATGACGAAACACACACAAGGATTATGGTTTTCTCATTTCCATCCAAATCTAAAGACATGCAAGAAAAAATGATCAAACAAGAGGAGAGAAATTGAACCATATAACCAATTATGCAATCTTAAAGGTGCAAACCTTGAGTAAAATGTTCTCATGTGGTAAAATTGTAACCTATAAACGTGATTCACACATCATCATACTTGTTCAATATAATAAACCAAGTGAAAAGATACTACATATGTCTAAATAAACAAATCCACCTCAAAATAAATCATTTAGATTAATTAATCAACTTCTATCCATAATGAGATATATATCCAAAATGATAATCATCCATAATACATTAAAATATAATCCATCTAAATCTCATCTCAATAGTTCATCCATAACAACATTACTAGACCAAGAAATAATGAAAACAATAGTAAATTGGCATCATAAGCATCACACCTCATCTAGATAAGAACGAGTTAACAACTTATCACTACATGATGACACAATAATCATTGTTTGAATCAAGTAATCATGATACTATCAATTCAAATATATCAATCATGAATAAAGCATGGATTCAACATCATCAAAGAGAGAAAAACTGGTGAGCACTACATAATCCTCAAATGGAATAATGTACTTCTTAATGTAGTATAAAATATATATTTAAGAAAATAAAAAGGGTTAAAATGGTAGAAAGTGCATACCCAAATCAATGTGAAGGGACTCAAATGTGGCATCATCAAATTTCCAGATCAGTTTAGTTGAAATGAAAATAACTTACAACAAAAAATACAAATAAATGTAGAACCCAAGATAAACCTAGACAAAACTTCAAAAAATACTTTTATTTTTCCAACGGGCATCTGTAACTTTATGTTGAATTCCCACATCTGATTTAAATATTGATATTTCATTTATAAGTTAATATATAATAATTTTTCTACATAGCTTATGATGTTTAGTATTATGTACCAACTAGTAGCACTTCAAATTTCAATTTTAGCATCCCAATGTATCATCACAAAACACGTGACACCAAGGTTATTTGTTGTGAATTATAATATTTCCAAAATCCAATGCCACTTTGGAAAAATTCTCATGTCCAATAATAATCACATTAAATATTTTAATAAACCAATTAAAATTTGGATAATCTTGCAACCTTGTAAAGAGGAGCTGTCCAATATTGCAATCCTTTTGAGAGGTACGTATTGCCATAAAACCTAATGAAGATTAAAATATAAATTAATAACAAGGTAGGCTATGTATTTATCATCAAAACTAAAATACTTTCACATTTTCAAATAAAAGGAAACCATATTAGACATATTTACTGGTTACACTAGGATACATCTATCTTGCCCTGGATTTGACACATGTTGATTGAAAAATGACACTAAACACAAAAACAACTACGTCCAATATTCTTTAGGAAATTTGGGCCTTCCAAAGTTTCATTTTTTATCATCGAAATTAAATATGGAAACTTAAAAAATATAGGGAAAGAAAATAATGGACATGAAGAAACATAATAAATTTTCAATAGAAAATAAAACCAATCCAAAACAAATCAAGAAAAAGAAATTAATCAATATTTATGAAGTTTTCACACAATTGAGATGAGAAAGAAAAAATGTTAAATATTTATATGGTGGAAATTCTTGTGTTCTTACCTTCACTCATGAACAAGAATATGATTATGTGTCCCTCATCGACGATATAAGTGAAAATTTAAACCTTGATATCTAGACTCTTGCATAATGGCTTGTTTTTATTTAAATTAATTTTAAGAGATTATAAAAGGAAACCAACTTACACAACAGTTAAATACAACATAATACAATATATGCAAATCATTTTCAAAATTGTTGTAGAAAAAGTTCCACAGTGAGAAAAAAAGCATTCAATCACCTCAAAATCAAAAGATAAAAAAAAATTGTTACACAAATTAATTCAAAATTATGATGTAGCTAAATTACAAATAAATTAGGAAAAGAAAAACTATACCAAATTAGATAAATTTATTTTCAATTCATTTTTTCAAAATAATAGAAGAATTTTTGTCTATATTTACTAGAAAATGTCAATATATTAATAAAAATCAATACAATATGGTTACAATAAAAAGGTGTTTGACACGATCATAACCCAAAATGGATGTTGAAAAAAAAAACTACTCAACACCAAATCAAAATTCCACAAGTGACTATTATAAAATTGAGATTACAAAATAAAAACAAAAAAAAAGTGAATTGAGACTAAAAAATAACAACACAAGGAGGAGGGAGGATCATATTTAAGAGGAAGAGTGTCCACCAGAGGATTAATGCAAACCATCTATCCAAAATCACCTGCTTCCTCTTTTCTATTTTCACTCTAACTACATACCACTACAAATTTAATGGAGATGTAGACACCAAATTTGGGTCTTACGACGCCCTGTACCCTGTATCTCATCCCACAACCTAACCCTACCTCGCCACCTAAACCTTACACACCTAATGATTTATTAATTACCTTATAATTAATAAATCCACATCTCCAAACCCGCCACCTCACCGTGACCTAGCCCTAACCCTAAACCAACCTAATTAAGACCTATGACTTGGTCCAGACCCACACCCATGAATCATCACCCCTCACCCGCACCAAAACGAGCCTAATAATGACTTGACCAAGCCCACAACTGATCCCTCGGGAGAAAAGGAGGGAAAGATGGCTATTTTACTAAAAATAGCCAACTTTGACCTAATCGACATCGGTCCCTACGCGGCCGGCATCGGTTAGGTAACCACCATCGGTTCCCTATAAATGACCTCCCCCAACCAAAATCAAGGGATCTGGAATTCATTTTGGCAGGAGAGAGAAGTGAAACAAGTAGAAGAGGTTGCAGAGAAGAGGATTGAGCCCAAGACTGTAACTGAGCAACTAGATCGATGTCACACTCATCCAAGCATTGGGAAAGACTGAAGATAGCTTCATCAGCTCACTTTCCAAAACCGGATCATCCCAACTAAGCCTTACTGTCGCCACCACACTCCTTGGACTGGTATCTTCATCAGGAACTAGTAAGTAGTATCTTGTATGTTTCTAAACACCATTTCTTGAACTTTTAATTCATAATAATTATAAACTCACTCCTAGATCTACCACCATAACCACCTTACAACTGACTTCCATTCGAAACCCCTAAATCACTGCCCCTACCGATATTGGTTATCTTCTACCGGTATCAGTGTTATAACTGCAGTCGGTTATCCAGTGACCGGCATCGGTCACTGTGACTTATACCAAAACCAACCTTTCCCTTATTTACCCCCAAACAATCTCATATCTAGCCTTGTTTATCCATGTAACTTGATCTGAACATATCAATAACCAGCGACTAAACAAACAGCATGACATTTTATTATTGGTAGTTTAGTCTCTATTGCTTTTAGTAACGAGGTACCTAAATCATGATTTCGCAATAGCTTCTTTATTATCATTTGCATTAATTTGTATTAAAAGGGAACTGACCACCTTCGAAAGGAAGTCTAATATTTCCTGGGCCCAAGGCAGTTCCCTCACTTATTATCTAACTAAGATCTGGTGGTCTTGTATTCTTACTTACATGTAGTCCTTCCCAGATAAAAAGGAGTTCTTCACAATCGATCTGATCTCTCTACGGTACACGCACACCTTCCCAACACTCAATAGGTATTCCTCCTAGCCCTAACCCTTATATGTTTCTCAAGAGAATGAAAGGATAGAAGCAACTCTATTCTGGAAGGAAATTCTGTGCGAAACATGAGATACATGAAAATATAGGAGGATGTGCATGTCACAAAATATTATTTATTTATAAATAAATACCACAAATTTATGAAGTCATGATAGGTAATTTATTTGGGGGGAAATAATATGCAAATAAAAGAGTAAAATATAAGAAAATGTAGAGATGATTTGATAAATTTTGTGACCTAATTTAATCATCTCATCAACCTCCATAGTCCATACTTTGAGACATTTAGTATTTACCTTCATAAAACAAAGTTAATTTATCATTTAACCCCCAAAAAAACAAATTAAAAAGTAAATAATGTATTTTTCATACCTTGTATAGTATAAGACCTAGGAAATCCAAAGAATTGAAATCCATTATAGACTTAAACAAATTTCCTATAAGGATTATAAGAAAACATATTTTGAGGGGGGTCGAATGAAGATGAATTTTTAGTAAAATTGAGGGGGATCAAATGACAATAAAATTTTAGCAAGATTTTTTCGAAGTATTTCTCATTAGACAATATTTGGGTAAGTGCACAAATATGGGGGGGCAAAAGCAGACACAAATCCTCTTTTTGCCCATTTTTCCATAGCACGCTCGCATTATGGCTCGGATGTGTTTTAATGCAAACAGGAAATTTAGGGCTCATGTTATAATGTGAGCACATTTAGGGTTGTATTTTCCAACCCTAAATGCGCTCACGTTATAGCGTGAGTGTGTTATAGCATGAGCGCATTATAACATGCTCATGTTTCGAATGTAGCAAAAAATAGTCAAATATGAGAGCTATTCATTTGCAAAAAGAAACCAAAACCTTAAAGGTAACTAAAATGCAAATGAGGAAAGACACGCTCATGTTTTAGAGAATTTTTCATCCTCGACACTCTGGGAACCTTGAATCGAGGATGGAGGAGAGAGAAGAAGGTTATTCAATGTTGATTTTGATTTTTTTCTTTGTAAATTTTATTTTTTTAGATAATTGTGGATTTGTTATTTTTTTCATTTTCAGATGTTTCTTTACCTCCAAATCAATCCCGTCATCCATCCCCAAATTAAGAGAAAGAAAAAAACATCCTGAAAACACCCCCTTCTATTGCAAGACATCCTCCTAACACCCAACAACAAATTTTGGGGGAAATTACAAACCAAAAATTATAAATTCAGGGTTTAATAGAAACTTTAAACAACCCTAATGCCACAAATCCTCACCGTCAAAACCTAGCCCCATCATTAGGATCATTGTTATCTAATATTGACAATGTGGTAGGAAAAATTAACACATGGGATAGTTTCAAAGACAACTACCGCAATTTTTATTCAGATGCAGTTGTCTTATGATGAGGTGAAAAAGAAAAAAATCACAAAGGAAAAATTGTGTGCATTATTTACAGATCCCAAAACTAATGCACCATTACGATTGGATTATAGAATATTCCCCATACACTGGTGCAATCACGAGGGGATTAAAAACATTTTTTGGGATAAGTGGTGGATGGTTTTTGACCAACCACCTTGTAATAATTTTGAGGTGCCCCAATATTTCTTGAGGAAACTTTATTGCAAGTTCATCCTCAATGAAATACCTAACTATTATGACATTAGATATTTTCAAGGAAGAGGCCAATGCTCTACATAGGATAGGGTAGGGGGCACATCATTTACAGAACTATCTAGCTAGACCCATTATTCACCCTCCTTTTCAACATGTTTCATTCCCTTGTGTTGTGATAGAGACAGTGGAGGTTCAGACCCTCGACTCCATTAGATCATTGACTCATCCATTGCTTCATCATGGCACTCATCTCTCCCAAGGCGATGAGGTTGGTCCTTATAGGGATAATACATCATATAATATAGAGTGTCATGCTTATGGGAGCATAGACACATATGTGGTTAATGTGGAAAATGCACAACATAGTGAGATAGCTCCACAGTCTCACTAGATAGATCCACAGCCTCGTGACGTAACTCTATAGCCTCATGAAGAAACTCCACAGGCTAAGAAGGGTACCTGATTTGAGGAGGCACATCATGATTATATGTTGTAGAATATTATCATGACAGGGTCTATACTAGATTTAACATTTGGTATTGACCTTCAGGTAATTTTACATGAAATTAGTTGCAATTGAATATATATTTTGTATAAAATCTTATAATAAACCATGTTAATCAATTGTGAATGAAAATTAAAGAGATACCTATGTTTTTTTATAAAATTACAGGGTCAAAGTATGCATCCCGTGTCACATTCCCCTTCTTCACAGATGAATGTTGGTATGGGTTTTCATGCTGGTGAATTTATTAATGTAAGTTTTATTATTTTTATTAATCATATACATGAAGAGAACATGAACTATAGTTAACATATGAATTTACTAATGTGATTTTTATTATTATTTTAGTTGATGAAATCACTACAGTCTTCTGTTGAGATTCGTCGATCATTACATATTGAAGTTGATATGGCCATAACTTATGTTGTCCCTCTTACATAGGTATATGTGCTGGAAAATTTATTTATATAATGAATTGATTGTATTAAATAACATCATTTATTATTATTTAATTACATTCACACGTGTATTCTAATTTTTTTCATCACGGTTGCCATAGGAGGAGTTTGCTACTCCATTTCATGCATCTAGTACTAATGTTGATGATATTGAGAAGCAAATGATGATTGACAGTGGTCATCAAATAGTAGTAAGTATTTATTTTTAAGTAGTGTCATTTTATATATGTCATTAATTGTATACTAATGGGTATGTTTTTTATTTATATTAATATATTGATCTATAAGCATCCTATGAGCGGAGGAGGTCTGATTGAACTAAGAGGGGGCATTCCAGTGATGTGCCTGAGTCATCTTCTAGGCACCCAAAGAGAACTAAATTATTTGATGATAGGGTCCTGTAGTTTAGATGTATATGGATTTTTTTGTTTACCTTCATGGCATATTGGCGTAGATGTATACGGATTTATGTTTTTTCTATGTATATCATTGTATATGGCTACATGGATTTGTTAAGACATTGATTTTGATCAAATTTTGTATGTTATCAAGAATATTTGAAATAATATAACATATGTGAAAAAATTGTTTTAAAACTTGTATGTAAGTGGATTAGTATGATATCATTTATGTATGTTATTTTAATATGTATTATTAGTGTTAATTTATTTTATGTTTTAAACATGGGAATTACAATCTATATGTAACTAATTTTCAATTTTTCCAATTTTTAATATAATCATTCAATGTCATCAATTATAATAATATAATGTCAATGTTAATGTTATCCACTTCTTGGAATCTCAATAATTCAAATGAAATGTATGTAACGAGATAACACAATATTACATGTAAGTCTAATAATTAAATTGTAATTACAAAGAGAAAGAGATAGAGGGAATGTAAGAGGGGTAGACATAGAAAGAGAGAACAAGGGTGAGAGAAAGAGATAGAGAATGCGAGAGTGAGAGACAGAGAAAGAGTGAATGAGAGTGTGAGAGAAAGAGAGAGTGAGAGTGAGAGAGAGAGTGTGTGTGAGAGAGAGAAAAAGAGAGAGAAAAGAGAGACAAAGAGCTATGTTTTCAGGATACTTAAGATTTTACATTAAGTGTTCAAAACATTCAATATACTTAAGATTTAATAATATGATCAATGTTCAAAAAATTCAATATAATTAAGATTTCACATTACATCTATGATATATAAATATTATATTCTTTATGTTTCTTCCATTTCCTTTGAGATTAATTTTTGTGTTGCGATGGTGGTCATAAAACCTAGTATATAGGGAGCTCTTGAAGGACCTATTTAATTAGGATGATTCTAACTTGTCAATGATAGCTAGAGAGGTTAGTCCACTGGTTGGTTCTTGCATTCATATTATTCAAAATCACTTTCTAATCATCATTAAGGATGCAAGAAGGAAAGAATGTTGTGCCTTAATATTTTCTAGGACACGATGATCTTTGAAATTTCAAGCTATGCAATTTATAGTTACAAATATTTCTATTAGTATTGAAGATCACCTAAGACATTATCTCATAAATAACTTGTACGTAGGCTCAGATATATGTCCAAATTTAATTAAATAGCTTCTTTCCTTGGCCAATTGTGATGATCCCAAATAATTACCTCAAACATTCTTGATATCCTTTGAATATTTTCTTTTCAATAAAATACAAGGATCTTTTTTATAGTTTGGACTCCAATGTTGAACATCTATGTGGCAACAACCATATCTGTCATGAGAAATGTGAAGTTTATGGAGTATGCGTAATCCTTACCAAGTTAGTGAGACAAATAGGCACTTTGACGTGGAAGAAGAGGTTACCTTGAATATGAACATGTATTAGAACAAAATGTCTTATGCCTAGATTGTTGTGTTCTCATCCCACCTTTAAAATTGAATCATAAAGGTACACATTTTGCACACCAAAAGAGAGAGAGAGAGAGAGAGAGAGAGAGAGAGAGAGAGAGAGAGAGAGAAAGATTGAGTGTGAGCGAGTGAGAGTGAGAGAGGGTGTGTGAGAATGAAAGAAAGAAAGAGAGAGTGTGATAACTAAAAAGGTTCATTCCATTGGTTGGTTCTTGCAATCATATTATCAAAAATCATCTTCTAATCATCCTTAATGATGTAGGAAGGAGTCAATGTTGGTGCTTATTAGTTTCTAGGAAAAAATTCTCTTTTTTGTCTCCAGGCTCTTAAGAGACTATGTCCGGACAAAGTAGCCCAAAAGCAACAGCTCCGTCCTATACCAAAATGGAGCCTCCACAAGCTTACACTGACTTAAAATACACTATTTTGCACATTTTCAAACAATAGAACACCGAGAGAACCAAAAGGAGATGCAAAAAATATTATTTTGTAGAGGGTCCCCACATGGAGGTTTAGGATCAAATGACACATCTCTAGGTGCCACAGAGACCGATATATCACCCGTCAAAGTTACATCATTTTTTGGTCTCTCGGCTCTTTAGGGACTACTCCCAGACAAAGTATCCTGAAAATAATGGATCCATCCTATACCAACGAAGATCCTACAAAATAATTTACCAAGCCACTTAGACGTGTTCGCAGTCCGTTCAACACCAATTGCCACCGTTTGCAAAATATTGCATTTGACAATCTTACACTGACTTAAACTACATTATTTTGCACATTTACAAACAATAGAACATCAAGAGAACCATAAGGATATGGATAAAACTGAGATTTCATTTTTTAGAGGGTCCCCACATGGAGGAGTAGGATCAGACAAGACATCTCTAGGTGCCACGAAGACTAAGATATCACTTGTTAAAGTTACATCATTTTTTGGTCTCCGAGATCTTAAGGGACTACACCCAGATGAAGTAGCCTGAAAGCAATGGCTCCTTCCTGTATCAAAATGGAACCTCCACAAGAATTTACTAGGCCACCCAAATTTTTAGGGACAATATTTTTGGATCCAAGTGCCACCATTTGTAAAATATTGCATTTGACAATCTTAGACTTACTTAAACTACACTATTTTGTATATTTGCAAACAATAGAATACATAGACAACCATAAGGGTATGGAGAAAACTGATTTATGGGTAAGTGCACAAAGTTGGGGGGCCAAAAAGTGGACAAGAATCCAAAAAAAATAAAAACAAGCTCGCATTTTAATTTGTTTGACTCGGGAATCACCGAAGCATAACACGTACGCATTACATAACACGTACATGTTACATAATGCATATGTGTTATGCCTACTATAAAAAAAAAAGAGGCTCAAGCCTCTATCATTTTATCTCCCTCAAACACGAGTTTCAGAGCTTAACCATGCCCTTGTGTTTTTTCATTCAACTAGATCTCAAGCTCAAAGGATCGTTTCTGGACTGCTGGGAAGATCTAAATCGACGATGGCACCATGGAGAAGAGGTAAGCACAATTTTTGTCTCAAAATTGCATTGAAATATGATAACTATAGATTAAAATTTGAATTGAATACATATTTTTTATTGTTACAGTTAGAGGTCGAGGGAATCAACCACAACCAAACCCTGTTATTCGTGTCATCCCTCCCAACACTCCCACAATTGCTCAACATCCCTTAGGTAGTCAAGAAGATTTAGCAACCCAAATAGTTGAAAACAAAATTGAAATTGAGGATTTAATCAAAAAAATGAGGGATTCACAATCTACAAACCCCCACCATGCCTCTCTTGCAAACACATTGGAGGCATTACTTGTTCAAATTGACATGGAAACAGGGAAAATTGATTGTTGGACAACTTATAAAGAGGGTTGTAGGGTTTATTATTCCAACAAATTTTCATATGTGAATGTAAAGGAAAAAAGAAATTTCAAAATACCTCATATGCGCCTTATTCATAGACCCCCACACTAATTTTCCTATTCTGTTGTCATGTAAACGATTTCCCATTCATTGGTACAATAATAATTTGATTAAAAATAATTTTTGAGACCGATGGTGGATGGTGTTTGATTTTCCACCTTGTAATAAGAACAAGTTGCCACTATACTTTCTGAGGAAACTCTATTGCGAGTTTATCCTCAATGAGATCCCAAATTATTTTGATTTCTAAGATTTCTAGAGCCGAGGAAAAGGATCTGCACAGGATCGACTAGGTGCACAACGTGCACCTATTCAGCAGGGTAGATTCCCCACACAGAAGCCCACTCACCCTGAGATTGTCCCTTAAGAAGTGAAGGAGACAATAGAGATTTATAAACTCCACATGCTTCAGGGGCTATCTGCGACCCTTGTTCGACATAAAAGGGAGATTTTTGAGCCAGATGCTCGTGGAGGTACATAGATTATTCCCTCAAGGATTACTAGCATGAGGCCACATCTTTACTCATCATGTGGTAGCATATGTTTGGGGCCCAAGGAGGATGATAATTTCATGCATGCTGATTTTGTGCATCTGGTGCTAGGGGTGAACACGATAATGTCACTATGTTAGATTTCCTTTTGAGTGAGACATTTGGATTACATTCATTAGCATCACCTTTGCAGGTAAATTTGTTATGTTTTGTTATGTGTGTTACATAAAGTTTGGAGTACTTGATTTACTTATATATGTCAAATTTTTGAAATAATTGTATTTGTACATGTATATGCATTGATATTACAGTGCGCAGGAGGCACATCTTCATCCTAACCATAGGCGGTGAGCACCATGCATACACATACATTCACAGAGGTAATTTAGAATGTTAATTATGTAAAATTTTCACATACATGTGTGTGTGTGTGTGTGTATAAGTTTTAAAGTCAAATATATGTATGTTCTTGTATGTCCATCTAACTCACATGATATATGTTTGATAAAGATTTTGACTTCACTAGACACCCCACCATCTCTGCGACAAGTAGATAAAGGTGTTGCCCCTACGATTTCATTTGCACAACAACTCACTGAGGTATTCAAACAACACGTAAATTTTGTTAAATTTCTCATGTAATTCATATTATGTTAAATTACATGTTAGTAATGTCTTTCATTGTAGAATTATTAAATTATGTTAATAATGTCCTTCATTGTGTATATGCAGCAATTACCCATGACAGGTAGCAGCCCTATTCATTTGATTCACAAGCGTGGCAGGGTAAAAACAATAGTTCTATATTGATAAAATTAGTTAAAATATTGTCATTATGTACATACATGTACTTAGTTCTATTTTTGCTAATTTTGATGTTATATTTTCTGATCTTATGTGTATGTAGGGAACTTCAACCCCCTCCATTTTAACTTCGAGGGCACGGAATCCTCCATCTCATCATCTTTGTACCCCCGTTCGTACTAGAGGAGCTCCTGATGACTCATCTGAGCGTAAGATGTAAATTTGGCGTGATCGAAAACTTGCGGTAAGTTTGTGTATTTATGTAAATACTTTCATTCTAAAATGGTCTTAAATACATGTTGAAAACATATATAAATTAATTTTTGACAAAGAAAACATTGTTTGCATTTACGGGATCATCTACAAGTGAATATTCAGTGAAAGAGGACTCAAAACATGGGCTCGGATGATCCAAAGTCATCTCATGGATCTCCATCTTCATTTAAGGGAGGGCCTTCTTCGAGTAAGGCCAAGAGACGGATAGATTTTGATGATAGGAAATATATATTTCCTACATGACATTGTTTTTGTATGCCTATGTGCATGGCATTGTATGTACACCTATATGGCATTTAAAATTGATGGTATATGACCTATTGGGAATTTTTGTATTTATTATGCACATTAAAATACTATTTGGAACTTGATAATTTTGTATGAGACCTTTCATTTCTAAGATTATTTTTGCATGAAACTAATATGATGTGCACTTGACAATATTTAAGACATTATGGATTATTTTTTCATTTATTGGTGATGTACATGTACTAGCATTTTCAATGTATAATATGCATCAAACTTTGGAAATCAATATTTATATAATGTATGTATATAAAGAGTTACCTAATCTGAGTAATTATGCATTCAATTTATCAATGTGTATGTGTATTTACCTTACTTGCGCTTCTTCTTGCTTATGGTCTCTTTGTACTAGTTCCTATCTTATCATGCACTTACTACATTCTTTTATGCTTCGTAGTCTTCTCCCCTATAAAAACACCCGAGAGTTGTCACAATTTGATGCCTTTCATCTGTTGATATTTTGAGAATGTCTCTCCATATACATTACTTCAATGCTTGAGAATGTCTTCATATGCAATGAAATTCTAATTCAAACACTCAATGATTTTTGATTGGATAATCCTTTCCAATTCGTGTTATTACCTTTAAATATGTCGGCATTTCAAGTTATTTGGAAATCACATCACACCCTTCACTAGGCTTGATGACTACCCCTATCCTTTTTAAGGCACTTTTGAAAGCATCCATGGGTTTATCATAGCATAAATTATCAATGAATGGAAGGTCACTAAGCCATAGGCCAGTTTACTCCCATCCAGAACTAAACAAGAAAGATTTTTCTAGGTGATTGATAACTCACGTGTGTTATTGGACATACCCCTATCAAAATCATTCTTAAGCCAATCTAGTCATTCAAGACTCCTAAGCGAATACGCCCGGACAAGGTAGCCCAAAAGCATGAGGAACGTAGGGAACCAAAAAGAATCCTCCAATAGTGTTCATCGGGCCACCCCGATGTGCTGCGTAGTTGGTTGGTCCACGAGCTTCCGTTTGCAAACTACAACCTCTGGCAGCAATACACTGACTTAGACTGCACTATTTCGTGCATTTGCAAACAATAGCACAACAAGAGAACCATTTGGAGAGTGAGAAAACCATGAGAGGCTTTCATAGAGGGACCCAACATGGAGGTCTTAGATTTGATGAGACATATCTCAGGTGCCACATTGTCTGAGAAATCACCCATTGAAGATATGGCGTATTTGGGCTTCATGGCTCTTAAGCGGTTACGCCTGGACGAGATAGCTTGAAAGCACAGGGAGCGTAGGGAACAAAAAATAATCCTCCAATAGCGTTTCACCAGGCCACCTCAGATGTGTTTGGTATAGTTGGTTCAGTTCCATGAGCTTCTGTTTGCAAACTACGGCCTCTGGCAGCCCTACACTGACTTAGACTACATTATTTCACACGTTTTACAAACAATAGCACAACAAGAGAACCAGATGGAGATGGAGAAAACCACGAGAGGATTTTATAGAAGGCCCCAACATGGAGGTCTTGGATCTAAAGAGACATCTCTAAGTTTCCATGGCGTCTGAGAAATCACCCATCAAAGATATGGCATGTTTGGGCCTTAGGGCTCTTAAGCGACTACGCCTAAACGAGGTAGCCCAAAAGCACAGGGAGCGTAGGGAACCAAAACAAAGCTTCCACTAGTGTTCACCTAGCCACCCCAACATTATGGCATAGCTTTTTAGGTTCCACGAGCTTCCATTTGCAAACTATAGCCTTTGGCATCCCTACACTGACTCAGACTGCACTATTTCACGCATTTGCAAACAATAGCACAGCGATAGAACCGGATAGAGATGGGGAAAACCAATGAGAGGATTTTGTAGAGAGTCCCAACATGGAGGTCTCAAATCTAATAAGGCATGTCTCTAGGTGCCACGGAGTCTGAGAAATAACCCGTCGAAGATATGGCATGTTTGGGCCTTAGGGCTTTTAAGGGACTACGCCCAAACAAGGTAGCCCGAAAGCACGAGGAGTGTAGGGAACCAAAATGAACCTACACTTAGTGTTTACCAGGCGACCTTGACATGTGTTGGCATAGTTTTTTTGGTCCCACGAGCTTCCATTTGCAAACTACAACCTTTGAGCAACCCTACACTAACTCAAATTGTAGTATTTCGGTGCGTTTGTAATAGTACATAGTGAGAGAACCAGATGGAGATGGAAAAAACCGTGAGAAGATTTTGTAGAGGGCCTAAATGTGGAGGTATTGGATCTAATGAAACACTCTCTAGGTGTCACAAAGTCTGAGAAATCACTCGTCGAAGATAGGGCTTGTTTGGGCTTCAGGGCTCTTATGTGACTACACCCAAACGAGGTAGCCCGAAAGCACGAGGAGTGTAGGGACCAAAAATGAAGCCTCCACTAGAATTCACCAGGCCACAAAAAATGTGTTTGTGTAGTAGTTGGTTAAGTCCCATGAGCTTTCATTTGTAAACTACAAGCTCTGGCAGCCCTACACTGACTCAGACAATAATATTTCGGGTGTTTACAAACAATAGCACAGCGAGAGAACCAAATGGAGATGAAGAAAACCAGCAAGAGGGCTTTCGTAGAGGGCCATGATGTGAAGGTCTCGGATCTAACAAGATGTCTCTAGCTGTCCACGGAGTTTTGAGAAATCACCCGTGCGAAGATATGGTGTGTTTGGCCCTCATGGCTATTAAGGGACTACACCCGGATGAGGTAGCCCGGAAAGCACGGGAGGAGGAAAAAACATGGATGTTCAATGATTTTACCACAGGATGCAACTATGTAGACTATGAACTTAGTTTTGTTGGGGAGACCACAAATGTTCCAACTGTTCATTTTGAAAGAATGAATATCTTTAATCAAATAGAGAATGAAGAGCCTGAATTTTTCTTGGACATTACAAAAGGTTGTTTGGTGCCCAAAAAGAATCCAAAGGCCATATAAATATTTAGTCTTCAACTTTTGATGACAATGAACATCATGAAGAAAAATAATTAGGTGAAGATGTCAGTATGATTCAAGAAGAAATCCCTCCTAAAATTAATAAAGAGTCAATTTGATTACCCAAAAACATCTGGAAGAACTTAAAGAGAAGATTATGAGTAGAAGAAAAGAAAAAATTCATTCTTACGGTTTTATCCATCTTCATAGTATTCTCTCATTGTGCTATTGTTTGAAAACGCGGTGAAATAGTGTAGTCTGAGTCAGTGTAGGGTTGTCAGATGTTGTAGTTTGTAAAGGGAATCTCATGGGACTAAACCAGCTACATCAACACATCGGGGTGGCCAGGTGAATGCTAGTTGAGTCTTCGTTTTGGTTCCCTATGCTCCCCGTGCTTTCGGGCTACCTCATCTGGTCATAGGTCCCTTAAGAGTCCTAAGGCCCAAACACGCCATATCTTTGACAGGTGATTTCTCATGGAATCTGTGGAACCTAGAGATGTCTCTTTAGATCTGAAACCTCCATGTCGAGTGCCCTCTACAAAAGTCTCTCACTAGTTTTCTCCATCTCCATCTGATTCTCTCATTGTGCTATTGTTTGCAAACACACAAAATAGTGCATTCTGAGTTATTGTAGGATTGCCAGATGTTGTAGTTTACAAACAGAAGCTCATGGGACCAAACCAACTATGCCAACATGTCGGGGTGGCAAGGGTGAATGCTAGTGGAGGATTCGTTTTGGCTCCCTATGCTCCCCGTGCTTTCGGGCTACCTTGTCTAGAGCGTACTCGCTTAAGAGCCCTGAGGCCCAAACACACCATATCTTTGATAGGTGATTTCTCAGGACTCTCGTGGGCACCTAGATACATATCATCACATCCGATGTCCTCTATATCAGGTCCCTTCTATGAAATCCTCTCGCGGTTTTCTCCATCTCCATCTGGTTCTCTCGTTGTGCTATTATTTGTAAACACACGAAATAGTGTTACTTAGTTAGTGTAGGGTTGTTAGAGGCTGTAGTTTGCAAACAGAAGCTCGTGGAACCAAACCAAATATGCCAACACATTAGATTGGCCTCGTGAATGCTAGTGGAGGCTTCTTTTTTGTTCCCTACGCTCCCCATGCTTTCGGGCTACCTCATTTAGGCGTAGTCGCTTAAGAGCCCTGAGGCCCCAAACACACCATATCTTCGATGGATGATTTATCAGACTCCTGTGGCACCTAGAGATTTCTTGTTAAATCTAATACCTCTATGTAAGGGCCCCTCTATGAAAGTCATCTCACTTGTTTTCTCTATCTCCATGTGGTTCTCTTGATGTGCTATTGTTTGCAAACTGCATAAAATAGTGCAGTTTGAGTCAGTGTAGGGCTACCAGAGGCTGTAGTTTACAAACGAGATACTCATGGGACCAAAAAAACTATGCCTAAAACATCAAGGTGTCTTGGTGAACTCTATTAGAGGCTTCATTTTGGTTCCCTACGCTCCCCGTGCTTTCAAGCTACCTCGTTCTGGGCGTAGTCGCTTAAGAGCCCCTGAGGCCCCAAAACATGCCATATCTTCGATGGGGTGATTTCTCATACACTGTGGCACTAAGAGATGTCTCATCAGATCTGATACCTCTATGATTGGATCCCTATACAAAATTATCTCATGGTTTTCTCCATCTCCATCTGGTTCTCTTGATGTGCTATTGTTTTCAAACGCACGTGAAATAGTGCAGTTTGAAGTCAGTATAGGGCTACCAGATGCTGTAGTTTGCAAACAGAAGCTCGTGGGACCAAACCAACCTATGCAAAAACATGTTGGTGTGGCCTGGTGAACACTATTGGAGGATTTATTTTGGTTCCCTATGCTCCCCATTTTTTTGGGCTACCTCATCCGGGTGTAGTCTCTTAAGAGTCATGAGGCCCAAATACGCCATATCTTCGATGGGTGATTTCTCAGACTCTATGGCAGCTAGAGATGTCTCATTAGATCTGAGACCTCCATGTCATGGCTCTCTATGAAATTCTCTCATGGTTTTCTCTCTCCATCTAGTTCTCTCGTTGTGCTATTGTTTTCAAACGCGTGAAATAGTGCAGTCTGAGTCAGTGTAGGGCTGCCAGAGGCTGTAGTTTGCAAACGAAAGCTTATGGGACCGAACCAACTACTCCAACATGTTAGGGTGGTATTGGTAATACAAGTGTAGGCTTATTTTTGGTTCCCTATGCTCCCCGTGCTTTCGGGCTACCTTATATGGGCATAGTCACTTAAGAGCCCTGAGGCCCAAACACGCCATATCTTTGACGGGTGATTTCCTAGACTCTGTAGCACCTAGAGATGTCTCGTTAGATTTGAGACCTCCAAATTAAGTCCCTCTAAAAAATACTCTTGTGGTTTTCTCTGTCTCCATCCAGTTCTCTTGATATGCTATTGTTTGCAAACGCATGAAATAGTGAAGTCTAAGTCAATGTAGGGCTGCTAGACACTGTAGTTTGCCAAGGAAAGCTCATGGGACCCAACCAACTATGAAAAGACATTGGGGTGTCAAATTAAATGCTATTGTAAGCTTTCTTTTTGTTCCCCACGCTCCTCGTGCGTTCGGGCTACCTCGTCCAGGCATAGTCGCTTAAGAGCCCTGAGGCCCAAACACGCCATATCTTCGACGAGTGATTTCTCAGACTCTGTGGCACCTAAAGACATCTCATTAGATCTAAGACCTCCACATCGGGTCCCTCTATGAAATCGTCTCACAGTTTTCTCTGTCTCTATCTGGTTCTCTTGATGTGCTATTGTTTGCAAACACACGAAATAGTGCAATCTGAGTCAGTGTAGGGCTTCCAGACACTATAGTTTGCAAATGGAAGCTCATGGGACCAAACCAACTACGCCAACACATCAGGGTGGTTAGGTGAACACTAGTGGAGGCTTCAATTTTTATCCTCATGCTCCTTGTGCTTTTGGGCCACCTCGTCCAGGCATAGTCACTTAAGAGCCCTGAGGCCCAAACACGCCATATCTTCGACAGGTGATTTCTCAGACTCCGTGTCACCTAGAGACACCTCATCATATCTGAGACCTCCATGTTGGGGCCCTATATGAAATTATCTCATGGTTTTCTCCATCTCCATTTAGTTTTCTCGCTATGCTATTGTTTGTAAACACGTGAAATAGTGCAATTTGAGTCAGTGTAAGGCTGCCAGAGGTTGTAGTTTGCAAACGGAAGCTCGTGGGACCAAACCAACTACACCAACACATCGGGGTGGCCAGGTGAACACTATTTAAGCATTCGTTTTGGTTCCCTACACTCCCTATGATTTTGGGCTACCTCGTCTGTGTGTAGTCTCTTAAGATCCCTGAGGCCCAAACACGCCTTATCTTCGATGGGTGATTTCTCAGATTCCGTGGCACCTAGAGACATCTCGTCAAATCTGAGACCTCCACATTTTGGCCCTCTACTAAATACTCTCACGGTTTTCTCCATCTCCATTCAGACTGAGTCAATGTAAGGTATGCTTTATGTATGTTTTCAATAATTGACGCATTTTGATCAACAACATTAGATATTCTTAACCCCAGGGTCTTCATTATAAGTCTCATCTTAATTAATTTCATCAATGAAAAAAATAATTGACATCTTTGTGTGTCATTTAAATTCTCAAAGTAATCATCCCAAATTCCACTAGCTTTTCTTCTCGCATTTCTTTCATACATTTTGTTAGGCATTGGTTTTATAATGTTTTCATCAATTTCAATTAAGTGAATTGGTTTTCTTCACAAAATGGAAGGAGGTGTTCTTAGAGGTGAAGATTCATTTACAAGGTTACTTTCTTCATTTAATGTTTTCTTGCAAATTTCAGGGTTAACATTTGGATTCTCAAGTAAGAGTTCAACAATTGAATTCATATCAAATTCTTCATCCATACCAACATTATCATTCAATTCAATATCATTATTCATTGCAAAATCATTATTCTTTACATTTTCATTATGTATTTCATCCCCATTTTCTAATCCATTAGCTACATTTGATATAGCGGATGTACCTTTCCCTGCTCGAAGTTTTTGCATTCTCTTCAATTTCTTTATTCTCCTCTCTTTCAATTGTTTCGGTGTCTTGTTCTTGACCTTTCCTCTTGTCCTTAGCTCGACATTTATCATCCATGATTATAAAAAATCAACTAGTGGGGTAGGGGACAAAATGAACTACTAAAAATCCATGCAAGAATGTAGAAAAAATTGTAGACAAAACAGAATGTTTGCAGAATTCCCATGAAAGAAATGAAAGGGACGTTGGGGGGCCACAATATATAAAACAAAGAAAAATGTGTACGCATTATAATGCGTATGTTTTTTGCATTTTCTCTTTTCCCAAGCCATGCCTTAAGGCTTGGGATCCAGTTTGGATCCCCAAACCTGAGGCATGGACTTGTACAAACACAACAAACAACGTGTTTTTTGCAAGAAAATGTAAAAATGCCACTTCCTCTATGATAAATCAAAATAAAAAAATCTCTCCATTTTCAAAAAATTATACCACGATGTAGAGTAGAGTTTCTTCTTCTAAAAATATATATTTTTTAATTTTCAAACTAATATAAGGTTTCCATATTATTTATTTTCTAACTATGCCCCCCCCCCCCCCCCCCCTTTTTATAGCTATTTTTGAAGTGTAAATATGGCTATCTTTCATTGTGTATCTTTTTTTTCTGGTGATCAAAATTTTAAAAAAGATTATACTAGCCCAAACTAGGCATAAGTCTATACATATTTAAAAAACCAATTTTTGATATTTTTTGAGGTAGTTAGGGGGGGACACAGTCGGAGCTCCATTATTTTTCAAAACATAAAATTTTTGTACAAGAAAAACCATAAATAAAAAAATATTCGCTAAAAAAATCTAAAAAAAATGAAGCCCAAACTAGATGCTCCTAGCTATCTTTCTACGTAAGGGTTTCCAAAAATACTAAATGGTACTCAAAAAATGGTGGGGGGCACGAAAGTCACTCTATTATGTTTTTTAACAAAAATAGTAGCATCTGATTGGTATTTTAGTTGTTTAACCCACTGAAACTTATCTGTTTTCAATAAAATTTAGTAGCTTAGAAACTAGACTCAAAATGCTACGATTCGTATTTCTACAACATCTTCCAATTTTGAGTGTAACTATTTCGAAAAACTCATACAAGTTAAAGTTTTTTTTCAGAAAAATCTGTCCACTTAAGACCCCCTTTTGTCCCCCCAACTTGGTGCACTTACCCATATTCTTTTGTATAGGGTCCCCACATGGAGGTGTAGGATCAGACAAGACTTCTCTACATTCCACGGAGAACAAGATATCACCTGTCGAAGTTACTTTATTTTTTGGTCTCCAGGATCTTAAAGGACTACACCCGGACGAAGTAGCCCGAAAGCAATGGCTCCATCCTGCATCAAAATGGATCATCCACAAGTGTTTACTAGGCCACCTAGATGTGTTGGCACAGTCTGTTCGGAGCCATGTGTCACCGTTTGCAAAATATTGCATTTCACAATCTTACACCGACTTAAACTACATTATTTTGCACATTTGAAAACAATAGAACACTGAGAGAACCATAATGAGATGGATAAAACCAAGATATAATTTTGTATAGGGTCCCTACATGGAGGTTCTCGATCAGATGATACATCTCTAGGTGCCACAAAGACCGAGATATCACCCATCAAAGTTACAACATTTTTTTATCTTCGGGCACTTAAGGGACTATGCCCAGAAAAGAAACGACACCATCCTGCACCAAAATGGAGCATCCATAAGCTATTACCAGGCCACTTGGATGTTTTGACGTAGTCTGTTTGGTGTCAAGAGCTATGGTTCACAAACTATTACATTTGACAGTCTTACAAAGACTAAACTACATTATTTTACGCATTTGCAAACAATAGAACACCAAGAAAACCATAAGGATATGGAGAAAACAAAGATAGCATTTTGTATAGCGTCCCCACACTAAGGTGTAGGATCAGACGATATGACTCTAGGTGCAACAGAGACTGAGAGAACCCGTCGAAGTTACAACATTTTCTGGTCTATGGGCTCTTAAGGGACTACATCTAGACGAAGTAGCCTAGAAGCAATGACATCATCTTGCATCGAAATGGAGCCTCCATAATCCTTTACCAAGCTACCCAGACATGTTGGCACAGTCCATTTGGTTCTAAGAGCTACAGTTTGCAAAATATTACATTTGACTATCTTACATTGACTTAAACTACACTATTTTATGCATTTGCAAACAATAGAACATTGAGAGAACCATTAGAATATGGAGAAAAATTGAGATAGGATTTTGTATAGAGTTCCCACATGGAAGTGTAGAATCAGACGAGATGTCTCTAGGTGCCACAGAGATCGAGATATAACCCATCAAAGTTATAACATTTTTTAGTCTCCGGGCTCTTAAGGGGCTACGGCCAGACGAAGTAGCCAAGAAGGAAATGGCACTGTCCTCCACCGAAATGGATCCTCCATAATTTTTTACCACATGTACCATACATTTTAGGGCATTCCATTTGGTGTCAAGAGCTATGGTTTGCAAAATATTGCATTTGACGATCTTACACTGACTTAAGCTACACTATTTTGTGCATTTGCAAACAATAGATCACCGAGAGAACCAAAAAGAGATGGATAAAACTGAGATATTATTTTGTAGAGTATCACAACACAAAGGTGTAGGATCAGATGATACATTTCGTTGTTTCACATAGATTAATAAATCACCCGTCGAAGTTAGAGCCTTTTTTGGTCTCAGGGCTCTTAAGGGACTACGCCCGGATAAAATAGCCCGAAAGAAACGACACCATCCTGCACCAAAATGAAGCCTCCATAATCATTTACCAAGCCATCCATTCATTTTGGCACAATCCATTTGGTGCCAAGAGCTACGGTTTGCAAAATATTGCATTTGACAGTTCTATATACCGACTTAAACTACACTATTTTGTGCATTTACAAACAATAGATCACCAAGAGAACCGAAAGGAGATGGATAAAACTGAGATAGTATTTTATAGAGTGTCACAACATAGAGGTGTAGGATCAGATGAGACGTCTCCTAGTTCCATAGAGATATATCAATCACTTGTCAAAGTTAGAGCATTTTTTTGTCTCAGGGCTCTTAAGGTGTTGTGCCCGGATGAAGTAGTCTGGAAGCAACTACACTATCTTGCACCAAAACAGAGCCTCCATAAGCATTTACCAAGCCACTTAGACTTGTTGGCATAGTCTGTTTGGTGCCAAGAGATACTATTTGGAAAATAATGGATTGGATAACCTCTCACTCTTTCTTCCTCTCGTGTATACTTTCTCTCTCACACACAATCTCAATATCACTCTCACTCTCTTTTCCTTTCTAAAATTTTTTTCACATTTCTCATATTTCCATGTTTGACACATTTTTTCACATGTTCCCAACCTCCATAATGTATTCATCTCACCATGTTCTTTTTAGTTGTTACTAATTAGCACTGCCAAAGTTTTAATTTTCAAGGTACGGTGATTACATTTGACAAGGAAGTGGGAAGCCATAGTAGTCTTGTTGATAATACTCATTACCCATGAAATCAAGTTATTCAACTTTCATTTTATTTTCTCATCTTCCACATTATATTGATATATGATTTGACATGGGAGCTTCCCTCTTTGATGGTGACACACCGAATATGAAATGATCCTCAAGAGTCATTCCTCATCCCACCATAATACCATTACAAACTCTGTTGTTGGTAATGTTGCATGGTAATTTTCCTTTTTGAGAGAGAAAGACAAAGTTGGAAAAAAGTTAGGAGGGTCATTACCAAAAAAATATTCCAAGGCCTCGTGTGACATGGAAATTACAATCATAGCAATAGGCGATGTGGAAATTATGATGAATCTCTTTAAATGTTCTACCTACAAAGCAAATGAGCCATTTTCAGTTGAATACTCTATGTCAATAATAATAAGATTATGAACCAAATTCCCCTTGCTAGTTTCCAAACAAATTGAAATGAATTCTTCATGAGAGAAGAATTAGAGGAGGAGGTTACCTGTAAGATGGCATACCAGTTGATGAGGTCTAAAGATAGTTTATAATGAGAAACAAGGTACGCCTCAATGAAAGTTATCATGGGTGACAATCCTTGGAGGGAATGGTACAAATTGTAAGCATTCTGGCCGAAATTTTAGCTTCCTCCCACATCAACTGCCATCAACAACTTATCTCCATTCTTCATACCACCATCTTCTGCACTACAAGGATCAGAAAACCTCACATATTTCTGGTAGGGCTCATAAATGAGATCATATTTTTGAATATCAATATTAGGACCAACCAGTATTTTTCATTCCTTAGCTTTGAGAATAAAAAATTCTCTACTAACAATGTCAACCACATGAAGGTGGAAGCTTATTTTGCACCACTAACCTACATAAACATGTTAATAAACAATTAAATATAATTTTAAAACCTACACAATTTACAAACAAAATAATTAAATTAAATATTCAAATTAAATTCATTTAGATGTACATATCTTGAATCTTAAGTGAACATACCTTTGACTTGAGAAAGTATGCCACTTGGCAGGCTCAAGGGCAGTTTTGTGTATCTTCATTTGTATAAATTCAATCTAGTGAGCCATCTGGGTCCAATCTAATTTTTAGGGTGTCAATTATTGCTTCATGGTAAGACTCATGAACTTTCCACAAGACCTTATTGCACGGTCTACCTCCATATTTAATAAATTGAACATTAGATGCAACAACTAGGTGAGAATAATGAAGAATCTTTCTATGAGTTTCAAAGTCCTCAAACAACCACACATTGGAATTCTTTATTGGGTATCTTCTTAGCCATGTTTTGGTAATAACCACAGACCCTGTAGGATATTCTAGGCCTTCTCCATCTATGATTGGGACTATTAATTTATTTTTTTCCTCATCACAATGACATAAATAATAAGTTGTTCCTTCTTTATTATATTCTTCTGCAACAACCGTAAAAACATGACCTGCATCACATTGTACACAAAATAATTAGTTTCAATAATTGATTCATTTATAAGTTCACTAACATGAGAAAAACTATAAATTTCTACAAAATAATGCAAATATATAATACCTTATATATGGTCAAAGTCAATTGTTGCTTCTCTCACTGTGAGTTATAGTGCTAGTGGAGGTTGATATGTGTCTGAGTGGATATAATTTTCTATAACACCATTCATCAACCCACTCTTTTGACTCGCATTCATCCCAAAATGAATATGTATGTGAAGAACAAAAGCATGCCATTTTACTTGTATAAATAGTCCATGAACCTAAATTCGAACTTTTAAAAGAGTGTAACTCACTAGATCTAGTTAGTGTACTGCAATCTTCAAATTTTACGAAATTAGCTTCTTCTACTAACCAAAAAAACCTACTAATTTTATAATTACCCTCATTACTTGGACTCATTATTTAGTTACACCATTCCATGATGGATTTTACATTGATCAACTTGGCACCCTCTTTTTACTTTAATTCTTCTCTCTAGGGATATTTTAACACATGCTCCTGCACCATCATGTTCTCCTTTTCCATGTCCAACCTCAGTGAAATTCCAAACTTGTTGAACACCACTATTCCCATGCATCATGCTCAACCAATAGAACATTCACGCATTCTTGAATTGTGAAGTACAATTATCTAACCATATGATGTGTTTATCAAATATGATGTTTCTGTTATTCAAATTGCCATAGAAGATCTCAAAACAACCTTGTATGAGCTTTGATGAATTTCCACGATCATCATTAATATAGAAATAGTATTCCCTCAAAATATTTATCTCTTCCTCTGTACTGTCGAGAGCATGAGTGAATACTATATGTACAAATATGGAAACCTAAATAAAGTAGTAGTATTGTTATTGCACTTCATTTTGTGGTTGTATAGTATTGTTATATGAAAAATCAAGAACTAAAACAATGGTACCAAGATGAAATTTGTTCTTGCATAACCTAAATTGCTCATCTAACCATCAAGCTCTTTGTGTATGTTTTGCATACTCATACACTAACTTCTCTCAAAATATAGTGATAAAATTTGATGCACTTATTTCATTACTCACTAATTCACACCTCTTGGATTCATTACCATCTTTTGAAGTGTATGTAATTGACTTGTATTTTCTAAAACTAACTAGTTCATTTCTGATTAAATGTGTATTTTCTTTGCGTATACATCTTTGCAAACGTTACAAACCACCACAACTATCACAAGTTCCTTTTAAACATGATTTGTTATAAAATTATTGTCCTTATCTTGTACAAAAAACACTTGAGATGAATTCTCTTGCTGATTTAAGTGGAAAATTTATCATACACTCCTACAAAATATTCTCAGTATGTAAATTAACACATATATGCCAAAAAAATATCATAATGCATAGAAAATTCAATATGGATCCTACAACAACAAGTAGTCTGTGAGTGATTTATTATAACATAAATAGGTTTTAACATTTCAAAATACCTCTGACTAATTTGTATTTCTGGATGAGCCTCTTTAAACTTATTAAAAAATTATGTTTTTGTCATATCCAAAAAATGTTTAGGATGTGCTTCACGGTTTCTAGAACCAATTCTTATTTTTAAAACATCTTTTTCATTAGGTGAAACCCTTGTATTTATTTTCCAAAATTCTAAAAACAATTATTTTAACTCATCAACTATGTCTTTGTATTTTTGTGGCAGTCTACCAGAGAATGCCCATAATTCATTGTTATTTGTATCTTCAATTATTTCACAATGCTCGAGAGCTTCGTATAGTGTTTTCCTATTTATTTTTAGTGCACTACTTGTTTTTCTAATTAACGATATTTTTTTGTTGCTTTACTTACTATAGTCGATGTAATAACACGTCAAGTAACATTACTACCTTTGGTACGTGAGGTTGAACCTACTTATTTTTATGCATTCATTATATTTTTTACAATAGATTTTTCACTGTCGGTCTTAGATGTTCTTAGACTAAGGGTTTTCATTGTAGATCTATAATTAATATTTTTCATCATTTCAACAAATAATTGACATCTACCTATTTCATTTAAGTCATTAACATATGTTTTCCATATCTGATTACCTTTTCTTCTACAAGTGCATTGAAAAATCTTATTAGGAATTGGATTTAAAATATTGTCATCAATCTCAAGTAAAAGTTTGGGTGTTTTACACAAAATTTTAATCGGTGATTTCAATGGAATTTATTTTTCAATATCATTCAAACATTGTTCATTTTCAATTTTTCATTCATCTTCATAATTCGGTAAAGAGTTTGTGTTTTCAATAGGTTGGTCAACTGGTGTAACATTTATGTTTAAACATGGAATTGCATCATCATTCATTGAATATTTATCATTCATTGACTCAATTTGTGTTTGAAGATATGTTGCACCATCAATTTCATTTGGAAGAGATGACATACCTTCATCTTTATGCGTTGATTTATTTTTTTCACGTATTTATTGCACTCGCTCCCTTTTTTCTTTTTTATTTCTTCTTTCTTGGCTTTGTTGGATGATATACGATTATTGGCAACATCATCAATCTCTCTTAAATACATGTTCAATTTTTTTTTTCACGCCCTTTTTCATTCAGTCCCTTTGTTTTTGTAGTTTCTTGAGTGATTTCTTTTTTGGCTTCCTCCCCATAATTCTCAAAAATACCTCACCCCTACAAAATAATTAAAAAAAAATGTTAGTGACTATTAGGAATATATTAAACAATAGAAACACAACTAAATATATCAAATAATGCTTAAATATTTCAAAAAATAATCTCTATATCACATAAACTATACAAAATTGTTAACAAGAATTGGAATGTGCAGGAATTTGCAGAAAAAACCCATGACCAGTGGGACCAATATCAAATATTATTTTTTTCTTATCGGGGTCGAATTTCTATTTTAAGAAATCCATAACATGAGTGCATTATAACGCACTCGCATTTCATCTTGTTAGGGTTCCGAACACCCAATCCAAAGGATTGGATTTGCCATGGATTTCCAAACTAGAGGTTTGGACTATGTTGTGTGATGAAAACCATGTTTAATAAAAAAATCTAAATTTCACGTGTGCACCCCAATATCTCATGCATTAAAACATAATATTCAAAAATAAATTATACTACAATGTCAAGCTCGGTTTTATCTTGATGATGATATAATTCTTTATAAAATCTGATTAGTTTAAGGCTTTCATCCATATCTTCTTTTACTAGTGCCTTGTTTTCTTGCAAAAACCTATGCATGCATTTTGGTGCATAATTTATGATTTTTTCATCCAAATTAATAAAAAAGTGGTTTTTTCTAAACTCTATTCTACACACACTCAAAAACTAAAAACTAAAAAATGACTTTTTTTCTAAAAGTTATGGTGGTACACACACAAATATTTCATTTTCGGGATATGTGCACTTTGAAAATTAATAAAAAATTATACAGTCATACAAAAATTATGAAAAATAATGGGACCTCATACATGTTCTTAGCTAACTTGTCTACGCCAAAGGGATTTGAAAAAAAATATATAGAACTAAAAAAACGGGGGGGGGGGGGGGGGGCGGGTGGGGTGGCACACACAATAGTTTCTTTATCTTTTTGTGCACACCACATTTGACCCTCTTAATCTCAACCATTTTCAAAACAAATTAGTAGTTTAGAAACTAGATTCCAAGATCTACGGTACTTATTATTATCACTTTGTCAAATTTTGAGCATATGCATGCCGAATTATTTGATGAAGTTCAAGGTTTTCTGATTTCAGGAAAAAGGTGTCCCTTTTTTACCCCTTGTACCCCATCTTTGTGCACTTACCCATTTATACACACACATATTAATTAGTGACTCTTTAGAAACCATATTCCATCAAATTTATCCTCATATCCTCTTTCCATCCGTTGTAGTTGGTGTTGAGTGATTCAATGGACCATGAAGCCATATCGCAAGCATGTATTTTTAGGAGTGTGAATACCTCCCACAAATAGAAACCCCCATTTTCGTAGGTCACCAACTGAAAAATGGAAACATAAGGGCATTTTGTAAAAAGTAATAATTCATCCAAGAATATATAAGATGAAGATACAATGCGATAAAAGGCTCCACGACCTGGCTGAAAATAGATTTGATCAAACCCCCTAGAATGTGGCCCTATATAATTTAGTGTGTTGTACTATAAAATGAGGACCAAAATATGGAGAATAGAAGAATGTTTACTTTTGAAGAAGAAGACACTCAATTTCTAGTTTTGCAATCAATAGATATTAAAGAAACTATTTCCCATCATTAATAGCCCATTTAATTAAATTTGTACTAGAACTTTAAAAAAACTAGAGGCTGAAATAAAAGGTAGCTTTCTAACTAGGCGTTGTAATCAACGTGAAAAGAGAAGATTTTCTTTCTTGTGAGGGCTTTTTTCCTCCTACCAAACCAGACCTCACCCTTCATCTTTGATAAGAAAAAATACAAAGGATTTAAACAAGTTGTATAAAGCTTTTTTTTTAACTACTTTTACAATATTTCAGTTGTGATGTTGTTTTTGTACAAAAAAACAATAAAAAAACTCCATGTAGAAATACAAATTCAACCAAACCTTCTACTTTCTCACATGTGAAAATACAAAATAATAATTTCCATGAGAGAAAAATAAAATCAAACTATTTTCTTCTCTTTTTTATTAAAAAACATGCCTAATTTTTAATTGATTTAGGGTTGATTTAATAAAATTTTGACTAAAAATTAGCTTGTAAGACATGTACGCCTGCCAATAAACAACTAGGTTTGAGAAAGTTTTTTACTTTTCGAAAACTTAGCTCTTTAACCTACCCATATGGCCACCATTGGAGAGTATTTTTTTTTTTTAATAGTCCATTTCACAAAATATGTGCTTGATCTACAAAATCTAATGGATACCCAATATGTTTTTGGGGTGCTATGGACAAATCCATAAATCATTTCTCTTTCTTCCATGAAAAAGATGTGAATTTGATGCAAATAAAAAATGGATTTTAAAAAAAATATCCCTTATAGCAACCTAAAGCTTGATTATGTGTGGTAATGGCCGCCATAAAAGAAAACAACATGAAGCCTACCAATATTCTCCTCCATGGAAGAAAAAATTCCAATAATAGAATGATTCAATACTGATAGATTTTTAATTGAAGTTAGAGGAAATAGTATGTTCCAGGTTTCATCAAAACTAAAAAATGTAAAATCAAAAAATGGAACAATGAAATCTTTGGTAACATTTTTTTATAAGGGAAAATTTATGAGGAACTCCATAAGATGGAAGAAATTATGGAACAAGGGGGATGGAGCAATGAATACAAATATGAGGAAAAAGATCTTCTAGCTGACTATCAAAACTTCTTAAGTAGAGAAGAGATTTACTGGAATCAAAAATCCATAATTAATTGACTTAAAGAGGGTGACCGTAACACAAAATTATTCCACATCTCAGCAACTATTAAAGAAAATAAAGTGATGATCAAATAACTAAGAAAATAAAATTATGAAATTAATACTGAGGCTAAGGATATTTTGAACACCATTATCTCTTTCTTCAAAAACATATTTGATGCAGGTCAACCCCCTTCAAAAATCTTTATTGTTGAAACTCTTAATCTAATTGAACTTGTTATCAACCAAGAGGAAAATAGAGAACTGATGGCCATTCCTTCAGAAGAAGAATTCAAAGCTATTCTATCATAAATGGAAGGGGAAAAAACTCTAAGACCAGATGGATTCCCTGCATTTTTCTTCCATATGTATTGGGATATAGTTTAAAAAATAGGTTGTTAATGTTGTTTGGGATTTATTTTGTATAGGAATTCTATTAAAGAAAATAAACCACACCTTAATAAATCTCATAACAAAAAAATCCAGGTGCTAAGGACTTGGAGGAATTTAGACCAATAATCCTTTGTAATACTATGTACAAACTTATATTAAAAATTATGGCTTTCAGATTTAGGGAAGTCCTTTATAACTTTATATCTCCTGATCAGGGAGCCTTTGTGTTGGGAAGACAGATTCTCAAAAGCATTATATTCATCCATGAAATGATTCATTATGTGGAACAATCTAATAGAGAGGATATGATTGTTAAACTCGATATGAAAAAAATCATATGACCATATATCATGAAATTTCATATTTTCCCTGTTTTATAAACTAGGGTTTCATCCACACTTTATCAAGATGATCCAAGCTTGTAATTATACCCCCAGTTTTTCTATCATTATAAATGGTAAACTGAATGGATTCTTCAACTTGGAAAGAGGTCTTAGGTAGGGTGACCCTCTTTCCCCCTTCCTATACATTATTTTAGCTGAAGCTTTGAGCAGGTTGTGTTCTAAAGCATAATTTGAAGGAAGACTAGAGGGAATCAAGGTAGCTAATGGGGTTATTAACTAGGTCCTATAACAATTCATGGATGACATGATTCTTCTTGGGAAAGATTATTTTCAAGAGTTATTTTCTTTCAAAGATATTCCTAATCTCTATGAAGAATTCATAGGACAAGAAGTTAAATTTTGAAAGATCTTTTGTTTCTTCATAAACATTAAGGAATATCAGTAGGACTAGGTTAGCTAACATCTTGGAGTGTAATACAAAACCTCTTATGGATAACTACCTAGGTATGCATCTCTATGGGAAAAAATGGAGGAAGGGGGACAGAATAAAATGATTGAGAGGTTCCATAAAAAACTTTCATCCTAGAAAGGTTCTTTTCTAACACAAGTTGGAAAAGCGCAACTTCTTCAAAGTATGTTGCAGGGAGTTAAATTTCATATAATTTCCATTAGGAAATCTATTGAGATTATTCAAAAAAGGTTCTTAAGGGACAATCTCAGAAGACAAGACAATAATCCCTTTAATAGCATGGGATAATGTCACTCGGCCTAAGGATACACAGGGTCTCGGGTTTCAAAATTTTCAGCTAGTGAATCAATCCTTAATAGCTAAAGTTGAATGATTATTGCAAAAAATAAGAAGGAACTTGTGAAAATATTTTAAAATTAAAATATTTGCGGAACGTTGGCGGAATTTTGGGTTTTTTTCAGAACAGGAGATCCTTAAAGGTTCAATTTTTTGGAACAACCTATGTCAGACTAGGAAGCAACTGGTTTAAGGGAAAAAATAGAATCTTGGGGATAGTACGAAGATAAAAATTTAGGATTACCCTTGGCTTATAGACAAAGCTCTAAAAATTGAAGATCCATGGAGTTATCTAAGACATTTTTTTATATTGGAATTTTGTGAGAGGGTTAACAACTATTAGAATGAGGAGAGAAGTTGGGTTCAGATTCTTCTTCCCCCAACCTACATGGGCCCCTTACATCCTTTTGATGATAATAATCAAAATCTAAAGTAATGTCATTTTCCTCATAGTGGAGCCCAAGATGAACTGATATAGAGGAAAATGGACTCCAAAGAGCATGAGGTTAAATCCAGCTATCTTCTTAACTTAGAGAAAATTGAATCAAATAGCCATTGGAAGAGGATATGGAATAAAAACCTTATTCCTAAAATTAACTTCTTTTTTGGGAAGTGGTTCAAAAAATATCTTGACTGTGGACAAGCTTAGAAAGAGAGATATAGATTATTATAAATAGATAGAGCCTATGTAAACAACAAGATTAAATGATTAATCATATTTTTTTTAGAATACTCCTTTTCTTTTCAAGTATTCTTTGTTGTCCTTGATTTTTTTTAGTTACTAAAATGGTTCTACCTTGAGATGTCTCTTTACTTCTATAACAATGGTGTTTTAATTTTTATCATGAAATCACTAAAGAGATCTAAGAGAATTTGATCTACCTCATACTATCTGGGGTATCTAGCTTGAGAGAAATAATTGAATCTTCCAGAATCAATCTTCAAGCATAAAAAGGGTTGTTGAGAGAATTTGACACGCCCTTAAGGACAATGCTTAGATAATTAATATTAATTACTCTAAGTTATTCCCTATCTCAGAGACAACTATCCTACATGGTATGAATCTCATTCCTAAAAGACTTGATAAAAATAAAAAATATGAACACAGAAAAATAGAGTTAAATGGGTATGTCCACCTGAAGGATGTTTTAAATTAAATTTTTATGGATTGGCCTAAAATAGGGGAGGGTATTTCTAGGGGTGGAGGTCTTATTCAAGACCAAATTATAATATGCTTAAGAGATTATGTGAGGCCCTTGGGAAATCACTCGAATAATCATGTGAAGTCACGAGCTATGCTTTCGGGTATTAAATAATGTTTAGATATGAACATCAAATCCCTCATCATTGAAGGAGAATCTTTGTGTGATTAATTCCCTTAAAAAATAGACTATTTGTGGATGGATATTAAGCAATATAATCATGTAAGCTAAGGTGGTAACACCATGACAGAATTGATCACGTGGCTGGGGGAAATCATACCTTGGTTGAATATTTTAAATTTAATAAATAATGATAAGATCTTAGAGGTTGTGTAATGATGGTTTTCAAGTTTCACACGCTTCGCACCATAAGAAGGTCCTTCATCTATCAGGAATGGAAATGTATTACACATTTTTGTGTTCAAGTTCTTTGTTTAGGGTTTGAGGCTCTAATTTGGATAATTCTAAAGTAGGGTAGGGTTCTCGCATAAGGATGGGTGGCGATAGATTCATAATAGATCTGAATTCTTTCCTTCACCTCAAGAATGACACCACCCTTTAGAGACTGTTGTGAAGAGGAGGTTTTTCGAAGTATATTCAACACCTCAAAGGTAACGATCCTCATCTCTCTATGGATTTTGCTAATGTTTGGTTTGAGTGAAACATTAATTTTAGGGGGGTTTAAATTATTGTTATAGAGGAATCCATCGCTGATGTTACTGGGTTATCTATGGAGGGTCTTAAAAAAATTAAATACAAAACTAGGCATAAACATGAAATGGACACTTTTTTGGCCCTAGCGAGAGAATCATGATGTATGATGATGGCATAGCTCATACTTATCTTCCTAACCGGTGGAAATGATGTATGTTTGGTGTTTATGAAGTATCTTATGCTAGAGGGTAAATTCATGAAGATCTTCTCATATCACTTATTCATTATTAACTATTTAAGAAGGAAACATGCCATGAGTTTTCCTTTTTTTCTTCTTAGATCCTTGTCTACTTCTATTTTTGAATTCAAAATCGATAAGGTCGATGTTCCCCTTCATTAAGGTTTGATCTTATTACTTATTCTAAAATGGAAAACCCTTAATCCCTACCCAACCCAAGATATCCAGTGAAGCTAATTTTGATCATGAAACCCTTGTTGTGGCCATGAAGCCTCTCAAGAAAGAGAGTGTGAAGGAAAATACTGAGGGTATAGTGGATGTTCTCTGCAACTTGAAAAAAGGGGGTCCATGAAAGGGGTGAAGGTTTCGGTAACAAAGAAAGAGAGAGGGATTTTTTTGGATTGGGAGGCCAAATCGTTGAGAGAAGAATTTATAGCGGACACCATTATTCTTGTTAACACAAACCTGATTCATGAATTCAGATATTTCCACAATAACACTGATGTCCAGTAAGAGGATTGGGGGTTTGAATGTTGATATAGTAATGCAAGAACAAAGGATCTCTATATTGTATGATCAAGTTACCAAGGTTGAGGGAGGTAAGCAAAACATGAGACTTGAGTTGATAATTTTAGACAGTGAAGATACTTTGGACACTAAGGTAAAAGAAAAGAGTGACAATAGGCCAAAACTGGTGATTATAAAAAATTTTGGATCAAAAGATAGTGGACCGAGTGTCAGGACTCGCAGAAAAGGCCCTACCACTAGGGAGAAATAATGGCATACTTTTGGTTGAACTTTTGGATTTTTTCTATGTTGTTCTGTTTTTAATCTTGTATATGGATTTTGTTATTGCAATACTATTAAAAAAATGTTATTTTAATATGTTACAGGCCACTTCCTAGTCTGGATTTGTTTTTTGGGGTGGCTTTATAATCAAGCATGTTTGACTTGGCTCCCTTTTCTATTTTTTTTGGATTTTGTGATCGTGCTCCTCTTTTCGTATAGGGTTTTTTTGTCCCTTCAAAAAAAAAATTATTTACCTTATCTAAAAAAATAGATAGATTTTTAATTTTAAAATATTAGAAAACTCTAGATCTCATAATAGACCCAAACAAAAAATTTACCAGACATTTGCATAGCCAAACCCGGTGCCCTGATACCATATTGAAGTCATCTCTAGGAACTCAATTGGAATAAATAATGCACTAAATCTTCAATTAAAAAAATAACAACAAATTATAAAGCCATTATGTGAGAGAAATCAAAGAGTTGAAAACAATGAAAAATAGTTTAAATCAACAAACAATGCTACATTCCTCCTTGTAAATCAACAATACATTAGGTGTACTATATAGGAGGGAAAAAAGTGTAACTTATACCTAGAATCATGAATATAAATACCATTAGACTAGTGGAGAATCAATTTAAAACAAAATGTAACAACCACTTAGCTAATAAAGGTGATAGTTAACTCTAGAAGACTAAATAACACCTAAGCAATCTAAATCTATATGTGTAGGAGTAATCTGAATAAATAAATGGATTAATACACATCCCACACTTAAACTATTAAATATGATATTTATTAGTAAAAACCACCATCCTCCAATTAATACTATGAGGTTAAAACCTATTATGAAAAATAAAATGGTGTATAGTTTACATTTACACCCCATGTCATAAAGGGGTACTAGTTGTTCTTTCATGACATGCTTTTGATTTTATAGCTTCCACCATTTACTCCCCATTTACTCCTTCATGTATTTATTTTATTTCCCCTCCTAACTCATTGACATATGTGTCAACTTTGTATGTGTTCAATGTTGTGGGGATCAAGTTTTTGTTGCGAGAGATTGTTGGGGTTTTGGTTTTTACTATTAGAGATTGTTAGGGGTTTGGGTCTGAATTTCATGTTGCCTACTCATATAGATAAACCAAATAATATTTCTTACATATGATGGGGAGAGTTATATTAAAAAAAAAATTTATTTAAATTGATACTACAATTAAAATGTCTAAGGGAAATGCTAAAATGCCTCTTCCATTAAATTACTAAATTACACCTATCATAAACCCCTTAGAGCCTACTCACTAGAAAATTTGAAACAGTTTCCTTCTTCAAAAGAGGAAGAAATGCAGTAGTTTCTCCAGGACAAGAAATAATATTGTATTTTGAAGGAACAAAACCCTCTATCAAATAGGCAATTTATTATAGCTAGGAATAATAGATTCTACCAACAAAATAGTGTTATACTACCTACAATAGTTTAAGGAAGGGATTTTTAGGAAAGGTGTGTCAAATTTAACAACCATACAAAGTGAGCCTTAGCCATGTATGATAGCCCCAAATACCATAAAAATTTTAGACATGAACAAGGAGTGGCCTTTATTCATTGACTGCTTTAAAAAACTCTTACCAAGTAAAATTTCTATACATAAAACTACTTTATACTATACATTCTTGTGATAATTAATTCTGTTTGAATCCACAATGAGCACAAATGTAAGTTGTAACAAGGCAGTAAAGGCTTAGGATATAAACCTTAGGTGTGAGAGTATAAATTGAATCTTAAATATAGTGAAATAAAAGTTTGAAATTTTGAATGCTTGAAAATATGAAAGCTCTCAAATATATGTTGTAGACCTTGCATATGTAACTAAATTTTTAAAAGGAAATATGCATTTATGAATATACTCCTAACTGTAAAATCTGGGAAACTAGCATACACCAAAAATATAAAAACATTCTCTGAAATATTATTTATTCCTTTTTCCTATTTGATACCCAAGACTACTTCCATCACAATGTAATTATATGACTTCATTTTTTTTGTAATTCATCTGTATCAGGTTTTAAACTTAAGTGAGTATAATCGTTGAGGCTGGATTTGACCAGTCATTTGAAATTGTTATCTCTGTTGGGTTCCCTTGAATCTACTCTTTCGATGTTGATTCAAGGTAATGTTAATTCACCTCAATGTAAGTTTGGACTCTCTTTGGAATGAATCTATTTGGGAATCACTTTTCCAATCTATATGAGAGATCATGAAAATTTCATGTGACAAATGATTTCATCAGTTTGATGAACCTAGATAGTTATCATTGGAAACCCTACAATATTGTTTTCCCATACTATACTTTCCAAATCTATGAGATTGCATTTAAAGAATAATGTGGAACCTTTAGATAAGAAATTTTATGATTAACGGAATTCTTTTTATACTCTAAAAAATAGGTCCATATGACTCTGTATTCGCCTCTATTTTTAATGCTATGAAAATTTCGGTGAGGATACCAGCCATCATTAAGGAAATGATAGAATCTTTAAGTATGATTTTTTTGTTTACTTGAATTGGGATCAATTGATAAATTAATTCAGATGGGCACATCTGAATTCCTCAAAACCACATGCTCTAATAGTCTGAGATATGGAATAGCACGAGGCTTTAAACAACAAAGAGAATGAAACATAAAAATAAGGATCAAGAGATAGAAGGAACAATTTACCTACCTCTAAAAAAACCACTATTTACCTCCTCTACAAATGATAAACCAAAGAAAGAAAAGATTGAGTGTTTGTATTGCAATAAAAACAGCTAGGGCCTTATAACGATTGAACACATACTTTTCATGAAGAATTATCAAATTGACCACCTAACTCATATTCAATGGAATTAGAATAACATAGCTGGCTTCCAATAAAATTCTATTAAATTATATATGGCATTAACTTCTTAATTATTACTAAGGAAAAAGATAATGAATACAGGGAAAGGCTCGTGCTTAGAAGTTTTGGCTCTAACATGTCATCATGGGTTATTTCACTATGTTGGATTTCACTGTCCATGTGTAACCGTGAAAAATTTATTCTATCATATTGAAGTGACGACACTCCAACAACAATTACATGGAGAGGGTGTGCATTGACAGTCAAATGGAGGAACAATTCATGTAAATGAATTCCCTTAATAATGGGTGTTCTTCAGGTAAAGTATTTTTGGAATAACTAGTCTCCTATGCAATGTGCTAGAATTCACTTCACGCCTAATAAGGGCACAAGAGTTTATCTTTTCTTTCCTAGATATCTTTGGATAGTCATTTCTCAAGAGTTCATCTCCTTTTGATTCCATAGTGACAATGGGAAAGGAGGGTTCACTAGGCTTAGCTTTATAAATTTTCACATTTTACGATCTTAAGATCTTCTTGTACTGCATTTCATTCCCTTCACATCAGATGAGGTAATAAAACTTATGGCACTTGAGAAATTTGGCCACCTTAAATGTCTATTTGGAACAACTTGGTAAAGATAATATAATTCACATGTTTTTCCTCATGTCTCCTGTTTCTCAGAAGTAGGTCATATATTGATCAGTAGTAATGAGTTGCACCCTTGGACTACTCAATCATATTCCATCAAGAAAAATCGAACCTAATGGACCCCTTCAGCATGGAGGGATTACACAAGTGTTGGAGTTAATTAACAATAGTGATTTGTCCTTAAGGGCATTCCTTAAACCATATTTCACTCATAAATTTAGTATGTTCTCACCCTTTTTGATCTACTTTCTCCAACTCGTTTACATCAGTGGGTTCCTCATATTGAGCGATCCCTAAGTAGTATGCCACACATAACTCAAAAAAAAAATGTAATGGTTGTGAGCCTCATGAGAGTAGTGTTCTCTTATTCATTGTTAAGATTTAAATTCAGACTCGACATCTTGACAATATCTCCCACTTTCACCTAGACTCACTTGAAAGTTTACGATGATTTTGATCAGCTTTATAAGATCCATGAGGTTGAGGACTCTATCTGATCTAGAGTTCAAATAACAAGAGTAGTGATGGAGATCCATCTCATCCACATTTTTCCAGTAAGATTCAGATGGTCAAGGATTCACCACTAATGACTCACCTACTTATGGGATTCTTTAGGTCTAGGAAGACACTTCTAGATTAGCACATTGATCTAACATGGAAGATTCCTAGGATGCCTTTAAGATTTGTATAGGTGGACTATGCTTCAATAATCTTAGGAGTAGTGATCACATGTTATTGGGATAAGGACTCATTTCTGTCTAACCCATCATATATTTGGGTGCTAGTGTCTATGAAAACATTCCTGACCTGAGTTCACTTCCATGTCACTGAGGAGCTCAGTTCCTTGCTCACTGTAGTTGACATCAACACTTGGGATTTGAACCAGAATTTCTTCACACCTAGGACCTAGGAAGATAACCTTATTTACCTTGTGATGGATACATCAAGAACTACAGTAGATGCAATAAAATATGGGTATGCTAGATAAGTCTCATTGAGCACGAAACTGGTACCCCAATAAGGGTTTCTTACAAATTCATTAAATTGCACTACACTGTTCACACTTTACATATGGGTAAGTGCACCAAGTTGGGGTACAATTAAGTGGACATCAAATCTCTGAATTTTACATTAAAAACAACAAAACATCTAATTTAATCTTCCGCGGACTTGAACCATGCCGAAAAGTAAAAAATATGTCATAAAAATGGTACCATTGCGTAGGGGAGACTATTAGCTTTGTAGAAATACTAATTTTAAAGTGAATAGAAGAGGATAAATATCATTTTATAATTTTTTACTAATAGTAGGTCTTTAAGACACTTTTTCCTGTGAATGTTTATGTCTACGTTTAAGACTACAAAATTTGTTTCACTTATTAGAATGTGATAAAACTTATACCATCCCAACCATGGTGAAATTATATACATGTTCAAAAATTTTTTTTATTTTATTTCAATATTTTTTTATGAAGCTATGGCGTGCAAACAGAAATTGCTCTGTTTTCTTTATGTTTTCATACCACTTTCATGGAAAAAATCATAAAAAATAAAATATTTCTCAAAACAATACAAAACAAAATCCATCCCAAGATAGATAGTGGCATAATAACTTCTCACCAAAGGATAAATATATATATCAATTTTTGGTCACCCAAATCGTGGGCAAATGGACTACAATCTTATAGGTGTTTTAAACAAAAATACCAAGTCATTTGAATTTTGAGTGTTTAATATAGCTAATCTTGTCCATTTTTAAAAAAAATTAGTATTTTAGAAACTATATTCCAGATGATATGATTCATATTAATATATTTTTTTCTAATTTTGAGTGTATGTATTGCTAATAATCCCTAGAAGTTGATATTATGTTATTATTTGCAATATGACATCCACTTATGACCTCTATTTTTGTCCCCCAACTTGCTGCACTTACTCGTATTTCTTCATCCTACTATGGCTTCTTAAACATAGTGTCCTTTCAGATTTGGTCTTCATAGTTCTTTAGCATCATTCTTAATCATGGTAAGATATTCATACTTTTGTCTCTATAGATATGTGTCTATAGTCTTCTTCATCCTTAAACATTTTTGAATTTTGAGATTCCTCCATGATTTCTTTCCATATTAACTATTCATTTGTTGTAATTTTATAATCCTCTTCATATCTTATTTAATCTTTATCATTTTGGTCTTTTATGTTCTTTTTTAATACAAATTTTTATAGTCTTCATATTTTCATTTGGTTTACCTACACTTACAATTGAAAAAGAAATACTAGAATGATTATTTGGAGGCCATATAAAATCTTAAGATGATTCTTGTAAGATATCTTATTCATCTTCTTGTGCCATTTATTCTTCATTATTTTTCTCTTATTCTTCACCTAACATCACACCCATGCTCTAAATAGGTTAAAAAAAAAAAATTCCTACAGAACTTTGTATTCTATCTTTGATCTCTTTTCCAAGAAACTGTAATTTCTTTCTCCTTCTTTCAACAATTTACTCCATAAGGCCATTCCTCTCTTTTCTTAGAAATGTCCAATAAAAGTAATTTGGATGTTCCTGACTAATTCTTATTTCTATTGGAATCAACATATCAAATGATTCCTTTAGAATCTCTTATCTGAATCTATAAGTCTCTTACTTAATTCATGCATATAATTTCTTACATTCTGGTTGTCAACTTAGGATTTGGTATCCATAAAGTAGAAAACAAAACATTGTATCTCTAGACTCTCAAATAAAGATTTGTATCTTTATTCATGTCACAACAAATTATTTTTAACCTTTCTCTTTTCCCATTGCCTCACCCTACATCTGTACCATGAAAATTCTAAGGAGACTTATATTCTTATAGGATCAGCTTATAAGTGACCTGTTCCACATGTGGAATTCTTCTTATCTGTCTTATCTAAAGTTCCTTGGGTGACCACAGTTTGTATGGACCTACCACTTGAGTATAAATGATTCAATTTTTTTCACTTCAACAACTGTGTCTTATTACTTCAAAGAGAAAACATACTTTGATACCTGTATGATGCAAAGGAGTGTATCACATATTCAAGCAAGGTACAATGACAAGTTGAAGTTTCAACTGATCATCAAATCAAGTAAATGGCATTAGATCTCCACAATGCACACAAGGATAAAATCAGATGGGGTATAGTAATAAACTTTGAGTGTTGAATTATGACTAAAGGACATATTTCTGCTATTACTAACTCATTTTCATCAAAATCAACATGTATCTAGGAGATGGTTCAAAAAAGACAAAGGACTTGGGTCTACATCATATTCACCTTTATAACCTTGTTACAAGATACTAACGAGTACCTTTTTTAATAAACCTTATTTTCATGTAATAGGCATCCAAGTCATCATGGACTAAATGAAACAACGTATTTTAAAAGCATTATACCCTTTTTGTGCTTTAACCCTGATAACACTTCAAGACCTATCTCATAAGTGCAACTCCTAAATGATCGCTAGCAACCTGTTTTGCTAAATTAGGCCTCAATTTAGTCATCATGTCATTCATGAAGGTCTTATCGATGTAGAAAATCTAACAAATTCTCATGAGAAAATATTTACATATTTTAATACCCTTATTTAGGCTTATTGTCTTTGGTCACCAATTTACAGATTCTTAACTCTTAGTAGTTAATTCTTCCATCTCACATGTCACCTTTAAAATGCAAGCCTGAAATTAGTTTCTCTAAGGTTGTTAAAACTATAGAAAGTTATGGTTGTGTAATTACCGAAAGTATTTACATGTTTCATAAGATTCTTAATCACTATGAACATGTTAAACATCCCTCATATAACCTTCTCTACAAAGGGCTCCCTGATAGGTCTTTAGGCCTATACGGGAAACTGATCAAATTTTTGTGCAAGAATTGGACACAAGAATTACATTTAGCGGTTCAAGTTATTACCTCACTATTTTGTTTGTATATTGCTCAATTCATATGCATGCCATTTTTTACACCTGGATAAGAGATTTCTGGAGTCCCTGATGATCCATGAGGTTCAATGGGAATCTTGCATTAATGCCCCCCTGGTTATTTTTTAGCACCTTCATATATCATTTCAAGATCTCACTAAAAAACTTAGGGAATTTTACATCCCTATGTAGATAAAAACCAAGGAGTAAACAATTACTATTACAATATTTTTATGATAGAAGGTTATGCCAACAACCACTATTCCCCATCCACATCAGCCTAATAGATTAACACTTTCAACATTGACTATCAAAGCTCTAGTATTTGTGTGAGTTATGAATCATACACATGATGCATAAGATTAATATTTTCTAATAGTCTAGATTGCTAAAGATGGCACTAGAACTCCTATTAATATTGAAATGTTATGTTCTATGTCATTAGAAACCACTTATCCTTCATAGGAGTACACTTTGGCATATAGGGGAATACATCATGTGAAATCATTTTTTTTTTCATTGTCCTTTCTTTTAAGGTTTTCTTCCTCGCTGACCAATATCTCTCAACAATGTTACACAAACTACTCGAAAAAAATATGCCTTCGGCTATGGAGAATTTTGCACCTAAATGGGATAGTCCATTAAAAAATAAAATTATCTGGCCTGGGCATAAAAGATTGCACTACCACATCTCTTCCATGGGGTTTAATGGAATTCCTAGCCACCATAGTGTTTTTACAGACAAGAAACCTCTTACTGGGATGGCTAAAAGGAAAATTTATGATTAGTCATTAAGGAAAATTTCAAACCTATTTAACCTAGGAAGTTTCAAAAAATCCCTTATCCAAAATGAGAACTAGAAAGTATAGGTTATTTTTATTCTCTATAGTTAAGTCAAGAACAATAGCCCAAGTATAGAATGTGAGATTTTTTTAAAAAAACTTATGGGAAATTCCCTCAATGCCTTCCAATTTTAATCGGTACACTCATACTAGGCTTGAAATCCTGGCAAAATCTAGTTATAGTCTTACACAATGCTGAAGGAATAGTGAGGGTGATTTCTTATGTGTCTATCAATTTTTACCCCTGGGTAAGAAGACTAATAACATGGTTAGAGGCTATTTGTAGCCCCTCCTTCAGGGCTAATATGGTACATGCTAAGGACAAAGGGCAATTAAGAATCAATATTTTGAGAATAGAATAGTAAATCCTTCAAAATTCAATAGATTCTATTCTCAACCTAGAAGTATCATCAACCAGCAAGATAATTTGAAAACTTCATTCCTTTCCAAGATATCAAATACATCCCTATAGAGTTTTTTCTGACAAGATATCTATTAATCATACTTTGAGGCATAGGGATAATATGATGTGCACCATAATGAAATGGATCAACATTTGAATCATAATGTAAGTTATATAATAAAATTGGTGCAATCTACCTCAGGGATTACCAATAATAATACTTAATTATGAAAGTCCTTCATTTACCTAAGATTTACCAAATTTCATGATGCCGGCACATAGCAGGTCTTTGAGTATTCTTAGGTATCCAAGATACATGAATACAACTCTTCATTGTTATTATTTTAAACCTCAGATATCGAGACTCAGTCCTATTTGGAATGTGAAAAGTCTTTATGACCAAGAATAGGTAACCTTGAAATCAAGTTGCAGATGGGTGGCAACCTCACTCGTAATGAATACAAACCAGTCGAGAATATGAAACCATATCTACAGGGATTTGTGAAACATATGATTTACATCAGTTTATGGATCTTCAGTGATCCAATTACATAAATTACATTATTCACGATCCTAGAACTCTATACCACTAAACACAACTTATAGCCTTTCTTGGAAAGAAGGGGTTTGAATTGCTCATCGGGGTGTGGAGATGGAGGTCTCCAGAGTGGCCAATATTTACAGGGTGACATGAAAGGGCCCAAGATGGATTTCTTAAACACAGTAAACACTAGGAAAGAAGCCCGCAGAAACCTCGATCTTAGATCCATTATTTCAATGGCAAGGAAACTTGTTTTTTGATCACTGGATGAGTAAATTATGCTCCTGCATCATGACACATTATCTCCAATGCTAACAAGCGCTGTCTACCTTCAATTTATTGAAGTATATCACACTGGAAGCTATAGTATTGGAAATATTTATACCCATCACATTACCTTCCTCAAGATGTTCCATCATAATTTTATGGTTAGTATTCCCTATTGCATGGCTACCTCTCTACATGACATTCAAAAAATGGCATTCCAAAAACAATAAATCTGAGCTGCCCCTTCATGAGGGCCTTGAATTTTTCTAATGTATTTGAGAATAGCAAGTTACGGTTTTTGATCACCCTTATAAAAGTAACCACTCAAGAATAACTCAACCTTGAGGATTTTTCCACTTGTACTTCTATTTCTCTGGTGGAATGTTTTCCTCAATTTTTTATTAGATAAGAGCAAAAAATAGGGATTGGCTCCTAAGGGCCATGGACAATGAGAGAGGAGCAATAATGAGGGAGGTGTAGTGGTTTACTAGTGCTTACAGGATAGAATGGTTTTCTAGGTGATCCCATTGTTTCAAAGAATGGAATAGGAACATTAGGTTCATACTAATAGAGGTGGTCCTCAAAGCTATGGAGGATATGAATTTAGGGGCAATTGGAATAACTATCTTGAAACATTATATTTCTCTTCGAAAGAAGATTCTTTTCCCCCAAGTTCAAATTAAACCTTGAAATAGGCTGAGGGTTTTACTTTGGAGGCTCAGGTCAAAGTTTCTCACTAAACAGGGTTTTTCTAAGAGATCGAAGGATGAGAAGTGGAAAAGGAGGAGGTTCAACCTCCACATTATGCAGCTTGGAGGAGGAACTAGATGGTGGTACTTCTAGTTTCTCTGGTCGTTTTTTGTTGGTATGGGACCTCCAATGGTTTTTTGTTAGATAAGGAAAAAGTTAGGGCTCAACTCCCAAGGGCCATACATGTTAGTCCTTGCCCCTATTTTTGGTGAACTGTGTTGGTTCTTAGTTTGTTTGTTTGTCCATTTCTAGGGGTTGTCCTCTTGGGGGGTCCAAATCCTGCGTTGTAAGATTTAAGATGTATTTAACTCACTTTTCTAGGACTCTTATCTGGATTTGGTAACTTTCCTTTTGGTTATATGTTTGTTTCTTCTCTCTCTTGTTATGGCCCCTAGGAGCCAGATCCCTTGTTTTTTGCCTTATCTAATAAAAAAATTTACCCCTAGGAGAGGATCACCCATGTGAGACACTAACACCTAATCATTCCTGTCTATTCTTAGTAATTTTTTACATGATGTGAATTTTTACCAAGTCTATTTCTGGCCCTACTATGTACCTGATTTTTATTTTGATCATGTTTTATGTGTTTATGTAACTTCTTTCTATAAACTATTAGCAGGGTGAAAAGGTTCATCAATTTTTTTCCCTCACACATTTGGGATGTTGTGAGATGAATAAAAGAGAAAGGTTGAAACTGATGTGCACATATGATATAGAAATCCTACATGTGGAATGGGGATTACACATGATATGTACCATGACACAAGCAAAATAAGGGGAAAATACTAGCATATAAGTGTTAGTGATAAATAATCAATGCACACTTAAATAACATATGTTAAAGGAATATAGGAAAATAAAAAACAAGGACTCAATGAGTAGCTATTTGTATACATGGGATACCACTTAGAATGTGACAAGACAATTAGAGTCATTAAGGATTGTGAAAACAAGATAACAAGCAAACATAAGGAATATATTGCAAAAAATTGCTAAAAAGGTACAAATAAATTAGACAAACATGCTTAGAAGGAGTCCTTCAAGGAAAGTTCTACACATGAAGCACCCATTAGCATGTTTGGAAAGATAAATAGTATGCAAAAATGTAATATCTAAATATACGAATGAAAAATGTGTAATATTATAATGATGGAACATGATAGTAAGTAATAAAATATAGACTCCCCTAGGAGCCTCATTGGAATTGGTAATGGACAGGGCCAATAATAATACATCATGGAACAACTTGTAAATGACCTGAATTTACCTCAAAATACCATGTGAATGTGCACATGTATATGAAAAAGGATAAAACATACTATGAACCTGTAATGCCCATATTTTCACCACCTAAAATGTAACAGAATAATTGCAATTTTTTGGGGGTTGTTATATGACACAACACTTAAAAATTGTTAATTTTAACATGACGCATAAAAATGGGCACACATAATCACTACTGCTTACTTTTCATCATTCAAGTGAACACAAGGTTTAAATTTTTACTTTTTAATGCACTTATAATTTATTACAAAGGATATATTACATTTGCAGAAGTATGACATCATATCTTTTCAGGAACACAATGCCACAATGAAATCATGGTCCACATCATTCACCAGTTTCAATCCAGAATTAGTATTCCCTATTTTGATCCCACTAACACTTTCAAAACATACAACTCAACTATCAATTCTTAACATAAAATGATTGGGTCCAAGAGTGTGCATCTTCAGAGAGACCTGAAGCAAACACTAAGCCACCACTCGTGACATGGGGTGTGCACGACTAAGATGCATAACCCCTAGTATATTTTCCTAGCCACTAGATCATCCTATGGATTCAAGAACACTCATGGTCCCACTAAAGATAAGAAGAAGAGTATAACTCGACACCAAGGTCACGAAGTACCCATGTACCTCTTACCAAGGTGTCTTGTAAGTACATTAAGCATGCCCAAACACAATTTATCCTTCCCTAAATTTGGTTAAACAAAGATGTTCATGGGTTAGCATAAGGGTGTGACCATGGAAGAACACATCATTTGTCAAATTACATTGACCTAAAACCACCCACGACCTGGGTGTTGTATCAAAAGTATAATTACCCAAAAAGGAACCCATGCAAACAGTGGTATAAGGCTCCTTATTTTAATTCTATCATACATATCTGGGTTATTAAGAAGATCACTTATGAGACCACTAGGACTCCTAAGGACATCCTTTCATAGTACAAACCAAAATTGGCTCAATTTTCCCTTCATGTAAATTTCTCTAAGTTCATTAAAGACACATATAGCTGAATTATGCTCATAGATTAACATAAAAGAAAGTTTCATTAGATCAGTGGTGTAAGACAACTTTATTCTCAGGAGTAAATTTCAAGAATATTTATTACCATGAGATACTGGACAGAGAAACTAATCTTCTAGGTTAGGACCATAAAGTTCTCATCACTATTTCTTATAGTGACATTGAACACATGGTAATCTTGCTTCATTAAAATATTATCACAATTGAGTCCTTCTGGTAAGGAGTGACATAAAAAGGGCTTGGAAGTCTTCCCTTTAATTTTCATGCAATATTAATCTCAATTTATCAATTTTCTTCCACATCATGCCTCGGGTTCATATTTACACAAAAAAGTGACAACCATTTTCAAACTGGTGGAAGGGTTCCTCCTTATTCCATTTCCACCAAAACCATTAACCTTAGTATTACCATAATACATGGTTATAAATTTTCCTATGTTAAACATATAGTTCCATATTTTCATTACTTTATAATACACTTTAAATGCATGAAAATTCTAGTTATCCCACTAAATTTACTTAAAGTACTCAAACCTTCATTTTCTAGTAAAAATATGCATGAGGTGAGGATGTTTTGCATGGTTTTCCTGATAGTCATTTAAAACCTTTAACAAGGTATGCCATGATTGTGTAACCCACTTAATTGGATCTCTTTTAACTAACCAATTTTCTCCTAGTTTTCTATTTCATAAGGAATATCCAATTACACATCTTTATAACAACATTCTTTACCCCCCACCCTCTATGTGAGGTACAAGATACTCCATAAGGTGGTGCAATTAACTCAATCTCCAAAAGGTATAAGTCACTATAGCCATATAAGATTCTAGGGTGATTTCTTCTATTGAAAAAATGTTCATCCACACACTAAACATTACATACCACCATTAATGTTACACATGGTTTTGTGAACTAACAATGGTTATAACAAGGTTTAACTTCAAGCTTGTAATTTTCCCTTTTTCAATATGCAACATTTTCTAATTTTACATAGATTCACATATGATATAAATTGAGAAAGGGTTAATTACTCACATAAGTAGTAATATTAACATTTCTCCCATTATTTAGTATTATCATGATCCTCTAGTTCTCACTATGATAGAACATTTTCCCTTTCCATGGATACCTAAATATCACTTGGGAGGAAATATCTAGTCATACAAAATATCAATTCAACTGTTTACCATTACCATATCCTCTTCATTTACTCATAATAAGAAAGGAATTTCTCACTAGAACTAATGTAATAAATATATTTCCTTTACTTATTGATTAGATTAGGTTCCCAAATTTACCATAGCAACTACATTACATTTCAATATGTACATACTACTACAAGAACAACATACTAACGCTAGCATAATTCTTAATCCTTTTTAAACAACATGACACCTACGAAATAGTTATATTTTCATTTCACAAGTACAAAAATACAACCAAATATGATATAAACCATTTATTTTCCAATTTAGAAAAACATACATATTAGGAAACCATATACATATACACCTTTTTTACTCATTTTATACCATCGCGCCACCTGCAACCTAGAAAACATGTAATCATATGTCAGCAAAAACATTGGTATGGAAAAACCCCTCCCATCATACATGCTATAAAAAAACCCCCAAGTTAATTTAGGGTTAGAGAGATAAAAAATTATTCATTTTCCATACTTATTTAAACCAAAACAACCTTTATAAGTTTTAGAGAGAGGTTAGAGAGAGAAAACACCCATTTTATTTCACCCAAATAAACTAAACCATTTCCATAACCAAGGAGAGTGAGAGATATCAACAAATAACTTTTGATTCATTACATTCAAGTTTCAAAGGATCTTTTCAGAGTAACATCAAGTTCTATGACTTCTAACAAAGTCTTTGTCTCTAGTTGTCGCTACAAGATCCTAGTTACAGGTGTCACATCACATAAGTTCTTATTTTTCATCAACAATCTTAATTTAAGAGTATGAAACCATGTATTTATACTCTCCATAAACATTTCCAAGCAATCACATTAGTTTTAAGTTTCGAAAGAGTTTTAGAGAGTCTGACGCGGGTCCACAACCTTTGTTGTGATGTTGCACAAATCAACCCAAGTGGCCACAGGAATGGGCCTGCAAAAATGATGTGGAGACCCCAAATTGGAATGATTAATTACTCTTCCCTATTCTTCTACTATACATAGAATCACCTAGAAATATACGGAATCAAAAACTGACTAGTGAGGTTCAAACTACAATAGTCTTTTAGAGCCATCCAGCTGAAATTGGTCATTTTCCCTTCTATAAACTAAGTTAAGTGGGCTCAGAAATGGGTGTTTAAATTCTCTTTTTGAGGGTAATGGTTAAAACAAAATACACTACTATATGCCCCATATAACAATGAAGAGGTATGTGGGACCAAATTTTCTCTGTAAAATCCTCAGGTGCAAAATACGAAAGTGGTTTCCAGAGGTTTCGTTCATAGGAGAATGGTTGCTCCTAGAAAACCATTTTCCAAAGCGGTAGGAAACCCACTTCAAAACCATGATCAAAAATGAGTTTAGGAAATGTTTTAAGTTTTATATGGGGTCACCATACAACAAAGAATAGGTTACAATAGTTTACAAAGTGAAAGTAGGGCTTAGAGGCACTTCTTGCACGTCATTTTTAAGAGGATTTTTGTCACAATTTGAGGCTGTATTAACATCCCAAGTTTGTAATTAAAAAAACCATTATCCCTTCAATTTTTGACTAGTCATGAAGCATTAGCAATGATAATCATGAATAGAGTTTGTTTCTTATCTCTGTCCAAGGTTCGGTACTATGGCACATAGCCCAAGGTGTTGATTTTCAACATAGGTTGACATAGTGTAAAATTTATTTTTAGGGGGGTTATAATATGATTCAAAAATGTAAACCTCACATCACTAAGGCTATCAAATCAAGGTTTAACATTACATTAACTATGAAAAGAAAAGAAATTTCATGAAAGTAAGTACGAGATGAGGTATAGATTCCATGTCTATAAATGGATAAAACAAGGTTAAGAGGTACACTAAGAGGTTCCATACATGCTTCAAGAGACCACATTCATTGTTTGATGGATATCTATAAACCTTTCCAAATATCCTATTTCATATATCTCATGTAACCATTTCATTCAATGAGACCATGCTTCTTTTAGGAATTTTTGTGAAATTAGTTTTTAAAATTTCCCACCTTTTTTTGAATAAAAAGTTTCCAAATCCTTTTCAAAAATACCATTTTGCACTAATCCTCCAAGTATGGTGATGTAGCATTTAATTAATTACAATAACCCATTTTTCCTACAGCTATCTCATGATGCCAACACAAAAAGAACACAAAAGTAATTATTTTTCAAATCTCCTCTCCTATTATATGATTTATTCATGGAACACCATACCTTGTTATCAACTTCCATTTTAGTTATGCATCTACACAATATATTTTTTTGTAAATACGATGTTGCAGCATTCCAGTGTGCTCTTTAAGTACCAAAATAAACACAACCTCACAACCTAGTGAGTAGACAAATCCAAACAACCAAAATAAGTTTAATATGCATGTTGATGCTAAGGTTTGGAGCTTCCTGGGATATTTGAAGGACATCCCTACCTGCTGCCAAACCTCCATTTCACCCTAGGAAGGTAGAACTATGGGAAAGAGTTGTGGAACATAGCTTAAGCACTCCCATTTGCATTTACTTGATAGTGTCTAGAGCATTTTTAAAAAAAAAACATTTTGTGCAGGCCTAACAACATATCCACACCACCATCACAAGCTTAAATCTAGAAATTAATGATAAGCATTTATAGTTTCCTCAATATTACTGGCGCAAACAAAGATAATCATTTTTTGGGTTTGAAACATCATAAATCTAACATCATTCCAATTTATTTCAACCTTCAACTCCTAGAGTTGTACATTAACAAAGAAATAATAACCATAAATGGAACTAGCATGGCTAGGTGCATCCCATGAGACATATCCATTTTTTGATGCATGCCAACTAAAGCACTAGCAACTGAAGATCAGAAAAAATATACTCCAAATATTTGATGGATGTTCAAAAGTTATTCCAAATCTCTAATTTTAATGCAGGCTAAAAGTATGCTGGAAAATAAAATAATAATTGACTACATAACACCAAATCCATGTACATTACTCATAAATTACTGACATCATTTCACCATACACAAAAATCAAACATCTAATCATGTTTCCAAAGCTCCCATATTTACACAGGCATAGGGGATGCTGGAAAAAGGCTGTGGGATCTCGTTATAAACCTCTAAAATACATTTGTTTTTTTAAGAACTTACTGGATATTTTCCTCCATTGGTGTCACCTCTTCAAAGTCAAAGAGAAACATAAGATAAGGAAAAACCCTAAAAGAGAAAGCTTCACCCAGCCCTAAATGGGATTTATATTTTATTGATATTATTTAATTTTTAATATATTGTTTACACATCTATTATTTGTGTGTGTATGTGTATGTGTGTGTGTGTGTCTTTATTTGTGTGTGTGTGTGTGTGTGTGTGTGTGTGTGTGTGTGTGTGTGTGTGTGTGTGTGTGTGTGTGTGTGTCTTTATTATTTTCCTCTTATTTGATTTTTAAAAAGGACTTCATTTTTTATTCAAAACATTATCAATATCTTGGCTATTATCATTGTGTAAAAATGGTATATAAATCTTTGATACATTTATCTAAATTATCGAGAAATATCAAGGTCCAAGAGACTTATCGAACATGCGTGTGTGTGAGTGTGTGTGTGTGTGTGTGTGTCACCCAATATTTGCAACTGTGTGTGTGTAAATGTGTGTGTGTGTGTAAAATGTGTGTGTGTAACAAAATGTGTGTGTGTGTGAATGACACCAATAAATGTGTGTGTCAAGATCTTTATCTTATTACTTTCCGCATACCAAATCAATCAATGACATTGTTAAATTCTTTGAAAAAGGAAGAAGGGAGGGGCAAAACTTCCCCAAAATTTATGTGTGATTCAAAACATTATGAATATCTTGGTTATGTATCCATTGTGTAAAAATGGTATATAAATCTTTGAGTTTACATTATATCTAGAATTATCGAGAAATATCAAGGTCAAGAGAGCGGGGTATCGAAATATGTTGTACATAGTCCCTAAGTCGCCAAAGGTCACCCAATATTTATGAAAATAAATATAATATAGAGCATCGTCATCAATTGCGACACATCACCAAGGCACAAAATTTTTATGATTTACACCAAGTAAGGGATGGTCTAGTAGGACGAGATCCTTCATTCATTGAAAAGGATACTTTCTACCAAATTGCGACCAAATCAAAGCATAGGAAACAATAAACATTAGATATTAAATTCTCAATTGTTCAAGTTCTATAAAGATTTATGTGTGATAAAAAGAATGAAATTAGTTGGATAATTCAAACTAAAATTCTATAGTCATAACATGTTACCTTGATTTTCTTATAAGAGGGGGTAAATGAGGTGGTAAGTGGGTGGCACTACATCTCCCTTCTCTAATAAGAGCATCGTCATCAATGCAACACATCGCCAAGGCACAAAATTGATAGTTAAGTAAGGGATGGTCAGCAGGATGAATTTCATTCATTGAAAAGGACCCTTTCACCAAATTACAACCACAAGGAAACAATAAACTTATATATTTTCTCAATTGTTTAAGTTCTATAAAGATTCGTGGTTCTTCCTACTGTGGAAAATTCAAACTAAATTCTATAGTCATAACGCAACTTGACTAGTAGTGTTTTCACATGAGCATATTCACGATTTACAAAAAAAATTTCTCATAATATAGGATGTTTTATTTGATGTTTCCTAAACATTTTGATCATTTAAAAATTCATTTTCATTGTTTTCACAATGTTTCCAATAATACAAGACATCACAGGGTCACACATGACCCAAAACCATATCACAAGCCAACTTCACATTTTCATATCAGTAACATGAAATAAGACCATGAATCCCAACCATATAATAAATCCTCAAGATATCCCTTCTTACCACATTGGACGTAACAAAATAATGGTGCAATCACTAACAAGGTAGTGTATACACAAACACTCACCTAACCAAGTTGGAAAAAAACCCTAACCAACCATGATGACACAAAAAATTTCCATAAAAACACCACATTTCCTCACTGAGAGGATGCCCACATACCTAGAAGGGGATATAAAATGTCACCCAAATCACAAGCCCTATATAATAGACTCCATACAAATAGGTATATCACAGGGTTTGTATAATACATAGAATAAAAATTGGTATGATGAAACACACCTATGGTCGGGTATAACAAAAACACATCTATATTAGGGGTCCCCAAGATCAAAAGTAATAATTCTCTCCATGTAAAATTCCCAATGAATCCAAGTATAAAAATATTTGTCAAAAAAATATGTAGTCTAATATCATAACCTATCCTCCAGGAACTAAAATAACCAATCCAAAGTATCAAATATCCCATCTGCATGTTTTTTGATGTATCTATCTCACCCCTAAAGTACATTGTCCACAACTAAACCATATTTAAAAAGAGTGAATAATCCCATACACAACTATGAAGTCTAGTTTGAATCCCATATCTATGTCAATGGTGAATAACATCATGCTAAGATGTAAGGATAAACACAAATCACTATAAAATCCATCAACTATATCACATGTCACAGATGTCACTCTGTCAAGGAGAACTGAGTATCATAAAAAGTCTCTCAACCATAGAGGACTAAGTATCACATGTTTCTCCACCATAAGAGGGCTGAGTATCATAAGTGTCACTACACCACACGAGGAATGAATATCTAGTATCCAAGTGAGGCCACATCACTCTATGGTCGTGGATGCATAGAGCCCTATCACCTCAAAACTAAGGGCATGTTACTGCAACACCATGCATATAATCATGACACCTTAGGAGTATCCCCATATAACATGGGAATACAATACAAAAAATATAGAACTATCTCATCAACAAGTAATAAAATACACATAGCATTATTGATGATATTTAGCTAATTGGCCTTAAAAACACATGAATCTTCGAGTTTCAGAAATAAACAAAAGCAAGAAATCTTAGCAACTAAAGAAAAATGGCCAAGTAGTAGCATTTAAACTTTGAAAATATTGAAAGAAAGAAAAAATAAAGAATAAGAGCCTTGAAACTTCTCAACAAATCAAATAAACAAATTTTTGGTGATGAGGAAAGTCAACTTTACAAATAAAATACACAGAAATATTCACATCACATTCATTGTGCGACCTTTAATGGCCACCAGTAGGGGTAGCACATCATCAAGTACACAGCATAGCATATAATCTTGATATTGAACAAATAATTTAATTTCCATAATTAATGACTAAATAAAATCTCCCACAACATATATGTGTAGCTTGGATAAGTACATTTATATCCACCAACATCGTACCCATATAATATCACTATGTCTTGGAACAAAGGGTTTTTCCAATGAGGTTATCACTTAGAAAAACACGTGATCAGTAAATTGGATAGTCCAAAAGTAATTGGTGTGGTTTTGAAAAGGGTTAGAGTTTAGAATATTTGAGAGGAGAATATAATTGATCAATGCATTGATATAGGCTTGGATAGCATTGAAATTCAAGATTTAGTGGAGAGATCATGTCAATGAAGTTATTCAACCATCAAATGTAAAGAGAGGAGATGTAGTCATCTGTGAAATTTTGGTAAGTAGGATCAGTTGTTAAGTGCACAACAATAGTAAATAGATCTCTTAAGTTTTTGGCAGTGATCGCCATGATAAGTCAACAATGTATCCCATTATAGTATGTAATGATGCGGGTAAGGGTCAAAATCTAGTCAATTTTCCCATGAAGGAAATTAAATCTCTCAAATGCAAATTACTACCATATATCAGACCTCCAAAACTATCAAATACCTTACCCAACTGACGTAACCACTAATGAATGGAGCTCATGAGAAACCAACCAATCACCTACTAACTTCCATGTCTATCTCCAATTATCACCCATAGTACTACTACCTAAAAGTGGAAGTAAGTAATCAATAACCCATAATATGAAGATATTTTTGGTTTCTATCACAATAAAATTCTATAATATGGAAATGGGGACCCACTATACAACATGCTCGTTAGGAGAAACATACCAAGTACAATAAGTGGACTTGAGAACATCACCATGAATCCACATAATGTGACAATAAGGTTTGACATAACACTCATGTAACACCCAAACTAACGAGTTCACAAGACTCATTAGCAATTTATCCCAGAGGTTCAAGTATTTGACCCTCTACTCTTGTGCCAACTGTAATGCCCACATTTTAACCACCCAAAATGTAGCAGAAAAATACTAATTTTTTTGGTTTGTTATATGATAAAACACTTAAAATAGCTTATTCATGCACAGCCCATGTCATGAGTGATTTCTAGTTTTTTCTTTGTGTCTCTTTGATGATGCACACTCTTGGACCCAACCTTTTATGTTAAGAATTAATGTTGAATTGCATGTTTTAAAAAATTTAGTGGGATCAAATAGGTAATAATAAATTTGGGTTAAAACTATTAATGATGAGGTCCATGATTGCATTGTGGCCTTTTATGCCTAACAGATATGATATGTGCTTTCATAAATGTAATACCTCCTTACAATAGATTCAAAGAGTTAAAAATTAAAAGTGTGAACTTGGTGTTCACTTGAATGATACAAAAGTAAGTGGTAGTCATTATGTAGACCCATTATTATGTGTCATGTGCTTAGTCTCTCGGCAGCTAGTTGGTCCCTCTCAGTAGTACCTAATCCCAATGTGTTGTAGCCTTTTGTAACTATTGTGTTAAGGCAGCTAGATCACCTACACTTTGAGTGGCCTATCTTGGAAGAGATACATGTGGCACCCTGTAGTCTTATCTCCATCCTCTGCCCAATGGAGTGTGTGGTGGGGACCCCCATCCATCCCAACCATCTCCATCCTCATCTCATCCATCTCATCCATCCCTCATAGGGCTATTTGGTGGACTCAGTGCATGTGGAGGTGATAATGGCACTTGTAATGGAACTTGTTGTAATGGACCCTATTGTAAAGGCACCTATAATAGAACCTACTGTAATGGGCCCTGTTGTAAAGGCACCTATAATGGACCCTATTATAAAGGTACATGTGGTGGAACCTATGGCTTTGCATGCATCTACACCTATATATCTTCCCCCAATCTACCCTAACCCCTCACCTATGGATCTTCTTATGTCATTTCCTATGCACCTGCATGTGCATGTGCTCCAAGAGCCTGACCCTATAGGCCATGTGTCATTGTTGCAATCCCAAACTGTATGGATGCTTTTTGTATAGTGAGTCGCCATAGTAACACTGTCACATACCATACTGAATAGTCTCTATTCTATTGGGGATCCACTATCTGTGGCATAACCCAAGAAATGGAACCCCCTATAGCAAACTATCATGAGCCCGTCGTGGTCTATTATGTGGGCCAATTTAAAAAGTCTCCTTGGATTTGCACCTATACCACATCTCATCTCTAGGAATCCCCTGGATGTGTCCCAACTAGTGTTGGACTCTGTCCACTCTATACCACTCAATGATTTAATCCATGTTGTGTTGAGCTCTGTCACATCATCATACCACTGATACAATGTATATGGGCACCATGTCACCATGCGGAATTGTATATCATAAAATGTTTGCATATAATAAGTATTGTCTCCAGTATGACCACGAATATCATCACTAACTGGTTCCTAACCCATAATATATGTCTCATCTGGAGCCATATCCTATAGTACTCCTAATGGACATCCTATGACAATGTGATCCCAGGCCCATATTTGTAGTAGTTTCGCTGGACCCATGGTCTTCTAACCGCAGTATGCTATCAAATGTAAATAAGAATACAAATGGGTTAGTAAGGACTGCTCCTATTAATAAACCTTTCCACTAATGAGACCATGTATAACTCTAATCAAACCAAGAGAGAAGCTTGCACTAGTTTTTTCAAGCAGCAATATGTCCCTGAGAAGAGCCATCAAGTATATTGTAACCCGTGCAAGCCGGTGATCAAAAAAAAATCTGCATATGTCAACTTTCATGCCCTGGTGTGGTATGTCCTCTACACCGAACATCTCCATGGTACTCTACAGAAGATGGCCACAGTCGTCATCGTATATAACTAAGATTCTCTATATCAGCACTCGCAGTATGCTCCACACATCCTCTAGTGTGATACTCATCTCATTGATCTCAAATATGAAAGCATAACTCTCACTCCTCCATCTCTCTGATAAGATAGGGATAAGGTTGTGTTCTAGTGTAATTTATGGCATGTGAGCCACATGTACAAGACCCATGACATCTAGGGTCATCTCCAAGAAGATGTGATCACGGCATGAAAACTTAGTCTCATAGGCTTGTAACCACCCATTTCACTCATGTGTCTCCAATCTGGGTATACCAATCTACCAAATGTGAACTACATAAACTTTGAGAAAATATATTTAACCTATACTAACACAAAGTAGTCTAAAGCTAAGCTACAAATTTATACTAGAACCATCATGATCATAGCTTATGAGAATGCACAATGAAAATTACATAAAATTACTCATCTAATCTATAAGCATTCTTACTAAGTTAATGATTTCTAAATTAAAATGAAACTAATTAGATCTATGAGCAATCAAATTATGTTGTTGTTCTCCAAAGATAGGGAGAAGATCTCACCACAGAATGGATACAAGGCCAAGCTTGGATCTTCTTCTACTACTCAACAATGGTAGAATTGCTGCAAAATATCTATGCAAAATTATTGGGGAAAGCTCTTGTCATATGTTTTATAGGAAATACTATTCAAAGTATGGTGTAAGGTGTGAAGGTAGGAGCTTGGTCCTTTTTATAGATTTCTATTTGGGGAAATCTTGAATCATAATGAATGTGGGACAAATGATAAAGTAACTCTAGGATAATTAATCATAATTAGATGATTTAACTAGTGAGTTTAGCAACTCATGGGAATTGGGAGTGCTTTAATTAATCAATTAGGATTCATTAATAGGCTAGAATAATATTTTTAGGCTATTTAGAGGTGATTCAGGAGGAGTTTGATATGATTGGAAGCATTTGAAAGTGGGATTTAGCCAATAAAAGGGTTTATTCATTAAATGCATGTTAAAAAGGCTTAATTAACTAATAACAGTTAATTATTTGATCGGAAGAGGATTATAACTAATGAAGTGTTGTTAATTGGCATCTAGAATGTAATATAAGAAATTTAATTAACAAAGTGTCGTTAATATACCAAAATGGAGGGAAATGTTAGTTAATTAGCAGAAATCACTCATTATAATGGAATGATAAAAATAGAGGATAATGAGTACCACTTTAGCATTAAAACTATGGAAGCAGATATTAGGTGCCTACAATAACTATAGATTATATAATGTACCTATTGTGGTAGTAGTGTGATGTGGCAGGCTTCATCTACTAGACTAAATCCTTTTATTCCCTTTAAGAACTTTGACCATGCTTGGAGTGGCTTGCCTCTTACTAATACATGGCTCTATGAACTTTCCATGATTGGAAATGGGGGAATGTAGAATATTTGACCCAGGTGAGTGCTTCAGACTTGATGTATTGGCCACTCTAAATGATGTGAAACTACTTTAATAATATTGAGGAGAGCCTTGAGTTCTTTTGTTTTGATATTTTCAATGGGACCTCGTGAGATTGTCAAGTGAGTTATGAAGTGATATTGACTTTCTTATATATAATTATGTAGGTAAAATTTCATGCTTAGTCTAAATCTAGGAACATTGAATGAAACATACAAAATAATTAAATTTAAGAAGAATTCATTAGATAAAACAAGGAAATATTGTATAGGTCACTCAAGACCATAGTCCACTATAGACCACAATTGTACAATTTTTCTTAGGTAGATAATGAGAATAAAATTTGAAATTTGGGAATGATGTTTGGGGTTGAATTACTAGTTTTTAAATAATATTTCCTATATGAATGAAAAATTATAGTGTGGAGATGAGAAATTAAAGATATAGAGAGAGATTATAATGTGAATATTTACCTTAGAAAGGGAGAAGACCCAAAGTTAAAATTTCCAAAGGATAAGTTACCAAGTTCGATTATCTACATTTCCACCACTTTAAGTGTGTAATTAAATATTATATGTTTAAAGGAAAAATATATCTAAGTTTACACAATTTTTTTCTTCACTCCCTATTTTTCTTCCAATGTGTTGTTTTTTGGCATGTCCCCACGATGAACGTTACAACATAGAGTGTAGTCAATGTCCATACTAGAAAATTGAACTATAACTATGTAAATAATGTTTGTAACTTTTATAAAATTTCACTTACACAAAATAAAGTAAAAGAAATGAAAAACATGAAAGGAATAAACATGTTCATTCTATATGGGGATGATATCTTGTTCTTGTTGTAATTCTTGACGATAAAATTTGGTAACTTTTCCTTATACAATGCCAAGTTTTACCATTTTACCTTACTAAGACAAATAACCATCTTCAAAATCCAATCTCCTAATTTCTCTATCTATTTTATAACTTACATATATTTACACTCTTATCAGTTGTCAATTATGACAATATTATTTAATCATATGAGCATTAAACTTCTAATATTCATGATGTAACTTTAAGTTTTCATCATCTCTCTATTTCAAAAAACATATAGCTGACCTTTTTCCCTGATTTGAAGGTTATCATGAGTTGTGTGAGTTTCCTGAGGATAAGATATTTCCACTGATCTTCCACATGATTCATGAAGAGTTGATTTGATATGTGAACTAGCTCGTTTTTTAAGACTGATAATTAATTTTCTTGAGACCTAGTTGATGGTGTTTTCCTATTGTTGTGATCCATGATGAAGATGAAGGTTGCAAATTTTATTGAGATTTTTGAAGGTTGTGAGATATTTTTTGATAACATTTCTAGAACTGATGGAGTTATAATGGAGTTTTTTATGTTCCCTTTAAGTCCAAGAAGATGTCGTTAGAGTGAAGACTTGTTTTTAGGCCTAGTTGAGAAGCATTGTATTGTTTAGGCTTATGTAAACCTATAAGGTCCCCTTTAAGTGATTTATATGAATGTGTATGATGTGTTTTTATGTTATTGATGACTAGCCTTGCAATGGTATAATGGTATTTTTGGACCTAAGGTATATTTTGATATAGATCATGTATATAAGGTAAGGTGTAAAGCTCATTTAAGCCATTGGAGATGATGGAGGATTGAGAAAGAAAGATGAGGTGTGTGAGAGTGTTTTTAGGGCTCTAGACTAGAGAAAAGAATATTATGAGAAGATAAGAAGGGAAGAGGAGAAAAAGATACAAATTAATATGACCTAATCAACCATTTATATGTGTATTCACGGGTGAAGAAGGAGGGAGATCTATTTGAGATGGTTTTTAGTGAAGGGGTCTAAAACAGTGATCACAATCAGTTATTAAAGAAACAAGGTCAACAAGTAATCTTCATTTTTAGGTGTTTAAGTGTGTTCTTGGTCATAATTGGGGGGTTTTATCCTCCTTTTAGAGTGGATTCTCTACTAAACTAGGGTTTGGTGCTCCTTGTGGGGTTGATGCCTCACTAAAGAAATATTTTGTGATGTGTAATATTCACAAGATTCGTTTGTGTTGAGTAATATATTTGGATGGTTGTTTCATGATTAATAATCTTACATTGATTAAGAAATGTTGAATGGATGCTTTGGATGATAAATGAAAAGTTAAGTTAAAATGAATTAAAAGTTTCAAAATATTGATTCACCCACCCCCCTCCTTTTAGTCATTATGCTTACAACAATTCACTCCTCTCTCTTATGCTCCCCACACATGCACCCAATTATGTGACCTCCTCACCAATATGAGTGTGCCACATGTCTAACTCTTAGGAATTAGTAGATAAAGTGCATATCATGAGGATGAATAGAAAAGTTTCATGTGTACAAATCATTATAGTGAATGGGAAGGTGGCATGTGGTGCAAAAATGGCTTGCATCATCCTGCATACTCCTGCGACCAATCAAATTGTGCCACCTGTCTAGTGTCTTCCTTTACATTGCATAACTTCAAATCACCATAACTCCTTTCACATATCTGAAAATCATGTGTGGATTGTCTTATTAGAAATCTACTGATGTGGGCTAAACTCTAAGCTCTTGAAAATCATATTTAGGTGGGATTTGATAGGTCAAAATGAAAAAACATGATTCAGTTCATTAATGCACAATTTCAGTCAAAACAACCACCCTGATTTCATGGGATTTTTCCTCTCTCCTTCAATAAGCAAACTTACATGGAGAGGAAGATCTGACAGAGCTCCATGTTGATTTATAGGAATTTATTACACATGTTGTTGGTTGTTGTGATTGGAAACCTGATATTTTCCTCCTTCTCTATTGTCTTCTTCTATATATTTATAGTAATAATGATCATTTGCAAAGGTTAGACCCTCTTGTAATGTAAGGGAATTATTCAAAGTAGTGTATTTTGTGTTTTGAGTTGTAGGCCTCAAATATGGGTCATTGTCTATTGATTCTTACCTCTTCCTTTCATTGTAATGGATTGTGCATTTGTTTGAAGCAATAGAGGTTGTGTTTTGTGGGTATTCTCCACCCTATCCTAGTTTATTGTATCTACTTTCCTTTATTTTACAATATTGGTATGTTATACATATTTTTATATCTCGTGTAGGGTTTCTTTTCTTTTTTTCTCCATGAAAATGAGAGCTTGAATGTTGTTTTGGACTATAGCGCACATGTCTTCTCTTAATTTTCTCATTTTCCTTCATTTCCACTCATCATAGAGTGTCCCTCCCCTTATTTTTGGTCCTATCACCTCTCCTTAACTTAGGATTTTAGTTTTATGAATCTCCTGCTCTCCCTAGTACCTTGGAATTATAGAGTGGAGTTAGATAGTTGTATTTCCCTTCTTAGGAGTAGTTTTAGCAATAGAAATAAGTAGAGGAAGATGACATTCTCTGAAGGTCTATATCAAGTGCAAGTTCCATAACTGGGGATACACTTCCATGTTTCCTCAAATACCTAGATCATCTTGATTCGAAATGAGTGTAATTTTGAGCTCCAATAGTTTTGGCACACCTGATGGGACCAGTATTGAGAGATCACATTTCATTATTGCTAAGTTTTGGTGTTTCACTTATTAATTTCATCCTTTATAGGCTTATTTCAATACATTGGGTGACTCCCCAACATCCATGTCTACTAGTTTGAACAGTTAGAGTTCTTATTTCATGAGAATAATAAAAAAAGACAGAGTGCAACAATTGGTAAAGAAGCCTTTGATATTTACAGATGTCTCCAAGAATAAGAAGTAGAGTAGCATGTAGATATCCATCTCCCATGGGTAGATATTTTTCCACTCCTCCTCCTAGTAGACCCTTCACGCACTATTCCAGATTCTTGAGACCCATCAGGATCATGGTGCATCAGAGAAATCTACTGTTTTTTAGTTTCAACGGTGGCATTCCCTTGGCTCTCAAAGTGCAACATTATGTAATAGTGGTTGCATTCAAAATTATTTCATTTTCACTAGTGAGTATCTCATTACCCCTATTGATCATATTCAGGAGATGACAAATGTATTCTCAATTCATCTAGTTGTAGAAGATGATTTTTTAGTCATGATTTTAGCTTCTTCACTTAAAGGAAAAGCACTTGAATGGTGTAGAAGTTTCATACTTTCCTATAATCACAACTAGGATGAGCTAGGCACTACATTTTGCAATCCGTTTGAGGAGAAAGTAGACAACATATCCTTGTTGAAACAACTCAAAACCATTAAGAGATCTCCCAATGAGCTTATGAATGATTTCAAATTAAAATTTTAGAAGACATGGAGCATAATTCCTCTTCTTGTAGATAATAAAATTAGGTCACGCTCCCCCTTCGTCCCTTGACATATAAGCCCCCCTTTATTACATTTACCTAGCCATGACCCCCTTCACCCCACTAATATTAATTTAATTAATTTAATTAAATTAGTGCATCATCTTCACTATATTTATTATTTAAATATCTTATTTAAATAATATCTACACATATAGTTCACTTAGACACCTCACCAAGCTAACTCAACCTAAGACCTATTCTTAGCAAGTTACCATAACTAACTAAGACTTACCCAAACCCTAAAAATCAATGCCTACATTCCCTCTAACCACATTCCCACATGCTCACAAGAGGCTCCGAGTCTAATCTGTAGCATAATGACATGAGATCCGAGGAAATCATGAGGATCTCCCTAAGTTTAGTAAACCTAGGAAATCCTACCTTGACCAACACGTCGGTTACCCCTAACCATCGCCGGTTAAGTTGGACCACCATCGGTTACCCCTTTTAACCCAAAACAACCTTATTCTCAAGGTTAGAACTTGGAACTTGGAAGTTGGAAGTAAGAAAGTTGACGAAAAAGAACAAGTCTCATAGAGATAACGCATCTTCAGAGAGCCAATTCCAGCAAGAACTCACATCCAAGGAAGGATATTGAGGATCTTCTCCTACACAGCCATCCCAGCCATGTTCTGATCTATCTAAGCAAAGATGAGTGTGCATGCAGCCCATGCAGAAGATTTTCTTCAGTTGGTGATCACTTGTAAGCCTTCAAACCCATCATCAGCACCTCCATCCTTCACACATAGACCTTCAGGAATGAAATCCAAGTAAGTACAACATCATACTTTCCTATTTATTTCATTTCATCATTATTTTATCATCCATTGTTTATCTTGCTCCCTATTGACCTTCTCTAACATTTTCACCTCCATAGACCCATAAAAACCTCACAAAAGCCTACTCCAGTCACCCATCACCTCATCTTGACCAACCAAAAATCCTTTGTGCAATCACAAAGGAGACCAAAACCCCATTCTGTGACATTTCCAGATCTCACAGTAACTGGTGCCGATTATACCTAAGTGCAGTCAATCACCCCTGACCGACACCGGGTCTCTTTGTTTTGCCCACACAGCCTTAAACAGAGACCTACCCACCTAATTTTACCTCACCCTCACTCACCTATGACCTACCCGAGACCTTTATCAGACCTACAGAGACCCAGAACCTATCACTTGACCTTGGATTCTATTCTAGCTTAGCCTGTTAGATTAGATCTATTTTCTTATTGTGTTTTAAGTGAGATACCTAAATCATTTTAAAATAACAATAGGATTTACTTTGTTTACTGCATTAATTTGTTTAAAACAGTGGACTGACAACCATCTAGGAAGTATCATGCTTCCTGGATCTAGCTCACGCTAGGCAGTTCACTGCCCATATTGTTTAATTCTTTCTGGTGGTCTTGTTTTCATTACAGGTAGTTCCTCCTAGCCAAAAGGAAGCTCTCATGATCAGCTGTGGATTCAAAATTCATACACACGCAACAACCCATCAACTGAAATTTGAACAGGTATTCCTCCATATGCCCGTTACCCTATCTATGTTTTGTCAACAATTCAAAGAAACAATCTAAGAAAAAGGTGAAACATTTTGGCACGCCCGGTGGGACCCATCCAGGGTTCCTTGCATTTCATTCATTCCTAGGAAAAAAAATTGTGTGTTTGTTTCCTTTCTAAAAACAAAAAAAGAAGTGTACACACTAATTTTCTTCCCTGGTAATCCACTTCTTCTTTCTATTTGCTCTAAAGGAAACTTTTCTTTTGGTGTATTTAAAAAGAATCATTTCTTCATGTTTTCTGCATTGTAGTGAAAGAGCATCCCTCTTCCTTTTCATCTTATTGTGTCATCCAATTTCACATTTTCAATTTGGGTTTAAAAAAAATCGCATTTCATTCTGATTTATTGCATTAGCTCACATTAATTGATGGCAACCTATATGTTGGAGGTCATGACCAGCTAATGGTTGACAAACGAATCATAGAAAATCACTTTTATCCTTTTCTCTTTCTCTAGGTCTTACCAAACCACACAAAAATTCAAATACATACATTCTTAAACAACATCTTACCTGGAAGAAGCTGTAGGTGATCACACAATCAGAACATAGTGGGCACCCAGCTCACTACTCTGTCGAGTCATACTTCAGAGCGAAGCCCGCCCCCACCATAACATACCTAAAACCTCACCCTTTAGATCTCCTTCTTTGTAGGAAGCCATCCTCACCAAAAACTCTATTTCACAATTCATGTGTCAGTCCCTAAATAGCATAAGTTAAACAAACATAATAGAAAAGGTAACTCTTAGGATCACATTTTCTTAGTGTTTCTACTTGGCTTACGTTTTGAGGTGAAAGATCACGTTCATCACTTTTTTGTTCATCATTGCATGCTCCTCATCATAGCTGGTGTATTCGGCTTCACCTGAGTGTGCCTGGGCCATATCACCATCATTCCTAGAATTCTGGGTCTGATTCCACATCAAATTTTAATTCACAACCACTTTCTTCTCATCACTATTTCAATTTCACAGTAACCGTCATTGGTTACCTCTGACCGCCATTAGTTAAATCCAACTAACGTCGGTTCTAGGTCCTTTTGCTAACCTACTCAAAAGGACATTTTCACTTCACTTTTTTCCACTTTCCATAGTCTCTGTCACTGTCACTTTTTCCCATTGACATTTTACACATCCCCAGATTTGGCATACTTGTCAAATTTTGCTTTCTACCTCACTGTTTACTCACTGTCTATTTTCTACAGTGACTGGCAGTGGTTACCCCTGACCAACGTCAGTTTTCCCTAACTGGCATCAGTTATCCTATTTCACATTCCACCCACCATTCACTACTTCATCCATTTTTTATCAGCAGATTCACCTATTCATGTTATTCTCTGTATCATTTATAGAGAAGCAGCCCTACCTGATCAATATTGGTTCGCATGTTGCTAACCCAAAGACAAGCAAGAACCCTCATGTTCTATGCCAGTTGTCAACCACTCCCACCTAGTCCTTCACCACCTTTTATTTTATCACTAGCCATGGATCCTATCCAGCCTACTAATACCACTACTGGAGATGAGGAGTTCGCATGATTCCTTGACCAGAACCCTGCTACCTTGCAGTTTTACCTCTCCCACTTGTCTACTCGAGATGCCTCGGGTCAGTTGATATATGGCATGCCTATATCTATCCCCTTGACTCTCGTACCCACTTCTGCATTAGCCCCATATGGCTCTGTGCTGCCCACGTCCACTTTACCCCCAGTCGTTTCGTAATTAGGTTCTATAATTGTCATGACTGTTGCATCTGTTATCTCTATGGCACCCATTACATCCACCATACCCTCAACGATTACCCCAAACACAACCTCATCCACCCCTCATGTCTCACACACACCTATAGCTACATTCCCACCTCCAGTTTCAGTGACCCCTACCCCATTTCAGAATGTAGTTCTTTCCATTCCACAATCATTAGCCCCTATTACCACTAGGGTTACCATGACCCTTCCTCCCCCATATACATACTACCAACAACTACTTGTTTCATCTATTATTCATTATAGGTATGTACCCCCTATTTCATTACCTTCTTCTCCACAACCTTACATGGTAGCCCCATACACTAGAATGCCACACCCATTATATGTCCAAAACCAACCTCCTTATGCTATAGGAGGCATCCAATCATCACAACCCACCAATGACCTAATTATATTGATGATGGACAAGATGTAGACACTAGAGGCATCAGTTTCCAACTCCCGCAACACTCTCACTTATGATGAGATTTGCAACAAGCCTATTCACCCATCCATTCCCATCTGTTCATAACCTGTGCATTGGGAAATGCCTAAATTCAATTGTGTTAATAGTAAGGAAGACCCACAATAGCATTTGCACTCATTTAAACATGGGTGTTATCTTATTGCTCATGATGATGCCTTACTTTTGAGAAATTTTCCCATGTCCCTCACTGGACCTGCATTAGATTGGTATAGTGGGTTACCCAAGCACTCTATATTTTCATTCAATCAAGTAGCCCAAGATTTCTTGGATCATTTCTCCATCAATATTTCCAAGAAGGTTACCATGACCGATTTATATTCCACACGTCAGTATGAGGATGAATTTATCATAGATTTTGTCACTCACTGGCGCAGCCTGATCAATCAACTTACCTTCCAATTTCCATAAACTAAACTCATCGAGCTCTTCACATGAGCTTGTGCCAGATATATCTCCCTAACCTTACAGGTCCAAACTTTCTAAACATTTGATAAGGCATTCACTATGGCACGAAAGTTAGAGATTCGGGCCATCGAAGAGAAGAAAATCCAATTACGAAATAAGAATTCGGAATTCAAGTTGAATGAAACCTTTTCTTCTTCCAAACCACCAACCACTTATTCAAAGGCTAAGGGTACCACTAACGCAGTGGTACTCAAGGCCGGCCTAGCTCATCCATCTAATCAGGCTACACCCTCATCTAATCTATCACATCGTCCAGGCTTTTCGATTTAGACAAGAGCAACAAAAATATACCTTAATTGGGGAACCTTACTCTTCTGTCTTAAAGAATATTATCAAAGCTGGCGCCATCACCCTTCCACCCATAAAACCACACACTAGTTTTGACCCTACTCGCCCCATGCCTGTGTGGTATAAGGAACAAGATTTCTATAACTATCACCGAGTGAAGGGTCATAGTGACGAAAACTACATCACTTTTAAGAATATTGTCCAAGAAATGCTCGAGAAAGGTGAGTTGACTGTGGATAATCCCAACGCCACCCCCAACCAAAATCTACAAATCTTCAAAAATCCATTTCCCAATCATGCCCCTTCATCGAATCAAACTGGTGAGACATCCACTCACGATACCCATACCCGTGAGGTTCACACAATCTTTAACGAGGTACCTGTTGCCTCTCAATTACCTCACATCCCTTCCATAGAGGAAATCCTAGCCCGAAATCCTCCTTCCCACATTGGAACCAACTGTCACTGTTCCTTCACCAATAGAAGAACACCTTTCATCTCCTACATCACCTATGGAGGAGTCTTCTGCTAACATTGAGACCATCTCACCCCTAGCTTCTCCACTTAGAGAACCTTTTCCTACCGTACCTCCTCAACCCATAGAGGAGCTCCCATTACCTCCTCCACCCGTAGAGGAGCACCCATTACCTCCTCCACCCACAGAGGAGCACTTATTATCTTCTCCCCCACAGAGGAGCACCCATTACCTCCTCCACCCGTAGAGGAGCACCTATCCATTCTTCCACTTATTGAGTAACTCCCATCATCTCTTCCACCCATTGTAGACCTGGTGGAGATACCTTTTCCTCTTAGGAGAGCATTCTCCATTAGCTACCCAACATTCAACAGACCTAATTTCAGCTCTCTTACCTACGGAAGTTGAAGCTGGCCACGATTCCCCTTCTTTAAGATGCATTTTAAGGGAATTCCCATTAGGTCCCTCACCAACTCCACCCACAAACGTGCCATTCTCACATTTGTCCAATCACTTGGATTATGTGGATATGGATTTATTATGGGGGTGCCTCTTACTCCCTGTCTCAACACACATGCAGAGATCCCTTGATGACACCTCCACTATCTACCCAAACACATTTCCACCCATCATAACCACATATAACCACTACTGTCGCAACCCCTTCCACGATACCTGTTAGCGGTCACACCACACACGCTTTACCCATAACCCGACCTATGCCTAAACCCAAACCCATACCCACAACATTTTACCTCCACTAAACCTATTACCACTTTATGGGTCACCCTCAACCACTAGCCTTACTCATCCACCTATTAAACTAGATTTGGCTACATCCTTCAATGTCAATACCACACCTACCCCGACACCCAAACCAAAGAAACAAACTCATTGGCCTCATAACCTGACTACACTAATCACACCCACACCTTGTCCTATCTGCCTTAAGACCTCAGCTTCCCAACATGGTCAAACACCCTCTTCACCCATCCATAAACCAATAACACAACAACCTATTCCTTCCTCACAAACCTCTAACTTACCCAGGCACACAACACAACTCATACCCACAACTGTAGTCTCTTTACAACCAATACCTCTGATACCTTCAGTCATTGTCCCTCACACCCCAAGCATGACCTACGTCATCTAGCTTCATAGCACCCCCGTTATCCCCATGGGTAACTTGTCCTCTTCCTCAATCTGCTTTTCCTTCTAGACCTTGTACACCCACATCACCTTTACCCAATGAACCTACACCTGTGGCCTCCATTATCACACCCCATCATGTATCCTCTCTCACCAAATTACCACCTTCATCCTCACCTCACCTTGTTCACCAAGTGGCCTCCCTCAGCTTCTTAGAGGTAGAGATCGCACCATACCAAAATGATGACCCAAACCTAGCCTTCTTCATCTCTGTCCACATTGATGACATACGGGTATGCCGTGTGATGATTGATGGAGGTGCTAGCATTAACATCATTTCATACCACGCATTTTCTCAAATACGCATACCTTAAAATTACATGCATAAACATCCGGTCATGTTGCGTTCATTCAATGACACTATCACCTCCACACTAGGCACTGTCATCCTTCACGTTTGTGTGGGCCCCCGTATTGTTATAGAATTGTTTTATGTTTTGGAGGGGGAATTGTAATATAACTTATTGCTTGGTAGACCCTGGATCCATGTCATGGGTTGTGTTCCCTCTAATTTGCATCGTTGTGTAAAGTTTGAACACAAAGGACACATTTATACCATTCTAGCTGACCCATCACCTTTCAAACCTGTCAAGCCAATAATGTGCTCATACCTGTCAAGCCATCTACATACGCAACCAATACCACTTCACCTACACCCCAACCTACCAGTACAGCCGTTGCTTTCACTGCACATACCTCCTTTATGCCTACTACTGCTATAACATCCATGGCTGATACATTAGCTGCCCAATCCGTTAACTCCACCTCCGCATCGACCTCCAACACATCATCTATACCAGCTACCCACATACCAACCACTGATCCCTTGGAAGGTGTTTTTCAATGCCTCACTCTGGAGGAGTACCGCCTATATAGTATCAACACATTCCTTACTCCACATGAGTATGGAAGCCTTCACCAACACCCTCACTATGATCAACGTATAGGAGAATGCCTCCTTTATGGTCCTCCTCATCTTCGTACTAGTTTCACTTATGGGGGACTTGATACTACCACTTACATACCTGAACCACCATCACAACTCCGCCCATTTTCCATTCACTTCCAATCACTTACCAATTTCCATTTCACCCACACCTTCCTGCACCGCTATGCATGGAAGGGTTTTGGTTTTGGCTTTTATGAGCAAGGCCGCCATACCATTATTCCATGTACCACCCACAAACATAATGATCGTAGAGGTATCAGATTCTCCAAACCTCTTACCAAACAGGCCCGCATTGAACTCATTGCAGACCCTAACCCTTCTCCACCTTCATCACCACCCTCACTGATGGAGTTAATGGTGAGTCCCCTTCCACTCTCCCATTCCTGTATCCTAAGATGATCGACAATGACACACCTAACATTAACGTCGTTCAATGTTAGGATGATGAATCCATACTCACCTACCTTGGTGCAGAAGACTCATATATTCATCAGCCATTACCCTTTGAGATGCAAATCATGTTGAATGAATCGACTATCGAGATCAACATTCATACTCAGGAGAACCCGCACATCCTAAATATCAGACAATCTTTAGATGCTGCTAAACAAGAAGCCATCACTTCTTTTCTCCAAGATCATAACCACACTTTTTCTTGGTCTTACATAGATATGACTGGTATTGACCCCACCATAGGTGGTCCACAATATCATAACCATTCCCAATGCCAAGCCTATCAAACAAAAGCTAAGGAAAATACACCCTCGCATTGCTCTTCTCATCAAATAAGAACTTCAGCGCCTTCTTTCCATCTCCTTCATCTTACCCATTGATTATCCTCATTAGATTTCTAACATTGTCCTTGTTACTAAAGCAACATGGGGACTCCACATTTTCATGGACTTCCATGACCTCAACCTTGCCTACCCGAAAGATGACTTTCCCTTGTCTGGTATTGATCAACTAGTTTACCTTACCCACTGGTCATGAGATGCTCTCACTCATGGATGGTTTCTTGGGTTATAACCAAATTTTTCTTGCCCTAGAAGATCAGCACAAGACCGCATTCATTACCCCTTGGGGAACCTTTTGCTATCGAGTCATGCCTTTTGGCCTTAAATATGTTGGTGCTACATATCAATGTGCTATGACTTACATCTTCCATGATATCATGCATCACATATTGGAAGATTACATGGATGATCTCTTGGCCAAGTATAAACATTGCGCCAAGCACCTCATTGTCCTCAAAACCATCTTTTACCACCTCATTAAATATTGTGTCCGCCTTCAACCTAAAAAGTGCATCTTTGTGGTTCTCTCAAGAAAGCTCCTAGGATTTATTGTTTCCCTTCATGGTATAGAAGTTGACCCTACTAAATTCAAGGACATTCTAGAACTGTCTCTGCCCACTAACCTTAAACAACTTCGTAGCTTGTAAGGTAAATTGCAGTCCATTTACTATTTCATTTCACAACTATCTGATCGGTGTCAACCATTTCATCATCTACTTAGGAAAGATGTCTCCTTTAAATGGGATGATGACTATCACAAAGCTTTTGAGGTCCTAAAACAGTACCTTCTCCAACCACCCATACTCATTCCACTGAAAGACGATCAACCCTTTTACCTATACATATCAGCTACTAATCATTCCTTAAGACATCGACATTCGTTTTTCTCTATGGGCATACCGCACTAGTATTCACACTTCCACTATGGCTACACCCTTTTCACCGGTCTATGGTACCGAGGTTGTTCTGCCTCTCGAAGTCTAGATCCCCTCACTCCTCATTTCTCTCCATGACATGCTTACTAATGATGACTTTAGTCAAGACCGCTTAGCACAACTAGAGTTATTAGATGAACGTCATCTTAACGCTCTGGATCACCTTCAATTTTACCAACAACGTATTAAACACGCTTATGAAAAACATGTTCATGAACAAACCTTCCAAGTTGGTGACCTTGTTTTGAAATAAAATCAACACGTAACTAAAGCAAAAAAAGGTAAACGGGGAAAATTCACTCCTAATCGGCTTGGACCATACATCATAACTCATACCTATGGATCGGATTCCTATCATTTGTCCTTACTTGAGGGTAAACCCGAACCTGAGCCCCTTAATGTATTGCATCTTCGACCATTCTATTATTGACTTGTTTTCCTACCTCACCCTTCGTCTCTCTCCATGCTCATCCCTTGAGCGCTATCCACTAAATCTAGCTACCTAATGATTAAACGAGAATCATGTGAGTACCTTTCACTTGTTATCTTCTCTTGAATATGTGTACCATGGCACTACACATAGCATGATTCTCATGGATACTTTTCTTCTACCTTTAGATGAGATCCCATGGTCATTCCACCTCACCTTTTGAACAAGAGTCCTATCCTTCACGTTGGTCTTGTCCATGATTCCAAAGACCTCTAATGGGACAAAACTCCTTGAGTCAAACTTCCAATAAAAAAGATGACTCCCTCAAAAGGAAATCTTCCTCTCAACCAAATTGCTACTATAAAAAGGCTGCTCCCTCGAAGGATAACTATGTGAAGCTTTAAAAAAATGAGAGAAAACGAAGCTTCCCGCATCGATCAGCTTTAAGAAGACATCAAGGAGTACCATATTATTTATCCCATATAGACTTCCTGCATTGATTAGTCTATCTAAACAAAAACACTTTTTAGTCATGGACTTTCCCATTGTGACCTTGGACCTTTTGCCCAAAAGACTTGTCACTCAAAACATATACAATTCACTACCTTTCACCCACCTTACCATTTCCACTTTCATTTCCCAAATTGCCTTAAGGGACATCTTGGAATTTCAACATTTGGTGATCCTGTGACTACTTTCACCGTAGAACATTTAATCATGTAATTCCTTTCGAGTCTAGTATTCATCACCCTATCAGGTATGATCTACTCGGTATGATTCTACCTAATTAGGTGGCTTTATTGCCCCCCTCTTATCTTTTAACCATCATTGTTTACATTTTGATTACCTTATACAGGACTTGGTTCTTGATGCTTACCTTTGGGGGTCATCCTCCCCTTTTGCCATAATCTCCCTCGCCGACAAAATTTTAACTATCATCTACCCACACCTATTAAACCTAAACCCACTACATGCCCACAAACCTACCAACTCATTTTCATCTTCTTCCCTAGCTCATAGGAGAACTACATCAGCCTGAGGTCCCTTTTCACCGGGACTATGTAGGCAGCACTTCTAGGGCATGGGGCCCTGGAAGGTTAGCTCGGCCACTCTTTACCTTAACCATTTTCCCCACCTTTACCTAATTTCCTTTTCATATCAAAAACCCAGAAATCTATCCCATATCCACATCATTCAACCTACATACACTCCTCATGTTTCACATACTCTTTTACCACTACCATTATTTCCCATATTCATCTATAACCCATATTTAAACATTTAACACCATTACATTCATCTGCATTAACATGTATTACCAAAATACTGAAATACAAATCCATGCCTAAACCAACCTGACTCAATCCATGCCTAAACCAACTTGACTCGATCCATGCCTAAACCAACCTGAATATATCCATGCCTAAACCAACCTGAATCGATCCATGCCTAAAAATGACCTGACTCGATCCATGCCTAAAACTAACCTGACTCAATCCATTCCTAAACCGACCTGACTCCATCATGCCTAACTCACCTAATCCATTCATATCATAACGACAGTAAAATAAAATACACATCACAACACATAATCATCTGAACCTCATACATCTCATCATATACATACCTGTGTAACACAATAATATACACTCATCTCAAAAAAACATGTGTCTCTCATACATCACCAGCTCACAAGCTGCTATCTAATACAAAAATATCTTTGGCTCATAGGTCGGTATCATGTACAAAAAAATCATAATAAATACAAAATATCTTCAGCTCGCAAGCCGGTATCATGTAAAAAATACTAATAAATACAACATATCTTCATCACGTAGGCTAGTCTCATATATAATCCATACAAAAACAACTTGGCATGCAGGTCGGTCCATAACAATTCAATCATCTCCCCATCTAATGTCGGGGAATGCTCCCTATGACTATGTCTCTCTTGACCCCTCTGTCGCACCTGTTTGGTGCCCAACACCTACCTCACCTCCTATAGATGGCCCCTTGCCTAGGGCTGGCCTCTACACACTAGTAGCCTCACCATGACCCTGTCCCTGGGCTCACCGGCCCCTTGTACTCTCCACACTTTGAGTTTGGGATCTAGTCCTCTCACTAGAGGCCTATTGTGCTTTGTACTTGACATAGGAGGGAACCTCTAGCCCGACAGCTAACAAATGATCCTAATAATATTGTGCCTCTGCTAAGGCATCCCTGAATCTGACCATGGTCACTATTTGTGGAGGTGTCATGGGTCTCACTACTTGCGTGGGTACCTGTATAAGGGGACCCTGTCCCTGAACCTGCACTAAGCCCTATGCTAGTACTAGAGCCTGATTTGGCCCTAGAATTTGTGCTTGTGCCTGTATCTAGGCCTGCAGGGTAGTAATATGTGCCTGTGCTACTGTCAGCTAGCCCTGCAGACTCGTAACCTACCCTTGCACTGTGGCCAACTAGCCCTATAAATCGAGTACCTGCGCCTATAGGGCAGCTATCTACTCTCCATCTCCACCTACCTCCTCTCCATATCCATCTCCCCTTACCTTCGCCTACACAAGTACCTGTCCCTACCCTTCCTGAGACTGTAGCGTTGATATCTAGGCCTATAAGATGGCAACTTGTGCCTCTGAACCATTGAGCTACCCCTACATGATCCCAAGCTGCATCACAAAATTAGCCACCTACCCCTGTAGGGTGTCTCTCTGAATTGTGATGGTGGCTAAGTCTAGTTGCTTTGGCCTGGGTAGTACTACTTGTAACTGTGCCACCCAACACTGTATGTACCCATCTACAATCCTAGCATCATCAATCTGTGTATCTACTGGCTACTCCTCCTATCCAGTCAGCTCTGTGGGTCATAGTGGAGACATAGGTCCATGTCATCTCTTTTATACTTTGGGAAGGGTGGTGGTACATCCTGGACTAACCTGAACTAGCACCTAACCCACTCTATGGGTATCCACTCATGCTCTCCTGATCTCCTCCCTTTTATCCACAGATATAGTTGTAGCCCATCTAGCTCTGTGACCATCTATCTGTATGTGGGGAAGCCCACATATGGCCTCCAAATGATGTCCACCCCGGACAACCCCTCCAACAACCTCCTGTATTAAGCTACATCATGAGTATCTCTAACACCTCGGGCCTCTCCCATGGTCAGTACCCACCACCTGTACCCAACTCTCAAAACTCTCCATGGGAATGCATCTGCCCAGGGCATCCCCATTGGTCGAACACAAATAATGTGATCGTAAGCCCAGCCATATAGTAGTACGGCGCAGCAAATGCTGAACCTCCGTAGTCACCCGTAGGCCCATAGCTCTCTATATACCTGTGTCAGCAATGCAGGTACCCATGCGAACCATGTCTGTTGTATCATCATGTCATGAAGGACTCCCATCAGTGACCTAGAGAATCTCCTACCCTCTACATCCGGCAGTGCGAAGTAGCACACTACCTACATCAAAAGTACCACTAACCTCATCTCCTCTGAATGAGCTCTATACATTGCTCCATAGCTCATGCTAGCACTATGGAATGTCAAGTCTACTACACCCTCACCAAAAATGGGTGTTAGTAGCTTCTCCGATTCCTCTGAAGAGATAGAATAAACCTGGGCCCCCAATATGGGAAACCATAGAATCTTGTAGATGTCCTCCAAGGTGATCATCATCTCACCCGTCGACATATGGAAGGTGTTGGTCACCAAGTCCCATCTGTCGATGAGGGAAACCATCACACTCACCTCCCTGACTACATGTTGGTAGCACCTCACCCCTATCAACCCCACCTCTACAACATGTTACCACTCCTCATGCATCGTTCTTGCCCATACTATCAATAATAATTATGGCACCCAAGCCCTCATCCACAACTCATCTCGGGCCTACATCCCACAAGAGCAATGTATTAGTACACCTTCTTAACTTACCCTGTTTCACCCCACATCCCGACCTAATATCTTTCCCCACCCCCATCCCATTGGCCTTATCACTAATCCAACCTATCTACCCTAACCCTCACCCAAACCTACCCAAACTCATCCACCTGAAACTATCTACCCTACCCCTCACCCAAGCCACCCTAAACCCTTCCCATCTCCCTTAACCCTTTTCCCTCTCAACTAATCCTTTCCCACCCTTCCCTTACTCTATTCCCTTTTTTATCCCAGCCTTGACCGACCACGGTCTCCCCTTGACCGGCATCAGTCACTATTCTTGTGACCAATACCAGTCACTACCCACCAATATCGGTCACAGTTGTGTCACCCACCACGACTTCCCAACCCTACTTTTTCCCTCCTTACTCATTCTACCCACCCAACTCACTCCTTACACCCCTAAATATCCCCCTATTACCCTCTAGCTCTACACCCCACCCTTCCCCATTCCCTTTTCCCTCTCTTTTTCCCATTTTGAAATTCTTCCCCCCCCCCCAAACCCCCCCATTTTTCATACTTTATATATTCTACATCAAATTTACCAAACAATGAATCAAAATGTTTAGAACCTACCACATCTCGTTGCTATCGTCATGGTGGAACCTCTGGCCTCCGTGCCACTCCTCCCAATCCCTCTCTAGCCTCGGCCATCCTTGAATGACCTCTCACTCTCCCAACCAATCACCTCACTCGATCCAATCTCGTGGCCCCACCTCTCACCCAATCAATCTCACCTATGTGGCTCACCAACCAATCTCTCTGCCATACTCTTTTGTCCTCTTCCTCTTTTCTCTCTTCTTGTCCTTTTCTTCTTTTTAACAATGCACAAATGAATTTTAAAAATGTGGTTTTCTACTTTTTATACCTACCCAACTCGACCGACATCAGTTTCCCCTTAACCAACATCGGTCATATGCCCTCCTTCACCAATGTCGGTTCTAATATACCATCATTGATTCATCCAGACCACTGTCGGTTACCCTGCATACTCATTGCCCTCACATTGACCTCATTTTCCTTACCTCCTCTTTCTTGTACCACCCCTACAACTACCTGGACCACTTTACCTTCCCCTCTGGCCATCCACCTTCTTCAGCCTCACCTCGTTAGCTATTGAAGCTTCATTCTTTTACCCCTACCTTGGCCTTACTCGTGTTGTGACCTATCTACGTGGACCTGAAAAATTGTTTGTGACCTTTGAAGCAATTTTCTCACTATACCTTACGACATCGTTACCCATGTTGTTTGACCTCATGCCCTTACCTTTCCTATTTCCTTGTTGTCTATCTTGACCCTACATTTGGTATACTGGAACATACCTAAACATTCCTGTACCTAACCTATGTTGTGTCTCCTAACCTTATCATATACCTTGGATACCGGATTCACTTCACCCTTTTTCAGATAAACCTATCAACCTTATATGATTTGGAGTTTTCCTACTCTTCAATCCAGTAGCATGTTGTAGTTTCTACGTGTGTGTGCGTTTGACTGTTGTTACCTATGACCCTGACCCATTACCTAGATTTCTCGAGTAGACCTTTCACCTTTTTCCCCTACACCCACTTGACTTTTCCTCACATTTACCTTTTATCAAACCACTCACCACTTTAACCTATTGCCTCGTCAGTTCCTTGTTTGAGGGGGATCACCTTCACCCTCACATGGGGCAACCACATCTTATTTTTGTTAGCATCGCTTAACAATACAAGCTACGCAAAAAAAGGGGCAAAATGTAAACACTAAAATTTGGTCACACTCTCCCTTCATCCCTCGACATATAAGCCCCCCTTCATCACATTTACCTAGCCATGACCCCCTTCACCCCACTAATACTAATTTAATTAATTTAATTTAATTAATGCATTACCTTCACTATATTTATTATTTAAATATTTTATTTAAATAACATCTACACATACAGTTCACTTAGACACCTCACCAAGCTAACTCAACCTAAGACCTATTCTTAGCAAGTTACCATAACTAACTAAGACTTACCCAAACCCTAAAAATCAATGCCCACATTCCCTCTAACCACATTCCCACATGCCCACAAGAGGCTCTGAGTCTAATCCATGGGATAACGACACAAGATCTGAGGAAATCAGGAGGATCTCCCTAATTTTAGTAAACCTAGGAAATCCTGCCTTGACTGACATCGGTTACCAGTAACCATCACCGGTTAAGCCAGACCGCCATCGGTTACTCCTTTTAACCCAAAAAAACCTTATTCTCAAAGTTGGAACTTAGAAATTGTAAGTTAGAAGCAAGAAATTTGATGAACAAGAACAAATCTCAGAGAGCCAATTCTAGCAAGAACTCACATCCAAGGAAGGAGATTGAGGATCTTCTCCTGCACATCCATCCCAGCCATGTTCTGATCTATCTAAGAAAAGAGGAGTGTGCATACAGCCCATGCAGAAGCTTTTCTTTAGTTGGTGATCACTTGAAGCCTTCAAACCCATCATCAGCACCTCCATCCTTCACACATAGACCTTTAGGAATGAAATCCAAGTAAGTACAACATCATACTTTCCTAGTTATTTCATTTCATCATTATTTTATCATCCATTGTTTATCTTTCTCCCTATTGATCTTCTCCAACATTTTAACCTCCTTAGACCCATCAAAACCTCACAAAATCCTACTCCAGTCACCCATTACCTCGTCCCGACCAACCAAAATCCTTTGTGTAATCACAAAGGAGACCAAAACCCCGTTCTGTGACATTTCTAGATCTCATAGTAATCGGTGTTGGCTATACCTAACCATGGTCAGTCACCCCTAACCGACACTGGTCTCTTTGTTTTGCCCACACAGCCTTAAACAGAGACCTACCCACCTAATTTTACCTCACCCTCACTCACCTGTGACCTACCCGAGACCTTTATCAGACCTGCAGAGACCCAAAACCTATCACTTGACCTTGGATTCTATTCTAGCTTAGCCTGTTATATTAGATCTACTTCTTATTGTGTTTTTAAGTGAGATACCTAAATCATTTATAAATAATAATAGGATTTACATTGTTTACTGCATTAATTTGTTTAAAATAGTGGACTGATAGCCATCTAGGAATTACCATGCTTCCCGAATCTAGCTCACACTAGGAAGTTCACTTTCCATATTGTTTAATTCCTTCTGGTGGTTTTGTTTTCATTACAGGTAGTTCCTCCTGGCCAAAAGGAAGCTCTCACGGTCAGTTGTGGATTCAGAATTCATACGCGTGTAACAACCCATCAACCAACATTTGAATAGGTATTCCTCCTACACCCGTTACCCTATCTATTTCATCAATAATTCAAAGAAACAATCTAAGAAAAAGGTGAAACACTTCTCTTAAGACTAAGTCCACAATGTTCCTTCCTCTACTTCTTAAGAGCATTGAATTATGACATATTTTTCATGATATAATCTATGGGTGCTATGAAATTCCTTTATTCCTATCTAATAACCATTAGGGCTTAAAATTTTCTGATACAAGTTAGTAAGGTAGCCCCTATATTACCTACACCTTTGTTTCCTGAATTACATCAAGCTTCTCATCCTTCTATTGCTCCTATTCCTGAGAAAAATTCCCAGCCCATTGCCTCTACATCTTATTCTCCCCAAAATAAAAAATAAGATGAAGAAATTAAATCCTTGATTAGAAATTTTTCAAACAAAATTATATCCTTAGAAAAATAGCAAACAAAATGCTTTAGAAATAATTTTAATCAAGGATCCAATCAAACCTATCAGCTCTTCAGAAATCAATATCCAAATCAGAAGAATGGGAAAAATCAGAAATATGATAAATGGAAATGTCAAAGTTCACACCTTCCTCTTTAGACAGTTTCTCCTACGCAACCACTTCCCGCGCCTAGCTCAAGTAAATAATTGGTTCTAGTACAAAATAAATTGGTTCAAGATACAGAGTGGTGTTTTCCTTGCAATCAACCACATAATCAATATATTTTCAAAAATGTTTTACACACACAAACCTTCATGATCCTGATTGCTTCTAATCATTAATTATCAATGAACGTGCATGAACTTGATAATGAAGAAGTACAAGAAGTCAACCCTAATACTAATTTAATATTCTTTGGGGTTGACGATTTCTACTCAATGAATCAAGTTATAGACAATTATAATAGACCACGCACTCAAATTGTTGACAATACAAGGTCCAAGGAGAGAATGTTGGAAACTCTTACATAACCTTCATCTTCTTCCAGTCATAATGATCCAATCCACAAGTAGAAGCATGATGAAAATCCACCTAATAGTTCTGGGTTGTCTACTATCATGCGCGAGGTTCCGTGCAATGTTACACTTAAGGCCACGTGTGGACTTTCTTTGGAAACTAAATCTATTGCTCAATAAAAATCAAATGTTTCAGCATTGGAACAATCAAGAAAGTGCATTTTTTTACCTCAAATGTGTAATTCCATGGACCTCCCCTTCAACATTATTAATCAAATGAAAAATACAAATGTAAATGTAACAATTTGGGATACCTTGGCCATCCCATCATAGGGAAACCTCTTGCATGAAACTCTTGTGCTGCTCTCTCAAGTTGATCTAGTCATCCAAAGAACTCAAGATATTTTCAATTTATGTCAAGTAGAGGAGAAAAAAGTAAGAAATTTTTTAAAAATCCTACCCTTTTATATGTCATTGATAGTAGGAAAACATCTTGTTCTCAATTGCATGATTGACTCAAGGTCTAGTACTTCTATCATACCTAAGAATATTGTTGATATCATAGGTCTTAAATATCACCTTGTTTCTAAAGGAGTCTTGAGAATTTATGTCTCAAATGTTAACATTTTCAGAGTCATCAAGGATCTTAAGTTAACCCTTCATGCTTATCCAAGTATAACTATAACTCAATATGTATGATTCATTGACTTACCTCCTTGCTTACCATTTTCCCATCAAGAGAATTCACAACCAAAGTGGGTGGTTACTTGTCCTCATATTGGTCTCATATGATCTTTAAAACTAGATATGGTACAATATTTACCATATAGTCTGATCTTATATTTCCTTATCATGTTGAGTCATATTACCCCTCTCCTCTCCAATCTAATTATTACATTCATGAAGACCAAGAGAAATATTTAGTTTCAAAAGGGAATATTATACCTCCTTCAATACCTGATCTATTATTTAATAAATGGGCTAAGGATAATTATCATTTTGATCTTTATGATACATCTATAGAAACTAGACTTAGAACATACTACATTCTTTAAGAAGAATATATTTTTTCCTACATTTCTCAAACAAGAAAGAGGTGATGTTTTTGGATTGTGGAGAATGTTCTTTGATGGTTCTAGAAGTAGGAATGGTTCAGGCACAGTTTTTGTTCTCATCACTCCTAACAACAATAAATTTTTCTTTGTGCATAGGTTGTAGTTTATATGATCCAACAACATAGCATAGTATGAGGCATTGGTGCATAGCCTTGTTATTACTGAAAAGAGATAGATTAAGGCATTGCATATATTTGGATACATTGAAATGGTCATCCCCCAAGTGATAAAAAAGTACATGACAAATAATAATATTTTTAAAGCTTATAAACATAGAGTTTGGGACCTCTTGGATAGATTTGATGCTCTTAATTTGTAGGTGGTGCCAATGAAGTTAAACAAATAAGTAGATCAAATGGCTACCCTTGGGTCACAATTCTTACTAGATGATGATATTTTCCAAGTAAATGTGTAACATATCAAGTTATTAATTATACCATCAGCCCCCAGACAATGAAAAAATCTTGCAAGTGTTTGAATGTGATGTGAAGATTGTGTAATTCATTCATAATGAATTTGAGTTTTCTTCAAAAATGAAATATGATTTGCATGAAAGCTATGGTGATCAAGTTATTCAGTTGAAGAAAAACAAAATTACCAAAAATATAGGTCACCTTAGAGCATATATTCGTTCTTAATGATGAGTTTAAAGGAGAAGAAAAGAACATAGAATCAAAGCAAGAAGACTGCCATCCAATCACTATTACGCATGATAGAAAGTTTCTACTTGGAAAGGTATATGTAGATGATGAAAAGGAAGCTTTTATTTCATTATATCAAATATATAATGACATATACTCATGGGATTATAAGGACCTCAAAGGATTTGATCCAAGTTTTTCTCAACACTCCACTAATCTTAATCCTAGTGTCAAACCCATCAGATACAAAAGAAAAGGTTTGTCAATCCTAGGTTAGAGCCCCTCATGATGGAGTTATCCAAACTGATTAAGGAAAAAATAAAATTTCATATCAAGTACTTTATGTTCTAGATGATAAATAGGAATGGTGAAATCAGACTTTGTGTTTATTTCAGAGACTTAAACAAGGCTTCATTAAAGGATCGTTATCTTTTTCCTTCTATGGAGTATATTTTTCCAACTATGGCAAGTGCGCAAAGTTTTCCTATTCTTGATGGTTATTCAAGAGTCAACCAGATCAAGACCAAGGAAGAGGATGGATTCAATATTGCATTTGCAACCAAATGGGGAACATATTCCTATCAAAACATTTCATTGGTTTATCATATGTAGGTGCTACTTTCCAAAAAGAAATGGACATTGCATTCAAAGGATACATCAATGAGTTCATCCTAGTTTACTTAGATGACATAATTATCTTTTCAAAGTAGAGTAAAGATCACATCAATCATCTTGAGAAATTATTTAAGAGATGTAGGTAATTTGGGGTGTCTCTTAATCCCAAGAAGTATAAATTTGTTTTCCCTCAACAAAATATTTTGGGCCGTGTTGCTTCAAAGGATGGCATTGTCATTGATCTTAAAAAAAAATTTAGCCATCTTGTCTCTCTTTACTATCTCACATGAAGCCCTTGCAGTCATTCATTTGCAAGATCAAATTTGTTGGGATATTTATTCCTAACTTTGCAGGTTTGGTTAGGCCTATCACTCTCATGCTCAAGAAGGATTTAGTCTTCAAGTGGATAGTAGAAGGAAAATAAACCATCACCAAGATCAAGCAATAAATCTCTTAGGCCCCAAAGCTTATCAAATATGATTATTCTAAGGATTTCACTTTTTTATGCATAAGGACTTGATATTAGTGTTGTTTTTCTTTTAACTCAACAAAATGACCAAGGACTGGAACATCCAATGGATTTATTCAGTCATACACTTAAGGATTGTGAATTGAAATATAGTCACATTGAAAAATAGGTCTTTTTCATCATATTGCACTAAATAAATTCAAAATTATGCTCGCCACTAATCATGTCAAAGTTCTAGTTGTACACTCTATTGTGAGAGACTTTATTATAGGAGTAGAAATTAGTGAGAAAAATGCTAGATGGGTGACCAAAATCATGGAGCATGATGTGACTATCAAATCCACAAAGTTGGTAAGAATAATAGCACTCCATGAACAACTTGTATAGATGCACAGAATGAGCAAGACACTTTGTTATTAATGGACGAAGAACCTCTACACATTGAAGTTGATAAAGATGAATATTTACCTAATGTGTGCATTTGGATTGACATTATGGTAGCATTCCTATCTTATGGTGCATATCCTCTTAGCCTAAAAAAATAAAAGAGAAGCCATCTAAGGATTCATTCCATTCCTTTTGTGCTAATTGATGGAGTTATTTTCAAAAGAAATATTGACAGTGTGCTACTAATATGTAATAATGGCACACATGTTAACAAAGTGTTAGAATAATTTCACAATGGATTATCTAGTGGAAACTTCTCTACTAAGGAAACATAAATGAATATCATAAAGGAAGGATACTTCTAGCCTACTCTTTTTAATTACATGCACAAGTGGGTTAGAAAATGTAAAGAGTGTTCCATCTTCATAAGGTAAAAGTAGTTATCTGCACTTCACCTCCATACAATATGAGTGAATCAACCATTCTCCCAATGGGGTCTTGACTTCATTAGTATGATCAACCCTCCTTCAAGAACTAGTCACAAGTGGGTTTTGACATCAATGGATTACTTTACCAGATGGACATAAGTTGTCTCACTCAAGGAAGTAATTGAATTAGTTATCCTTGAATTCCTTAAAGTCATTGTGACTATGTTTGGCATCCCTCAAACCATTATATCTGATAATGCAAAGGCCTTCCTAGGAACTAAAATTTCTAATTGGGATCTTAGGCTTGGAATATATTTCAATACTTCTTCCAACTACTACCCTCAAGGTAACGGTTTGGCAGAGTCTACTTATAAGAGCTTGATTAGAATCATGAAAAGGAAAATGGATATCAATCAAATCCATTAGCATAAAAAGGTCTCATGCACACTCAGGGCTAAAAAAATAATAGTGAAGAAGGAAATTAGCACTTCTCCTTATAAATTTATATATGGAAAGAAGCTAGGATTCCTTTATCACTTGAATCACCTTCACTAGAGCTGGGACAATAGTTGGATTTTGAGGACACATATAATAGAGAAATAAGGATGCCAGAGCTAATTGAACTTGAATAATTAAGGAACTCTACCATGATCAAATTGAAAAAACATCAAAAATCAACTAAATAGTGGTTTCATAGAAAGTCTAAAACTCAGAATTTCAAGGTGGGTGATTTGGTCCTAAAATTTGATAATAATAGAGATAAAACAAGGTGTCATTCAAATTTTGATGCACTTTGGAGTGGGCCATATATCATAAGTTCTTGTAAGTATGTTAACTCTTTTGATTTGTCTCATCCTGATGGAGATGCATTATGGATCCCAATCAATGGGATTTAACTCAATCACTTTCATTGAATTCCTTTACATTATGTACATATTATCATAGTTTCAATTCCTCTAAGTGCACCCATGCATAGTTTTTTTTGTAGAGTAGATTTCCTTTATTTTGCGTGCTCTTGTGTGTGATCTTTTGTTGTTTTTGGGATGGAATTTTCTGTGCTCATAAGTCGTGAAGGCTTCATTCAAGGTTATGCTTAAAATACCTCATGGAATCCAATAGTTCTTACACACATTCCCAATATTAAGTTCAATATACATTCTAGACAATGCTTCATTTAGATTTGGGGAGAATTCTTCAAGTTACAGATTAGATTATCATGTTTCTTAGGCTGACGTTATGCCCAATGGATGTTTCAAGGCCACTGATCTTCATCATCTAATAGGTAGATATCCCTGAAATTCTTCAAATGGTTGCCCAAAATAATTCCCCTAGTTATTTTAGAAACTTGCAATTCCATTCTGACTCTGGCATCATGTCTTCAGGGTACGCAGATAGTTGGCTTTTATCCTTGATGCATTTCCTTAATTATAGTTCTTTATGTGTAGCCTCGTGTGTTCCTCTTTTCTTCTTATCATTCCTTTCACTTTCATTTTTGCATGCTTTGTACACTTACATTCATACTTTGAACCATGGTAAATATTTTTCCCTTTCCCTCTACATGCATTCCTTTGTGCATTCATTTTTATCCTAGACGTTGTACACTCTTTTACACACACCCTTAGAATTTCCTTGCATTTTTGCAATTCATTTTTATGCCTCTTCCATGCATGTATTTTTTTCCCCAATTATATCTCATTCCCTCACACACACTCATCACTCTTTGTGTAATTATTTATGTTATGCATTTTTCATGTACACCTTCCTTTGCACTCTTTCCTTTTTCTCCAGGCATGCTCTGAGTGTGTCCATTCCCAAAACTTCCACACTTCCTTAGTCAGATATTCACACTTTCCTTACTCATTTACATACCTATCTGAATATGCACCCCATTCCCCTTATCGCCATGCGCACCGGTGGACTTATTTTGCATTCTTATGCAAATTATTTCCTCTCCCTCCAAATCCCATGCATGCACCCAAGAATTTTGTAGTCTTTATTTACACAACACCTAGCTAGGTCCATTGGCACTTCATCCAGACAAGTCTATAAGCTCACTCGAAGCACGTGCAACCTCCAAGTCTATCCTTTGTTTATTTATCAAGATGTCATACATGTGTATTCATAATCATTAATAAAAGGAAATACAACATAGCACAAAGTAATGGAAACACAAATAATAAGGAAATTATTCAACATATAGAATTATGAAAAATTATTTGAATCCCCATCAAACTATACTCGGTTCTACTAATCTTTGCAAAGTAAACATAATTGATTACATAATAGGGACGTTGATTACATCACAAGTATTGGCATGAGTGATATATTTTTTTCCATTGATGTAAAATTTGAATTCACATTAATGGCACAGGAGTATGAGTGTTTGCAAGTTGGGATATAGGTTGCTTCATAATTATTTTGAAGTTTTTTCTATTTGTTTCAAAGTTTGAACTACTTGCTTCCGAGTATGAACTGATTACTTCAGAGTATGACCAAATATTTTGAAAATTATATTATGGCATATGGTGAAGTTCAAGTAGTTTCAGAGTGATGTGGATAAGTATAAGTATATAATCGAGCATGGTTTTCCGGTGATCATCTAAGCCTAGTCTAAGTGATCAAAGGCCAAATAGAGCATGAGAGCGAGGTAAATAGGTATATGATCTCATGGAAGTATAAATAATTTTGATACATGTTTTCTCATGTGTGTTAGGTCCTTTTTAAGTTCTTAGAAGAAGATTCATGGTGTTAGTCCACTTGGTCATAGTGCAAATCAGGCATAATCCTAGTGTTTGGAATCATATTAGAGCATGATAATCATGTGCCAGTATGTGTGAGATATTTACGATAGTCATGGATGTATGTTATGTTTTTTTTTTTGTAGAGATAGTTTTCAGAGGTTTCATGTTTGGTTTCAGTGTTGGTTCAACTGGTTTTGGTCTAGAATATGTAAAACCCCAAGGCCTTGTCATGTAAGTCCTCTTGGTGGTAAAAATTCAGAACTATTTGTGTAAAATTGATTATTAGAATTTTTATTAGAGGGTGTCATAATTTTTTGGGAAAATTTTCATGTTATAAAGATGAATATTTTGCAATATATTGAGCTTAGACAAAAGTTGGGTTCTTAAGAGTGTTATTTCTAGCTTGAAATGAGAGAAATGCTCATGGTTGGCATGTGTACACTTTCAATGGGTATATGATCATTTCATTTATTTTTTATCATGGATTTAATAATATCCTAGAGTTATAATTAGGTTAAAAGAGGCCCAAACACTTATGAACAAATGCTAAGAAGGTAAACTACTTTTTGTGAGTTTAAAACCCTGGGTTGAAAGCGGTAGGATGTATCTTCATTATAAGTTCCCATAATTTATTTTTATTGCTATTATGATTATTTAAGGTTGTATATTACTTCTCCATATTTCTAGAAAGGTATGGTGGAGCATGTGGTGATGAGTGGACCCCACCTGAAAAGGCATGTTTTTGAAGAATTTTAGTTTGGGATAAAGTTGTCCAAAGGAGTTGCAAAATAAATTGACATTGTTTTCAGTATGGGAATTTTAATTTGTTTTCATGATGGTTTAAGATAATTTTTTAGCTTCTAGAGGTAAAATTGTTCCCTATTTATGAATCCTAGTCATTAGGTAGTTTTGGGGAAGTTCTATAATAGTTTCATAGATGTACTCGATTGAAGGCCTTCCACTTATAGTTGGAAAGAAATGTAAGATGTTATGAAAAATAAGATGCAGAGAGATTTCCAGTGATATATTTTTTATCTCATGGTGAATATATTTGATGGGTCATCCAACATGATTTGTGGAGAAGAATATTGTTTATTTATCAAGACAAGATTTCTCTTGCTAGAAAGAGGAGGTAGAAGAGGCATGAGATAGATTATTTGATGCTTGCTATGAGTTGGAAAGTAAATAGGGATGATTTTTTCTCCTATTGAAGGCCTTTTTAGGTCTTAAAAGTTAAAGAAATGGTGCAAACCAATTAAATTTCTAAAAATGCTTTCTGGGAAGTTTAGTTTGATGAATAGGTAATTTGGTGTGGTTTGCATGTATGGATGTTTCATGAGCTCTAGAAAGCATGGATGTGATCTACATATAAGTGTATTTCCAATGAATGGATACATGCCATTGTTGAGGTGTTATAATGTGTTCTTTAAGTTGATAGGTGAATATTGGTTCCTAAAAATAGTTGTTTGGTGAAGGATATGAGCCTTCTTAAGTGATTTATGAGGAATTTAATTAGCGTAAGCTAATTAACGACCGTTTATGATTTTTTTATGTTATATTTTACATGTGTTAGTAATTAGGTAGTTTGACTAATCATGGTTATGGTATTTTTCATTTTTTCACATCCAAGTGATGAAGTTTTGAGTTGATTTTGAGCTTGTATGGTGCATTTGGGGATGGCCGACCTATATGGGTCTATTTGATGAATGTGTATTATTTTTTTGTCATTTTTTTGAGCTTATTTTGTATATATATATATATATATATATATATATATATATATAACTTATTTCATTTTTGTGAGTTGAGAAGGGTATAAAGTGAGTTTTTTAGTTCAAATTTAAAATAGCCGAGTGAGAGGGTAAACATGTGACCAAAAGGAGAGTTTGAAATGGGTATGAAGGCATCATTTTAGAGATGATGAAGTGCGTGAATGGACAAGTAATGTCAAATATATTGTGTGTAAGATGTTGAGATCAAATCAGGTTATGTTTTTCCAAGATTGAGTGAGTTAGGAGGTGTGTTTTAAGAAGGGTTTGAAGTAATTTGGAGGTGAATCTAGTGAACACCATCATCTAATTTTTTACATTATATATTCAGGGATCTTATTATAAAAATCTTATGTGATGATTCATATTCATGCAAGTCTCTTGTTGTGAGTAATATCAACAAGGTTATATGGGTTGGTGCTCTTTATGGGTTTGGTGCCTCACTCTTGTGATGTTTAATATTCACTTGATTCTTTTTTATGTGTAATATCATAGATATTTTCAATGGTTTTTCTTCCCCTTGAGGTTTTCCCACTTATATATTATGTAATGGTGTTCTCTCTCATGGATGTGGTTAATTGAATGAATGGTGTATGTGCACACATTAATGGTTGAATGGTTAATGTTTTAAAAAATACAATTTGAAATGATTAAAGGTTTTAAAGGACTGATTCACCCCCTATTAGACCATTCTTCTTTTAAAATTGGTATCAAAGAAGGTCCTTTTGGATAAGTTTGATCACTTGAAAGGAGATCCTTTGAAGCACAAAAATGGAGAGACAACATAGTGGCTCTTCTTCCAACAAGGCACCATTTTTTGATGAAGTGAACTATGATTTTTAGAGTCTAAGGATGAGAACTCATATCATGTCTTTAGGGTTTGATATTTTTAAATCCATGGAGGATGGTTACACTTCTCCTCCTACTCCGCCAATAATTACTACAGACAAGAAGTTGTGTAGTGATAATTTAAGGGCTATGAATGCTATCATGTGTGGTCTAGGTGAATATGAGATTGTGAAGGTGATGCATTACAAATCATAAAAAGTAATGTGGGAGAAAATTTAGGTCTTATATGAAGGATATTCCAAGGTAAGGATTACTAAGCTTCAGAATTTCAGAAATCAGTTTGAAGGGCTAAAAATGAGTGATTATGAGCCTATTGCTACATTTTTCTTAGGGATGAAAAGATTGTAAACACCATGAAATTTTTAGGTGAAGAAGTGAAGGAGGAAGTTGTAATTAAATTTTTTTTGAGCTCTCTTACTCCTAGATTTGATTCTAAAGTATCTTCTATTGAGAAATCCAAGGATTTGACTCTCTTTAAAATGGATGAGTTGTATGGAAACCTAACTACATATGAGATAAGAATTCAGAATGATAAACCTGTCAAGAAGGATATATCTTTCAAGGTTGAAAATAATACAAAGAACAAGAATAATAAGAATTATTATGCCTCTCATGAGATGGATTATATTGATTTTGATGATGAATAACTCTTTTCAATGCTAGTTATAAGATTGAAGGTTGTCTCTAAAAACTATAAAGGTAAGATTCCTTATAAATGTTTCAATTTTAGTAAATTAGGTCATTTTTCTAACAAGTGTTCTCATAAGCTCAAGAAGGAAGATCACTATGAACATGAGTGATGATGAAGATCATGGAAAATAATTATCACAAGTATTTGTAAAGCAAAGAATATCTTTAAGAATTTTGATATACAATAAAGAAGAGGATTACTCATCTAAAGAAAGTAGTTGTGATAGTGGTGTTTTAGATTCTAAATCTTAATCATGATCATGGAGGTATAGATGATTATTCATGAAAAATATGTTGTTAACTCTATAAGTAATAGTCCTATCATTTTTGGTGACTCCATACATTCTGAAGATGAAGAAGAAGATGATGTTGAATATGAACTAAATTGCATCCAAACTAAGTTAATGAATTCTAAAAATAATAACAAGAAGTTGAGATCTCAAGTCAAAGGATATGAAGATAAGATTCATGATCTATAAAAGAAACATTGGTCTGAAACAAGCAAGCTAAATGAGATAATGAGGATGCTAGAAGAAAGGGTAAAGTTTCTAGTCATAATTTTGTAAGAAAAAGAGAGGTAAGTGCACAAAATTTGAAGAGGATATATAAGGGATGAATGATTAGAGGTTAGTAAGAAGGATAAATCCTTTCAGAATTTTGAGAAAAGAACCCAGGATCTTGATGACCTTCTTGGCAAATAAAAATATGCAAGTGACAGAGAGGTTTTTGGATTCAATGATAACTCCAAGGGAAAATAAGTGATGAAATAAGATAAGGTATCAAGAAAATAGGTTAAAGAATCAATATTCAAATAAAGAAAGAAAGAAAACTTCACCAAAGACAATGTGAAGACAAAAGCCCAGTTAGGTAGCACAATGCTTCAAGGTATGAGAGATCATTTAATGGTTATTGTTTCACTTATAATGGTTTTGGTCATAGGGCTAAGGAGTGTAAGAGGTATGCTAGAGATGATCACCCTTGGAGGGATAGTAGGAGTGAGAAAACAAATAGTGTGGTGTGCTACAACTATCATGAGAGAGGTCATGTTGTTGGATAATGTTTGAATGAATCATCAAGTATGAATTGGAATATTGAAGGCTACAAAGGGAAGGAGTAGATTTGTATGTTTCAATTGTAATAGGTTTAGACATGTTTCTAGGAACTCTTATGGACCTTATAGGGAAATAAGGATATTTCAAGGTTCTCATACAAATGCTAGAAGGAAAAAAAAATTCATGGGAACCAAGACCAATCAATCAAAGTACATCAAGAATTTATATGAATGTAATTCAAGGTGTGTCTCAGAGTACTAATCATAAACAAGATGGAAAAGGTGATGTCTAGGTATCTAAGAAAACATGGGACCTCTTTAGGTCACTCTTATAGATTGATCATGAAATGATATTCTTCTACTAGGCTTCTTAGAGGTATGCTAATCCATTGAAGTGTTGAGAAGAGGGGGAGATAGTTTATTGAAGTATATAAATGTCATGAGGAAAAAGTATGTCATCAAGCTTTCAAGGAATGTCTTGTTGTATTGTGTGTTTGTTCAAGTAATAAAAAAAATTATTCATTAGTCAAGAAGTATTTATAAAGGTGTATAGTCAAGTTCTCAAGTTTTTCATGTCTTTTAGTCTGTGGTTGTCACGATATGGAGTAATGATATATGAAGCCTTATTCTGATCTCTCAAGCCATGGTTGTAAGTTGCACTTGATAATCCCATATATGTCTCTAATTCTGTAAAATTATGTTGAGTATTAAGAATCCATGTGCCCTGAGTTGATGTTAAAATGGTGTTAATCAAGATTGGCATAGTGTTATTGTACTAGGTATTCAAGTATGATGCATCATGGAGTTTTGGTATAGGAGAGTAAGGTAAAATACTAAGTCAAGTTGTATTAAGCACCTCATGTTTTCAAGGAGTTGTTTCATGATTTTATCAATCTAGTATTATCAAGTTTTGATATTTGTATCCAAGTTATGGATAGGTTCTCTTTCAATGACATCAAAATATATAAAGATGTGCTACCTATCATATTGTTTCCCTGTTGGTTGTTTATTCAAAGGAGGAACTGTACAAGCTCTTAAAGGTGTAATCATGATTATTCTATATGATCAAATCACTTAGAAGAACACTCAAAACTGTAGGGTTTCATATTGATCCATGAGACATGAAGATAAGTTGAAGAAGGTCATTTTTTATCCCTATATGATGCATACTCCTGGGGGATCAGATTTCATGTGTCTCTAGAAGTTTTTATCTGAGATTTTTCCAAGAAGGTTGACAATTTTGGTGAATGGAGATATACTTAAGGTATACAAATGATGATCAGGATGCATAGTAAAGTGAAACAAATGTGATGTTTTTGTGTTAATGTTGTGAATCTGTTACATTTTTGTTGAGTTATTATTTTATTTGTGCTGGTATGAAGTGAAGATGGTTGAGATTTCCTAGAAGGTGTTTTTACTCTCTAAATATTCAAAGGTATGAGTAAATTACACAAGGATTGGAAGAAACTCATAGTTGTTTCAAGGTTGACAAGTTTCAAGAATATTCAAGGTATGAATTAGGTCAAAATAGAGGTATGTTTTCACTATATGATTCATCATGACAAAGGTGTATTTAGTATAATCATGTTATTTCTCAGTGGGTTGATCATTGACAATAAGGTCCTTGTATCAAGTGTATAGAAGTCTAAGTCTGGTTTAAGTGTGCAAATGTTAAAATATGAGTATAGTTAATAATTTTGTGATATAGTGACCTCTGAGCCATGATAGAAGGTTATAGTCTATGAAGAGGAATTGTGATGACTTGATTACACCAATTCTAGATGGTGTAATGACATTCTCCAGGACTGTGAAAGTTTTCCAAGGCAAGGGGATCGAGTTTAGTTCCAATCAAGAGAAAAAGGGTGTTGTAGGCTATGTTTGTGCTACATTGATGAGCTACAGGGTTGTCAAGTTATCTTGGAGCAAGGGGAGTTGGTTATGACTCTTAGTGTGAAAATTTACTAAAATTCAGGTAAGGTAGATTTGTTGATGAATGAAGTTTTTCTTCAAAACAGAGTTAGTCAAGTAATTCAAGAGGGCATAGTAGTTGGTTATCAGACCATAATGGTGTGTTATAGGTTTTAAAGGTCTCCAAGACATGAGAAGTTTTCCTTAGCCTTAAATTAGGTATGGAAGGTGTTAAGAAGGTTTGTTTACCTATATTGGGAATGTTTGTGGATCTACTTCAAAGGTAAAGGAGCTTTTGACTCAAGAAAGTTATAAAAGCATAATAGCATGTAATAAAGATTTAAATTACTGAAGAAGTGCTTCAAGGAAGTAGTGATTTTCTTGATCCATTCCCATGGAAAATAAGCAAGGTATGTAAGCCAGTATTTGCATCTAAAGTTAGAAGTAGATGGTATAAACCCAAGGGGAGCTATAAGGTGTTGATTCATGAGAGCTTCTAGACCATGAAGAAGTTTGAAAAAAATGAATTGAAGGCTTGCATTAGAGATTTCAGCCCTAAAGGTGGTTGGAAATATATATATGATAGAAAGAAGCAAGGTTAAATACTTTATCAATATAGATGGATCAAGAAGAAGGTAAGAGTGGGTTTCTCATGTTGATTCGTTCTCAAAATTATTTTTGGAATGATTGTATTCTTTTTTTCCAGTGGGAGCTACAGTGTCTCCATGATGTAAAAGAAGTCAAAACAAATTATAAATAAGAAAAAATAGGTCTATATGAAATATTGAAGACTTTGGTTGATGTTTCTAATAAAATGGTGATCATAAGAGGCTGAGAAATATGGAGATAAGGTCCTCAGGTATGTGCTTTTTCATTAATGTAAAAAATGGGGAGAACAACTAGGTTGTTTTTCATCAAGGAAAAGGGGGGAGATTTTTAGCATGAGTGAGTTAGTGTTGTCATTGATGTATAAGGTGAATGCAAATTAATGAAAAATGAGTATGAGTGTTTAAAAATTGGGATACATGTGGTTTCAGAGTTAGTTCGAATTTTGTTCTATTTTCTTTGGAGTATGAACTTATTGCTTTGGATTCTGAACTAATTGCTTCGAAGTATGACCAAATATTTTTTAAATGTTATTATGACATGTGGTGAAGGTAAAGCAGTTACAGAGTGAGGTGGAGAAGTGCAGATGATCATCTAGACCCAGTCTAGGTGCTTGAAGGCTAAATAGAACATGATAGTGAGGTGCAGAGGTATATGAGCTCATGGAAGCATACAAAAGATTAATGGTGTTATTCCACTTGGTCATACTACAAACTAGTCCTAATCCTAGTGTTTGGAAGCCTATTGGAGCATGATAATCATGTGTAGGTATGTGTGAGATATTAAAGACATTCATGGAGGTATTTTATGTTGTTTCTATTATGTAGATATAGTTTACAGATGTTTCATGTTTGGTTTCAATGTTCGTTCAGCTAGTTTTGGTCTAGAATATGAAAAACCCCCTAGGCCTTGTCATGCAAGTCCTAGTTGTGATGAAGATATAGATATATTTGTGGAAAATTTATGATTGGAGATGTTAGCATAGGGTGTCATAATTTTTTGGGAAAATTTTTAGGTTTTCATTATGAATATTTTTCAAGGAATTGAGCTTAGACCAAAACAGGGTTCTTAAGAGTGTTATTTCCATCTCGAAGTGAGAGAAATTCTCATGGTTGGAATGTGTAGTTTTTTCATTGGTATATTATCCTATCACGGATGTTTTAGCATGGAGTTAAGAAGATCCCAGAGTTAGAATGAGGCTAAATGAGGCCCAAACATTTATGAACGAATGATAAGAAGGTAACCTGCTTTTTGTGAGTTTGACACCCTAGGTTGAAAGTGGCAGGATATATCTTCATTTTAAGTACCCAGAATTTGAGCTTAGGTGTTCTTAATAGTGTTTTTATGGGAAAAATTTTAGGGTGCTTGGAAGGTTTTTATTATTATTAGATGGTTGTTATACTCATCCATTTATTTCTAGAATTGCATTTTTATGGTTTGGTATGGTAAATAGATCTTCATCTGGTTCATCATAATTTGATTAGTTTGCTATTATGATTATGAGTGGACCCCACCTGATGAAAGGCATGTTTCTGAATAAGTTATGTTGGGACAAAGTTGTCCAAAAGAGTTGAAAAATAAATTGACAATTTTTAGTATGGTAATTTTAATTGATTTTCGTGATGTTTTAAGATCATGGTGTATCTTCTAGAGGGAAAAGTATTCCCTCTTTATGAATACTGGTCATTAGGCAGTTTTTGGGTAGTTCTAGAGTAGTTTCAGAGATGTACTTGGTTGAAGGCATTCCACTTGGAGTTGGAAGGAAATGTAAGATGTTATGAAAATATGATTTAGATATATTTATATTGATATATTTTTTTCTCATAGTGATGATATTTGATGGGTTATCTAGCATGATTTATGGATAAGAATATTGTTTGTTTCTCATGACAAGATTTCCCTTGCTAGAAGATGGAGGTAGAAGAGGAATGAGATGGATTAGTTCATGTTTAATATCAGTTGGAAAGTAAAGAGATAAAAAAAAAATCCTAGGGAAGGAATTTTGAGGTCTTGAAAGTGAAAACAAGGTGCAAACAAGTGAATTTTCTAAAACTTCTTTATGGGCAATTCATTTTGGTGAAGAGGAAAGTTGGTTTGGTTTTCATGTATGGATGTTTCATGAGCTCTAACAAGCATGGATGTGATATAAGATTATTGGATTCCAAATGAGTTGTTGCACACCATATTTTAGGTGTTCTATTATGTGCTTGAATCCCATAAGTGAAGACTGGTTCCTGGAAATAGTTGTTTGGTGAAGGATATGATCCTTCTTGACTGAGTTATGAATAATTTGATTAGTGTAAGCTAATTAACAACCATGGATGATGTTTATATGTCATATTTTATATTTATGAGCAATTAGGGAGCTTGAATAATCATGGTTATGGTGTTTGTGGTTTTTTCTAATCCACGTGATGTAGTTTTGAGTTTATTTTGAGTTTGTATGGTGCATTTGGGCATGTCCAACCTATATGGGTCCATTTGATGAATGTTTATGAGTTTTTTGTTATGTTTTTAAGTTCTTTTGTTTGAGATATTGATTAAGAACTGAATTGTTTCGTGTTTTTGAGTTGATAAGGGTATAAAGTGATTTTTTATTTAAAATTTAAACTAGCCAAGTGAGAGGGAAAAAGTGTGACGCAAGGGAGAGTGTGAAACAGGTATGAAAGCATCATTTAAAAGTTGAGGAAGTGTGTGAATGGATGAGAAATCTTAGACAACTTGTGTGCAGGAGGTTGAGATTAAATCGGGTCATTTTTTTCAAAGATTTATTGGGTTAGAAGGAGGTGTGTTTGAAGAAGGGTTTGAAGGAATTTGGAGCTGAATTCAGCTATCACCATCAGCTGATTTTTTGTAGCATATACTCAGTGATATTCTTATAAAAAAATTGTGTGATGATTCATATTCGTGTTAGTTTCTTTTCGTGAGTAATATCAATAATGTTTTAGGGGTTAGTGCTCCTTATGGGTTTGGTGCCTCACTAAAGAAATCTCTTGTGATGTGTAATATTCACTTGATTATTTGTTGTATGTATTATGAGCAAAGTTTTCAATGGGTTTTCCATTTCCCACTTATATTTTGTGTTATGGTGTTCAATATCATGGATGTAGTTAATTACATGAATGTTATATGTGCACACATTAATGGTTGAATGGTTTATGTTTTAAGAAAGATAATTTAAATTAATGAAAGGTTTTAAAGGATTGATTCACCCACCTCATTCCATTATGCTTCCAACAACAACCACTTACACTCATGCACTAGACCATGTGTGCATACCAATATTAGCTATATACTCCAAAAGATATTACTCAAGCAAAACTTAGAAATTCTCAACTCTCTCCACTCTCTCTTATACAAGGACATGTCACCCATATATATTCATAGTGTGGACTTACCCTCTACCGCCTATATGCAACTCCTAATAATATGTGTTCTATAATAATAACCTGCATGATTTTCTAGCTCTTATTTACAATAGAGAAAAGCTATAAATAGATTTCCTTTAATCATTCTCTTATTCCTATATTTATCCCATTTCTATGTGTTGCCCTTGTCTTTATCTACATGTGCTTTGTTTCATTAATAGATCTTTATTTTTAGCTAAGTCACCTTGATTTTTTCTATTTTTAGCTAAGTCTAGAAAATTGGCTAATTCCTCAGTGTATTACATGTGGGCATGCAAGCCCATGTGCGTTGGCCTATTCATTGCTAATGCACGCACCTCTATGCACTGTTTTGTCCCATTTTATTTTCATGTGCACACTTTCGTGTGTCCTCCAAACCTATGTAAACCTTTTTATACTCTGTGTGAAATTTCCAACCATTGCACATGGATAGTAATTTGGACAAATTCTATGACCAACATTACCCCACACTAGGAGTATTTTCCATCCTTGGTAATATAAAATAATATTCCTCCAAGAATGAATAAATTAATGGTGGAATCAAATAACAAATAATATGAATCAAATAATGTAAGTATGTATCAGCACGTATATCAATAATCTTACCTACTTTGGTGGAATAAGTTAGAACTATTCCTTGTTCAAAATAACTTATAACTCCTTCCAACTCTATAAATCCTTTGTAGCATTACCAGGTGTGGCCTCTACAATAGAAGGTACTTATGCAGGAGTTAATTCATCTATCTTATGCTTGAGCTCCTTAAATATCACACCAAGGTCTGAGCCACACCTTCTAATGCATCCATCATTTATGTGACCAAAGGCAAGATCTCCTTGAGCCTTACCCCAAGTGTGTCCTTTATGGCCTTAATCAAGCCTCTTTTCTCCATGATCTTGGCCATTACCTTTTCACTCTCAACCATATTATTCTTCATGTTGTCTTGTATTTTTCATTAATTTTTACTCCTCATTAGCAGTGTGCGTGCTCAAAATTGGGTCAAAATATTGGCAGTGATCAAGCACAAATTCTTCCTTCTGTGCGGCTTCTTTGACTTTTGCTACTAATACTTCAGACTCTGCAATGTGGTTTTCCAACTATTCTTTATTTATATTCTCCTATGCAACTTACTTCTTTGAAGTCAGCCACGGTCCATAATTTTTCTCGTGCAGCAACATCCGGACCAAGTCTTCTAAGTAATGTAACTTTGTAGGGTACTCATCTTAGGTGTTATCAAATAATTCTGGGCACACGATTGTGATACCTTTTACTATTTTTTATGCCTTTTTTGATGCCACATACATTTAGTCCCTTTCTTCTTTCAAAACTTTGTTTAAACCTCTTAATCTTCTTTTCTTTGCATTTTATGTCCTCTCACATCCTTTTAATGGTGGATCTTTATGAAAAAACCTTAATCCCACTTCCACAACAATTTTTTTAAGTGCATTTCACACTTGTTCATTTCTTAATGATTGGGAGTTGACAATGGGAAAATTTTCCCTTGGAAAATAATTTAATCATGTCTTAGAGATTGATTCCCTATTCACCTCAAACTTCAGCTCTTCCATATGCACTTGATAGCTCCAGGAGATTATTTTCCATGTGCATGGTAGGGCTTCATTATTATCAAACATTTCCCAATAGAATAAATCATTTTTGGGTACTGAATTTTAGTATCTATCCCTTACCACCTTCAAATGGTCATCAATGTATTGCATCTAGGGGCATTTTTGAGGTTACCTTTGCATTCTCCCCTTCGTGTGTTATTTCTTTGGCGCCTCCTGTGTAATATTAAATTGCACACCACTTGTTTCTCCTATGCCTTCACCCTCCCTAGTGCCTTCATCACCATATTTATTATCCTCCTCCTCACACTCAACCTCATTCTCTTCCTCACACTCCTATTGTCTCCTACAATAACTACATTTTCCTTTCTTGGCTCATCATCACCTTCTTCCTCTTCTCCATCCCCCCTTGGCTCGTCTTCATTACATGCATCACTCACTTATTCATCACTTTCATCCAAGTTATAGATGACCGGGAGCTCCTTCTCTTGCACCACCTCTTCTTCATCTAATTCCCCTTCATCTTCTTTACTAGAAATCACCCTTGTCTTATTCTTCTTTTTACTTGTCTTCTTATTCATTGAACTTGGTTTTGTTGGTATGACTATAGGTGACTTCTTGGGTGCCTCATAAGTACTTGCACCTTTACTCTGCCCTCTGCACTCCTGCTTTATATTTTTTCTTTGGATTTGGTCTAGCATGGTGTTTTCTTCCTCCTCATTCACTTCATCTTTTTCCTCATCCTCTTCTTGAGGAGGATTCTCCTTGTGCCTCCTATTTTTCATTCCTATAGTTTTTTTCCTTTGTGAGGGCTCCATGAGATGAAGACCTCATTCATTTAGGTACTTTTCTTCCTTCCATTTGGGCCTGGGATAGATGAATATCTAAAATTATTGCTTTCCCACTACAATAGTCATGGAACTCAGTTCCATGTTATCATACTCTATTGTCTCCACATATTTTGATCTTGAAGGATAAAAAAGGCTTGGCACAACATATGATAATTTGATTCAGCATTATCTACATCAAATTTTAGCTTGTGCTCTTATTTAATCTAGTTCACAGTTCTCTGGAAATATTTTTCTATGAAGGAAAAGGGTAAATTAAACCACGGAACACATTCTCCATTGCTAATATTAAACTTTCTAAGGTAGAAGTGTTGGTGTACCGACAGTTCTTACTTTTCATCAAGCAATTATGGAAATTCCCTGGGCATGCATCATTCATTTATAAATGACTCACGCATTCATTTGTACCATTTTTTAATGCATGGTTTATAGAGGTTTATACTTCTCCATCACATGTAAATGCTACAAAATTATTTGTGTGTTAACTTTTATCTACTAGATTTATCCACATTTTATCATTTGATCCATCTGGTATCCTGATCTCCCAAATGAAAATTAACAACACAATTATTCCCTAGGTTATCTTCTCTCCTTTACCTAAATGGACCCTTAATTCTTCAACTATCCCCTTAGAAATGTAAATCATAATTTTATAAATGGTATTCACTTGTGACCATCTCTCAGATGCACCCAATTTACATCTTACAAGGTGCATTGAAAATCTTGTGCCCGGTTCAGTGATGCTTGTGATAACAAATGCATGATTTCCCCATTGATATTTACAACTCTTTGAGCTCTTCAAAACCTTCACCTATCATCTCCTACGTGAGAACATGCTTATTACAAAAAAACACACAAAAACAAAAATGAAAATCTATACTAAGCTGAAATACTACCTTATTACAAACACAAAAGAAGCTTATTTATAGTAGGCATTCAGCCTACTCCCATTGAAGTAGCTAGGAAATAGAGTTCCATCCATCTCCTATAATTTACATGTTTCTGATTCCAGTATCTTAGAGACTACAAAGGGTCCCAACCAATGAACTTTCAACTTCCCAGGATGGCATGCAAACTTGGATTCATATAAGAGCACCATCATTCCCATAAGAAAAGGAATTTTTCTTGATATGCCTATCATGCCAAGAATTTTGTCTTTCCTTCTCTGTCTTATAATTGCAATGCACAATGGTACGGATCTCATCCAATTACATCAATATATCAATATGATCATCAACTTCATGTTCATCATCTAATCCTCCTACATGTGTAATGCATAAAGATGGTAACAAAAATTCAACAAGTAAAATATCCTTTGCGCCAAACACCAACTAAAAGGGTATGGCCTTATTCAACCTTTTATAAGTTATCATGTATTCCCAAAGCACTTATGATACCTTGTCATCAAAATATTTCCTTCCAACATCACATATATTTGTCAAGGTCTGTCCCAAAATCTTGTTGAAAGCTTCAGCAGCTTCCACTGGCTTTTAGGGTGATAGGGGTAGTCTTATAATGTAGCACAATAAACTCTACGAATATGTATAATGGTATCATTAATAAAATAAGTCCCTCTATCACTTGTAATAATCAATGAACATCCATCCTAACTTATAATATTATCTAATAGAAATATGGCTATTTGGTGAAATCCTTTGTAGGTGTAGCCTCTTCCCACCTTGTCAATTGATTTTTGTATGTAATGATATAGCACACCCTTTTCCTTCTCAAATGTGGTGCAATATGTCCTACAAAATCAATTTCTCAATTTTAAAAGGCTCCGTGCTTGCTATGGGGCACAGTGGAATATCATCTCTAGTTTCAAGATTTCCTATCCTCTGATAATGGTCACAAGATTTAACAAATGCCTTCATTTCCTTATACAATGTTTCCTACCCTAAGATAGTTAGTAATATCTTACACTTTATGGAATCTCCTTCATAGTGTCCTCAAGTTATCCATCTATGAGCTTCTTCAATGATAACATCACAGTCATGCTCTAGAACACATCTGCACAAAGATGTCATATCTATCTATCTTATTAAATTCTCCTTCAATAAACTGATACGGTGTCATTTAAATGGAAATTTTCTTCTTTTCCAAAGTATTCATACCTTCCAATGCAGAGAACAATGCACAAGAATAATACAGTGTATTTCAAGTCTGTTGGTTCATGGTTGAGTGTGAACAACTATGCATCTAACATTGTATCTTCTATGTTTTATGCTTCCTCTCTTGAGTTGATCCTTGATAATTAATCAGGTTCAAAGTTTCTCTTACCAGGATTCATTATGATGGTGAAGTCAAATTCCTTAAAAAGAAGGATCCAACACTAGATGCGCCCTTGTAAGATTTATTTATTGAAAAAGTGCTTTAACACCATATTATATGTATAGAAGATGAATGGTTTGACCAATAAGTAATTTCTAAACATGTGAAGTATGTCAATCATTAAAAAATCCTTGTGCTTTGTAGTTGTGTAATTTTTTTTATCTGGTGTCATCTTTTTTATTACAAATCATATGGGATTATCCACATTTCCCTCTCCTTTCTACACTAATATTACGCCAATGTCCATGCTAGATACATCCATATAAATTAAAAGGTTTTTTCCATGGAGGGAAGAGAAAAATAGGTGTGGTGGTGAGCTTCATCTTCAAGGTCTCAAATGCATGTTATTTCACATCATACCCAATAAAACTTACCTTTTACCTTTAACAATTCATCGAGGGGCATAGAAATCTTGGCATAACCTTTAGTGAACTTACTATGATAACCAATGTGCCCCAAAAACATGTACACCTCTCTCTAATGTTTTGGTTCTTTCAGTCACAAAATAAATGCAATCTTAGTTAGGTTGCCCAACAATCCTTCCTTGCAAATGATATGTCCAAGTAAAATACTAAAGGGAGTTGCAAAAATGCATTTCTTGATGTTTAGGGAGATGTTAAGTTTCCTATATCTTTCAAACATCAACCTCAAGTTGTCACAATGATATTTCACCAGACCATACATATACTATTCATCCAATTACACCTATAATAACTTGTGAATAAAATATTGGGAAGGCTTGAACAAATATACGCGAGAATAGTTTTGGCACATTTTTCAATCCAAAGGGCATGATGCCATATGAAAAACTTCCCCACTCAATTGTGAAGGTTGTATTTTCTTGATCTTTACGTGCAATGCGTACCTGATGGTACCATGAGACTCCATTTGTAAATGAATAGATCTCACGCCCTGTAATACCTTCCAAGATCTCTTCAGTTAAAGGAGTAGGAAAAGGTTCTATGACACATGAATCATTAAGTACCCTATAGTCCACACAAATCCATATCCATCCATCCTTATTTATACTAATCAACATGAGGTTGATCCCATTCATATTCCTCAATAGGCTCAATGATGCATGACTTGAGCATTTTTTCAATCTCTTCTTTTACCTTTATGTGTAGGTTCAGATTCATCCTATCAGGCCTCTTCTGAAATCGATGCATACCATATTTAAGCTTGATTCTCATATCCCTCAAATATGGATGTACACCCTTTAATTCATGATATTCCCTAAGAAACAAAATCTTTAAATTCATACAGAAGCTAAATAATCTTTGTAACTTCCAATTCAAACTAGTTATCTCTAATAATAACTTCCTTAGGTGCATCTTTAGTCCCAATGTTCACCTTTTTAGTCTTCAAGGGCACATGGTATATGCACCTCTTCTTGTCTATAGATTATATAAGCTCATGTGTACCCTTTGTATGCCTAATATCTAAATATTTAACTTCCTTTTCATCTTTGAGGAAAAAAACCATACCCTTCTCTTTTTCCTTCCAAGTGAGCCCCAATTGTATTGATTATGTTTTTACTAGGTCCTCACACACCTCAATATTAGTTTCACCAAATAACTAGATCATGAGTTTTCTTAGCCTTCGCACTATCCCCCAACAGGATTCCTTTCATATTTTAAAGGATTCATGAATTGGAAGCATAGTGGAAAAATAATAAAAAGTGTGAACTTTTGGAAGCATGATAGAATAAGAGGGTGGGTGAATCAGTCCTTCAAAATCCTTATCCGATTCAAATTAACCCACATAAACAATTTACTATTCATCCATGCATTAATGTGATATTAACAACATATAACAACCATTCACAAGAGAATAATCATGAAGAGTACACAAGAACACAAGATTTAAGTGGGAAACCCTCAAGGGGAGAAACCCATGGAAACTTTTTGATTATATTATACAAACCAAAATATTGTCATGAATATGACACATCACACAAGATTTGTTTAGTGAGGCATCAACCCCATTTCACAAGGAGCATCAACCCCTAGAAAACCCTTATTCTTATTACTCACAAAAAAAGTACTCATCTGAATATTATTCATCACACAAGTTTTGAATAGAATACCACTGAATATATACTGACCACCACACAAATTTTATAGTGATGACAAAATTTCAGCTCATACACCTTCAAAAAATCTTAAAACACACCTTCTCATACTGTTTCTCAAACTTGCTCAAACATTGGACTCATTTGGATACACATTACCCTTGTATAGTAGCTATCTTCATTACTCTTTAGACACTGAAACACTCTCTCAGATCATTCTTGATTCCCTCATATCACTATTTCACTCTCTCACCTAGCTCGTACTTTTTCCCTCTCTGCAACACACTAGTTCATAAATGACCAAATTACATCGCCACCTTAAATACATTACTCATGATTACAAAAACTATAACAAGATCAGCCATGACCACTTAGAGGTAGGTCTTACCAGATTTTTACAAGAACATAATTATAACCTCATATCAATCAACATGAATCATTCCCATATGGGTCGGAAATGAACCAAGAAATATAGCAAGCTCTCATTAGTCCAAAAAGACCAAAAACTCCATCACTGAGAACACCAAGACATCCAAAAACACTCTACTCGAGATATGTAATGCCTCAAAATTATTCACAAATTTCAAAAACAATCTATCAACATTATCCATCAACTCATAAGACACTGCATCATCCATTCTTCTCACTTCACCACCTAGTAGAACTGTTTCTTACTCAAATTTGGCACTTTCAAGAACCAGTATTCATCAATGGAGTCCAAGATCACACCAAAACAAATAAAATATTCCATGTAAAAATTTATTGTAAACTTATAAATTGTACATGTATATAAACTTCTAATCGTGTTAGACCTCATGAAACAGGAAACAAAGGAAAGGGAGCAACTTCGCCTCTTCAGCAAATTAAACTTCCTAGGAACCATTTTTGGAGATGAGACATTCATGCACCATTTCTATCACTTTATACACATATAAATTCATTCCCTAGGGAAAAAATTTCATCCCTATTAACTCTCCAATAGATATCCATTATCAACTAATCTAATATATTGTTCTTTCATATCAATCTTGAGACCAAACCTTTATTGTCCTAAACTAGTCAAACTAGGTCAACTTATGACCTCAACCATGCCACCTCAAATCACTACCAGAGCTCAACCAAAACATGAAACACATCACATGGGATGTGAAAAAAACCTTCAAATCCATAAATCTTCATCACAAATTCCATAAGTTCTCAATAACTTATATTCTCCAAGACTACTAAACTGCCCTTCTAGGCCCAAGAACCAGTCAACTTATTTTGACATGTATGTAATAAAATTACCTCACCAAGATTTGAAATCACTCCAAAAATATATCCTAGCTCCCATATATCTTATAACACTAAATTATTTCATACTGTCTAATGGAAAACTTGAGAGTAAAACCTTCTTTCTTGAAAACAAGATCTTTTGAGTGGGTATCCACTAAGTGCCATGACCTGAAATCATCACCATCTAAAAGATGGTAGAGTATTATCCATCATCCAATAATCACATTATATGATCCAATCCATTATGTTCAAAACAATAAATATTTCCTCCATCACTATTAAACTAGGGTTTATGAAGGGTTTTGACCTTCTTAACAATCGTTCATAAAGAATAAACCCTCATTTAATCTTATTCCAACTCTGAGACCTTCTCAGCTCCATGATACATCATCCTTGAATGGATCATGTTCCCATGAAAATTTTACACATGTAATTCAAATATATTTATCTCATATCGATATGGAAAACAAGCTTTCTAGAACCTTGTTTTCTCAAAACACCATATCTTTCAAAATTCTCATCATGCAACCCTGAAATTTTTCTCACACCTATAAGACACCTCTATGCGATCATCTCCAATCATCATGTTATTATAAATAGTTTTTCATCTTCTCAACCACTAGTACTTGCATGACTAGACCTTGGGGTTGGCCTAGTTCAACTCATAACCAAGTGTTCTAACACAATAACCATGCATAAAACCACTAAAAACTACATTTACATGTTGAATATAATATTAAAAAACTTCTTGAGAGTTTTCAATATCTCACACACTTCTTCAAGTGACTATCATACTTTAATAGGCTACCAAACACTAATATTAGGTCTAGTTTAGACCTATATTAAGTAGGGAAAACACCATACCTCTATTTCTAAGATCTCCAAAAGGACCTAGCACACTTGGGACAACATGTCTCACACCTCTGTATACCCTCATGGGATCACATAGCTCTATAACTAATGACTATGCCTCATTAGGGCCTCTAAACACCTAGACTAAGTCTAGATGAGCACCTATAACTATGTCCTCAACCTATACCTGCACTCTGAGGCTCACATGATTGTCTCAACACTCTCCAATCATGTTCTCTATGCCTCTTCCAAGCTCCTTAATCCATCATGCTCTATTATCTAAGCTAACTAGGTCACCTGATTATGCCTACTAGGACAAGCCATTCTCATTATTTCCACTCTTGTAACCAAGCTACATCTTTATTTCATATTAAAGCATCATATAAATCATCTTCTATGACTCCTAGGTCATACCTATTTGTCATTAATGATATTTTACATCAGTGATAACCATCTAATTTACATCATGCCAATAATCTCCCCATTTGTCATTGATTGAAAACAACCTAGTTCTTCTCCCCCTTTTACATTGATCACAAATTACATACCTAATCACACATTCTTTATCTTCCTTAAAATTATTTCAAGCACCTCTTGGTTGGAAATATCAACCAAACTCATCATTTGATCACATGGTCATGTTTTCTTGTTCTTTGACTCTATTTTTGGATTTCTCATGTTATTGTAGAATTCCCTAAGTAGACGTGCATCATATCATACTCATGTCATTAATCATTATGTGTTTGAAACATCCTACAACATCATTCTTACCTCCTTATTCACCTATCTTATTTGATATATACTCAAAGTAATCCTTAACTCTTTCATGAACTAGTTGCAAACAACTTTTAAGGTTGAGATCCCTAAACAACTTCTTCAGACCAAAAGGAACAAACTTATGATAGCTACAGAATTCCATACACAACATGAAATACCTCTTTATAGATCTCCCTGGGTTCATACCATCTCAATCCAACCGAAAATTCAAAAATAAAATCTCATACCTTGCTTTTATGCCATAAATATGGATTAGAACATTCATCACAACCTTGAAGCAACTTTTCAATGGTCTTTGTCACTTTTTCATTCTATTATACCTATTTTAAACTTATGAAAATCTCCCTCTCTATGTATACTTGCTATTATTCATCATTTTCCTTACTAGGCCTTCTTGACACCTAAATCACCTACTTGATGATAAAGGATAGCTTCCCCTACTTCAATAGACCTCCATAGACATGTAGTTCACTGTTATAGTGCCATTCAATCTACTAAAATATGTTATGATGAATCTATCCATTTAAAATGCAAGATCTCAACTACACAAGTCCTAGTACCATCAATAACTCTTCCATTTTAACCTTCTTATCACCTTACACACTTGATTTAGGATCAACACCAGGTCCCCCTACCTCAAGAAGCCTCATATACTTATAGCTCACCATTTATCAACTTCACAATCTAGTGTACACTGGTATAGTGTAGTTATCCAAACATAATACAAGAAATTAACAATACTAGTCCTGAAACATACTTAGCTTCACTTCTCAGGATTATAGAGCACATTAGCTCCCCCTCAACATATGCAATCATAAATAAACATTGTGAACATCATGCACACATTCAATGATATTTCATTCTCTTCCTTGGTACTCTGTAACCCTTTCTAGGAGTGAACTCAAGAAGCATACCTCATAATTGAATGAATCTTACCTCTATACAGCTTTATGGACCATCACCAAGAATAAAATAATCTTGCAACCATACTATCTTCCCATATTCTTGTTTAAGACACCATTTCAGACCTTAATGACCATATAAAAACCTAAAACCATGCTTATCAATTGAAAAACTTGCTTCAATTACTCTCACATGTCTAGTTAACCTTTATGCTACAACTTACTTATTTCAAGAGGCATAATCACTCTAAAGAAACTTTAACCATGATTCAAGAACTAATAACGCAATATGTAGACTCAGTCAACTTTCTCACATACTTATAGTACTGATCTAACCACTAATGCAACTATCCTTATGTCTCCATAGACATAACATACTTCACACTTCTTCATACTATCTATATGATGCACAAACAACTCTAGATATACATCAAAGTATGAATCAAAGATTAATGCTCAATGTGTAGACTTGGTTAACTCTTAGACATAACTGGAATGCATCTTTACACCTTACAATTTATGGTCCAATCAAGTCATCATATAAAATGAATGACTTGAACCTCATGCACCCAGCATTCTTGATTACTATCAACATCTAAATCAACCACTGAAACATGTTAAAGGTATTCAATATATAATGGCCACATCTTTAACTCATGAATGAACTACTATAGTGTTAACCTCTGTCAGATCATTTCAACTTCATTTGACCTCATCCTCATTTACAAATTTCATTCATTGTTTTGATATCACAGTCACTTGAACTTTAACCTCATCAATGTATCAACTTGCAAATAATCCTAAAACAATCTTTATTACACTTCTACTTGACATACTTTATACTGATCCAAATAACCATACTCAGACATATGACCATCCTTATCAACTTCATAAGCATTACTTCTTGACTTTCACAATTTTTATCATGCTTCAAACTTCTTCATGTTTCATTCATGTTGCCTAAATTTACTTGATACATTAAAATTGTTGATCAACGTATGAGACCCAGCATATGCGACTAAAACAACCCATATAAATACCTGGTTAACACTATATCACTTGTTACAAATGGTCTGATTATGTTGAAATACTGACTTTATCGTATTGATACTAGTCTCCTTGCATCATGAAAATACCTACAACATCTTTAAAATAGACTGAAAACCTTTAAAAACATAATAGACATACCTTCACACCAAAATAGAGATTCTTCAACAACATATTTCAAACTAATCATGTTCCCCCTCCTTTTCAAAATGCTTCATATGGATGAATATACCTATAAGTATCATATTGGAGACATTCATCTTCATAATGAATCTAGAAGAGTGACTTGAAGAGGTCCCAAGCCCTCTTTGACACTTGAAACTCACCTTTTCCTTATTGATTTTGATCTACACCCTAAAAAATTCCTTGATTTTCATCCATATCTTCTTTTGGTGAAACTCTATTTTTCACTCTTGGCTCCCATGACCTGTTTTGCCTTATTTCTTGCATTCTAGGACATAAAAACTTCATGATTTTCCTTATAGACTCATAACAATCTATAGTAAAGTGACCAATCTTGTTGTAGTTATAACATACAACTTCATTCTTACCTTTGAATCCTTTATTCTTCCATCTTCAGATAAATGGTTCATGTAGGAATTATTTGGCAATGTGTCCCTTCTCTTCACTATTATAGAAAATCACATTCCTTGATTTATCATTCCTTCTATCCCTCCATGGATAATCATATCTAGAAAACCTCTTACATTCCTTTTCCATATATCCAAAGCCATTACAATTTAAACAATAACCATTAAATTGTCTCTCATACCTTGAGGCATTAGGCTACCTAATATCCTTATTTTTCTCATTGCCTTTGATCTCCTTCTTCTCTTCTTCAATATTCATTCTTTGATTATTGTCTTCTTGCATCACCTCTTTTCCTTTGAGGTCTTCTTTAAAACCCAGACCTATCTTATCACCTATAAACCTTTGACTTCCAAGAAGATCATCAAGCTTCATAATACTCTTCTCAAATTTATAAAAAGGACATAGCTCTGATAACTACATCAGATAACTCTCCCTTAATAAGTATCACCTCTTCTTCCTTAGATTGTAAGATAAGACTCATGGAACTCATCTACATCTATAGCCTTTAGAATGTCTCATCAAGATTCTCTATTACATCCCAATGTTTCTCCTCTAGATAAAGAAACTTTGCTTCATACTCTTTGACTTTAGATCGTAGCTTCTTGTTTTTTTTCTCAGCATACTTTAACTCATTCTAAACACACACTAATTCAGTCTCAAATTCATCTCCTTCTTCTTCCTCAAAGTCCCCGTAAGATTTAGATATGAATTCAGCCAATAGTGTGGATTACTCACTTGTAGAACTCATGGCATCCTTGGTCATGAACAATACCTCATCTCCAACATCACCATTTTTTCATAGAGTTCTTACTTTCCTACTCAAAATTAATGAAGTGAAATAATAAAAATAAACTGACCTCAGAAGATGGTGGGGTTTATCGATACCCATGAGGATGAATTATGATGCTAATGGTTGATTTAAGTTGTCGAGTCCAAATGAATGCACAATTCCTCCTGTCCTGAAAATCACTCTACACTCAAAGACAATAAATAGAAAGAATTAGATAAATGGATAAATGATATGCTTAGAAAAGGCTAATTCCAGGAGTCCAAAGGGACTTTCTTAGAGAATTTCAGTTCGTTTTCTAAAATTTAAGTAGATTGATAAAGATAATGGTGAAAATATGCAATAGGAAATGATATACAAATAATAGATGAGAAGCTCTAGAGCTTCACATTGAAAGGAAAATATTGTGTGGCTTTGAAGGTGGCCCAGGCGAGGGTGATTCGATCTAGATGGACTCAAAGTAGTCACACTAGAGATCTTTGGTCTCTTGCTCGATCTCATGAAGGAATTTGATCTAATATTCGATGTCTTCTTCGTCAATGGAAAATTTTATTGCGCACAAGGTCAACTCATGAAGAATTTTGTAATGTTCCCAAAAGAAAGGGTGTTGGACTATAGGAAGGTTGTAAATGCTTTTAATTAGATGGCAAGGGCTAGGAAATACCATCTAACAGAGAGACATACTTGGAAATAACATGTTAAATGTAGAGAGATTTATAAATGATGTGAAACTAGCAAATTAATAAAAATATAAATTTTTATAGGAATCACTAGTTATTATGGTGAATCACTAGCGATTACTATTAAATTGCTAGTTTTATTAAAAATGATAGTTAAAACTTCTAAAATGATATTTTTTATTTTTTTTATGTTTCTTACGAATTGTAAATAACAAGTAAATATGTGGGGAATACCTTTGGATAGATAAGGAGCTAAAACATGCCTCAAATCTTTAGTGGGAATGATCAAATTTGTTTTCTTGTCTTGTCACTTATACTTAAGTCCGAGTGATGGAAATGGATACAAAAATGTTGTTATAAATGATGACTGGAGATTTATATTGATGCCTGATGATCTCTAAATATGTCTTGGATTTTATAAAGTTGAAAAGCAAGAAGCGGGTTTGAGCAAGTGGTCCCATATTGAATATTGAAGATCAAAGATCAAATATATCTGAGAGCGAGCACAAATGTTTTATTTATAATCATTGGTGATTAGGTGGAATCACTGGAGGTCCAATTTTTTAGGGAAAGTGCTTGTAAATTGGTTAAAAACCACTTCTAAACAAATTTTTCTAGTTTTTTAATACAAGTAAATGGTTAAGGGGAGGTTAGGGACGAGGTGTAGAGATTGGGATGTAGTAAAAAAATAGGTTTGGATTGTTTAGAAATGGTTAGGGTTGATTTAGGGTGGTTAGTTGGTTTTTAGGAAGGTAAAATAAGATTTTGCAGCTGTGAAATAGTATTTGCGTGGTATGGGAAGATATTTACATACAGTAAATATTGTGAAGGATTTTAGAATTACGATAAGTGGTTCATGGATTAACTAATGTGATTAGGTGGTTTGTTTTAATTTTAATATTATTTCAAAGATAGTGTATGTGGTTAGGGAAATTAGTGGTGCTAATTCAAGTGTCTACATTTTCCCCTTTTTGTTGAGTAGTTTGGTGTAGGAAAAGTGCTAGATAAAAATGATTTTTGATAGTGTTGATTTAATTTGTATGGGTGATCCCCCTCAAACTAGGGTGAATATAATGCAGTACATGGATCACTAGTTTGACAAGTTATTTTGGATAAGTTAAACATGTGCTTCATTGGAAGTTGTCCCAAGACGGGGTATTAAAACAATAGGTGCTATTGTGAAATCAAGTGATAGGGGAACAAAATGGTTCGTTATCTATGGACATATGACTCGTAAGGGTAGGTGAAAAGGATGGGGAAATCAAGTGATAGTGGGCCAAAGGGCTAGCATCCTATGGACATATGACTTTCATGTGCTAAGTTGATCTTGCTAGTGATTTTTAATTTTTGAGGATGGGGTCTCTAAATGGGACATTTTTTCGAAAAATTTGATAGGGTGGTTTTGATCTCAAAAATGGTGATTTAGGGTAAAATGTGACAAATCTCTAGAGATTTATAATAATCACTCACGATTTAAGTAATTGTCATTAATTCCTACGAAAGTTTTGGGAGCCTATAAAAGGCATATTTCAATGATGAATCATTCATTTGTGAGGTTGAGAGCTTAAATGAGTGATAAAATGTGATTTCGAAGCAATGGAATCATTGAGAATACATAGGAATCCCATGCAAGTAAATGTAGGAGCTTAATTTTGTTGTTTTTGTTTCTTTTTTTATAGAGTTTTGATTTTTTTAGTTTTTAGTGCCCGTATGGAGGGTTTATTTTTGAAATCATCAATGATTCAGGTGGATCACCAGTGATTCATTTATTCTAGCTATGACCTAGTTTATTTGTTAGCGACTAACTTATTTAATGAATTTTTGATGAATATTGTGATGAATATGGACTCTAATATGTGTTTTTGTGTTTTTTGGTTGTAGGTGAAGGCCAGGATGACTATCCCAGATAGGATTCTAGTGATCCTAGCGAAGGTATGGGAGGATATGTCAGATGAGGATTGGAGTCATGTAGAGGTAGTGGGGTTTATAGGAATGTGTGATAATATATGCATTCATAGATGTCATGATTATTATTGGCGTTGATTGAGAGATGGGATCCAGACACCTGTATGTTTTAGTTACTGACTGGTGAGATTACTATCACTTTGGAGGATGTCCGTAGGATTATGAGGATTCAAATCTAGGGGAGGGAATCTGCTAAATTGATGAGACGGAGAGAGATGATGTTATGAGGAGGTTGTATGGGGATGATGCTAAGGATGTGAGTTACACTTTAAGTGGTTTTTATTGTCATTATTTATATTCTGTAGAGAGATAGGGTTGTACCCGGATGACGATGTTGATGATAGGTATTTCATGTTTTTATTTTCCTGATTATGAAGGTGGTATATTTCCATGGATAATGACTAGATTAGTTACAGAGATGGTGGAGATTCATACTATCTCTGTTTGGGACCTTGCACTACTATCATAGACATATAAAGAGTTGTGGGCTTTGAGAGTCCACAAGAGATTTGGGATAGATGTTGTGTTTTTGTTACAGTGTTGGGAATTTGAGCATATTGTCATGGATCATCTACATGGTTTACCATAGGGGTGTGCACATGATTGGTATATCTGTTGGCTTTATGATATGGCGAGGTGATGTGGGACTATTGAGAGGGGTATAGAGGGAGGATCATTATAGAGATATCCTTACAGGTTTACATCTGGGGGATGTATTGTAGAGACCCTATATTAATTTTCCAGTGTGGTTAGAATTGGAACATGACATTGATGGGACATAACAAGAGTTGTGGGTACAAGGGAGGTGAGGGGGAGGGTAGGAGGTTGTCATATTTGGTCATGATAGATGGTAATTTGGTTTAATACATGATATTCTTGATGCTCTAGTACCATAGAGACAAGATGAGGGAGATTTGGATACTCCCAAGGAAGGTGTGGGACCTCCTCTTGTTATACGTATAGATGAGCATGGTGACCGAGTGCCTATAGATGATGTTAGAGATACTACAGGTTATAGGAAATGGTGGGTTGGTGTTTATGAAGACTTTGAGAGGATATGATTAGTTTGGAGAGGAAGGAGGATGCATGCTCGAGTAGAGTGGGAACAAGAGATTCTTGATGTTAGTAATGATGAGGAGGATGATGGATATGAGGGAGACCTAGAGGATATTGTCGCACTGTTGACGGCCAACAAAGCCATAGTAGAGATTGAGAGAGATGGTTTACAGGTATATTAGGATGATTTGATTGGAGTGAGGGCTAGCCTGATTGGTGAGAGGGATGGTCTTGTATCTGAATGTGATGGTCTTAGATATTAGTTGGCATACGCAATAGCTAACTATAATAGGTACAAATAGCACCGATATACCCTGAAAAGGGATCTCGGTATTATAGTGTCATCAATGTCTGGTATGGAGTTAGTGGCCTGAGCCCAGGCTAGTAGTCAAATGGGTGCATTGGGCATGGTTAGCTATGCCCATTCTTAGTCAGTCCAAGATGAGTTAGCATACTACAAGGACTTGGTAATTAAGGGCCCTCCTACTAGTCTTAGATATGGGAAGCATCGAGCTCTACAGATGGGAGGTCCTAGTGCTAGTACGGTGAGTGTGGGCCAGCCACCTCGAGGGCTAGATGGAGGAGATAGAGGTGATGGAGGTGTACAGGGTGCTAGTGATCAGGAGGCTCAAGGTAGAATTCTTCATGGAAGTTATTTCTATGTTGGTTTGTAGTTCACTCAGTAGTTGATGTATTTATTTTTGGTTTGATATGTATATGGTTCATTTATGAAGCCTCAGTGTATAGTTTTTTATATACAGAGTGAGGGGCTCCTGATGATGTATTTGAGACTTTGATCATGGTTTTATATATATATATTATATATATACATATATATATATGATGATGACATGGCTTGAATTATGATTCATGTGTTGGTTGTAATATGATGGGTGTTTTGATGTGTGTTTTGTGTGTTTTTAATATTTTTAATTGATGTTTATGAGATTTGAATGTGGAATGTTTATATGTTTATATGATTTGGATGGTGATGTATTAATATTATTGTGACTTAGATGTGATCTAAATTTTATCAGAATGTATTCTAATTTTTTGAAATGGGAATAAAAATGGAATGATTGCTTAGATATTATATTTGATTCATATGTGATGGGTATAAAGATGGTGAAGGCACTTGCACTATTAGCCTTAACAATAACTATTAACATGAAGTTATTAGTAGGTAGTTACACATGGGATCTTGAATATAGAGATGAAGTAATAAGATGTACCTTCCTAAAATGTGAAAGGGTTTAATAGATGTAGGTTTGTGTAGGGGAATAGGGTTCTACTTTTCAACTATTTCATAGAGAAATACCCCAATTATACATATTTTTCTTTTTTGATGTAAATTGATTGATGTGGGAAGTTTTCTTTGATAGGAAAGCTAATAAATGTAGGAATATTTCCTAGGATTCTTTTGATATTTAAATTTTTAAAGGCTAATTATTATGGGAAGCCTTGTTGCATAGATAGCCATCCTTTGAGGGAGTGGTCTACAATTTTGAATTTTGGCTTTTTGATTTTTAGAGCTAGTCTTCCTTCGAGGGATTGGTCTATGATTTTGACAGGTAGTTTTCCTTCTAGGGATCAGTCTACTTTTATTTTCTTAATAATTTGATTTTTATTTTTGAATATTTATCCTTTCAGGGATCAATCTATTATTTTTTATAAGATGCATCCATAGATATTTTTGAATTTATTTTGAGATAATGGAAAAACCATAATAGATTGTTTCGAGGAGGGAAAGAGAGATGTGTACATGACCTACATATATGTTCCCTATGAAACATCCTTAGTTGTTACACAAGGTAGATGGATGTAATTATTATGGGGTTCCCATAGAGGGGGAACTAGTCCAAGTGAAATATGCAATGAACAGAGCTATGGTTCTCATCTTTAAGGTATTTTTAGGATAGCGACGGAGAGAACCACATACTTTCAAATCATTACGATGAGAAGATGAATAGATATTGATTATAAGATATATTTAGATGTAATGATTATTCTGATGATCAAAGTTTAATAGTATAAAGGATGCAAGTGCAAGGCATTCAGAGGTTCCTTTTTAGGTGTACCATCAAGGGAGGCTAGGTGATACACTCTTGACTCATACTTATGAGTAATAACGTATGGACCAATCCAATTGGGGGAAAAGTTTCCACATTTAATCCATTTCAAATTAGTGACATTTTGATTTTCTTTCATAACAAGATCACCTATTTTGAATTCATGTTTATTGTATGTGTGTTTGAGGTGTTCTTGGTAGATATGATATTTTCATCTAATAACTCTAATTGTGTTTGACGATATTTTTGGTATTATTCGTCATGGATAAAGTATTTGAGAGATACACTAAATGATGGGATTTGAACCTCGAGGGGTAGAACTGCTTTAGATCCATAGACGAGTGAGAAGGGAGTAACAATTATAGGAGTATGGATGCTAGTTTGATAATCCCAGAGAGAAAACAGGATTTAGAGATGCTAGTTCCTGCCTGCTTCGTCTACTATTTTCATGAGGATTTTGTTAAGTGTTTGTTAGAGGATTTGGCTTGTCTAGTTTCTTGGGGATAGTATGGTGATGAAAATATAAGCTTTATGTTAAAGATGTCATAGATTTTCTTAACATCCTTATTTTTGAAGTATTTTCCATTATCTGTGACAAGTTTGTGAGGAATACCAAAGTGACATATGATGTTTTGGTAAATGAATTCAATGATTTTATTTTATTTAGCTGAAGTTAAGGGGATGAATTCAACCCATTTTGTAAATTTTTGAATGGTTTTGATGATAGAATGATTTTTTTGCAATGAGCAAGGATTGATAGTGCCAATGAAGTCTAATCCCCATTGTGAGAAGGCCCATAAGTCATGAGAGGGATGTAGAATTTGACTGGGAACATGAATGAGGTCTGAATATTGTTGAAACTTGACACATTTTTTAACGTACACACAACAATCTTGGTTGATTGTAGGTCAGTAATAGCCTAGTCGTAAGACATGTTTAAAGATGGTGATGTCATTGAAATGTCCTTCACATATACCATCATAAACTTCTTGAATTGCTTTACTAGATTTGTGGGACTTAAGATATATCAATATAAGGCCATAAAAACCACGTTTATAAAGGATACCACCTATAATGATGTAGCAAGTATCTCATTGAAGAAATTATTACTTAATGTTATGGGATAGGTCAGAGGGAACTTTGGATTCTAAAAGGTAATCAAATACTTGAGAGTAGCATAGATTAGTCATATTAGTTTTTATGATGTTCATAGAAAGGAGTTGATATTTGTGTGAGGATTGATCCAACCTGTGAACAACCACGAATAGTTTAGAGTTATCATTTGATAAGGGGATGAGATATCCTAAAGAAGCCATGGTGTCTACAAATTTATTAGAAGATCGTGGAACTGTTTGAATGGTGTAATGATTGAAGGCTTCAATGAGAAACAAAAATGGCTTTATATTTTTGTAGGGTTTCATTTTTACATCGATAATATCCTTTAACTTTATTAACGATGAGTTGTGATTCTCCATAGATTTATAATATTTTAAAGCCTAACATAACAGTAGTTTGAAGGCCCATTATTAAAGATTCGTATTCAGCCATGTTATTAGTACATTCGAAGTTGAATTTGAATAATAGAGGAATAGGAATCACTGAGGGAGGTATGATGAAAATATCACCCCCTCTTCCTTGCTAAAATTTAGATTCATTGAAGAAGAGGGTCATTTTGACAGGAGTTAATTCATGATTTCCGATAGTGTTGATAGATTCATCAGGAAATTATTCATGAGGAAGTTGAGTGTCAAGAAGGGGTACCTCAGCAAGCTGGTCTATGATGGTCTTTCCCTTAATGGAATTTTTTGATATGAATTATAGATCAAACTCGGTCATAAGCACAATCCACCAAGTTATGTGGTCACTATGATATGGTTTAGATCGTATGGTTTTGAGTGGGTTAAAACTGGTGACAATGTATGTTTTTTTATTGAGAAGATAGTGGTGTAGTTTAGAGGTTTCAAAGTACAAGTTGCAACATAGTTTTTTGGATTCAGTATAATGGGTTTCATATTTGTCGAGAGTGTGACTTATGTAATAGAAAAATTGTTCATGACCTTTCTCATCGCGATAAGTAAGCATAACACCCAAGGTGTGATCTGTAACAGATATGTAAAGATAAAATAGCTCCCCCTCACAAGGATGTATGAGTATAGGTGGTGATAGAAAATATTTTTTGAGTTCATCAAAATATTTTTGACAATTAAGATCCCATTTAAAATCAATGTCTTTTTGGAGAAGGTGATGAAACGGTTAACAGCGGTCTGATAATTGTGATATAAGGCATCGAATAGACTGCAATATACCTTGAAGACTACACAGTTGTTTGAGGTTTGATGGAGGAGGTGTTATGTTGTGGAGCCTATTTTCATGTGTGGAAGTGTTAAAGACTATACACCAAAATTATTTTACACTCTTCATGTATTCTCATCAGAGTTCATTTGATATATCGGGAAACATGCTCTTCTTATATGGGCGGGATTTGTGACCCATAGGTTTATGGGATGATTTTTACCCATGATTTTAGTACCCACGGTATTGTAAAACTACTGAAGTAGTTTCCTATTTATTTGGTTTTGTGCATATGGTAGGGTTTATGTAACATTGCATATGTGTCTGAATTCAGGTGTGAATTCTATAGAATTTATTGAGCATATCTCCAAACAAATCTAGGTATTTTATTGAGAGAGTAGTGGCTTGTAATAAAATATGAGCAAGTGATTCTTGGTTGACATAGCCCAAATTGGGTGAACCATGTTAAATATTGTCTCTTTGTATTGTGTTATTTTTATTCTGCACTTTTATTTGACATCTGTAATATTTTTTACATATTATTTTCTACTTTTGCGATTGTGTGAGGGATTGTTCCGCATATTTTATCCCTTATTTTCTAATAATTGGTATCAGATCCTGGTTTGGTTTGTTAAAGTGTTGAATCATAGGGAAATTTTTAGCTTGAGTGGGAGCTATGGAAGATGATGGAAGATCAAGGTTTGATGAAATCAATGGGTAGAATTTTAGTCTTTGGAAGATGCATATGGAAGATTACCTTTACTAGAATGATCTTTATATTCCATTGTCTGAAAAAGGGAACAAACCCTTGAGTATGACGGGTGTGGAATGGTATTTTCTGGATAGGAAGGCACTTGGAATGATCTAGTTGTGTCTTGCATCTTTAGTATTATTTAATGTTTCAAAGGAAAAGACTAAAAAATAACTTATGGATGCATTAGGGAAGTTGTATGAAAAACCCTCTACCTATAACAAGATATTTTTAAGGAAAAAGTTGTTTAATATGAAGATGTCTGAGAATAGTTTAGTAGCAGATCATTTTAATGATTTTAATATGGTTGTAAATATGTTGGCTTCAAATTCAATAGAATTTGATGAAGTTAGGGATTTATTAATTCTGTGCTCTTTACCTGAGAGTTAGAATAGCTTGGTAATGATGGTAAGCAACTCAAATTCAACTAACTCAAAATTGAAGTTTGAGGATGTTGTGGGGGTGATTCTCAGTGAGGAAATGTGAAGAAAAATATTCAGGGAACCTTCTACTTCAGGAAATTATTTGACAGTGGAAACTAGAGGGAGACAGAATAATAGATGAAGCTATGGAAAATTGAAATATCGAGCAAGGTCAAAATCCAAAAGAAAAATAGTATGTTGGAATAGTGGAAATTTTGGGCATGTAAAGAAGGACTATTGGGATATTCGAGACAAGAAGAAACAATAGGAAGAAAAAAAGGAGGCAAATGTGGAAATGGGTAATTTATGTTAGGATGCTTTGATTCTTTCTTTCCATAATATTATTAAATCTTGGAATTTAGATTCGGGGGCTTCTTTCCATGCTACTCCACATAGGCATTATTTTGTTAATTATGTTCAAGGAGATTTTGGGCATGTTTTTTTTTGTGATAATGATCCTTGCCACATATTTGGAAAAGGTTCTATTTAGTTTAAGATGTAGAATGGGAATACATGGATATTGAAGGATGTCAAAACATGTGCCTACTTTAAGATGAAATTTGATATCAGTGGGCCAGTTCGGAAGTGATGGTTGTACTGTGATATTTATAATAGACTCTTGGAAGGTTACCAAGGGTGATCTTATTGTGGAAAGAGGTAAGAAGGTTGGAACCTTGTATTTAACCACTTATAGCACTAATTTTTGTAATCTTGTGGCTTCAGAAGCATATACAACATTGTGGCACTATAGACTCTTTCATATGAGCCATAAGGGCATGTAGATCATAAAGAAGGATTTTCCTAGATATATAGAAACAGGTTTGGAGTTATGTGAGGACTACATATATGGGAAACATAAGTGAGTAAGGTTTCTCAAGGTTGGACCTACAAAGAAAGAGAGTAAGTTAGAGTTGGTGCATTTTGATGTGTGGGGGCTAGCTCAGGTATCATCTCTTATGGGTTCAAGTTATTATGTTACTTTTATTGATGATGAAACATGGAAATTTTGGGTATATTGTATTAGAAAAAAATTTGATGTATTTGACACTTTTGTTAAATGGAAAGCCTTGGTAGAGAATGAAACAAATCTTAAGCTAAAATGTCTCATGTCAGATAATGGAGGGGAATATTATAGCAATAAGTTTGATGATCGTTGTTCTAAGAATTGAATCCATAAGAAAAATATGGTTCCAGGAACTCCACAACAGAATGGGGTGTCAGAAAGGATGAATAGGATAATAATGGAACATGCTAGGAGCATGAGGTTACATGTAGGACTGCCTCTTTCTTTTTGGCAGAAGTGGTGAGCACAACTGTGTACTTGATAAACAAAGGACCCTCAAGTGCCTTGGATGGAGGAATACTTAAGGAGGCTTGGTATGGTAAGAAAATTTATTATTCATTTCTTAGAGTCTTTGGATGTGAGGTTTTTGTCCATATAGACAAGGATGATAGGACCAAGCTAGAGGCTAAATCAGAAAAATGTACTTTCATTGGTTATGGTGGTGATGACTTTGGATATAAATGTTGGAGTATTAAGGACAAGAAAATCATTTAATCTAGGGATGTGGTATTTAATGAGAAATTCATGTATAAGCAAAAGTTACAGGAAAACAAGGAAGAATCCAAGAAATAATATGTAGTGGTAGAGGATCTTCTAGATGGACCCATGAAAGTAGGAACCTACTCATGAATCAATTCAGGAAGCTGGAGATCTTTGATGAAGCTAGGTAATGCTAGGAAGTGGGAGCCCAAACTCCTATATTGACATGGGAGGTCCAAAGGAAAAATATCTAGGGTAAGAAGAGAACCTAGCAAAACATCAAATTTTCTCCTTCTCTTAAAAACTATTATAAAAATGGTATTACTCACTGATTTTAAAGTGAATAGAAGAGCCAATAGAGGTCTTTAAGACGCTTTTTTTGATGAACGTTTAAATGCATTTGTAGATGTGATAAAATTTATACCATCCCAACCGTGGTGAAATTATATACATGAAGAAGTGGGAGCAAACGGAAAGCCATGTTTTCATACCACTTTCCACGGATGAGGAGTGGCATCACAAAAGAAAAATATATATATCAATTTTTGGTCTCATGGGGAACTATAACTTATGGGATTTGGTGAAGCTAATAATCTCCATTTTTTACAAAAAAGGAAAAATTCTGGATGCTACGATTAATATTAATTAATTTTGTCTAATTTTGAGTGTATGTATTACTAATAATCCCTACAAGTTGATATTATGTTGTTATTTGCAAATGATGTCCACGGTGTGCACTTACCAAACAGTGGGTGTATATATTCAAAGAGGAAGAAGGAGGAAAGAAAAGATACAAGGCCCGGTTGGTGGTCAAGGGGTTTGCACAGAAAAAAGGTATAGATTTTGATGAGATTTTTTTCTCCTATAGTAAAAATGACTTCTATTAGAATTGTTCTTTGAATAGTCGTAGAAGAATACTTGCACTTAGATAAGCTTGATGTAAAGATTTCATTTCTCCATGGTGATTTAGAGAAGGATCTATATATATAGCAGCTAGAGGGATATGAGGTCAAAGGTAAAGAGGATATGGTGTGCAAACTGAAGAAGAGCTTGTATGGATTGAAACAATTCTCCACGTCAATGGTATAAGAAATTTGATAGCTTCATGATGGATCAAGGTTATATTAGATGTCATTCTGACCATTGTTTGTATACAAAGAAATTTGGGGATGGAAGTTATATTATCATGTGTCTGTATGTGGATGACATGTTGGTTGCAGGTAAAAACATGCAGGAAATAAAATTACTCAAGAAGCAGCTAAGTGACTCCTTTGCTATGAAGTATTTGGGGGCAGCCAAACAAATCCTTGGTATGAGGATATCTTGGGATAGGAAGGAATAGAAGTTGACTTTATCTCAAGAAGAGTACATTAAGAAGGTATTTAAGAGGTTTAACATGCAGGATGCTAAACCAGTTAGGACTCCTTTGGCAGGCCATTTCAAGTTATCAAAGGAGATGTGTCCCAAGACAGAGCATGAGAGAAACCAGATGTCCAAGGTACCTTACTCATCAGCGGTTTACAGTTTGATGTATGCCATGGTGTGCATTAGGCCTGATATTTCCCATGTAGTGGGAGCTGTGAGTAGATTTATGAGTGATCCAGGTAAAGATCACTAGCAGGTAGTAAAGTGGATCCTTCCATACTTGAGAGGGACCATGGGGACAATTTTGTGCTACAGTGGATCAAACACCACTTTGTGTGGTTATGTAGATTCAGATATGGTTGGAGATGTAGACAGCAGGAGGAGCACAAATGACGGGTTATATTTTCACTGTAGGTGGGACAACAATGAGCTGGATTTCACGACTATAGAAGCTTGTGGCTTTGTCAACCACAGAGGCTGAGTATGTTGCTGCCACAGAGGAAAGAAAATAAATGATTTGGTTATAGAAATTTCTTGAGGAGTTGGGGCATAAGTAGGAGGAAGGAAAGTTGCATAAGTGATAGTCAAAGTGCTATACACCTAGCTAAGAACTTTTCTTTCCACTCTAGGATGAAGCATATACAGTTAAGGTACCATTTCATCAGGACAGCTTTGGAGGAAGAGAAGATGAAGATGGAGAAGATTCATACCAATCAAAATCCTATAGACATGATGACCAAGGTGGTCACAAGGGAAAAATTGAAGTTGTGTTCATCTTTGGTTGGTCTTCACGAAAACTAGTGAAGGGTTGAGAAGCTTTTTTAGAGGAAAACTAGTCTCCAAGTGGGAGATTGTTATGTTATGGAGCCTATTTTCATGTGTGGAAGTGTTGAAGAATGTACACTAAAGTATTGTACACTCTTCATGTATTCTCACTAGGTTTCGGTCAGGCTGATCCAGGCCTTGAGCATGGAGTCCAGGGGCGTAGCTCCCGAGAAAAAAATTTTGGCCCTGAAAAATGTGCCTAATATATCAGGAAACTTTTTTTTCTCATATGGGCGGGATTTTGGACCCATAGGTTTATGGGACATGGTTTTGGCCCATGGTTTTGGTACCCACGGTATTGTAAAACTACTTAAGCAGTTGCCTATTTATGTGGTTTTGTGCATATGGTAAGGTTTATGTAACATTGCAGATGTGTCTGAACTCAGGTGTGAATTCTATAGAGTTTGTTTAGCATAGCTCCAAACAGATCTGGGTATTGTATTGAGAGAGAGGTGGCTTGTAATAAAATATGAGCAAGTGATTCTTGGTGGACGTAGCCCAAATTGGGGTGAACCACGTTAAATATTGTCTCTTTGTGTTGTGTTATTTTTATTCTGCACTTTTATTTGAGATCTATAATATTTTCTACATATTAGTTTGTACTATTACAATTCTATGAGGGATTTTTCCACATATTTATCCCTTATTTCCTAACAGGAGGAATTTTGATAATTTCTTTGATTTTGGTTTTATCTACTTCAATGCCTCGGATAGAAACAATGAACCCTAAAAAATTTCCATTAAAAACACCAAAAACACACTTATCGGGGTTAAGATGAAGGAAATATTTGATAACTCAAGTAAAGATCACGTCAAGGATAGCGAGGTAATCTCTACACTTTTTAGATTTCCCTAAGAGATCATTTATGTAATCTTAAACAGTTTTTTGGATAAGATCATGAAATATATATGTCATGTCATGTTGATAAGTGGCTCCTACGTTCTTAAGTTTGAAGGGCATCACACTATAACAAAAGGTCCCCCAAGGGGTAATGAAGGATGTTTTTATGTTGATTATAAGTGGTGATGAGGATTTGATTGTAACTAGAAAATACATCCATAAGGGAGAGCATTTCGTGGCTAGTCATTAAATCAACAAGATGGTCAATGTTTGCAAGAGGGAAATCATCTTTAGGAAAAGTGAGATTGAGATCCCAGAAGTCTGTACAAATGTGTAATTTTCCCAAGGCTTTGGTTACATGTACAATGTTAGAGACCCATTGTGGATAGTCAATGGGTATGATGAAATTAGAGGAAATCAAGCATTGTAACTCTTCTTTAATGAGAAGATCTATGTGAGGGTGCATCCTACTGAGCATTTGTTTGACTGGTTTAGCATTGGGATAGGTGAAGATATTGTGTATGATGATGTTAGGGTTGATACCTGGCATATCACTATATGACTAGGCAAAGGATTGACTATACTTAGATAAGAAGATGATGAAATCATTTAATTCATGTGGATTTAGTGATTAACCAAATTTAACTATACGAGGTTCTTGAGGCGTCTTTATGTTAACTCTGATGATGGATTCCTTGAGCAAGGGTTGATGTGTTGGGTGGTAAGGATTTTTGAAGGAAATGGTCCTCTACTCCCATATGATAGTATATATCTTGATCTTCATGACATTGAATGGTATTGATGGTGGTTAAATATTCTTCAATCATTTCTAGCCAAATGAAAGGAAATGTTTTAGTGACATGATTATTGTGATAAGTTAATGGACCTAAGGAGATAGTATTGACTAAAAAACGTTAGGTGGGATGGAGATTGTGTCATTGACATTAATGAGATCATCATTTTCTATTCTGTAATAAGTAAGGATGCGGTATGAGGAGATGGTTCGATATCGGGTCTTTTATATCTTAGTTTGTATTTTTCATGTGGTTTAAGGGAATATTAGGTAGTTAAATCATGTATTCCCTATGTGTATCATCCAATTCTAAAGCCTCTCCATGTGCAGTGATAGAGGTATGTTTGTACAAAGGATAGATTATATAAATAGTTAAATTTTGACATGAATGGCATGGAGTGGTGTTGATGAATGGATTGTGAGGAAGGGAAATCAACCCCTCCATATATAAGATTCATTTTTATATACACAGGGCCATAGGATATGAAATCTCTCACATTAGGCTCATACATAGGTTTTATGTTTGGTCTTCCATACATTTTGGGTGTAGGAAATGAATTAAGAATGAGGAGACGGTACTCCCCCAGTGAAATATGTTCCATAATGTTATCAAGAGAAGAGTCATCTAGTAGTTTGGATGATGGGATGTGCATGCTAGTAGATGCTTCATCGAAGGATTATGATTTTTATTTAGGTACAAGGATGTCATTTGGAAAATATGTCATATTGTAGTCTGCAAAAGGATTAGGATCCATAGAGATTATGAATGTTTTTCCCTCATGATCATATTTAAGGCATCGGCGAAGCGTTGAAGGGACACAACACATGGTGTCTATCCAAGGTCATCCTAACAACATATTATATTGGAATCCCCCATCTTTAATATAGAAGAGTTTAGGAATATTTTTTACACTTACCTTAAGCAATAGAGTGACCATACCTAATGTGGGAGTGATTGTATCATTAGAATCTCAGAGTTAGACTAGTGTTCAAGTGATGAGGGTGTTCAGTAGTCAAATTTTTTAGAAATAAATGGATGATATGATATTTATGGAAGTGTCACTATCAATCATGACTCTCTTAACAAGGAAATCATTGATTTGGGTGGTGATGAAGAGAGTTAAGTCATGATGCTCTAGCCGAAGTGATGGTATTTTGGTAGAGTCAAAGGAGATGGTAGTGAATGTTTTGAGAAAATCTACAAAATTTGTAAAAGAATGTGGGTCATCTGCAAGTATTGATATATACTAAAGTGCTTCGATCATGGATTGTTTATGTGAAGGTGACATCTGAACTAGATCATAAAGTGAATTTTCACAGGAGTTTGGTGTGATTGTTTAATAACAACATTTTGTACTGTTTTGGAAGATGGTGGACTAGAAAGAATGGATACTTTCGTATTGAGGTGTGGTGTCTGATTATATGTCTCAGGAGCAATAGAAATGGAAACTTAATATTTATCATTGGATGAGGAAGATGTGAGTTCTAGAGGCGGGGGAATGGTGACAGAAGGTCTTAGATTTATTTTATTTTTAAGGATTAGACTCTTGAGTACGTGCTCGAAGTGGTAATTTAGACAGCATCTACTTGATGAGGAACAACCTTATTTGAGGATTCATTAATAGTGATAGGTTCAGATGATGGTGTAGTTTTGGTGGTTGCGGATGTTGAGTGGGGTTTCTTTGCTTTTTGTAACTCTGAAGGAAGAAGAGATTTACTTACAAGTTTCTTAATGGCGACATGAAAAGCTTTACAATCTTCTATAAAGTTTCCTAGGATTTGATGGTAGCTACAGAAGGCTTGAAAATTATACCAAGAGGGCTTCTAGCCTCGAGAGCTGGATGGTTTAATAGGAGGCATAGTTGAAGGAAATTTTCTAGAGTTATTGCATAGTGTCCTTTTGATGAGGATGTTGAAGGAAATGATGTCTCATTTGGTTTGGTGATTATAGGAGATGTTACTTTTGATGTGGGTTCTTTATTTGTTCATGGATAAATAGATTTTGATTTTTTGATGGTAATAGGTGATTTAGATGAAGGATGTGGCCCCATGATAGAAGGCTGATATTTTGATTTTTGTGTCGGAGTAGTTGGATTATTTCGGGATATGATTATAACCTTTTTAGATGGAGGTGGGATAAACATTTGAAGGTTACATGGGTGATAGTGATCCATGCAATAATCATATGACCTCTTCATGATTTAGAGAATGGGTTAATTTTGAGGTCTATGCGAAGAGTTCATATATGAGTTAGGTGAAGAGGTGGTAGGTGTAGACGAAGAATATATTTTTTTATGATGAGTTATGGGGAATTTTCTGATTTTTTTTGGGTGTTGGTCTAGGGGTATTACCAGAGGAATATGAACGTGTAAATTCAGTGATAGGAAGTGTCTTAATAATGGTTTTTATGGTATGATGGATCTGAATATTATTATCTTGTGGTTGACTAGCCAATGGAGAATGGTATGGAAATGGTTGTTTGAAGACATCAAGGTTTTGATTCTGAGGTGCATTAGGATTATAAAAATGTAGCTCACCCTTATCAATTAGATCTTGGAGAACATTTTGGAATGAATGACACCTTTTGATGTCATGACCTTTAACTCTATGGTATTCAATAGTCATTATCCCTATACCAAAAGGGTTTTGAAACAAAGGTATCGATAGGATGGATAGGTGGAAGAGAGATCATGTTAGTAGCGAGGATTTTTTTGAAAACCACATTGTAGGTCTCTCTAATGGGGGTATAGTTATGTTGAGGACAGGATCATTTGGTGTTCAATTTATTAGCGGATTTGATGACTACGGTATTATTTGATGATTTGGATTTATCTTGACTAGAGGATAGTTTAGGTGAAAACTCGGGTGTTGGTTTATTTGGTCTAAGTTTGACTTTTCCTTCTTTAAGAGCACAAAGTTCGAGTTTATGGGCCATTGTAAAATCTTTTTCAAACATCTGAAAAGATAGAATTCAGATTGTGGATGATATGTGCTTCACACATGAATGCTAAAATAGTTTGATCAACTCTGTTTTTTGGAGAGAGAATGACAATTGATTAATAATACCCCTCTAGTGGGTGACCAAATCTACAATAGACTCATCTTCAAATTGTTTAATTGCATATAAGTTTGTAATGGTGATTTTACAGGAGTTTTTTATTGAAAAGTGTTTAAGGAAGATTTGGGTGAGCTATGGAAATGAGAAGAGGGAGTATTGTGGGATTTTTTTATACCAGTCTAGGACATGGCCAGCCAAATACAGGGGAAGAATCTTAAGCATCAAGTCCTGATCATGATTCATAAGATAACAAGTGTGACAAAAAGCTTGGATGTGCTGCTAAGGGTCTTCGTTGTTGATAAATTTGAGGAATTTAGGAATCACCTAGTGAGGAGGATAAGCTTTGTATGGAACTAGTGGATGAATAGTCTCATTGCATATTTGTTCATATGATAGTGTATTTTTAGGGTGGATATCTTATTCATTATAACATGAAGGGGATGTTTTTGTGGTGGTTACTGTGTGTTGGATTAGGGTGATGTAGTTTTGTTAAATGAAAATTGATAAGGCTATTGGTATAGTTGATATTGTTGAGGGATATTTTGCTAGAAAGGAATGTTTTGTTGAGGAATATTCATAGGGACGTTGTAAGTGGGCTGTGAGACTAACGGTTGCAAAGGTTTGATGTATTGATACTAGATAGGCATGGATGTGTTTATATGAGGGTGTGATGGTTTGGGTATGTGTTTAAAAGGAATAGATGTGTGGATAAGAGGCTGCAAATATTGAGGTTCCTGCTAAAAAGGAATAGAAGTGAAGCCAAGGGGTTGTGATTGTATTGATATGTTCTGAAAGGGAATAGATGTATGGATAAGATGCTATAATTTTTGTGGTATAGATTGAGAGGAAGCAAGTGGTTTTGATTATTATGGTATGTGTTGTGAAATAATTGGAGTTGAGTACTTGTGAAATTGGATGGGTACTGGCAATTTAACTAATTTTGATTAGGGGTATCGATGTAGGGATGGACATGGTAATGTTTTGGATAGGTGGCATGGCTTTTTGAGAGGGTAGTGGTTGAGATATGCTTATAGGAATAGTGGAAGAACTTGCGGGAGGTGTTTTTATGGAAGATGGAGATGGAGAGTTTTTTTGGATGAGGAAACATTTACGTTGTTTTGATGTGGTGTGGAACCGATCGAAGGATCAGGTGAAGATGTTTGTTGTTGAGTGGTTGTTCCCTGTAAGGAAATCACATTAATATCAAAAGTGATGATAGGAACTAAAGACACAATGTTGGATGTTTCTGATTAGATACTATTAGGATAAGAATATATCTGTTAAATAGTGGGTTCATGATTTGGATCAATGACATGGAAAAAATTGCATAAAGGATCCAGTACATAAGGTTATGGTTCAAGTATTGATGATTGAATATGAACACCCCTTACAATAAGGTATAAATTAAGAGTGAAGGGGTTTGAATCCAATATTTCTAAAAAGACAGGATCCCCACTATCAAAGAAATAGGGATTGAAACGATCAGGTATCTCAAATGAAGTTGATTGGCTACTAGGAGAATGTGGTTTTTCTTGATCTTCTGGTCGGAGTGATAGAGTGGATTTTTTTTCTTCTAAAAAAGGTGAGGCATCCTGAAGGTGTGTTTGGAGATTATTAATGCAACTTTGGAAGTCTTTGGTCATGTTTTTTGAATTTTGGATACATGATTTTTGTCTTGCAAGCACCATGGAAACAAAAAAACAATAACCTAATAATGAAAAATAAAGCTAAATAGTATATTATAAACAGTAAGAAAATCACACTGAAATATTTTTGATTATCTTGATTAACTTAGAAAGAAAGGTGAAATGTGTAAAATGATTGACAAGGTCTTAGGAAATGGTTTTATATGGATGGTTTCAGGAATGTTAAGGATAGAGTCCTCGATATACCTGAAGGTACGTGAGGCCCGAATCTATTCTAGTTCCGGTACGGGGCTTGTTATTAGGGCCTACCCCCTCATATGATGGTCCCACAGCGATAAGGGATTCAGGTTCTTAGCCAATGTACCAACAACCAGTTGTTTATACACGGCCAGAACATCGAGTCAACATCCCTATTTGGTGATGAAATCCCAATAGTTTTCACCTAGGTATAATTTTTTTGATGCAAGTTTGTGTTTGACATGACTTGGTTATGTGTGAGGGAGATTAAGTGGATATAATATATTAACCTCCTAATTAAACTAAGTGATCAAACAGGGTGAAAATTTTGTTTTAAGCTCAAAAGAATGATTTATTTTGATGAAATGAAAAGAAGAGAAGAGGAATCACCTAAAAAATGTTTCCTTTTTAATTTTTTAAAATTTTGAATTTTTTTTTAAATGCAATAACATTGAAAATTTTCATATGAACAAAAACCTACAAAAGGTTAGTAGAAGACAAAAAATAGTAAAATAAAATGATGTCGGAGGCTAACTAACTGAACAATCAGAAGAATTCACATATATCATCAGTGATTGATAGGAATCACTAGTGATTCACCCCAATCACTATCAATTTGACTGGATCACTGGCAATTACAGAGCAGGAGGCCAAAAAATTATTGTTTGATAAATTTGAAATGAAAAAGGGATAATGGTCCCATCGGGCGTACCAGGATGTTCAAAGAGTTCTTGTTTTCCTATTTTAAATTAATGAATTGAAATAACAAAAACAAATCGACCTCAGAAGATGGTGGGGTTTACCGTTACCCATGATGATGAATGTTGATGTTGATGGTTGTTTGAATTTGTTAAGTCTAAATGAATGCACAAGTCCTCCTATCCTTAAAAGAACTATGCGCTCAAATACACTAAACAGAAAGGATTAGATAAATGGATAAATGAGCTGCTCATAAAATGTTGATTCTAAGAATCTAAAGGGACTTCCTTGGAGGATGTTAACTTGTTTTGTAACAATTAAGTAGATTGATAAAGATAATGATGAAAATATGTAATAGATAATGATATAGGGATAATAGATGAGAATCTCTAGAACTCCAAGGTGAAAGGAAAATCCTATGTGGATTTGAAGGTGGCCCAGGCGAGGGTGGATGTAATCAAGATGGACTTGAAGTAGTCGTACTAGAAATATTTGGTCTTTTGCTCATCTCATGAAGTAATTCGATTTGTTCTTCAATGTCTTCTTCGTCAATAGAAAATCATATTGCACACAAGGTCAACTCGTGAAGAATGTTGTATTATTCCCAAAAGAAAGGGTGGTCTACTATAGGAAGTTCATAAATAATTATGACTAGATGATAAGGGCCAAGAACTACCGTCTAAAAGAGAGCCATACTTGGATACAACATGTTAAATGCAAAGAGTTTGGTAAATGATGTGAAACTAACAAATTGATAAAAATATAAATTTTGATAGGAATCACTAGTGATTTAGGTGAATCGCTGGTGATTTACGTGAATCACTGGCGATTAGGGTGAATCACTAGCGATTACTATTAAATTAATAGTTTTGCTAAAATGATAGTTAAAGCTTCTAAAAGATGTTTTTGATTGTTTTTTATATTTCTTATGAATTGTAAATGACAAGTAAAGATTTAGGAATACCTTTGGATAGATAAGGAGCTAAACAATGCCTCAATTCTTCAGTGGGAATGATCAGAGTTGTTTTGTTGTCTTGGCATGTATCCTAAAGGTCGAGTCATGGAAATAGATACAAATATGTTGTTGTAAATGATGACTAGAGTTTGATATTAATGCTTGATGATCTCTGAATATGTCCTGTATTCTGTAAATTTGAAAATCAAGAAGCATGTTTGAGCAAGTGGTCCCATATTGAATATTGAAGATTGAAGATCCCTTAGAGAGAGGATAAAGTTAATATTTATAAACGCTGGTGATTAGGTAGAATCACCAGTGATTCCTTGGAAAGTGATTAAAACCAATTCTGAACAAAGGTTTCAAGTTTTGTAATGTAGGTAAATGGTTAAAGGAAGGTTGGGGAAAAGGTGTAGAGGTTAGGATGTAGTAAGAAAATAAGTTTGGATGGTTTTGAAATGGTTAAGGTTTATTTAGGGTGGTTATGTGGTTTTCAGGAAGGTAAAATAAGATTTTACATCTATGAAATAGTATTTTTGGGGTGTGGGAATATATTTACATGGAATAAATATTGTGAAGGAATTTAGGCGTAGGATAAGTGGTTCATGGATTAAATAATGTGATTAGATGGCTTGTTTTGATTTTAATATTATTTCCAAGATAGTGTATGTGGTCAGGGAAATTAGTGGTGTTGATTTTAGGTGTCTAAACCTTTCTCAAATTCAAAATTAGGATCAAAGACACCATTATCACTACTTTCTTTATATGAAAAGGCCTTTTTCTTTGAATAAAAACTCTTCTTGATCTTATTCTTGAAACTTTTTTTTGAAATTAGTTGTTAGATTGGCTGCTTGAAATTGTTATTGTTGCATGTGGATTTTGGTTGTTGTTGTTTGTTTTACTCCCTCCATCATATGGCATGATGGAGTTTTTGGGGGAAGAGAGAGGGATTTTTCCCTCTCAATCCTCAAGGCTTGATGGACAAGCCTTGTAGGGTCTTAGAGTTTTCCCCTCAAATGGTTGAGGTGGGGAAAGTGATTCATTTGGTGTGAATCTCCTTCCCCATTCTTGGTAAGGAAACCTCTTTGGGGTTTGAAAATCCTTCCAAAAAGGATTTGGTGAAAGGGAGGAGGAATAAGGAGGAATTGTATGAAAATGGAGAAATAAGGAGGGTATGAAGTATTTGGCTTTATGCACTATTATTGGATTATAATTTTTGGAAAACTTCTCTCCTCTCTTCCCCATTGTTTTTAGAGGAAGAACTTGGGTTCTTCTCTTTGCCACCTTGGAAAATTTTGAGTCTTGTATTGGATTTTTTCCTATTTGTGTATGGTTGTATCATTGTTAGTTCACCTCCTTCTTGTGCAAGTTATGGTTAGTTTTCCTCTTTCCCATGGGCTTGGGGGAGGCTAACATGCATCCCAACCTTGGGAGAGGCATATAATGATGCTTATGGTTGGGTGGCAAAAAATTTCTTTCTCCTTGTTGGTTTTTCTTGAAGGCATGAAGGTTGGAGCTCAGAGTTGGAAGTTGGAGATATTGTGAAGGTATTGTAGCCACTTAAGTTTGGCTTGTAGGAAAATTCCTCTTCCTTTTTGTATTTGAAGATCTTCTTTCAACCTTGGAAAGGAATTTTGTTGGAATGTTGTCTTGTATATTTAGCATGATTGTGAAATATGAAGTATTGAGTGATTGAGAGATTGTGCAAAAAGGAGATTTGTAAAATATTGTCTTTCTTTAATATAAATTTAGTAGAAACATTATTTATTTTCTTTTTACATTTCCTTATCATTCTTGTAGTTGGAATATTCATTTGACAAAAAAAAAAAAAAAAAAAATCTTTTGCATTGTATTTGAGAGGAATAGTAATTCCTTGTTGAAAGTCTTATGTATTTTATCAAAAAAAAATCAGTCTTGGAATAGTATGCTCCTTTGCAAAATTTATTAGTATTTAGATTTTATATATATATATATATATATACTTGTGTTGTTTTCTTCATCTCAAATCTGATAATCATTTAATGTGAATAGTTGGGAGTATTTAGTTTATTTTGTATCAAATGATCTTATTCAATTTTTATTTTTTTTAAATATACAAGCTTAGTTTAATCTATTTTATCAAATGGTTATGAGTTGTAGATTTATATATATATATATATATATATATATATATTGAAATAGGTTTATTGTAAAACTTGGTGTTTTTATATATATACATATATATGTCTATTACATATATACTTATAAATTATATATATATATATATATATATATATATATATATATATATATATATATATATATATATGTAAATTACCGTAAATAGTTTTTGCAGATTGGTTACATATAATATCATAAGTATTAAACTATACACACATAAAAAGTACATATATATAATATATATAAAAATACGTTTTAAATAATGATAAAAACAAAAACTATATTTATTTCAAAAATGATTTGTATTCTTTTAGAATCAAAAATAAATAAATAAATGTTTTATTAAATTCAAAATTTATATATTAAAAAAATGTTGGTGGGGGGGGTTCGGACCACCCCACCCCTGTACTGCCCCCCCCAAACCCCTATACTCCCACATGGGCCTGCTGCCCCTCCCCCACTCGCCTGCTGTTGTGTACAGCGCCCACACCTGCCCCCTGTCACGCCTCCCTAACCACGACCCCACTGCCATCCCCTCCACCGCAGCCCTTGCGCAGCACCACACACCCCCCGCCTGTACTTGCTCCTCCTGCTGCCGCACCCCCTTCCATCCTCCTCCACGTGGCCTCCACTCAATCCTCCCTCCACAGCTCTAACCCACACCTTCAATCAAAACAAAAATTAATAATAATAAATATATACATATATACATATACATATATATATATATATATATATATATTTCATATCCAAAAAAATTACAGTGAGGGTTACACAAAGCACCCAAAAAAAGAGAAATCCCTCTTGTTATCTGGTTCTCACAATAACAGAAAATCCTCATAGCACTCCAACAACCTGTAACAAGAAAACAAATTCCAAAATGAAAGGAAAGAGATGGAAAAGAGAATAGATAAGGAAGTTAGGGCACAAATTTAGATCTAGGGTTGAGGATTGTTTAATCCTAGGGCTCAAATAAAACCCTATTCACTTTAAGTCATGGGCGTTGGTGGGAATGTTTATTTTTTAAAACAAAAGGGAAAATATGGATCAATATATGTATTGGGGAATGTTTTTACCTAAGAATGAATAATCCTATTTCCATGTGGTGAAATTATTTAAGTAAATACATGTGTATAAAAAAAAAATTAAATGTGAGTAATTTAATCAAAGCTAAGATAAAATTTAAGTGAATTAATGTCTTAAACAACCATGAGGGTTTTTTTTTTAATTAATAAGAATTAAGGGTTAATGTAAAGAGCTAAATAAAATGTTAGTTCGCTACTTCAAAATAAAAAATGTACCAACTTTTTAGCCTGTTTCCCGGTGTCTCGAGGCTTGGGCATGACATTGTACTTACCTGATCCAACTTTCAGTCTTCTAGAAATCATTGCAATGAGTTCTTCATCATCAATCTCAAGAGCAGCACCATCATCCTTAAACTTATTTCCCTTTGTCTTCATCTCAGCTTTCTTAACTAGTTTAGAGTCAATAACCCTCATCTCATATGCAGTCAAGGTTCCATGTAACTCATCCATTGTCAATGCAATCACAAAAGCTATGAATTTAGGTACATTTCTAGGTCATAAAATCATGCTAACATTTATAGGATTCCTAAGCAAGAAAACTAGTAATTTACAACTCCCTTTAGCCTATTTCTTTGTATTCTGCACTTTTATTGGCTTTATGCATCTTACACTCTTGAAAAAATTTGATTTTTTTTATTTTTCTATTACTTCGGACACTAGCACCCAATTCAAACAGTAGCGTCAGGAACTCCTATCCTTTTATGCACTCATGTCCATCTTTATATTTTTCCTACCCTTTTAGGCCCTTTCACTTCTAAATTACTTTTTATTGCTATGGGTCGGCCTTTCATTTTTCAATTACGAAATTTAAACAAAGGAATCATATTAAATACATAGTTATGAATTCAAAATAAGGGGCAAAGCACTAAGAATTATTATTATCACCTAAGCTTGAATTAAAAGGCATAAGAGCATCAAATTCATCCATCTAGCACACTCATCCAAGGGACAAGGGCTTCATTCTTATGCATACACAACATAGGAAGGGGAAGTCTATTCTATTTCATCCAACATATTTTATACATCTTCTACATTTTATATCTAACCCACTATCATTTGTGCAACTTGCATAAGGGAATCCTCAAGCATCATTTCTACAAAAAACATATGGATTCTGAGATTTAGTGCAGTGCTCGGTCATAAGTTCCACTCTTCGGGTGACCTTCAGGTCCATTCTAACTCCCCTTTCTGTATTTTCCTAGTTAATTTTGATGCGGTTTTTGGGTATGTGCAAATAAACTTTATTTAATGTAAGTTACAGGTACAGTCATAGGTTAGGTAGTGAATTTGAAGCAAAAAACAGGGACTAATAGCGAGGCTTATCCTGCATAGAAAATATCATATCCATAGCATCTAGATAGACAACAACGCCTAGATCCAAAAACCAGTGTCTAGGCACTCCTACCCTCCCGTGGGTGCATTTGTTTGGAACAATTTTAGACTTCGTAACCTCTAATGAGCCTCTGTGACACTCTTCTCAATCTGTTCCTATATTTCATAATCCCATATCACTTCATGTCCACTCGAAAATCATCTAAGTCCTCATATCTCCCCTTTTTCTTAGGGTTTCATATCATTACCTATGTCTCATTTTATATTATAATCTTTATATCATTAGTAATAGTAGTTACTCTGAAAACTAGATTTAATTAATTCAAATTACAATAAATTAGTCAAGATCTTCAAATCCTTGGCTTCCTCAATAGAAAACACTTTAGAATCAAAATTAGGAGTTATAGACCTTAATACATTTTGGACCACAACTTCTTCCTTCACTTCTTCATGTAGTCCTTTCATTGTGTTGATTACCTTATCAGATCTAAGAAAATATGCAGCAATAGACTCCTCTTCTCTCATCTTTAAGTCCTTCAAAATGATTTCTGAAAGTTTAGAGTTTATTTATTCATACCTTAGAATATTCTTCATAAATGGCCTGAAGTTTTTCCCACATTTATTTTTTTGTTGTGCAATGTATAACCTTCACAAGTTCAAGTTTATTTAGACCACACATGATTTCATTCATAGCCTTAGAGTTGTCACTATTAACCTTCTTAATTGTAGAAATTTTTGGAGGAGTTTGAGGAGACAGTATATCCATTCAACACATATTTCCAAATTTCAATCCTCTAAGGACATGATGTGGGTCCTCATTCTGAGCCTCCAAAAAACATAGTTTATTCCATCAAACAAGGGAGCCTTATTGGAAGAAGTATCACTCTATTGACTCACCATTTTAGTGCTTCAAAGGATCTCTTTTCAAGCGATTAAATTTTTCAAAAAATACCAGCTCTGAATAACAATTGTTGGAATAACAATGGACTAAGAGGGGGGTAAATCAGTCCTTCAAATCCCTTGGCCAATTCAATATTAACTTGCATAAACCATTTACTATTCAACCATGCATTAATGTGATCTTAAAAACATATAACAACCATTCACAAGAGCATAATCATGAGAGAGTACAAAATAACATAAGATGTACGTGGGAAACCCTCAAGAGGAAGAAAAAAAACTAAAAATTTGTGATTATATTACATAAACCAAAATACTTTCATGAATATGAAACATCACACAAGATTTGTTTAGTGAAGCACCCACTTCACAAGGAGCACCCACTCCCTAGATAACCCTTGTTGATTTACTCGCAACAAAGGAATTTTATGAATATTATTCATCACACAAGTTTTAAATATAATACCACTGATAATATTTTTCTCACACAATTGATAGTGATCACAAAATTTAGCTTATACCACCTTCAAACCTTCTTCAAATTCACCTTCTCCTACTTCACTCAAAATTTCTCAAACATGGAATAATTTGGACGATTACCATTGAAAACTAGATCTTAATCACTCTTCATACATTCACACTCTCTCTCATATCTATCTTGATTTCCTTAAACCTTGTTCACTTCTCACACCAAGCTCGCACTTTTTCTCTCTCTCAACACTAGTTCAAAATGAACAATTACATACACTTTTGTAAATGACTTAACTTAAAAACATAACAAGGTCAGCCATGACCATTATATTTCATGTCATATCATCTCAAAATAAAAAAATTATATGAATCGTCATGAAACACCCATATGGGTCGGCAATGCACCAAGACATCTAGCAAGCACAACTAGGTCAAGATGACTAGTTTATCCTTCACTAAGTACTCCAAGACCTCCCAAGAATTTATCTGGATATCTCATTCCTCTAAATTTTCACACATTTCAAACACAACCTTCAACATCATCCATATTCTCATAATACTCTGCATCATCCATTCTTCTCACTTCACCACCTAGAAGGATTTTTTCCTAGTCAAATCAGGCACTTCCAGGAACCATTATTCATCAACGGAGTCCAAGATCACACCAAAACAACTCAAATATTCCATGTAACCACTAATTGGAAATCCAATGACATGTATAACACTTATAATCATGATATACCTCATGAAATAATAAGCAAAGTAAATGGAATAACTTCTCCTCTTCAGTAAATTGAACTACCAAGGAACAAATTTTAAAGATGAGACCTTCTTACACCCTTTTTTTCACTTTAAATACCTATAAATGCATTCACTAGGAACAAAATTCATCCCTCTTCACTCTCCAATGGATATACATCATAAAATAATCCAATATATTTGTCTTTCAAAACAATCTTCAGACTAAACCCTTGTTGTCCTTAACTAGTCAAACTAGGTCAACTTGTGACCTCAAACATGTCACCTCAACTCACTTCCTAAGATCAACAAAAACATTAAAAATGTCACATGGGATGTGAAAAAAACCTCTAAATCCATAAATGTTCATCACAAATTCCATAAGTTCTCAAGAACTTCCATTCTCTAAGACTACTAAACTACCCTTCTAGGCCCAAGAACCAATCAACCTATTTTAACATGTGCATGTCATAAAATCAGCTTACCAATCTCTATAATCACTCCAAACATGTATCTTAGCTCCCATAGATCTTACAAAACTAAATTATTCATATGGTCTAATGGAAAACTTGAGATTAAAATTTTATTTCCTAAAAATAATATCTTTTTAGTGGGTTCCACTAAGTGTCATAACCTAAAATTGCCACCATCTAAAAACTATGAGATTCCTATCCATCATCAAATTATCACATTAGATGATCCAATCCATTATGCACCTAAACAAGAAATATTTCCTCCATCGATATCAAACTAGGGTTTAAGAAGGGTTATAACCTTCTCACCTTCTTAAAAATAGACCCTCATTTAACCTCATTCTAACTCTAAGACCTTATTATCTCCATGATCCATCATCCCTAAATGGATTAGGTTCCCATGCAAATGTTACATGTATCATCCAAGTATATTTATTCATATCGAGTTGGAAAACATGCTTTCTATAACCTTATTTTGCTTAAAACACCATATCTTGTAAAATTATCATCATGCAATCCTAAAATTTTACTCACGCCTCTAGGAAAAACTTTGTGTATAATCTCCAATCATATATTTTTCATTAATATTTATTCATCTTCTCAACCACTAGGACTTGCATGACTATACCTTGGGGTTTTTCCTAGATCAAGTCATAACCAAGTGTTCTAACACATGAACCATTCATAAAACCACTACAAACTCCCTTTACATGCTGAATATGATATGAAATACCTTCATAAGTGTTTCCAAGATCTCACACACTTATACAAGTGACTATCATACTCTAATAGGCCACCAAACACTAAGATTAGGTCTAGTTTAGACCTATACCAAGTAGGAAAACACCATACCTATGCTTCTAAGCTCTCCAAAAGGACCTAAAACACTTGATAAAACATGTATCACACCTTTTCATACCCTCATGGGCTCACATAACTCTAAAATTGATGACCATAGCCTTATTAGGCCTCCAAGCACCTAGACTAAGTTTACATGAGCACCGGCAACTATGTTTTCAAGTTGTACCTACACTTTGAAGCTCACATGAGTGTATCAGCACTCTCCAATCATGATCTCCATGCCTCTACCATGCTCCTTAATCCATCATGCATCTCAAACCATGATTCTCTATCACCTAGGCTAACTAGGTCACCTGATTAGGCCTACTAGTCCAATCCAATTTTTATTATTTTCACTCTTACAACCAAGCCACATCTTGTTTGCATAAAAAACCTTCATATCAAGCATATTATAGTAATCCTAGGTCATCCTCTTTGTCATTATTGATATTTTACATCAATGACAACCATCTAACTCACTCATGCCAATATGAACAATACCTTCATTCAAGCTGCATCATCCTGTTGTTTCTTTTTTTAACTCAACATGTGTGTACCAAGCACACACACATCTGCACAAAGTGGAGTAAAAATTATGTACCCATAGAGATGATGGTAATGCATCTTTCCCTTACACCCAATTCCTTTCACAACTATGAACATGTACTGGAGGAGGGTCTTTCCATCATAATCATGTACTAATAGTGAAAGATTACATCTTCCAAACCTTTTAAAAAGGATACCCTGATCTCGCGCCAGCCCAAACGATTGTCTCTTTGTGTTTCCCACCAATGTGTTACATTCCCATGTAGTGTGTAAACTAAAATTTTTTGGCTATCCCCCCTCATTTCACCACTGGTATTCCATTGAGCACATGAAGGTTTCTAGCTTCTCTTCCCTGGTATACCTCTGCAAGCTGGTTTGACCTAGTTACCTTATGGTGTGTGGCCTTATCATCTGGGTAAATATTCTCATACTTCACAACCCACCATTTCATATGTTTCATGGGCCCAATTATGACAAGCAACTTGTGTAGTATCACTGATTGACTGCACATCTTCCCAATGTATTACACTTTCCTTTAATGGCTCTATGTTCTCAAGGTCATGCACCGTCTGCACATAGATTTGATTAAGATCCTCTTCACTAACGAGCTCAATATATGGAGAAACCTTTGTCTCATCCAGGGGAATCCCAACATGCTTATCTCCATTCTCAAAATGGATATATCTCTTATTAAAGTGTAATTTTTAATTGTTAGCATAAGACCAATTTCATCCAATAAATATGGGGAAACTATCTACTTAATTAAGCTCTTACATTTCAAAATCACTTGTAAATTTTTATCCTTCAAAAGTGATTGTAGCATCCTTTAATACCCCAATGGGCATGACCCTTGTCTTGTTAGCCATATATAGCATATTTGAATATGGCTATAATGGTGGCCTACCCATTTGGTTCTAAGCATCTAAGGTGAGAGCATTAATTTTTTCACCTGTATCAATTAGAATGTTACTCACCAACCAACCATTTATCACTATATCCATTGTGATCTCTTTGTCATATTCATGGTCCTGCGGTGGTAAAGTTTCATGAAGGATCTGGCACTCCATCGCATGGTATCTTATTACACAACTATTATCCCAATAAAGGTATGATGTTTTATTGCCTCAACATTTTGCATACTTCCTTAAGATCATCATTATATTTTTGGGGAAGTTCAGTACCTTTCGTGTGTTCCATCTCGTGTGCATTTTTTCAGGTGTTGGATCTCACCTTGTAATTATTTGAAAACACCATAGGTTTTTTTAAAAATTCCTTCAACTGAGCCATGACTAGATAATTTTCATGTAAAACTTCCTCCCTCATGATAATAGGCTTTTCTCTAATATGATTGTGAACGTGAGCCACTTCTACATGCATGGTAACTAATATAGGTTAAAGCTCCATCTCAACCTTCTTAGGTGTTCACTATTCATTCCTCATGTGCTCCAATTTGATCATATTTGTGCCTTTATACTTATTATTGGTCTTACACATATGGGCATATAGATCTAGACAATCATCAACGTTATGCGCATTTCCACAGTACATGCATACCTGATTCTTTGGACATTTGCATTGACACTGATCAGGAGATCTACATGTATAACATGTCCCACATATAAACCTTCCACAACCACCATGTCATTTTCTTTGGATCCACCTCTAAATCCTCCATTTCTATTACTATGCACTTCACTAGTCTTTCTTCCTTACTCTCATGAGTCATTCACCACACTAGTCTGGCACAACCCTATTTCACATGCCCCATGAATATGATCAATCAAACGGTAGTCGGTTGTGTCATGGGCATGTACATCACATATATTTCAATATATGAAGACATTATTCTGCATCACATGTTGTAAAAGTGGATGATTTCAGACATCTTGGTTCTTATGAAAAATCTCACAAGATGTCAGTAATGTGTGGACAATCCTACACAGGAAGTTATCCTTAGTACATCCTTTAACTTGGAAATCGGTACACACCATAATCCACATCATGTCTCATGAGATGAATTAGAAGAAAGATTTTTTAGCTAAAAGACCATTGCCATAATCTGAGCTTTAAGGAAAATACTTACCCCTATATCAACACTTCCAGCTACTTCAGTGTGTAAAGCTACTTCAAAGGCTTTGTGTTGATCATTAAATGTCTTGTGTGATAGTGTTCTCCATAATGGTATCAACAAGCCTCCAACAAATCACTGCACATGTTGGCTTTGATAAATATCATAGGAGAATTTAGACAATAAATTCTTAAAATGTGCATCATAATCTCAAACACTCTCAAACAATCCTTACTTGATATTCTTAAGTGTGTTGATACTCTGTTGCTCGAACTCAAGGATATGAAATTCACCTAAAAAGGAAGTGCATAATGCATCATAATCAACTACAATCTGATGTGGATCATATTTCTTGTATGAACTATACATGTTCCCTTGAAGTGTGATCACAAACTGAATTTCCTTCATATTAGGAGTTGTTATTCCCCTATCTCTCCATAATAACTCACACTTATGCACATGTTTAGCTACATCTTCCACACCCCTATACTCTGGAAAGAGAATTGACATCTCAAAGAATATTTGGGGTTTCTATTGTTGTGGTTATTAAGGTTATTGTAATGGTTTTTGTGGTCCATGTCCTGGAGTGGGGCCAAATTCTGAACCTGATCCTCCACTAGGATTACCTTTGTGTGGTAGTTGTCTTGAACCTCCTGAACTTCTTGTTATGAATGAAGTTCCTATTGAAGAAATACCTTTTTTTGTTATAGTCGTGCTAAACTAAACATTAATTATCTATCCTATAACGCTACTAAAAGTACTACTTCTAACTGGTAGTACGCCACTACTTTGTCCTAACAATGCACCTACTAAATTGGTCCCAAAAAAACTATGTCTAAAAACAAGGGCATGTTGTGCTACCATATGCGCATCCTTAATCTTTTGTGCTTCCTAAGATGATACCAATATGTTCCTACGTGTATCTCCTTCCCATCGTGGTGATCCCTAATTATTATCCTACTCACCATCACTATGATGATCTTCTACAACAACTTCTAGATTCCAAGCACCTTACACAAGGGTTAGGGGTCCTGGCAAGATCATATGCATGCCATAAGTTATCATTCTCTCCTTACACTCACTCTCATCATATGTTGAAGGAAATATCCTACTGTTCTTTCCCAATGTAGAGTGGACATGATCCCGTGGTCCTGTGCCTTCTTTAGGGTCTTCATCACTTCTGTCAGTCATCATTATTCTCAATCTCAGTGCCTCCTCAACTACCTTTTGTCACACATATTTATACATGAACCATATATCTTCCCTATCTCTTTCTTCTTCTTAGACCAATTTCATCCTTCCCAAATCTATCTCATTCCTCAGTACGTGGTGGGGTTTTAGCCTTCCATCAGTAATTTATCCATCTCAATCTCAATCATCAAGATCTTAATAGCTAATGTGTCATGTGAAAATATGATCCTCTTGGCTTATGTAAAAAACTATAACTTTATTTCCTTAGGGCACGTGTATGTCAAAATCATGTACGTTAAGGTATAGCTGCATAGCATACCTTCCCACCAATGATCTAAAGTTGTAGTCCAAGGCATGTTCAAATTAGAGGATGCTTGGTAATCTTCCTATCTCCATAATTTCTTTCTATTAATCCTAACACCCCTATTTTACACGTAAGCTTCCAACCATTGGTACAACTCTACTAGAAACAAGCTAAAAAACATCTCATATAAGAAATCATAGAGGTTCTCTTCCACCCACTTACATGCATTAAAGTCAGGTATAATGTTATATTTCTAAGAAAATGCATCCTAGCCATCATACACCTAGATCTCAATGTTCTCCAAAGATAGCTGAAATTCCATGTGTATGTAACATCCTAGTGACCAGAATGAAAAGAGGTTTTGGTAATAGAACCAAAATGTATTCTTATTTACCCAAGACCTAGCTAGGTGTGCTGACACTTCATCTAGACAAGTTTGAAATCTCACCTGAAGTGCATGCACCCTCCAAGTCCCTCCTTTGTTTACTTATCAATATGTTAGACATGCATATTTTTAATCATTCATGTAATAAAATACAACATATCACAAAGTAATGACAACACATACAATAAGGAAATCATTCAACATATAGAATTATAAAAATAATTTGAATCCCCATCAAGTCATACTCATTTCTCGTAATCCTTGCAATAATTAATTACACAATAGGGATATGAATTACATCACAACCGCTTATAATTAGGTGTTGGACCATGCACACATACCAGACTTAGCTACTGACTCCAAAAGCTACTACTCAACCAAAACTCAGAACTCTCACAACTTCTCAACTTTATCGACTCTCTCTTATATAAGGAAGCATCACCCCATATATATGCATTATGGGGACTTACCCTTTACTTTCTAAATGAAATTCCTAATAATAGGTGTGTTCTAATAACAACCTACATGTTTTTCTAACTCTCTTTTATAGTAGAGAAAAGCTATAAATGGCTCTTCTTTAATCATGCTATAATTCCTATATTTATCCCATCTCCATACCCCACCCTTGTCTTTATTTGCATGTTATTTGTTTCATTAATAGATATTGTTTATCCACTAAGTAATCTTTCATTTTTTTATTTTTATCCATTTCTAGAAAATCGGCTAAGTCCTCAGTGTATACGATGTGAATGTATAAGCCCTTACACGCATACTTGTTCATTTCTAATGTGTGCATCTTTGTGCATTGTTATGTTCTTTGTTTCTCTTTACTCTAGAACTTTTGCATGGTCCTCTAAACTTGTGTAATGATTTTTATACTCTTCACGTAACTTCTAACCCTTGTGCATGACTAGTACTTTGGAAAAAAATTGTGACCAACAGTTGTGACCTTTGCACCAATCTAAGTGGACCATGTGCCTAACTCTCAAGACTTAGCAGATAAAGTGCATATCATAAGGATGAATAGAAAAATTCCAAGAGTGTGTGGATCATTATAGAAAATGGAAAGGTGACATGTGGCATAGAATAGATTACATTCAACCTGTATACTACCACAACCAATCAAATTGTGCCATGTGTCTAGTGTGTTCCTTTGCACTATAAAACTTCAAATCACCATAACTCCTTTCATAAAGCTTGAAATCATGCAAGGATGGTCTTGTTGGAAATCTACATATTTGGTATACACTCTAGGCTCTTCAAAATAAGATTTAGCTGGGATTTGATAGGTGAAAATGAAAAACATTATTCAATTCATTAATGCACAGTTTCATTTGATTCAATCACCCATATTTCATGGGAATTGACCTCTTTCCTTCTTCCATAAGAAAGCTGACATGGAGATGTGGATTTGATAGAGCTCCATGATGATATACAAGTATTTATTGCATGTTATTGGTAGTTATTATTGGAAACCCAATTTTTCCCTCTCATTTTCACTACTCTCTTGTTCTTCTATATATTGTAGAATAATGTTCATTTGTAAAGGTTATACCCTCTATGAATGGAAGGGCATTATTCAGAGTAGTGTATTTTTTTATTTTGAGTTTCAAGGCCTTAGATATGGGGTCACTACATATTGAATTTTACATCTTCCTTTTAATGTAATGAATTTGTCATTCATTTGAAGCAATAGAAGTTGTGTTTTTTGGTTATTCTCTTCCATATCATATTTATTACATATATTTTCCTTTCTTTTACAATATTGGTATGTTTTGCATGTTTTATATCACTTACAGGGTGTCTTCTATTTTTTGCTCCATGGAAATGAGAGCTTGAATGTTGTTTTGGAATATAGTATGCATGTCTACCCTTCCTTTTGCTCATTTTCTCTCATTAACCACTCATCTAAAAGTGTAATTCCCCTTTTTCTAGTGTTATCACCTCCCTTTAGCTTAGGATTTCAATTTTATGCATCTCCTTCTCTCCTTGGTCCCTTAGAATAATAGAGTAGAGTTAGATAACTGCATTTCCCTTATTAGGGGTAGTTTTAATAGTAGAAATAATTATAGGAAGCCAAACTTCTCTGGAGGTCTTTCTCAAGTATAAGTCCCACAACCTTGAGATAGTCCCATGTTGCCTCAAATCCTTGGATCATCTTGATTCAGGACGGGTGTAATTTTGAGCTCCAAAAGTAACCAACATAGGTGAGATATATGAAAAAGAGACATCAATGCTACACAAGACATGTTTGTTAGTTCTATTAGTTTAAAAAAGGATCAAGTATATAATGTATATAATTGACCGTAAATGAGGAAGTGTAAATGAACTACAATATAACAATAGCACATGTAAGATGTGTAGGTATTGCTCCCAAATGATGAGAACATAAGGAGACATAAATACTCTTATAAATGTGTACCAATCTATGTGTCTTGTATCTAGCTCGGTATACCAAGTGAATGTATGTGTCTAAAGAGATAAAATATGTTTAAAATATGTGTTTTCAATAATATAAAGTGTTACCATCTATGTTATCTATCAAACCCAAAGTGTCAAAAAACGTTTTGAGAAATGTTTCATTAATTTTTCATTGATTTCAATGTATTCCCAAGGTGTCCAAGTGGTTCCATGACGTGTCAAGTCATGTTCAATCATGATGTCATGGTGTGCAAGCAGGATTCAGGTGCATGGTCAAGTGATTCAAGTGTGTGGTGAGTCTTTCCAAGGTTGTATGGAGTCTTCCAAAGGTCAAAAAAATGGTCAATCACATGTGTCTGAGGTGTTAACAAGTCTGTAATAGGTTTCCATGGTATTTCATGAGGTTTCAGGTATCTCCAGGCCTAATCCTAGCTTCAAATCAAGCAGGAAGGTATGGAAACATGACAAGTGAGCCAAGCCAAATCAAGGAATACCATTTTGGAGAAATATGAGCTGTAATTGAGCATGTGAAATGAGTATCAGGTCAAGACTCAGGCATACAGGGCATGAAGATAGCCATTTTGGGTTCATTTCAGTGCATTTAAGGTCAGTAGACAAGTGAGATGGTTGAACCTAGGAATGAGAATGCAAAATAAGACATTGTAGGATCATAATATGATGATATATGAGGTTTTTAGGGATTCACCAAGGTCTGAGGAGGAAAATTAAGCACTTTCCTAGGTTGGTGTTTTACACCCTTCAGGGAAAGAGAACTAAAGCTACAAAATGAGATGGGGAAGATAATTTTTGAGAAAATATGAAAATTTTTTATTATAATGCATGTAGGGGTGAGTTAAGAAAGGTTGTAGTCAAAATTTTAGGACCTAAGGAGGTGTTTTGCAAAATTTATGCAAGTTTTACCAAAACTGAGTTTTTGGAAAATGCATTCTAGGCACCCTAACTTCTTAGCATCTGCTCTAAAATATTGGACTTGTTGAGATAAATAATAAATAATTTTTTTATTAAATTGGGATATAAAAACATGATGCAAAAATTTTGAAGTCAATTGGTTAAGTTTTTAAAAAATTCTAACCATTTTTCTGAGCCAGTTGAAACCTTTCAAACACTCATCCTAGAGCGGTAAGGGAAAAATGAATTTTTTGACCTTCTAACCAATTATACATGTCATGAAACATAATTTTATGTGTATAGGACTCCTTTAATCACATTTTTGTGGCATTTTAGTTTGCACATGTGACTGTATGTACAACAAAATAGTGGTTTTAGAGAAAAATACAGGTACAGGTCTAGTATGAAGGCTTCATGAAGAAAACTCCACTATTCTATAAATCTTGTGGTGTCTAATAAATGACCATGAAAATTTATGGGTAGGTTGTGTGAGAAAAATTTGAAATATGGTGCATTTCTCTTTCCTACCACCAAGGGTCAAATTGGCCTAAAATCAGGTTTTCAAGAACAAGATGTTTCTAGATAAAAACACATGAACTAAAGCCTTGAATGAGTTTATATAAGTGACACAGGTCTAATATGGTGTTCTCAAACTCATGACATGGTAATATGAAGAAGTCTTAAGTGCTCTAACTCTTTGAGTTGAAACTAGCTCCTTAAGGCAAGTGTGTAGACCAAATGAACATTTTTGAGGTTCTTGGATGTCAGTCATGGTCTCCATGCTTGTGGTGATGAATCCTAAAGTAAAATTGAAAATTTTTCTCCATATCATTCAAATTTCTAGCTCAATGTGAATTAATAAGGTAAGTCTTCTTCAATCTCAAAACCAAGTAATGCCTAAAAGAACATTATTTGCATATGAGGTGCTTGAATGAGCTCAAGTGTGGAATTGAAGTAAAATTAACAAGCTATGGGACTTGGTAAGGTGTCTTTAAACATGGATAAAGATATAATAATTCTCCCACATGTGTGATACTTTTTGTATAGGATCAAATGTCACTAGAAGACAAAAACCAAACATGCTCCACTATAAGATAAAAATCTGACTTGACAGTTACAAACTGAAGTTGCAGTAAGTCAGAGATTATTTTTACAGGTTGTAAGAGGTTATTTTCAGATTTCAGGAGTATCCAAGGAAGTGTAAGAGGTTCTTTCTAAAACTATACAAGCATCTTGGTAGGTCCAAACAAGAAACATAAGTAACTGAAATAATCATCATTTTTTGACAGTTTCAAAATAGTCTTTTATTCCTCTTTTGGTATGAGTTTTAGTAATGAATTTTTTGGTGTGGAAGAGTTTGAGAGACATGAAGAGGTTTATTATTCATCCATGCATTCTTGAGATTGATTTTTTTTTGAGTTCTATAAGAGGATTTTATAGGTTCTGTGTAGGTATTCCAATGATGTATTTAGGAGCATGAAGAGCTGATTTGAACTCATTAGTTTTGACAGAAATTGAATATTGAAGAAGTGTGCATATGAATATAGAGTTTTGAATCCTTAAAGATGAGGATGTTATTTAGGATCTCTATCTTAATTTTATTTTCAGGTATATGAAGATAATATACAAGGTGCATATATGTGCAAAGAGGATGCTGAGAAGAATTTTCAAAGAGTGAGATTAGCATGTATGAGATGTGATGTAGAGGGGAACATTGTGCATAAAATATATGTTTGATAACAGATTAGGATGTTACTTGCAGGTGGAAAACATATACCACAAGGAGGATATGAAAGTGTGAAAAAAAGAAAGTAGCTTGACTAGATTTGTGTGGATAGAAGCCTTGAATGAAAAGGTTTGTGAATTTGATAATGGGGTGAAGATAAGGTGAAATGAGAAATAAAATTATATGATTTAGAGGTCACAATCAGTTGTGTGAAGATAAACAAACTTGAAGTGATCAAAATTTTTGTATAAGTCTAAGTGGTTGCTTAGTAAGAGGGAGTTGTAACTTCCTTGCAAGTGGTTTCTTGCTAAAGGTCAGTAGGATGCTTGACTAAATCAGGTTGGGAGTGGTATCTTCCATGCAATAGGTTGAAGCTTTCTAAAATCTTAGGTTGTAGCTTGAGTGTAATATTGGGGTTGTTACCTCAAAAGTTGAGTTGTAGCTCAACTTGAAATCATTGTAACACCATAGGACAAATTGTCCAAGTTAGCTCTCTATGATTTCAGTGGGTTTTTGTCCCTTTATGGGTTTCCCACCTTAAATATTGTCTCCTCATGTGTTCATGTATGTTTTTCTCTTTATCTGATGGTTGAATGGTTGTGTCTTCATCATAATCCAAATTGATTGAGTGTAACTAGGTGAAGGAATTGATATTGTTGCAAAAAAATTTAGAGTGCAACTGATTCAACCCCCTCTTAGTACCTGGAATTCCTAACAATTGGTATCAGAGCCTGAGGTACTCTTGAAGTTAAACCTAACATCTTGGAGGTGATCCATGAAGACACAAACATGGGTTCATTAGTAAAATCATTGCTGAAAAAGAGGTATGAAATTGCTCAAGCATTGATTTTTGAATTGATAAGGAAATAAAAACCCAAGAAACTAATCATGGACCATGAATTGAATGAGATTTCCTCATATGTTGATAATGTATCAAAGGATTTGAGGAAAAAATTAAATACTTGTCTCAAACTTAAAGAAGAAATAAGATACTTTGAAGTTTGAGTTAGAGCAAGTTTCAAGAAAACTCAATGAGTTGATGATTAAAAAACACATCTCTAGTGATAAACCAAGTATAAAACTCAAAAATGAAGCATGTCATAATAAACCAAAGTATGATCCTAGTCATGAGTTATGTCAAATATCCCTCCAAGCCAAGAGTGAAGAATGTGAAAAACTAAGTGCGGAAATAAAGACACTAAGAGAGGAGCTAGAACAAGCAAAGAAAAGGAAATTGAGAGATGATTCAAGCCAAACTTCTTGTCAAGGATTTTCTAATACCAAGAAGGAAAACAAAGATTACAAGAAGCCAAATGAAAGGATATTATCAGGTAAGTTTCATGGAATTTAGTTTTCATGCAATTGTTTTGGGCATAAAGCTAGAGATTGTAGGAGAAAAATAGATGAATACCATACATGGAGAGATTGCATGTCATATTATGAGAATAACATAGTGTTCTTCAATCATCAAGAGAGAGGTCATGTTTCTCAATATTATCTCCATGATCCATTCAATCAAACTTATGGTCATGAATGGCCTAGAAGCAAGAACTATGTTGGTTGATTCAATTGTCAAGTGCAAGGACATTTTTCTAGACATTGTTACAAGTCTCCTAGATACAACAAAAAACTAAATACACCTAATAATAAAGGAAAAAAGACATTTAAGGTGAATGTTAGTTTCAAGGATGAATTCAATTCAATCATGGTTGAAAGAGGAATTGACAAGAAGAATCTAAAATACATCCTCATATTCAAGAACACTAACTCCAATCATGAAAATAAAAAGAAGGAAAAAGGACTAGCATGGGTAGATAATGAAGAGATAATACAATACATGAAAGCTAAAGGAGAATAAAACTCAAGCTAAGTATCAAAATGTGATGAAGTCCAAAAGTAATTTTTACCTTTATCTATGGTAGAACAAATATATAAGATACATCCATCACACATGTTTATCAAGCTTTAAGTTAGAAAAATAAGGCTTAGGTTATATGGTTGGCACACCAGGGAATGCATCTAAGAAGGTTGACAAATTTTTGAGTACAATAAAGGATAAAACTAATTCATCATGTTTTTTTGATGATTTCTATCTATTTTTATATGATCTAAGAGGCATGATATACCTTCTCTAAGATTCTAAGAGGTATATATTCATGGAGGAAGCACTGTGAGTGAAATTTCCTCTCCATGATGTTCTTGAGAAAGCAAGTGTTAAAAAGTATGTAGATGAGTTCATTCCTAATTTCTTGGTGCATGAGAAGTATGTACAAGATGTTTGATTACCTTTTATGTCCATCTAAATTGGTTAGAGTTGTGAATAATTCATATCAAAGTATCATTATAGTATTCAAATTCAATGGTTTTTCACATGGGTCTGGTTAAACAAGTCATTATTGAGGCATTTCAAAAATTGATTCTCATGCATCTCATAAAATCTAGATAGGATGGAAGATGTAAACTGTTGTGATCCAAATAAATAAATATGTCTATCAAGCCAATACGTTGTTTGTCAAAAGATGGAGGTTGTATTTTGTGTGGTGTCTAGTTGAGATGTATGTTAATGTCAAATACATTTGAGTTAGAACCATGGTGTAAAAAGGTCTAATTGCATATTTCAAATCCTTTCATATCAGTCCTAGATTGAAGATAAGTGTCTGAGGGCTTGTGTAAATTTCTAAGTATTTATCCTTCATAATTTCATATCTTTATTTTTTATATTTTCAAAGTGTTCTTTCAAGAGTTGTGGTCATGTTTGGATATGAGATTGTGTGTGTGCCTCAAAGAAGAGTCTAAAAAAATGCTAAGTATGACCATCATTCTCCATTGAGTCTTAGAAGAAGATCCAATCTACAAGTCAAAGAAAACCTAATAAAGAGCAGGAGATTCATTAATGGTCAAGTTATATGTAATTTAAGCATTTCAAAATCCCATGATAGAGAACAATTAATTTGTCAAAATATTACCTAGTAGGTATGATATACTATCAAGCATGTGAAAGATTAAATGTCTAGATATATAAGTGACAAGGTGTGAAGACTATACTAGTGTAAGATAATCCTTTGAAAAATAATAAAGGCTTTGCATACTTGTTGAGGGTATTCTCCATGTCTTAGGCATTGGAAATTGAAGTTAAGATATCTAATTTTGTCATGGTCTTGGATTAAGGACTTAGTTTGAAAATTAAAGTGATACTACAATACTAACTAATTTGGGAGTTATCATCATGGAATTAGGGGCCTAAAAAATATTGTGTAAGTTATGGATATAATATATTTTATGGTTTCTTTGTTAGAAGATGAGATGATTTGGACAAACAAGTGTGCAATCCTCCTTCCAAAGTCAGTCAAAATAGATACAAAAAGCCACCTACAAGTGTGATTGAAAATATGAGTGATTATATCGAGTGGTTGAAGCTTCTCTAGTAAAGAAAAAAAATAGTAATAAGATGACATAGACCCTCTATGTAGGAGGCAAAGCATTGAAGATAAACTCTATTAAACTTTGTATCCAATGAGGGTTTAAGAACTCCAACCCTAATTTACAAGTTAATATAAAAAAATTTACTTGAATATTGCTCTTTAGTGTGTGAGTATCCTCCACTGATAAGGTTCTCTTGAATCCAAGGTCATCAAAAACCTACAGTCCAAAATTAGAGCCCTAAACCCTTTGAGTACATTTTTTTTTTTTTGTAAAAAACAAGGATCTCAGGTTTCTCAGAAGATTACAATGGATGGTTGTTAAGGCATGAGAGTTGAAGCATCGAAGTAGGGTATTATGGCTTGAAATTTTGTATAATACATGAAAGTATATCCCTTAAATAGAAATGGAAGGAGTTGTAATGTTTTACTGGAGGAAATGGGATAATTCCTTGACAGTCTCAAGTTGACCTGTGCACACAATTCAGAGGCCTAATAAGAGAGGCTCCTTAACAAAGTAGGTGGAATTTCCCCTTATAATCTAGGCTTGAAATTTTACATGCTTAAGGAAATTCCTTATGGGTATTCAAAAATACCAAGTTTTTTCCTTCACCCTTTTAAAATATGGAGGAGTAAAGACTGCCCCAGGCTACGAAAATTTAGGATAAACCAAAAATGAAAAGTTAAGACATAAGGAGATATATTAAGAATTTTCCTTTAAAACTTGGAACACACTATATTGAGGATAAAGGGGTCCTAAAGGCACTTTTATGTTGCTTTGAAGGTTATTTTTTGTTCAAAATTATGACCAAGCAAGGGTTTTGGGACTTAAGATCTCTAAGAGCCTTTTTTGTAACTTCTCAATAAGAGATTGACATTCTAAGGTTGTTATATCATTCAGTCATAGTGATAATCTTGTCTTGAAGTGTGAGAATATGGGATATGAGATAAGGTAATTTAAAGAAGACTCAAAACCAAAGTTTAGTAATTTTTCTAGAAGCTTAGTAAGGCAAGAAGTTGGCCAGTGAGAGAAAGTCAGTAAGATGTATGGTTTCTTTCATTAGGTGCCATGAAGATGGTTTTACCTTAGAATGGAGTAAGTTTATATATATGATATGGGAAGAGGCATGCTCATGTGGAGACCATTTTTAGGGAATAAGATCAAATATTGTATATTGTAAGCCTCTTGGTGCTTGGCATGATCCTCTAGTGCAGAGTTATGGGGAAGAGTTGTTTTAGGACTTTGTTGAACTTTTTAATGAAGTAAAAGAGTGTATGCAATACCCTACAAAGATAGAATGAGTAATTAAAGGTTAAAAATTACCCATGAAACATGGGAAGTCACTGAAATTACAAAATATGCTTACTAAATTTGTCCCTGAGATGATGTCATCATTATAAGTGCATAAAGGACCTAGTACAATTTATATGAGAAAATTTAATGGTGATATAGTGTGACAAGGAGGTCAGCCAAGGCAAGTTATGCTAGTTGAAGAATTATAATATTGAATGAATATTGAGAACAGATAATTTGTTGTCAAAAAACTTGCTAATAAGTCTAAAATACTAATCTACAGGTCTATGAAGATTAAGTGAGGGAGGGGAACTCAATGTGTCCCTCAAGCAATTAGTTATAGTGACAAAATAATATACAAGGAAAAATGGGATCTAATTACATATATAGTGGTAAAATAGCATAATGCCATGATGAAGCAAGTCTACATTCCATACCAAGGAGTCTACAAGACCAAAAGGTGAACTTACAAGTCAGAGAAGGAAAAATTAAGGCAAAGGGAGATTTTTGTGATCATCAAAATGAGGACTCGGATATTGAGAATGTTGAGAATGGCTGAATGATTTATGACTCCATGTCTATTTCTAGGGGAATAAATGTGCATAATCTAAAAATTTTCCATATCATCCTAACGAGACTATAAGACACTAAAAAGAGGTCAAAGACAGAGGCAAAATTGAAATCCTACCTAGTGATCTTCAAAGTAAGAAACAATGCAAGATTTTGGCATAGGCAAGAAGGTAGGGGTGGTACACACCTAGGGGGAGCCACAGGAGGTTATCTCATGATGAATATGAATTTATATAGTAATAAAAATTGATCCATTTCACACTGGAAAGATGATTTAGGGACAATTTCATTTGTATAAGACCAAGGTAAACAACTCAACAAGATAAGAGATTATACCAAGAAAACTAGTCAAACATTAGATTTTTCTCTCATAGGAGGTTTTATAGCCCAGGGGGAGCCTATTATAGGCTAAAATACATCTTCTTATATCAGGGATGGAGCCCAAAACAGTAAGGATTTGGAAAAAGAAGGAAACATTTGTAGTTTTAGCATATTTTCTTGAAATGCACAAGATTGAAAACATGATGAATGGCCAAAACATGGACAAACAAGAGAGGTATAGTCTTAGGGGGAGAATTTAACAATTTACACCAGGCATTTAGGTCTCATATGTTCCTAAAAAGAGCCAAGAAAGCATAAAACATAGTCCTAGTGGAGAAAGGTCAAAAGTAAGTCTTTCTCATGTCTTGTTGTACTTGGTTGTCATTTTTTTCCATGTCAAGTTGTCAAATTTCCTTTTTCATAGATTTCAAAGGGGGAGAGTGAACCAAGAAACATGAGAAAAGAGCTTATAGGAGTTAGTCTTGATTGGTTGACCATCAATGTTTCTAGGTGGTTTCCATCAATGACAAAGGGGGAGATTGTTGAGAAATGTGTCATTAGGTTTTAATTGATGTTAAATTGTTCCTAAGGTGTCCAAGTGGTTCCATGAGGTGTCAATTCATGTCCAATCATGATGTCATGGTGTGCAAGTAGGATTCAGGTGCATGTGTTAAGTGAGTCAAGTGTGTGGTGAGTCTTTCCAAGGTTGTATGGAGTCTTCAAAAGGTCAAACATGGTCAATCACATGTGTATGAGGTGTTAACAAGTCTGTAACAGGTTTCCATGGTCATTTCATGAGGTTTCAGGTATCTCCAGGCCTAATCCTAGCTCCAAATCAAGCAGACAAGTATGGAAACATGAAAAGTGAGAAAATAAAAAGAAATAAGACCAATTTTTGGAGCAATTTGATCTGTAATTGAGCATGTGAAATGAGTATCATAGTCAAGACTCAGGCATACAGGGCATGAAGATAGCCATTTTGGGTCATTTAAGTGCATTTAAGGTCAGTAGACAAGTGATATGGTTGAACTTAGGAATTATAATGAAAACCAAGCATTGGAGGAGGATAATATGATGATATATGAGGTGTGTAGGGATTCACCAAGGTCTGAGGAGGAAAATTGAGCACTTACCAGGTTATTGCATTTTACACCTTCAGGGCAAGAGAACTAGAGCTTCACAAATGAGATGGGGAAGATAATTTTGGAGAAAAATATGAAAAAAAATTATTTTAATGCATGGAGGGGTGAGTTAAGAAGGTGTGGTGAAATTTTCAGGCACCTAAGGAGGTGTTTTGCAAAAGTTATGCAAGTTTTACCAAAACTAGTTTTTGGAAAATGCATTCTAGGCACCCTAACTTCTTAGCATCTGCTCTAAAATATTTGGATGTGTTAAGATAAATCATAGATAATTTTTTGTAGTAAATTTTGATAAAAACATGATCAATAGGTCTGAAGTCAATTGGTTAAGTATTTAAAAAGTTCTATACCATTTTTGTGAGCATGTTTGAAACCCTCCAAAAACTCATTCTGGAGCAGTAAGGGAAAAATGAAGTTTTTGACCTTAACCAATTATAAATGTCATGAAACTACTTTTATGTGTAGAGGACTCCTTAAAGTACATTTTGGTGATATTTTTAGTTTGCATGTGTGATTGTACGGTACTAGAAAAATAGTGGTTTTAGTGAAAAATTTTGTGTACACTGGTATGAAACTTCATGAAGAAAAATCTTACTAAAATTCTAGAAATGGATGATTTAGGGGTGTCTACTAATTGACCATGAAGAGTTCATAGGTAGGTTGTCATTTGGAGAAAATTGGAAATATGGTTGCATTTCTCTTTCCTACCCGCCAAGGGTCAAATAGGCCTAAAATCATGTTTGCAAGAAGCAAGTTTTTCTTGAAAAAGACACATGAAGGTAAACCTTGAATGATTTTATACAAGTGACATGTATTGTCCAATATTGGTATATCTCAAACTACGTGGAATTTCATGGTAAGATGAATATGTCTTAAGTGCTTCTAATTTTATTGAGTCAAAACTAGCTCCTTAAGGCCAAGTGTGTAGACCAGCATGAACAATTTTGAGGTCATGGATGTCAAGTGAGTGTTTCTACATGCTCATGGTGATGAATCCTTGAGTAAAATTTATAACATCTAATTTGAAGTTTCCAATATCATAAAAGCCATGAGAATTGAATTATTAAGGTGTCTTCTTCATGCTCAAAACCAAGTAATTCTCTCAAAAGAACCATTCTTTGCATTTAAATGTGCTTGAATGAGCTCAAGTATGGAATGAGGTCAAATTGGAAAATTATTTGACTTGGTAAGGGTGTCTCCAAAACATGGATAAATTTATAATAATGATCCCCATGATGTGAGACTTTTTTATAGGTGTCAAAGGTCACTAGAAGACAAAAACAAAACATGCTCTAGAAGACCAAAAACTGTACTTGAAAGTTTTACAAACTAAAGTTTTTCTGAGTCAGAGATGTTTTGAATTGGATTGTAATGTTTTATTTTAAAACAGATGTTTCCTAGGATTAGGAAGTGTAAGAGTTCTTCCTAAAACTGAGTACAAGCATCTTCCATCCAAACAAGAAACATAAGTAACTAAAATAATCATCAGGTTCATTTGACAGTTTTCAAAACAGTCTAGAAGTATTGCCGATTTTGGTATGTGTTTTTAATGACATTTTTTAGTGTGGAAGATTTTGGAGAGCATGATGAAGACAGTTTATTATTCATCCATGCATTCTTGAGAGTTATTTTTTTGAGTTCTAAAAGTGAGCTCATTTTGTGCACAAGAATACAAAATGATGTATTTAGGAGCATGCAAGAGCAAATTTGAACTCATTCAGTTTTGACACAGATTGAATATTTCATAAGTATGCATATGAATAATTGGTGTTGTAATCCTTCAATATGATTTTATTCAATGATTTAAGATTTAATTCAAGATTGATATTTGCAGAGTATATGGAAGATAATATATAAGGGTCATATTTATGCAAATTTTTTTATTGAGAAGAATTGCTTCAAAGAGTGAGTTGAAGCATGTATGAGATGTGTATGTTGAGAGGGCAGATATTGCATGAATAATGTAAATATGAGTTGTGAAAGTAGATAAAAGGTATGAAATTTTATGTTATCTTTGCAGGTGTGACAAATACCACAAGATGATATGAAAGTGTGAAAACCAAAGAAATTGCTTAGAGACTAGAATTTGTGTGAGATAGAAGCCTTGAAAAAAGGGTTTGTGAAGCTGATAAGGGATGAAAATAAGGTGAAATGAGAAAGAAAATGACATAATTTAGAGTTCACAATCAGTTGTGTGAAGATAACAAACTTGAAGTGATCAAAATTTATGTATAATTCTAAGTGGTTTCTTAGCAGGAGGGAGTTGTAGCTTCCTTGCAAGTGGTTGTTTGCTAAAGGTCAGTGGTTCTTGACTAAATCAGGTTGGGAGTGGTAGATTCGATGTAGGTTGAAGCTTGTTGCTAAATATTAGGTTGTAGCTTGTGTGTAATATTGGGTTTGTTGCCTCAAAAGTTGAGTTGTAGCTCAACTTGAAATCATTGTAACTCCATAGGACAAATTGTCCAAGTTAGTTTTTGATTTAAGTTGGGTTTTTGTCCCTTGATGGGTTTCCCACCTTAAATTTTGTCTCCTCATGTGTTCATGTATGTGGTTGGTGCTCTTTATTTGATGGATGAATGGTTGTGATTTACCATAATCCAAATTGATTGAGTGTAACTAGGTAAAGGAATTGATTTTGTTGCAAAAAAAATTGAAGTGCACTGATTCAGCCCCTCTCAGTGCCTGGAATTCCTAACACAATGTGTATAATATAAAGTGATAACAACTCAATTAAAATGTACAGGTCTCAATTTTTTATTTTTACAAAAATTTGAATTTTTTTGTATTATCACAATGTATAGCTATGTATAAAAGAGATGGGAAGGAATAAATATAAACAAGCTAAGTATAATATTTTCATAAATGCATATTCATGGGGTTTTTCATTGGCTTTCCATCAAGCTTAACTAGACGATAAATATTGTGGCCAAGTTGTGTGGTGATAGTGTATGGGCCTATCTAATTTGGTTTAAATTTTCCTTTTAAAATTTGAATTATTTTGATTTTCTTTAAGAACCAGATCACCTACTTGAAATTCACGGGCATGTACTTTTTATCATAAGCACATTGGATGTGGTCTTGGAACATACATAAATGTTACAATGCTTACATGCACTTGGAGTCAAGAATTTCAAGCTCATGTAAACAGGTATCTTGGTAATCATTTTTCTTTATGATATCCTTTAGATATATATGAAGAAAAGGGATATTTGATTCCAATGGCAAGACATCCCAAGTACCATAAATAAGTAAAAAAGGTGTGGCATTGGTGGGTGTGCGAACACTAATGCAGTAAGCCCATAGGGCGTAGAGAATTTGGTTGTGTTTGTTATAACCATAATTATCAAAATCTTATGAAGAATATTAAAAATGGCTTTGTTAGTAGTTTCGACTTGGCCATTGCATTGCAGATAATAAGGAGTATAAAAAATGTGTTTAATTTTAAACTTTAAACAAATTTTTTACAATGTAATTTTTTAAAGAATGCTCGTTGTCTGTAACAATAACAGAAGGGAGACCAAAACAAGTGATAATGTTTGTTAAATGAAAATGGCATATATTGTCACCAGTAGTAAACTCTAGGGGAATGGATTATACCTATTTTTTGAAGTATTCTATAATTGGGATGATAAACTTGTGCCCTTGTGTAGATTTAGGGTTAACCTTTCCAATTATATCAAAGCCTTGTATGGAGAATGGTCATGGAGGTATAATAGGTTGCAATGTATGAGATGGAGCATGATGAAGATTACTATGGATTTGACATTGAACGTAGCATGTTTAACATACTCAAGGTAATCTTGTTCCATGGTGGGTCAGTAATACCCTTGGCGTAATAATTTACGAGATACGGTCTTGCCACTAAATTGACCACCATATTCACTATCATGTAATTATGATGGAGAAAGTTGAGCATCCTAAGCCGCTAGATAATGTAATAAGTGGCCATTAAATATTTTGTAAATAATGAGCCACCAATAAAGACATAATGAGTCGTCTCATGACTTGAGCGGTGACTTTTGTTTGATGAGGCATTGACATGATTTTTTTGTTGATAAAGGTAATTATATATGTTAGTAAACCATTCAACATTATTAGTGCTTCATGTGGCGACCAAAACATTGGGGGCATCAATGGTGCTGGGAGTGATAAAATCTTATTGGAGTTACCAAATACTAAAGGTAGTGCAATCATTAGTAATGTCCAGTGGAATCAAGAAGGCCACACTAACCATAACATCAACATGTCTATTGTCTTTTTGAGGTATAGTGGTGATGGAGTTAGAGTCGAAATTTACAAACAAACCTTTGAAAAGGGTATTATATGGGATTAAATGCTTTTATTTAGTATTATATATATCATATACCTTATGAAAAATGAGTTGTGAATCTCCAAAAAATTATATATGTTGAATGCACGGTGTACGAGAATCCCAAGATTAAGGCTTCATACTCAACAATGTTGTTAGTATAGGAAAACCCTAAATGATAAGAAAAGGGAAGAGTATTTCACCCCAAGGAGTAATACAGACTATGCTAGCACTGCCACCGAAAATACATCGAGAGCCATCAAAATACATCAACCATATTTTAGAATCAATGTCATAAGATGTAAACTCGTTGTGATTTTCATTATTAACAAGTGAGTAAATTAAAGAGTGGGGCACCACCTAGTTGACGAACGATGACTTTCCCTTTAATGGATTTTTGAGCTACAAATTCGAGGTTAAGTTTATCTAAGAGCATGACCCAACATGTAATACAACCATAAAGATGTGAGCGAGCTAGAAAATACCGTAAAGGGTATACTTTTGTGATAACTCATACTTCAGTGTTAATCTTATAATGGCAGCAAAGACTAAAACAAGGAAAATCTTCTAATGGGGGTATAATTAAGCTCATGTGGTACTAGGGTGAAAGTAACATAATAAATAATGCATTCATAATTGGTGTCATCTTATTGTGCAAGTAAATTGTTAAGGGCGTATTTAACAGTAGAGATGTAGAACAAGAATGGTTTGTCATGTATAGGCGGGACTAACATTGAGGGATTGAGTAAGTAGATTTTAATATCTTTAAAGACTTGTTGGAAGGTAGAATCCTCGTTAATTTTTGTATCTTTCTTTAAAAATTGCGTAAAAGGTTGCGTTTTATCAGCCAATTGGGCTAAAAAGTGTCAAATGGCTTAAATTTTTCCTTGGAGTGATTGCAATTACTTGAGCTTTCATGGTGGTGGCAAACAAACAAAAGCTTGACTTTTTTAGGTTCAACTTCTATTCCTCAACTAGAGATAATGTATCCTAGTAACTTACGAGTGGTAACCTCAAAGACACACTTATGTGGGTTTAAACAAACATTCTATAACCATAATTGTAAAAAGATGAGGCACAAATCTTGCACATGATTACGATGGTTAGAGGATTCAACCAAGAGGTCATCAACATAATATTTGATAATTTGGTGGATATAGTCATAGAAATATTTGAATCACTACATGTTGGTACATGGCATCAGTATTCTTTAACCAGAAAGCTAAAACAATGTAGCAAAATGCACCCCAAGGGGTTGTAAAAAATGTATTTTTCTTGGTTTGTAGGGCTAGTTTTATTTTGGTTGTACCAGAAAATCCCATCCATAAATGATAGCATGTCATATCTTTCAGTTGATTCTACGATCATATCAATATGAGGAAGTGGAAAATTGTCCTTGGGACAAGCTTTATTAAGTCACAAAAATCGGTGCAGAAACATATCTCACCATTGTGTTTGGATATATGTACTCTATTAGAAACCCATTGGGGGTAATCGACAATGAGGATGAAGTTAACATCTATATGTTGTTGAATTTCTTGTTTGACTAGTAAAGCCACCTTAGGGTTCATTTTATGAATCTTTTGTTGGACTGATTTGGCGTCATCATACAATACAAAATTATACATTGCAATAGAGGGGTCGATACCGAACATATCATTATAGGTCTAAGAATTTTTTTGGGGAATTCTTGTAATACTTGTTGCATATCAGTCCATTCTATAGAACTGAGGGCGGTGGCTAAAAGGACAGGGTGAGGGTCACCATTAGTGTAAAAATTAAAAGAGGTTAGTTCTTCATTTAATAAGGTCAAGTGATCTTCGACGTAGGGTTAAGTGGGAATGGCATCCAACGTATCAGGTATTGTGTCCAAAGAAACCCAATCCCCATATATGCTTGAGGTGAAAAAGTATGAGGAAACATATTCTTATAATAGAAGGGAGGGGGATCCTTGTATGCACCAATGTATTCGTGGAGGGATTATTCATTAAGTAAATCATATAGGGACAAAATTTATTTTGATACACTATCATTAATAAGCTCAGGGTGCATTAATTGTAGAGGTGATGTTGATTATGCAGTGAATACCTTGGGAAATAAGTGATTTAAGGCTAGTAAAAACTGTGGAGTAAATGAAGGTTTACACCACAGACGTATGGAATATCCAATGCCCTCTTTATACTATTGGGACTTTATGCGAAGAGGCTCTCAGATGCCCTAACCATGGTAACCAAGGCCTTGTGTAGTGTAGCCTTGTTGTGATAAATTTTGATATCCTTTATCCTTTACCATAAAATTGATAAGAAGAGAAATGGTGAGGAACATGAGGGGTAATGATATTATCATGGTTTGTAGTGGCAAAAAAATTGAAAGGAGAAAGATCAGTCTTGATGGTAAAAAGAGTTCCTTGGTAAGAGAACTTAAGATAATTATGAAGGGTAGAAGTTAAGACATGCATAACATGAATCCAAGGATGTCCTAAGAGTAAATTATAACTGAGATCATTGGGAATAACATGGCAGAGGGTTAGTAGGGTGCGGGACCCTCAAGTGAAATATAATATGATTTGGTTGAGGGGTTGATGTGGTATATGATCAAATCCATGAATACTAATAGAAGAATAGGATAAATCATTTGTAAGAATGCCCAAATGATGTAAAAAATATTGCAAATGTTGAGGCCATAATCATTATCAATAAAAACATGTTTGATCAAAGTATTATAATTATGACTTGCACATAAATTGATATACCACTGTAGATGATATCTTGAGGAGATAAATCGTCAGTGGTGAAGGATATGGACTCATCTTGGAAGGATAAAGGTCTAGGTATCATATCCATGACATAGTCAGGAGATATGTCAAGATGAAGGCGGAGATGGCCAAGGTTAGTGAATATACTTCAAAAAATATGATAATGCTTGACATATACATTAAGAGTGATGCACAAACAAAAATAATATACCATGAAGATGAGCACAAGAAAACATAAACTGATGAGGTGGAGCATATATTGGGAAAACCCTAAATCAATAAGGATTTTGAGATCAGCAAGCCTAATACAAAAGGACTTAAGAAGATCATATATTTGGTGAAATGTTTGATCAAAAAGAGGGTTCACCAAAAATTTTACCCCTAGATTAAATTTATGTCAATTTAATTAAGTGTAGGATATGTTAGAGTTAATTTATAAATATAACAAAGATGATACAATACAATACTAAGTAATATTTGCAACTCAAATCAAATAAGAAGAACTTTCATACACTGATTAACCTAACATACAATAAAAAGTAAAAAATAAAGGCTATAAAGAACTTAGTTGATTCATGATGGTTTCTAGAGAGATCTGGGAATGTGCAACAGAGAAACATAGAGATTTGAACCTGAGTAACTAGCATAAACTATAATTGAACTATAACTGCACCTAGGTAGGTACCATACGATTAGGTAAGGATTGTACTGTATGGTTCAACCCCTTTTGTATGATATTGGACCTGCTTAGAAATTTCCTTTGCAACTTTCTTGGTTTCCTACCTTCTTGGATTTTTCTGTCAATGTCCAACCCTATTTTTCGCATATAAAGTGAATCTCTCCGAATGGACTAAACATCACCTCAAACCCTAACCAAATATGAATACCATAAAAAAAACATTAGAAGGGTTTTTTACACCCCCGTATACCATCGAAATTATCACTACTCTGAATATGCCTTAAATCACACGCCATTCTCCACCTAATATGTGATATCTAAATAGATCCATCATTTTTGGAGCTTTATTTGATCATTCTTGATTTGACTTGGCTATTTCTATATAGTCACTATATCATGCACTTACTATGTACATATATCCTCTAAATGCTTCATTTATATGCATGATTCCTAAGCAAGAGAACTAGCCATCAATAATAGTTGTTTTTATTTCACATTGCTTTTATCATCTTTTATAGACTACACCTTACAATTTTTACATACTAGTTGACATCCTACTCAATCTTGATTTTATTGTTTTATATTTCTAGTACGTGTTATCCAAAATAATCCCATGCTTATTTTGGTTAACTCCTCCTCATTTTCCTTTGCTGGTAATTAAAATGGATTTTTTACACACTTTAGGCACTCAAAATTTTCTGGGTATGGCTTCATCAGATAGATAATTTTTTCACCTTTCCAGAAAGGTAAAAAAGTCCTCCTAACTCCTTGCATTTTTTGAGTTATGGCTCGATGGGGTTTGGAGGGAAAATTTTCCAAGTTGGACCCGTGGGAAAAAAATTCGCACTTAGCCCTTTTGGGCAAAAAATTCAAAGGAAAATTTTGGCCCAAAAGCCCACAAAGTAAAATAAATTGTTTGAGGCCCGCAACTAATCAAGATGCGCAACTTGGCTTTTATTAAAATTTCTCAAATGAAAAAATAGAATTGCATCCCTGCCAAGCAATCAAAAGATTCCCCTTGTCCATTCATCGGCGAGAATCGAGGGGATTTAGGACATTTTGCCAAAGTTACAAAAACACAAAAGGCAAAAATGGGCCACATCCCCGTAGCTAATCAAGTGATGCCACATGTCTCAGAGCAGTGGGGCCGTGGAGAATTTTAGGAAAATTTCCCAATTTTATGAAAAGGAAAAAAGTTCAAGTTTTGGCCCGCCGACCCAATTTTTGCCCTAATTTTGCCCTATTTTCCCTAAATCTTCAGAAGGTCATATCTTTCGGTCTAGAGCTCAGATTTTCACGATTTTGGTATTAATGGAAAGCTGTTGAAATCCTCTACATGATGGAAACTTCAATTTCAATTTTTTATGAATTTTTGTGTGAGAAAAATGAGAAAACGTCTCTAGCATGGAAAATTTGTAGAAAACGACCCCAACCACCAAAATGAATGAAGTATGGGCCTCTTTCTTGCTCTGCGAAGCAATGTACGATGAAGTATGGAATTTTTCATGGAAACCCATCATTTTTTAGGCTAATTAAATGGATCTTGTTGGTGGTTGGAGTGTTAAAATTGATTTTCCTGCATTTTCTCATTTCCTTCATTTTGTTCGATCGATAAAAGTCAGTTTTGGCTCATTTTGAAAAAGGTTGTTCATCCTTCTTCTCTACCTCTCCCTTCTTTTCTTCCCCAGAGTTGAAATGGAGTTTGAACCTCCTCCCCTGCTCTGTAATGGAATTTTTTCCTCTTACCCATGAAATGATGCACTATGTAAATTCTGAGCAATAAAAAATGTATTTTTGTGTTGCATTTGTCCATCCTTGGCTTGTTTTCTTTGTTGTTTTCCTTACCTCTCTTCACTACAGGGCATTTTTGCATGTTTGGATGTTCATTGAAAGTTTTGGATCTATTTTCATGGAGTTTTGGAACATTTTCTATTTGAAAACCATCTTTGGTCTGTGATGCACTTGTCCATCCTTTCCATTGCTCACCTCTTCTTGTTCCATGGCAATTTTGATAGATATCAACACTTTCCTTCTCTGGTGTATCACCATTTTAGTGTAGGCTCTTTTTTTCCTTGTTTTCTTTCTCTCCCTGTCTCCTTAGAAGTTAGATTAGGATTAGATTAGCTTTCCTGCACTGGAATAGCTTCTGGAAGGTAGTTTAGGAAGAGGAACAAGCCTTCTATGGAGAGCTTTCCCCATTTGCAATGGTCCCACACTTTGGGAAAGCTCAATGTTGTGCAATCACACCAAATGACGTTGCCTTAGAAAATCAAATTCATAACTCATTTGGGGGTCTTGTAAATTTTCACTAACAGTTTTGGCATGCCCGGTGAGACCAAGAGGTCTTTCACTTCTTTTTTTGCAGGTTGATGTATTCCTGTTTAAAATTTCAGACTTTGGAGGCACTTGCAAACACATCTAGCGACTCCATCTGATCAACAACCCATCTCTAAAGTTACAAACCTTCTTTCCACTCATTTTTCATTCATTTCTTATCCATTTTTCCTTCCATCTCTTTCATTCCTCTTTCATTCCATGAAGTTGTGTAATCATGACTTCATTTCCCTCATGGAATTTACATTTACAATAGTAGCAATGTTTCCCACCTCTAACATGTTTTTCAAATCCTCCATATCAGCATTTTGGTCAAATTCAAAACCAATATGCATACCCATCTAAGAAATGCCAAAGTTATTTTGGCTATGAAGCATGTCAAGCACAAGGGTATGCAGATTGTGAGGGCAGTCCAAAAGAAAATGCAGATTTGTTGAAGAAGATCCAAAAGATGGAGGTAAACATGGTGCAATCCAGGGCTCAAGCACAAATGAAAGCATTTGGAATTGGCTGTAGGGCACCTTGTCCATGGGTGGGACCCTTTCCAAGTCATTATAGTCCACAAGAGAAACTCGACTTCATTGTTGAAATGTTACTTTTACTTTTAAAGTGGACCGAAGGAATAGAGGTGTATGACAGGAGTATTCAGCAACCTTGTCAATGGGTAAGCACACCATCTCATGCTTTTTCTTTTTCTCTTTCCCAATCTATATCATTTCAGCAGTGTCAAGTTTCAAGCTTCCCATCTGCTATCCCAAAATTTGATTCCATTTCTCCATATCCTATTCTCCCATCCCACCTCATTTTCTTTGTTATTTTCCATTCCAAACAGCCATCCCCTCCAAAGAAACAAGAAGTTCGACCTCCTCCACCACCAAAAATAATTACAAAACCAGTTGATTCACAACCCACCCCTCTTCTTGCATTCCCAAATCCATGTTGTGAGGATAAAAATCAGAATGCCAGTCAAGAAAAATAGTAGCAAGAAGAAGAGCCAAACAAGGATGAAAAGATCAAAAGTTTGTTGAACTTGGCTGTTAAATTCAGGATTACAAAAATCCCCTTGATGGTGAAGCCAAAAGAGGAAGTTGGATTTGGAGAACAAGTGGTGGACAAGGCTGATTTTTTAACAGTAGTTGAGGAAGAAAAACCATCTCCAAACCCCATTGAAGAGGATAAAATGGAAGAGATTAAATCATGTTTGAAGCAATTGGATGAAGGAAGCTTTATTGATGAATTTTTACTTTCATTTGAAGGGGATGATTTGATTGATGAAGCCATTATGGAGGTGAACAAAATAGGTCCAAAGGAATTGAATTATGAGCAAGATGCACAAGAAACTTCATGTTTCTCTCCCACTTCATCTCTCAAAAAATCTGATTTTTTAGATGAGTTCAAGCTGCCAAGTTTCATGTTTGAAAATGAAGCTAAACATGGTGAAAGAAATGTAGATTTGAAGGTCACCATGCAAGAGGAAGAGACTATGTTGTAGCGGGACATTGAAGATTTTGATTGCTTATCAGACTTAGAAGAATGTTTGGATGAGGAGCTAGCTGAAATTACAACATTCTCTTCTCCACCATTCATTCTTTGGCAGCAAGAGCCTGCTACCACGAAGGAGAACATTAAAAAACAACAACTTGTATTTTGTAACAACCTTTTAGAACCAATATTGGAAGATTTAAATCTTCTATTTGCTTCATGGGAAAAGGAGGAGGAAGAGAAAAGGCAGGAGGATGTCATCATCTCTCTCACGCCATTCATCCAAGAAGGTCTACAGGAAGACTCCATTTTTAGAGGATAATTTCAGAGCTATGGGCATATCAAATGGATTAGACCTTGCCCAATCAGGTACTTGGCTTCATTAGAGCCAAAAAGGTAGTTTACACTAGTCATGTTTGCTTCTAGGCATGAGGATGATATGCAAGGTACCAAGGATCAACTGCAATACCTCTACAATCCAAATGTAGAGCAACTAAAAGAGGTATATAATTTGTTTTAAGTTGACACCTTGCTAATTTGGGTAGAATACCAACTTCTTGTTGATTTTCCACTCATCCAACCAGGTATGATCAGCTCCAAACCATTTGCATGGCTGCCCATTTTTAAGAAAGGAATTTATTTTGCACAACCAATTACAAGGTTTTTTTAGCTTACCTTTGCTTCCAGTTAGAGTAGTGTAGGTAGGTTTATTTTCAGCAGAAGAAGTGATTTTGCACACTCTGCATGTTCCATTTGGAGCATGTATGATTTTTCAGTTTGTACATAATTTTTTGTGTTGTTATATTGCTCTTACACAGTCCATTTCAGTTGCATTTTGGTGAAGATCAAATTCAAGTTTCAATGTGTTTTTAAGTGACTCAGAGGTCAGAATTTTAGAGTTCAGATAAAAATCAGTTTATCATGCTTGACTCCACACCCAATGGATGTTTCAAAAGGCCACTAATCATTTCATATAGTAGGCAGATGACCCCTCTGAGTCACCAGAATTATTATCGAAAATAATCCCATGCTTATTTTGGTTAACTCCTCCTCCTTTTCCTTTTCTGGTACTTAAAATGGATTTTTCCATGATTTAGGAACTCAAAATTTTCTAAGTTTGGCTTCATCAGATAGATAATTTTTTCATCTTTCTAGAAAGGTAAATAATTCCTCCTAACTCCTTGTATTTTTTGAGTTATGGCTCGGTAGGGTTTGGAGGGAAAATTTGCCAAGGCAGACCCATGGGAAAAATTTTGGCACTTAGCCCTTTTGGGAAAAAAAATCAAAGAAAAATTTCAGCCCGAAAGCCCGTAGAGTAAAATAAATTGTTTGAGGCCCACAACTAATCTGGATGCGCCATGTGTCAAGGCGGAGTGGCGAGGGTGGAAGGACTTTAAAGTTTTGGCTTTTTTGTCAAAATTTCTCAAAGGAAAATAAAGAAGAGCATCCCCACCAAGCATTCAAAAGATGACACGTGTCCATTCATTGACGAGAATCAGGACGATTTAGGACATTTTGCCAAAGTTGCGAAAACACAAAAGACAAGAATGAGTCGCATCCCCACAGCTAATCAAGTGATACCACATGTCTCGGAGAGGCGGGGCTGCGAATAATTTTGGGAAAATTTCCCAATTTTGTGAAAAGGGAAAAAGTTCAAGTTTTGGCCCGCCGACCCAATTTTTGCCCTAATTTTTCCCTGTTTTCCCTAAATCTTCATAAGGTCATATATTTTGGTCTAGAGCTCAAATTTTCATGATTTTGGTATCAATGGAAAGATGTTGAAATCCTCTACACGATGGACACTTCAATTTGAAATTTTGATGGATTTTTGTGGGAGAAAAATGGGAAAACGTCTCTAGCATGAAAAAATTACAGAAAATGACCCTAACCACCAAAACTAATGATGTATGGGCCTCTTTCTTGCTCTACGAAGCAATGTACGATGAAGTATGGACTTTTTCATGGAAACCCATCATTTTTTAGGCTAATTAAATGGATTCGGTGGTTGGAGTTTTAAAATCAATTTTCCCACATTTTCTCATTTCCTTCATTTTGTTCGATGGATAAAAGTCAGTTTTGGCTCATTTTGAAAAAGGTTGTTCATCCTTCTTCTCTGCCTCTCCCTTCTTTTCTTCCCCAGGGTCAAAATGGAGTTTGAACCTCCTCCCCTACTCTATAATGGAATTTTTTCCTCTTACCCATGAAATGATGCACTATGTAAATTTTGAGCAATAAAAAACGTGTTTTTGTGATGCATTTGTCCATCCTTGGCTCATTTTCTTTGTTGTTTTCCTTACCTCTCTTCATTACAGGGTATTTTTACATGTTTGGATGTTCATTACAGGTTTTGGATCTATGTTCATGGAGTTTTGGAACATTTTTTGTGTGAAATCAATCTTTGTTCTGTGATGCACTTGTCCATCCTTTCCATTGCTCACCTCTTCTTGTTCTATGGTAGTTTTTATAGATAATCAACACTTTCCTTCTCTGGTGTATCACCGTTTTAGTGTAGGCTCTATTTTTCCTTGGTTTTCTTTCTCTCCTTGTCTCCTTGGAAGTTAGATTAGAATTAGATTAGCTTGCCTGCACTGGAATAGCTTGTGGTAGGTAGTTTAGGAAGAGGAACTAGCCTTCTCTAAAGAACTTTCCCCATTTGCAAAGGTCCCACACTTTGGGAAAGCTCAATGTTGTGTAATCACACCAAATTACTTTTCCTTAGAAAAGTAGATACATAACTCATTTGGGGGTGTTGTGAATTTTCACTAATAGTATCATTTACAGAACTATTCATTATGGATAGGAGTTCTCAAGCACTACTATCACCTTTGGGTGATTTTGTCCTCCCTTTCTCTAAATTTTTAGATGTTACATCTTTAATGTCTTTGTTTACCACCTTGAGTCAATATTTTACTTGTTAATGACAAAACTTAAGTGAAGGAATAATATATATACATGTATTATTCAACCTCATTACAGGGGAAGCATTCAAGAGTCATATACATATATGAGTTAATATTTTCTATCTACTACATCAAGGACTACATTTTGGGACTGCATATTGTCGAGGTCGAAGAAAATAAGTAGATATTACTAGGTTAATATTTAAACATTATGAAATAAACTATAATAAAAACACAATGAATAAACATAACATAAAGAACACAAATTCAACGTGGAAAACCTCATATGAGGTAGAAAACCATGGTCAAAAGATAGAGAAATGTTAATCTTTGCAGTCCAGTAAAACACTTCTTCACCACTTTCATCCCCTTTTCACTAAATCAATTTGTATATGTTTACCGATCTTTGAGAGCCCTACATAAGTGGTTTTTACACATGTGTCTTCTTGTGAAGCACCCCACCACTTTATAAATTGATTTAAATAATTAATTAGCACTATAACCTAAAGTTTATTTTAAATAAATAAAAAACTACATATTTTTATTTATTTATAAACTAAAGTTTATAACATAAGAACACTTAAGAGGGGATTTAAATCCTGCTTAAGATTAATGTTCTAACACTCCCCCTTAATATTAAGTGGGGTTATGCCAACATTACCTATTTATACAATAGGATTTACAATCCTTAAACCAGACTGAGCATTTAGGCTAGCATACCACATTTGAAGGATTTATACACCTTCATCATGCTAAACTTTCCTTTTGGTACAAAAGGATTTGGAATCCATAAATCAGAAGTGATGAATTAGGCTAAGCATGATTTGTGAGACTAAATTTCACAATTTCTCATGGAAAATATATGAAAGATGCTTAATTACTAGACTACACAGTAAACTTAGAGTAATAATTTTATTAAGATCATAAAAAGATATTTTAAAATGCTTTAATTGGAGAAAACGTATAGAGGTGAAGAATAAAACACATGGTCGGTCATTAGGAGGTGGAATTTTCATGCATGCTTCCCCTGAATGGAAAATTTGGAAGGAAAAACATTGCATGAAACTTGCATAACTTTGCGGCACACAATGGCTTCATAAATAGATCTACAATTGATCTTCAGTAAGATAGAATTGAAGATCTATACCACCGCAGAGTGTCTTCACTAGGATAAAATGTATGTGTATATCTATATGATTTTTCCTATAATGATGAACTGGATTATTATCAAGATCAATACAAATTTAACTATCACATAAAAGAGGATTATTTCTCGTGACTTCCATGTGAATTTCTTCCAAGAACCGCTTTAGCTACATTGCTTCTTTAGCTACTTCCATTTCACTTCTATATTTTGCCTCAGTATAAGAGATGGAGACTATTAGTTGTTTTTTGCTTCTCTAAGTAATGACACCTATACCAAACTTAAACACATATCCAGATGTATATTTTATATCTATAACATCTCTTGCTTGATCAGGATCACAATATCCATATAAATATGCATTATCAAAAGAACTGTAATATAAAACAAAATTAATTTTTCCTTTAATATATCTTAATATATTTTTTGGTAACTTCTAATGATCCTGATATGGTTCCTGCATTAATTTTGATGCAATACCTACTACATATATAATATCAATTCTAGTTATTGTAAGATAAATTAAGATACCTACAAGATTTCTATAAAAAGTAGGATTATTTTTTTCACGTGTAGGTTTAGGATCAAGTTTACAACCAACTTCAATAAGAATAAGAACTTGTTTACAATCTACCATAGTAAAATTTTGAAGAAAATTAGTACCATTTTGTGACTAAGATTCAACAATAGAAATTTTATCTTGAAAAAATTTCATGCCTAAAAAATGATGTAATAATCCTAAATAATTCATTTCAAATTATTGTTTCAATTTAGCTTTAATTTTAAAAATTAAACTATTTGAATTGCTAGTAATAACTAAATCATCAACATATGGTATAGTAAGAATAATTTGATTATTTTCAAATTTAACAAAAATATCATTATTAGATGAACAAATAGTGAGACCAAGATCTTTGAAAAAATTGTTTATTTTTTCATACCAAGCTCTAAGAGCTTGTTTTTAAGATAGAGATTTTTTAGTTTACACAAAAAAAAAATTCTAGGTTCTTCAAAACCCTTAGGTTGAGTCATGTAAATTTATTCTTTTAAATCACCATTCAGTGTTGAGTTGTGGAGTTGAATTGCTTCACAAAAATCACGTTTTACAAACTTGTAGTTTTACACAGTAACCGGTATTAGTCAGGGAACTAGCATCAGACACCTAGGAGGAACCGACATCAATCATGGAACTGGCATCGGTCAAGGAATTGGCACATGTTACCTATGTATCAATTTATTTTATTTTAGACACAGGATTAGATCCAACGTTTGATCTAAATGTGATCTAAAGGTTGTAAATGTATAGTTAAGATGCCCTAAATTTGTATAAGCTTATATAAGCTAGAAATTTAGGATTATAAGTTAATAATTGCATGTAATTGATTATTATTACATTTGGAATCCTTGGTTGAGAGGATGAAGAAGAAGAAGAATAAAAAGGTTACATGAGGACATAGCTTTCATGGAGAGAACCTGGATAGAAGGAAATTACAGGTACATCTGAATGGTGAGAAGAGGTTAATGTCTTCTACTATATTTCCTTTGTATAGTTATGGTATCAATGTAATGGCTTACATAGTATGCAAAGAACATAGATTTTCTTTTTGTAGGTCCACATGTTGTTGTTGTGAGATCTTATATTATAGATCCATGAGATCATGTTTTATTGATGATCCATCAGGGTTCATTTTAAGAAAACACCTCTAAAAATTACTTTCAAATCATTGGCGAATCTCAAAAATTAACTTTTGAATCGTTGGCGAATATCTAAAAAAAATAGTGGCAAAGGTGATTTTGTAAAGAGCATTTTTCCTTGGTTTCGTAAAGTTGGTCGAGTAGGTTGGTCGGGGGTTGGGCGGGAAGTTGGTTGGGTAGGTTGGTCAGGGGTTGGGTGGTTGATGGGTTAGACAACTATTGGGGTGGATGGAGTTAGATAGGTGAGGGGGTTGAAAAGCTGAGGGTTGGGCGGATGGGATGGACAGGTGAGGGGTTGGACGGCTAAGTTTTTGGAAGACAGGCTGGATGAGTGAGGGGTTGGACAGCTAAGGGTTGGACGTGCTTGTTAGACGAGTGAAGGGTTGGATGGCGAAGGGTTGGACGGGTGAGGGGTTGGATGGCTAGGGTTCGGGTGGGTGCATTGGATGGGTGAGGGGTTAGATGGCTAGGGGTCAAGTGCGGGCATTAGATAGGTGAAGTGTTGGACAGCTAAGGGTTAGATGGGTGTGTTGGATGGGTGAGGGGTTGGACGGGTGCGTTGGACATAAGTTTAGGTTAGGTTCTTATTTCTATTCTTGGTTGTGTTATGGACTGTAGTGAAGACTGAAAGAACCACATCATTTTAACCTTCCATAGGAAATTGATATGCTTCAAGATAGATTTATGGGATATGGGTTGAAAAATTGATGCAAATCCTTAAGCACCCAAAAAAATTAGGGGAAATCTAAACGACTACTCAAAAATATATGTTTTTGAACCTAGAATGCAGAATAAAATTCTGAAATTTTATTCTCTCCTAGGATCTTTTCAATCACCTTCATGAAAACCTCTAGAATAAAGAAGTTTTTACATACTCTACCTCCTTTCTTGTGAATTTGGAAGGTGGTTTTACACTAACAAGTAGCAACACACTAAGACTAACAACATCTATTTGTTATGATTAACTCAAAGACAAGTCAATAAATCAGACCCAATTGCATAAATTGAGAGGGTACTTGGATGATCAAGTATAGAGAATATGATATTTAAAAAATTCCAAATATCCCCTTAATAAATTAAATAAATTCATTAACCCATAAATAATAGAAGGACCTAATATCTGATTGAATGAACATTTAACATAGAAAATAATTACGGTTATAATTCTTACAGCTTACCTTTCTCAAATAGTTGAACAGGACATAAATCCTTCATAGGGTCTATTCACATTTCTCCTGCTCCTTTTCAGCTTGTTAACCTTGTATTCTACAGGCCTCAAATGGGGAATCTATAAGGCATCAACCAATCCAAAACGTGGTATTTGAGTTTAAGATTTTAAAAAATTATAAATTAGCAACAATAAATTGAAATTTTGGGCTTATAAATCCCAGTTATAGTTTTGTAGATGAAACAGAAATAATGTGACTACAATGCTACAAAAATCCCCCACAACACAAATATCAAACAAAAAATATAAAATATGTCAGAAACTTCATTTGATGGGCTTTCAAAAGCTCTACAGAAAGGTTTGAATCTGTTCATATCCCTTGACAAAGATGCATATAGTTTCTCTACTCACTAATATGCTATAAAAAAATCATTCAATTTAGGGCCAACAGACCTAAATGTCCCGTTACCGGAAAAAAATCCAAGGGGTAAGATCTATTTTTTTTTGTTTTGTTTTTTATTGGTATTCTCATCTCTTCCACTCTTGATTTCTCCTCTTTAAAAAATTAGGGTTTTTCCTTGGCCAGATGACAATAATGCATAGAGAGAGGCTTTCCCACTTTAGTGATTCTATGAATGTGTAGTTTTTTGTGCCCTTCATTTCAAGGTGATTGTACTTATATGACATTAAGGGATGGAAGAGTTGAATGACATAGAGGTTAGATGACAGGGTTGGACAGCTCAGGGTTGGATGGATCAGGGGTTAGATGGCTAAGGGGTCGGAGGGCAGAGTTAGATAGCCAAGGGTTCGATGGCTAAGTGGTTAGATGTCTAATGGGTTAGATGGCTAAGATGTTAGATAGCTTAGGGTTGGAAGGCCCTAGCTAAGGGGTTAGACGACAAAGAGATTAGATGGCCAAGGATTGGATGACTAAGGGGTTGGATGGATAAGTGATTGGATAGTTGAGGCGTTAGATGGCTGAGGGTTGGACGACTCGGGGTTGGATGGCTTAGGGTTGGATGGCTCGGGTTTGGACACCCCAAGGTTGGAATGCTCAGTGTTGGATGTCTTAGGGTTAGACTTCTCAAGGTCAGATGAGTGAGGATTTTCTTATGTTTACTTTGGTAAATATGCACACAATATGATTCGAAATGGTGGTGAATTAAATTCATAAGCTCTTATATATGTGTAAAATCTAGGAGAAACAAATAGTATAAGGGACATATTAGTTAAAATTTTTGGTGAATAATTCAGCTATGAACCTCACAATATTTGCCAATTCAAATTTCCATAATCCTCAATTTTCGCGAGTTTATGAAAATTCACCACTAAAAATTTCCCTATGATCCATAGAGATCTAGTATTGTAGCTCATTGAATAGCTTGTGAATATGTGATAGTATCTAGATATTGTAGAGGATATTTTCTTCTTGTTTTCACAGGTTGATGTAGTGATGGAGGAGGGACTTACTTCTTTGTGCATAGTTATGGTTACACATCGGTAAACCCATTTGAGAGGTCTTATTTGCATATCCATATGAGAGCTTGGTTGCAGTTCAGAGATGCAGTAGTTTTTTGGTTATGAAAGATTTGTTGGTGGTTTAGAGGCACGGTTGTAGCACACTCATGTAGATCCTTTTAGAGATTTGGAGGATGAGATACTCTTGGAGAGATGTATTGTACTCTTATGCAGAAGATTTGGTTTTTACTGTTGTATTATTATATATTGAGATCTCTATCTTTGGTGGATGTAGCCCACATTGGGTGAACCATGGTATATGATGTGTTATGTGTGTGTACATTGTTTGTTTTGATTTGGATTATTCTAGTTTATACTTCCACTATTATAGATTTTAGGGAATTGTCTAATTCCGTATTTTTATGATTTAGTTTGTTATTCAATCATAAAACTATTCCACAATCAAGATTCCCAATTGGTATCAGAGCAATGGCTTTAGTTTTCAGAGAAAGGTTTTACTTCAAGGTTTTGTTAGTGGTATTGCTGACAGTTGTATGAGAGAAGGTTTTTGTTTTTCCTGATGTGGAAATCACAGGGAGAGATTTAATATCAAGTGGAAGCTAGAAATGAAAGATTTCTGGAAAATGACAGTGACTGATGTCGGTATGTTATACCTATGTCGGCCAGTAATATTCCTTAGTCGGTGTCGGCAAGGGGACCATGGTCAATTTGTTGGAAACTGGTGTTGTCAACGTGTTAAACAAAAAATCACATATCTGAAGAAATTTGAGAAGATGCAGTGAATGTGTCTTTATTGCTGAGGTGTCCCTAGTTCTTAGAGGCATGGGCATGTTGGTCAGATTGCATATCTAGATTATAGAGGTATGGTTTTGTTATCTTGGTATTGCATTACTTATATGTTTTGGTTGGTTGCACATACATGTTTGGGATTGCAGATCTGAGTACAAGATAGAGGAGTAGTTATGCATCCTTGGTGTAATTAAATGCACAGGATTTGTTAGAGAGGTAGAATATAATAGCATAGAATGAAGATGGAGCTTCCATTGAAGAGGAAATTACTTCGGTTGAAGATGTAGTTAAGTGTCTTGGTGCTGGTAAGGTGATGTATTTCATCTTGGTGTAATTTTATTGCATGTATTATTGTTGTTAAGTTTTTTCCAAGATTTAGGTGCTTCTTGAAATGGTTGGCTCAGCACAGCTTTTGGCTTTGGTTGGAGTAGGCGCATGCTTTGGTGTACTATGATAATTTGTGGCATTGTGCTACTTCCATCATCACCAACGTTGTTCAGTGAACCGATATCGGCCACATGAGAACTAGTCCTGGTCAGAAAACTGAGGTCGGTCTCTGTGATAGTAATTTTGTACTAGTTTTTTGCATCAGAAGAGGGCATGAAAAGTTTAGCGACTAGTTTGGATTATCAGGTGTCTTACACAGAGTCTGCAGGAAGAAACGAGGTAGATCACTTCAATGTTTGAATCAGAAAGAGGACAGAGTTGACTCGGTGAGTCCAGTGATACTTGGGTTAGATTCAAGTATCTCTATATGGTTCATGTTTTATTTATTTCATTTGAGCAACTGGTATTATGTTTGGATTGTGTGCACAAATAAAAATTTTCACCATGGATATTTGGTGAGTTTGACTTTTATTTCTGGGATTTGTTGGAATCTTGAGGACAAGGGTATCTAATCTAAGGATGAGATCCTCAATAAAAATTCATGTTTAGACACAATTGCAGGTAACGGGAGATGTTGAGTACACATGGATGAAAAATAGGTGGTTCATCCTACTTCACAAGATTTCTAAACTTCTATGATGTAGAAGTATTCTTTGATAAGAAGGGAATCAATTTTATATTTTCTTTCATTTGTTTTATTTCTCACTGATATATATATTAGAGCTTTTGATCTTGGTGATTAGAGGCAGTGCATGGGAGTTCATTTTGATTTTGAGAAATTCATGGTTATTAGTATTGCAGGTTGGAAACATATGCATGTGTGGAGTGAGAGGAGAATGCTACTATTTAGAGTGGCATGGGGCACAAGTTCTTGTGGAGGATAGTCATAGTTTTGCAAGAATTTTTTATTTAGTGCATGGTGACATCACTTCTAGTTTTATTTTGTAGCACCTGGATGTCCTTATGGAATGGAAGTTGATGGTTGTTCAGTTGGGTTAAGAAGAGAGATCAATGTTTTAAAGTTTTAAGGGTGAAAGAAGGAAAATCTATTTGTTACAGGTTACAGGTGTGACAGCAATGTGTATTTACAATTTATTTATGTCACCCTTGTTTTCTTTCATCTTGTATGGTTGTGTAGTATGTTGATGAAATTTTTGTTGGTATTTACACTAGTCATTAGTATCATGGTTAGCATGGTTTTTTTGTTTACATTGATGAGAACATGATTCATATGTGGCTTTGGAGTTAGTTGGTGAGATACTTGGAGCTTCTGGAGAGCCTGGTGATATGGATGCATGTATATGGTGAGTTTATACATGTGGATAGATTTTGTTTTTTGAGTCTATGATGATGCAGATATTTGTTTTGCACATGGATGCATATGAGCATGGTTTAGATGTCCTTTAGCATGAGTAGTGGATGTTTGTATTTCCTCTTATTAATATGTTATTAAATATCTTTTCTACAAATTGTTATCTTAGACATGTAAGTTGTTTATGTAGGGTTGGATTTACAGAATGCAGTGTTTAGATTCTTTGAGTTATTTAGGTGTTGTGGATTGATCACCTACTAGTTGCATGCAGAACTCATTTGGGTTGTCTTGACCCAGGATCTTGTTTTGGTTATGTATATTCTAGTTTAACTTGTCTTTGATTAGTTACATTAGTGGTTGCATGGAGACATGGATAGATGGTTGGAGAACATGGTTGGTGATATAGGTATGGCTATGGTTACAATTGAAGCTCAATATTTCAGTTTGATTGGGATATTTTGTAGGTTGTTATTCATAGTGGTTTGGTTGCATGAGAGACTTAGTGTTACGATTTAGTTGGAGCTTGATGTATGGATAGCTCATGTATCGCGGATTAGTAGTATATTAGTGCAGGTATATGGAAAGTCATGGGTTTTTTATCTGCTTGGTTTTAGAATATGGTTTAATTGTTGAAGTAAAGAAAAGTCGGTCTTCATGGTATGTAGAGGACAGTAATGTACAAGTAAAGGTTCAGCAATTTATCTCCAAGTGGGAGATTGTTGAGTTGTGGAGCTAACTTGCTTCACAACAAACATTTTTTACAAACTTGCAGGTTTACACAGTAACCAACATCAATCAGGGAACTAGCATTGGCCACCTCGAAGGAACCGGCATTGGTCAAGGAACCGACACCAGTTACCTATGCGTTTATGTTTTTTATTTTATACATGGTATTAGATCCAACCTTTGATCTAAAGGTGATCTAAAGGTTGCAAATGTATAGTTAATATGCCCTAAGTTTGTATAATCTTATATAAGCTAGAAATTTAGGATTAGAAGTTAAGAATTACATGTAATTGGTTATTATTGTATGTGGAATCCTTGGTTGAGAGGATAAAGAAGAAGAAGAAGAAAAAGGTTACATGAAGGCATAGCTTTCATGGAGAGAAGATGGATAAAAGAAAATTACAAGTACATTTTAATGGTGAGAAGAGGGTAATGTCTTCTATTATATTTACTTTGTATATTTATTGTCTCAATGTAATGTCTTGCATAGTATGCAAAGCACATAGAATTTCTTCTTGTAGATCCACGTGTTGTTGTGAGATCTTGTATTGTAGATCTATGAGAGCATGTTGTATTGATGATCCATAGATATCTAGTATTGTAGCTCATTGGATAGCTTGTGGGTATGTGATAGTATCTAGATATTGTAGAGGAGGTTGTCTTCTTGTTTGCACAGGTTGATGCAGTGATGGAGGAGAGACTTACTTCTTGATGAATAGTTATGGTTGTACATTGGTAGACCCATTTGAGAGGTCTTGTTTGCATATACACACGAGATCTTAGTTATAGTTCAGAGATGCAATAGTTCCTAGTTATGTGATATCTATTGGTGGTTTGGAGGAATAGTTATAGTGCATGCATGTAGATTCTTTTAAAGATCTGGAGGAGGAGATACTCTTGGAGAGATGCATTGTACTCTTATGTAGAAGAGTTGGTTTGTACTTTTGTATTATTATAGATTGAGATATCTATCTTTGGTGGATGTAGCCCACATTGGGTGAACCACAGTACATGTTGTGTTATGTGTGTTTACTTTGTTTTGATTTGGATTATTCTAGTTTATACTTCCATTGCTGTAGATTTTGGGGAATAGTCTAGTTTTGTATTTGTATGATTTAGTTTGTTATTGAATCATAGCAATATTCTGCAGTTGGGATTTCCAACATTCAAGAATGCATTCTTAACATCCATCTGGTGGATTTCCCAACCATACTGAGTAGTTAAAGTAATAAGAATCCTAACACTGCTCATTTTTACAAAAGGGGAAAAGGTTTCTATATAATCAATACTGGGATTTTAAGTAAACCCATAAGCTACTAACCTGGATTTGAACTTATCAATATTATCATCAGGTTTATATATGATTTTGTAAAGCCACCTAGAGCCAATAATACTACATCTTTCTAGAGGATGGAAAAGATCCTAAGTCTGATTATTAATTAAGATAAAATTTATCTTTCATAGCTTCTACTCATCTTTCATCATGATATGCTTCTTTGAAAGATTGGGGTTCCAAATCATACATATTCATAAAGGCATGATGTGTATTGTGGATTCTATTCATTTTATTAAGGTTATTAGGATTATAGTTTTTAAGAAGAGATTAAGCCCATTTAATTCTTTTATTTATAGAAGATAGAGGAAAATACTCTTGTTCAATTATAATATCATTATTACAATATATTTGTTCTTCATTACATTCATCAATATCATTGTTTTATAATTCATTAGATTCATCATAAATAGAATGAATAGAAAAAATGAACTACAAAAAGGTTTTTCAAGGATTTTGACATTCTTATTCTCAATAACTTCACGTTTTTTAGGATCATAGATCCTTAGACCTTTTGTTTTAGATCCATAGCCTAAAAATATGCAAGGATGGGAGGTTTGATCTAACTTCTTCCTTTTTTCTTTAGGAATGAAGATAGAGGTGGGGCTTCCAAATATTCTCAGATGAGATACATGAGGTTTTTTATTGGTCTATTTTTATATAGGAATATATTGAACTATGGCTTTAATAAGGAATCTTTTCATAATATGAACAATGATATTCATAGTTTCATCCCATATAAATTCAGGAACTTGAGATGAGTGAAACATGGTTTCCACCACTTCAATAATGGTTTGATTTTTCCTTTCTGCTATACCATTATGTTGAGGAGCGTAGGGAGTAATGAGTTCCCTTTGTATTCCAAATTCAATACAAAATGAATAAAATGTTTTACTAATATATTCCCCTCCATTATCTATTTTGATTCTTTTGATTTTATAAACAGAATTATTTTCAATTAGATCTTTAAATTCTTTAAATTTAGATAAAACATCTAATCTATTTTAGATAAATAATGACCAAATCATGTGAAAATAATCATCAATGAAAGTAACAACATACAAAGAACCGTTTAGGGAAGAAACTTCTAAAGGTCCTCTGACATCACTATGGATAAGTTCAAGAGGTTCAAAAGAGTTTGCATCATGATGGCTATGGAAAGGGTTTACATATTGCTTATCGTGTAAGCACCCTTCACAAGTTTCCCAGGCATGAGAGATAGGAGGTAGACCAACAACAAGATTAATCTAAGACATATCATACATGCTTCTAAATTAAACATGACCTAATATTTCATGTCATAAATGTAAATCATTATTATTTTGAGTATAAAGACATGAAGTAGATGCAAACCCTTTAAATATATATAAACCATACTTTTGTATGCCTTTAGTAACAGTAAAATTCAGCTCATTTTTAATAAACCATTTATCCTGCAGTAAAAATACACTATAGTTATTTTTATTTAGCTGTGAACATGAAATAAAATTCATTTTTAGTTTAGGAACACACAAAACATCATTTATAAAACCATTAAAAATGCTAGCTTTTCCTTGACTTTGACCATCAATAATGTAATCATCACCAAGATAAATTTGATCATTACATTATATGTGATATCATATAAAATATCATATCTATAAGTCATGTTCCTAGATCTGCTATTATCTAATATCCATTTGTTTTCTTTGGTAGTAACTAATGCAACATATAAAGCAACTACATTTGGTTTTTTATTGTTCTTTTTATTTTTATTTTTATTTTTATTTGGTTTGTTTATTTTTTATTTTTGAAATTTTATTTATTTTTCTTTACCCTACATTCTTCTTTTTCATGACCAAATTTCCCACAATTATGGCATTTTCGATCAAAACTAACTTTTAGGTGATTATTCTCTTATTTCTTATCTTTACTAGGGGGTAAAATTTTGATTTGAACTTTTGATTCTTGTTCAACCTAGAAAATTTATTCTTAGGATTTTGAGCGAGAAGTGCCTAAGTAGCATTCTCCTTTGAATCAAAGTTTGAGATGACTTTCTCTTCCTTAATTAAGAGAGCACTGAGAGTAGATAAGTTTGGAACATATTGTTTAGCTTGATATTTTGAGTTTAAAATGAAAATGAATTTCTTAAACCTTTTATAGATGTTCATTCCATGAATCAAATCACAGTTACATCCATCTAATTGAGATTTAATATTTTTAATTTTTGCTACAAAATTAACCATTTTTTCGTCTCCCTTCATGGGATTTGTCACTAACTCGAGAATCAATTTTACAATTTTGAAAGGTGTGTAACTTCGTGCATTGATTCTAATAGTTTCCAAGATTTACTTAGACTTTCTTAGTTTCCAATGTGTATTAGAAAATCGTCTTACATGATTCACAGCTTATTTAATGAGGAATTTCATTGGGTTTCTTTTCCACTTTCTGTCTCTATCACTACTGGAGATGAGGAGTTCACACGACTTCTCAACCAAAACCCTACCGCTTTATAGTTTTATCTTTCCCACTCATCCACTCGAGATGTCTCGGGTCAGTTAATATACGACATACCTGTATCTATCCCCCTAAATCTCATTCCTACTCTTGTGTCGTCCCCCTCTAGTTCTATGCTACCCTCACCTTCCTTGCCCCCAGTCATTTCGTAGCTAGGCCCCATACCCGTTATTATTGTCGTGTCTGCCACATCTGTTGCACCCTCCACATCCACCATACCCTCGCTAACCACCCAGAACATAACCACATCTACAACTATTGTTTCACATATACCCATAGCTACACAACCACCCCCGGTATTGGTGACCCCTACCCCTTTTCAAAACATTGTCCTTTTTATTCTACAGTCCTTATCCCTTATTACTACCAGGGTCACCACGACCCTTCCACCTCCATATACATACTATTAGTAGCCTCCCATGTCTCATCCATCATTCATTCTGGGTACATACCCCCTATTTCACTCCCTCCTTCTCAATCTACCTATACATCGACACTGCCATATACTAGAATGCCATGCCTCCTGTCATATGCCCAACACCAACCCTTTTACGCTACAAGACGAACCCATCCATCACAACGTACCGACGACCTAACCAAGTTAATGACAGAAAAGATGTAGACATTGGAGGCATCAGTTTCTGGATCCCACAACATTCTCATCAAGTTATAATGAGATTTGCAATGAGCCTATCCACCCATCCATTCCTATTCATACATATCCCATGCATTGGGAAATGCCTAAATGTAACCGCTTCAACAATAAAGAGAACCCAAAATAACATTTGCGGTCTTTCAAACATGGGTGTTATCCGATCACCCATGATGATGCTTTACTTCTAAGGAACTTTCCCATGTATCTGATTGGGCCTTCATTAGCTTGGTATAGTGGGTTACCTAGACACTTTATCTTCTCATTTAACCAATTAGCCTACAGTCTTCTTGGATCACTTCTCCATTAACGTTGTTAAGAAGGTTACCATGATTGATCTCTATTCTACGCATCAGTATAATGATGAATCTATCACAGATTTTGTCACTCGTTGGCGTAGCCTGATCAATCAACTCACATTCGAACTACCATAAACTGAACTCATCGAGATCTTCATGCTGGGCATGTGTTAGAAATATTTCTCACTGACCCTATAATTCTAAACATTCTGAACATTTGACGAATGCATTCACCATGGCACAAAAATCTAGAGATTCAGGCCATCGAAGAAAAGAAAATCCAACTACGCAATAAGAACTTGGCATTCAAGCCGAATGATACCTCTTCTTCTTCGAAACCACAAAACAATTATTCAAAATCCAAGGGAACTGCTAACATAGTGGTACTCAAGGCTAGCCCAGCTCATCCATCAAATCAAGCTAACCCCTCATCTAATCTCTCACCCATTCAGACTTTTCAATTTAGACAAGGAACAATGGAAATACACCCCAATCGAGGGATCCTTATTCTTCTATCTTAGAAAATCTCATTAAAGCTGGGGCCATCACCCTTCCTCCCATAAAACCACATACTAGTTTTGATCCTACTCGCCCCACACCCGTGTGGTATAAAGAGCACGACTTCTGCAACTATCATTGGGTAAAAGGTCATAGTGATGGCAATTGCATCACTTTCAAAAACATTGTCCAAGAAATGCTCGAGAAAGGCGAGTTAACCTTGGATAATCCTAACGCACCTACCAATCAAAACCTACACATCTTCAAGAAACCATTTCCTAATCATGCCCCTTCTTCTGATCAAACTAGAGAGACCTCAACTCACGATAGCCATACCCACGAGGTCCATGCTATTTTCAGCTGATGCACCTGTTGCTTCCCAATTACCTCATATTCCTTCCATAGAGGAAATCCTAGCCTAAATTCCTCCACTTGCACTTGAACCCACTTCACCTATTCCTCCACCCATAGAGGAACACCCTTCATCCTCCTCCCTCACCTGTGAAGGAGCCTCCTGTTAACATCGAGACCATTTCACCTTTGGCTTCTCCACCTAGAGAGCCATCTCATTGCCTACGCAGTACCTCTCCGAGCCCAGGGAAGATGCTTGTTTATCTCCTCCACCCACAAAGGAGCACCCATCATCTCCTCCACCCATAGAGGAGCACCCATCATCTCCTCCACCTATCAAAGATCCCTTGTAGAAATGTCATTGCCTCTAAGGGACCATTCTCCATCAGTTACCCAAGATCCTATGGACTTACTTTTGGCTCTCTTACCTACAGAAAAGTTGAAGCTAGCAAATTCCCCATTTCTAAGACACATTTTATGGGAATTACCATTAGATCCTCATCAACCTCACCTACATACAGTGCTCCATTCTCACGCTTAGCTGACCGCCTAGATTATGTGGATAGAGCCTTACTTTGGGGGCATCTTCTACTTCTTGTCTCAACACAAATGCAGATGTCACTTGCTGACACTTCCACTATCTACCTAAAAATATTTTGGCCAATTGAACCAAACACAACCACAACTATCAAAAATTCTTCCACGATACCACTCATGGCTCAACTCACACCCCTGCCCATAACCCAACATGCATCTAAATCCAAACCTACACCTACATCATCTTCCTTGACCTAAACCTATTACTACCTTAGGGGTCATCCCAACTGCCAGCCTTACTCATCCACCCATCAAATTAGATTTAGCTACATCCCCCAAAGATCAGACACCAAGCTTAATCCAATACCCAAAATAGAAGAACCAATCCCATAGATCTCATACTCTAACCTCACCGATCACACCTTCATCACCTTCACCCTTTTCATCTGTCTTAGGACCTCACCCCTCTACCATGGTTAAGAAACCTCCACCCACCGGTAAACCAAAAGCATAGCAGCCCATTCCTCCCTCGTAAACCTCTAACATACCCAAGCGCTTTGACATGACTTCCACCCACACCTGCAACATCTTTACCACCCATACCTCCAATACCATCGATCACTTCTTCACTACCCACGACACTTCAGTCTCTTTCCCTCACACCTCCTGCACGACCTGTGCCATCTACCTTCACAACACCTCAGTTATCCCCATGGGTAACTCACCCTCTTCCACCATCTGCTTTTCCCTCTAGATCTTGTGCACCCATATCACCTTTACCCAAGAAGGTGCAACCTAAAGACAAAAATCCACTACCCTCCAATAAGGTAGTCAAACCAACCACACACTCTCTTGTCAAGTTCATCTACCATACCCCTACCCAAGAAAACACGACCAACACCTAAGACCACACTAGCACCTAAAACCATGGCTCAACCCACTCCCCCTCATGCAAAGACCCTTCCTCTATAGTTAGCCACACCTACACCCAAACCCACTTTCACTTCCCATTGTGATCCACTAGCGGGATCCTATGCTAAAATCTTAACCAACCTCCTTGAAACTTCTGTCATCACATTACCACCTCTCAGACCTTATGACCCTCTCAAACCCAAACCAAAGGGGTTTGACGACACCAAAATTTGTGCCTACCATCATGTGTCAGGGCATGATGTGGAGAACTGTAAGGCTTTGAAAACCATTCTTATCTAGTTGTGTCCTCCTGAAGAAAACTTTGATGATGATGACCTTCTTGATGAGGACCCCATTTCACCAACACCCATTCCCATAGTTCTTCCCTCATTTCCTACTCAGTGACCAAGACCTCCACCTCCACAACTCTTAGAGCCACCCCCAAGATTTGAAATTAACATGGTTTGCATCAGAGAACTCGCCAAACCTCCACCCAAATGTCGGTGTGCCCAACTCATCTCACAAGGTTCCTTCCCACCACTTGGATTTTTCCCTTCTTGTCGCTATACTTTTCATGGCTCACCTACTTCACCTACCTCCCCGCCTCAAATCAACATGATCCATGTTGCTACCCATGCTCAGAAGGATAAAAGCAAGGAAAAGGCAACTAACCCACCAACCAATCCTATACCCAACATACCATCTGCACCCACACCTAAAATCACTATCCACGGCCCCACATATCCTATTTCCAATGGGGTTACACACCGCACCATGCTCAAACAACTACACCAATCCCCCCTCAAAATGTCCCTATATGACCTCATCCAAACCTTATGGAATCCCATCGTCAAGCTCTCATGGAGGTCCTTCAATCTATTGAGGTTTTACCCAATGACCCTACACCCATAGCCTCCATTATTACACCTCATCATGTAGCCTCTCTCACCAAATTACCACCTTCATCTACACCTCCACCTACTCACCAGGTAGCCTCCCTTAGCTTCTCAGATGAAGAGATCACACCGCACCAAACTGATGACCCAGATCCATCTCTCTTCATCTCTGTCCACATTGATGATATATGTGTACAACGTGTTATGATCGATGGGGGTGCTAGCATTAATATCATCTCCTCCCATGCATTCACTCAAATGTGCATACCTGAACAATTACATGCATAAACATCCCGTCATGTTGTGATCATTCAATGACGCTATCACCTCTACACTTGGCACCATCATCCTCCATGTTTGTGTGGGCCCCCGCACTATTCCAGAGTTATTTTACGTCTTGGAAGGGGAATTTCAATACAACCTGTTACTTGGTAGACCCTGGATTCATGTCATGGGTTGTGTTCCTTCCACTTTGCATCGTTGTGTAAAGTTTGAGCATGAAGGACACACCTATACCATTCTGGCTGACCCATCACCTTTTAAAACTTACAACATGCTTTACCGACCCAATGACATGCTTATACCCATTAAAGCATCTACCTCCATGACCACCACCTCTTCACCTACACCTCCACTCACCAGTGCCACCGCTACCTCAACCGCACCTACATCCTCCATCCCTACCACTGCCACAACCTCCACGGCCAAACCATCAACCTCCCAATCAATTAGCTCCACCTCCGATCCAACCTCTGACACATCATCTATCCCAACTACCCACATACCAACCACCGATCCCTTGGAAGGCATTTTTCAATGCCTCACTCTGGGGGAGTATCGCCTATATAGTGTCAACACATTCCTTACTCCACAAGAGTATGGAAGTCTTCACCAACACCCTTCGCTATGATCACCGTATAGGAGAGCACCTCCTTTATGGTCCTCCCCACCTTCGTACCAATCTCACCTATGGGGGACTTGATACTACCACTTATACACCTGAACCACCATCACAAACCCACCCATTTTCTGCTGACCTCTAGTCACTCACCAATCGTCATTTTCACCCACACCTTCCTACACCGATGTGCATGGAAGGGTTTTGGTTTTGGATTTTATGAGCAAGGCCACCATATTATTATTCCATGTACTACCCGCAAACATAACGACCATAGTGGTATCAGCTTTACTGAACCACCTACCAAGAAGGCCCAAATTGAACTCATCGAGGACATTAGCCCTTCTCCACCTTCTTCACCCGCTCCACCTTCTTCACCACCTTCACCATCAGAGTCGATGGATCCAGAATCCATTCCTCCTAACATTTTTTTTTCATAAACACCATTTCCTTGGGGCCTCTGACTTATCAACGCGAGGGCGAGGCTCCCTCTTCTCTTCCCTTCTTATATCCTGAAATGATCGATGAAGATACACCTTCGATTAATGATCATTCAATGTCAGGATGATGAATCTATACTCACCTACCTTGGTGTTAGAAGACTCATATATTCATCAGTCGTTACCATATAAGATGCAAACCATGTTGAATGAATCGACTATCGAAATCAACATTCATACTCAGGACGACCCACACATCCTAAAGATTGGCCAATCTTTAGATGCTGCTGAATAGGAAGCCATCACTTCTTTTCTCAAAAACCATAACCATGCTTTCACTTGGTCTTACACAGACATGCCTTGGTATTGACCCCACCATAGTGGTCCACAATATCATAACCATTCCTGATGCCAAACCCGTAAAACAAAATTTGAGGAAAATGCATCCTCGCATTGCTCTTCTAGTCAAAGAAGAACTTCAGCACCTCCTTTCAGTTTCCTTCATCTTACCCATTGATTATCCTTGTTGGATTTCTAACATTTTCCCTATCACTAAGGTGACAGGGGGACTCCACATTTGCACATGGATTTCCATGACCTCAACCTAGCTTGCCTAAAAGATGACTTTCCTCTACCTGGTATTGACCAACTGGTTGACCTTACCACTGGTCATGAGATGCTATCACTCATGGATGGCTTCTCGAGGTTATAACCAAATCTTACTTGCCCCAGAGGATCAACACAAAACCACATTCATCACCCCTTGGGGGACCTTCTGCTATCGAGTCATGCCTTTTGGCCTTAAAAACGTTGGTGCCACATATCAGTGGGCTATGACTTACATCTTCCATGACATCATGCATTATATATTGGAAGATTACGTGGATGACCTCCTTGCCAAATCCAAACACTACTCTGAGCACCTCGCCATCCTAAAAACCATCTTTGACCACCTCATTAATATTACATTCACCTTCAGCCCAAGAAGTGTGTCTTCACGGTTCTCTCGGGAAAACTCCTAGGATTTATCATTTCCCTCCATGTGGTATAGAGGTTGACCCTGCTAAAGTCAAGGCCATTCTTGAAATGCCTCTGCCCACTAACCTTAGGCAACTCTGCATAGCCTGCAAGGTAAGTTACAGTCTATTCGCTGTTTCATTTCACAATTGTCTGATCAGTGTCAACCATTTCATCATCTTCTCAAGAAGGATGTCTCCTTTAAATGGGATGATGACTGCCACAAAGATTTTGAGGCCTTAAAACAATACCTTCTTCAACCACCCATACTCATTCCACCTAAAGATGATCAACCCTTCTACCTATACATCTCAGCTACCGATCACTCCTTGGGGGCCATGCTCACTCACCACGATGAACAACATAGGGAGCAGGCAGTTTATTACATAATTCGTACTCTTTTAGACTATGAAACCTGATACACCCATGCTGAAAAACTTTGCTTAGCCTTAGTTTTCTGTTGCCACCAAACTCCGCCATTACCTACTTAACCAAAAAACCTATGTTGTGACCAACACCAACCCCTTACACTTCATGTATGCCAAACCTTACCAAAATCAACGTGCCGCACACTGGCTTATGCTTTTGGCCAACCTCAACCTTGAATTCATCCATCAAAATTCCATCAAGGGCCAAGATATCATCGACCAATTGAAGACACACCTATTTCTTGGGATCAACCCTCTAATTTTGACTTCCCAGATGAGTCAATTACTACCCTTTCCTTGGATGAACCCGCTTACCAAATGACACTCTTCTTCAATGGTTCTAAGTGTCAGTGTGGGGGTGGGGCTGGTGTTATCCTCATTCTGCTTAATGGTGAACCCATGCCTTTGTCTTTTAAACTTGATTTTGATTGTATAAACAATATTTCCAAATACGAAGCACTCGTATTAGGTCTCCAAGTTGCCTATGCCTTAGATGTCAAGTCCATCAACATCTTTGGTGATTCTCAATTGGTCGTAAACCAAGTCAATGGATATATACTAATGCCATAATGAGACACTTAAAAATTATAAACATCATGTGGACATACTTTTGACCACCTTTGACCGCTATGACCTTCAAACCATCCCCTGCTCAACCAACAAATTTACAAATACCATGGCTTGCTTGGCTTCTCAAATACCCGCTTCGCCTGCCGATTCTAAAATATTTTTCACCATATAAAGACTCCAATCACCCTCTTATTTACCTCGTGAAGTTTACTCTATCGGAACCACTACCCCTGACCTGAGTGACCTTTGGTATAAACAATATTTGGACTATCTTTCCCTCTCCATCTTGCCTCCCGACCTCACTCGTAATGGACAACGTGCCTTTCTTAAAAAGGTCTCTTGTTACGTCATCATGGGTGGCCTCCTCTATAAGAGTGGCTTTGATGGTATTCTCTTACGATGCCTTATGAGTTCTGAAATTCCTTATACCATTAAGGAAGTTCATGATGGCATATGTGGAGGTCACTTCAGTGGCCTTTCTATTGCTAAGCGTATTCTTTTCCTAGGCTATTACTAGCCGACCCTCAACCATGATTGTTGTGACTACATTAAGCATTGTGTAAAATGCCAACAACATGCCAACCTTCATCATACACCCAGTCATGCCTTACAGGTCACCCATGACCTTTGGCCTTTCTCTCAATGGGGTTTGGATCTTGTTGGAGAAATCAATCCCCATTCTTCCCAATGACATCAATGGATCATCACTGCTACCAAATACTACACAAAATGGGTTGAAGCCATACCTCTCATCTCCATGAAAGCCAAGAAAATATGTGAGTTCATCAATCATCACATCATTTTCACTTTGGTTTTCCTCATCGTCTCATCATTGATAATAGAAAATAATTCAAAAATAAAACCTTGAGAAAAATTTGTGACGCCTTCGGCATTCAGCTCAAGTTTCTCATCACCTTATTACCCAAAAACCAACGGCCAAGCCGAATCCACTAATAAAACCTTGAAAAAAATTCTCATGAAAGTGGTTAACGATACTAGGAAGGACTGACATACGCACATTCCTTTTGCCCTATGGGCATACTACACTAGTATTCACACTTCCACTGCTGCCACACCTTTTTCTCTGGTCTATGGTATAGAGGTTGTTCTACCTCTCGAAGTCCAGATTCCTTCACTCCTCATTTCTCTCCATGACATGCTTAATGATGATGACTTTCATCAGGACCATTTAGCACAACTTGAGTTATTAGATGAATGTCATCTTAACGCTCTTGACCATCTTCAAGTTTACCAAAAATGTATCAAACATTCCTATGACAAACGTGTCCATGAACGAACCTTCCAAGTCAATGACCTTATCCTGAAAGAAAATCAACATGTAACCAAAGTAGAAAAAAGTAAACGGGGAAAAATTTCTCCTAATTGGCTTGGACCATACATCGTGACTCATACTTATGGATCATGTGCTTATCGTTTATCTTCACTAGAGGGTAAACCAAAACCTGAGCCCCTTAATGCCTTGCATCTTTGACCATTCTACTATTGACTTTTAGTCCTACCTCACCTTCTTCCTCTTTCCATGCTCATCCCTTGAGTAACTATTCACTTCCTACACCATCACCAATGATTAAACAAGAATCTTGTGTGCGTACCTGTCACTTTTTATCTTCTCTTAAATATGTGTACCATGGTGCTGCACATAGCATGATTCTCATGGATACTTTTCATCTACTTTTAGATGAGATCCCATGGTCATTTCACCTGCTTTCTGAACAAGAATCCTATTCTTCACCTTAGTCTCATCCATGACTTAAAATCCCTCACATGGGATCCAACTCCTTGAGTCAAACTTCCAATAAAAAGATGACTCCCTCAAAAGGACATCTTTCTCTCTACATCGTTGCTATAAATATACTATATAAAGCTCTTTCCAAACAAACTAAAGAAAAGAAGAGAGAAATGAACCTGAAGCTTCCCGCATCGATCAGCTTCACGAAGACCTCAAGGAGTTAATTTCTTCATCCCATATATACTTCCTGCATCGATCAATCTATCCCAAATATCAGTCAAAACAAATAAAAATTTTTCATCATGGACTTTCCCATTGTGACCTTGGATCTCTTGCCAAAAGGCATGCTACCTAATACCATATAAACTACCACTGTTCACCCTCTCACCATTCACATTTTCATTTCCTACCGCCTCAAGGGACCCCGTGGAATCATGACATTTGGTGATCATGTGACTACTTTTCACCTTTAGAATAATCAATCATGCAGTGTTTTTAGGGTCTTACGTTCATCTACCTATTCAAGGTATGACCTACTCGTTATGATCCTTACCAATCAGGTGGATTTCTTGCCTCCTCTTATCTTTTAACCTTATTCATTACATATTGATTACCTTATATAGGACTCGATCCTCGATGCTTATCTTTGGGTAATTTTCCTCCTTCACCACAATCAACTCAACAATCACCTATACCAATTTTCCCAAAATTCACCCATACCTAACAGACCTAAACTCAATCATGCCTAAAACCTACCAACTCATTCTCATACCTCCTCACATTCTTCCCTAGCTTATGGGAGAACTACATCGGCCTAAGGTCCCTTTTCTTTGGGACTATGTAGGTAGCACTTTGAGGGCATGGGACCCTTGGAGGTTAGGTCAGCCACTCTCTACCCTAACCAATTCATCTTTCATTTTCCTAAATCACATTCTACCCTAGTTAGTTTCCTTTTTATATCAATAATTGGAAATTAAAACCAACAAACAACAAATTGTTTTTCACCTTTATCATCATCAAACATACATTTATTATGTCTACCATTTCTTTACCATTATCATGCATGTACTCTAAAACATCTCAAACATGACCCATATCATCATTAATTGCACAAATTAATGAATTACAACCTCAACCAATTTTGACTCAATCCATGCCTAAAACCTGACTCAATCCATGCCTAAAACCACAACCTAACTCAACCATGCCTAAAACCTAACTCAATCCATGCCTAAAACCACTAACCTGACTCAACCATGCCTATGACTTGACTTCATCATGCCTAACACACCTAAACTCGATCCATGCCTACAACCTGACTCAATCCATGCTTAACTTTCCACCTACCATGAAAATCACAAATCCATCTATGCATAATAATAAAATGATATTATCCACAAAAACACATAATGACCATAATCATCATCATCTCTATAAATAAAAATATACAAACATGTGTCTCCATATACATAACTCTCAAATATATTTGGCACACAGGTTGGTGTATATAACCAAATCTCTCAAAACTCTCATATACAACCTCACCATCTTCGGCACGTAGCCTGGTATATGATAAAAAAATATACAAAATACATCCTCACTCTCTTTAGGCACGCAGGCCAGTATATATCAAAAATACTAAAATCATCAAAATGGAGGGATGTGCATCAGGCATCATCCTTTTGGATATCCTCCATATCAGTCTCTCCTATCTCCTCCTCAGCTCCTGGCTAAGGATGCCTGATAACATCTCACTACCTGTCATAGGTCGCGGTCAGGCCCCTGCTGGTACATCACCTAGAGTTGGCCTCTGTGAGCTAGTTTCCGCACCCTGATCCTATCTCGGGCTCGATGGCCCCTGTGCTCTCCACACTGTGAGTCCAGGATCTAGTCCTCTCACTCGAGGCCTGTTGTGCCCTGTACTCTCCATAGGATAGAAAATATATCCCAACTAACATGCCATCAACTGATCCTGATAATATCTGACCTCACCTAGGGCATCCCGTAACCTAGATATGGGTATGGTCTATTGTGGCCCCATCGGCCTCGGCCCCTATACCTGTCCTATGGGACCCTATCCTGCCCCTTCCTGTGAACTGGGACCCTATCTCCGATGCCTGTGGAGGTGCCATTGGCCTTGCACCCTATGCATGTACCTATGCTTGTAATGCCTGAATCTACACCTGTGCAGTGGCCAACTAGCCCTGCAAACCTGTAACAAGTTCCTGTAGGGTGGCCACCTACTCATCATCACCCTCTCCATCTCCACCCTAGGCCATCTAGGCCTGTAAACTGGCCACTGTGCATTCAATGTGGCCAACTCTACCTCTAAAGCTACTAACTGCCCCTGTACCATTCCCAACTGGGTAATCAAGGTCACCACCTACCCATGTAGGGTGTCTCTCTACATAGTGATGGTGGCTAGATCTGGCTGCCCTGACCTAGGAGGTACTGCTTATAGATGGGCTTCCCACCATTGTCTATACCTGTCCATAACTCCAGCATCATCAATCAGCTAGTCTACAACCTGCTCCTCCTACCCGGTAGGTACTGTTGGCTATGGAAGTGGATAGTGGTCTCTCCACATCATCCCTCCTATATTGTGGGAAGGGTGGTGGTATATCCTGTAGTAATCCAAAATACTATTAGACCCTGTCTACTAGGATCATCTCATGCTCCCCTGCACGACGCCCCTTAATCCATCTAAGTATCTGTAGGTTAACTAACTCATCGGCCATCTATCCATACGAGGGATATCCCACATACAGTATCGAAATAATGTCCACACCAGAAAATCCCCCTAGTAGGTGCCTGTAATGGGCCACATCATGTGTAACCTTGCCTTCTCAGTGCTCTCCTATCACAGGCACCCATCACCTCTACCCCACCTAAATAAAACCATGCTCAAAAGCATCTACCTGAGTCATACCAATCGACCGAACAAAAACAATGTGCTCATAGGCCCAACAATGTAGAATAAAAGTGTAACACAAGACAAAACCTGCAGAGCCTCCCATACACCCATAGCTCTCTATATAGTTGTACTAATAATGTTTGTGCCTAGGAAAAGTGTGTCCTTTCCATGATCATGTCATGTAATACACCCATCAGGGATCATGGGAATCTCCTACCCTCTTCATCTTGTAGTGCAAAACAATATACTGCCTCCATCGGTAATACCACTAGCCTCATCTCCTCTGGATGGGCTAGGTACATCTCTCCATAGCTCAGACTGGCACTGTGGAATGTTAGCTCTTCCAGTCCCTCCCCAAACACCATCAGCATCAACTCTCATAGAGCCTCTAAGGAGATCAAATATACATGCATCCCCAATATGGGTAACCACAGGATCCTATCACATCCTCCAGGGTGACTGTCATCTCCCCCGTTAGTAGGTGGAACGTGTTGGTCATGGAATCCCATCTATCGATGAGAGTGACCATCAGACTCGGTTGTTGAGACTACATGCTGGTAGCGCTTGATCCCACTCAGGCCAACATCTATGACATGCCTCCACTCCTTGACTTGTCACTGCCCCACAAATTGTCATGAGTCAGGGGTGGTACCCTGTCTCGCATCCTCAACTAATCTCTCACCTACATCCAACAAAATAATCACATTATTAAAACAAAACCATATCTACATTCACCCATACCCATTACCCTACCTCTTTTACTTCGCTACTTACCTATTTATCCCATGGCCTACCCTCTACCCCAACCGAACCCTCACCTACCTACTTACCCAACCCAACCCTAACCAACCGACCTACCTACCCTAAACCTACCCAACCCAATCACTTTACCAATTTACACACACCCTGACCCCTCACCTACTTCTATTTTGACCCACTCCTTGACCTTACCTATTTTTCCACACATCTATACATTTTCTCTAACAACTCTACCCTTACCTATTTTTACTCCTTACCTATGCTATGATTTTCACCAAACCTACTTCTCTTACCCCTACCTACCTCACCCACCCAACCATCGGACACTTTTTGGCCCCTTTTTCCTCTAATTACGACCGATACTGGTTATCCCTAACTGACCATGGTCCCCCTTCAACTGGCATCGGTCACGTGCTTCATGACTGATACCAGTGCACTAATACCGACATCAGCTAACCTTCAACTGAAGCCACTCACTGTCGCATCAAAAAGCATGACAACCAAACCCTCATTTTTCCTTCAAATCCCATTTTTATCCCTTCTACCCACCCAATCCTACCCACATCCCCCCTACACCCTTCCCCATCCCTTCTTCACCCAATCACCTCCCTCCCTATTCCTATTTTCATTGATTTTCCCTCCCACAATTCAAAATTCATTTTCCCCCCAAAATAAAACCCCTATTTTCATCCACCTAACCTCTAATTCAATCTCATAAAAAAAACAACGAGTCAGATTGAATCCTACCTCATCACGCTTCTGTTACTGTGGTGGCACCTTTAGCTGCTACACTGGTGGTCCCCCTGATCCCTCTCCTACCTTTGCCATCACCAAATGACCTCTCACTTTCCAATCACTCAATCAAATCAAATCGATCCCACCTAGCTCATGGATCCACATCTTTACCAACTTTGACCTACCATGTGGCTCACCAACTCAATCCTCAATCTCACTCTGTCACTTCCCACCTTTTCCACTCTCTCTTTTCATTTTCCCTAATTTGATAAAAGACAAATGATTTGAAAAATAAGGTAATTTTTCATTTTTATAACCTATCCGACTTAATCGGTGACAGTTTTAACCTTAACCAACATCGGTTGTGTGCCCTAGCTTACCATGGTCGGCCCATCTTGACCCACATCGGTTCCTTAAAACCGTCATTGATTACACTGCTTAGTCTTTCTACTACCTCCTACCCCCAATTTTTTCCCTGAATGCTTTTTTATCTTACCCACACCTTAATTGGACACACCACTTGACCTTCTTGACCTTATCATTTACCCCCTCACCTCATCCTCATTCAAGGACTCATTATTTACCCATACCTCGCCCCTACCCATTCCATGACCTAGATACTTGGACCTGGAACATTGCTAGTGACCTGTGACCTTATGTGCTCGCTATACCTTGCGGCACTATTACCACTATTGATGGACATACTGACCTTACCTTGCCTCTTTCCATGACCATTAATCCTAACCTCAACCCTTGGTGTACCAGAACATACCTAAACATTCCTACACCTAACCTGTGTCATGTTTCCTGACCATATCCTATGCCTTGGATACCGGACTCACTTCAACCTTTTTTGTATAAACCTGTCGACCTTAGATAATGTTCAGTTTTCCTACTCTTCAACCTAGTACTCGTGTTGCAGTTTATACATGTGTGTGTACATCTGACTGTTACTACCTTTGGCCCTAACCCATTACCTAGATTACACTGATTAGACCTTTTTTCCCATTTTTTACCACGTTTACCCCCCATTCTTCTTCATCACATTCACCTTTTATCAAACCACTCAATGATTCTGTCTTCTACCTCATCAATTCTTGGTTTGAGGGGGATCACCTTCACCCACACATGGGGCAACCACATATTATTTTTGTAAGCATTGCTTACCAATACAAGCTACGCAAAAAAAAGGGGCAAAATGTAGACACCAAAATTGGGTCACACTCCCCTTGGTCCCACGTCAAATAATCACCATCAAACACACTCACCTAACCATGGCCCCTTTCATCCCTACTCTAATATTAATTTAATTAAATTAATTCATTATCTCACAATATTCATTATTTAAATATCCTAATTGAGATAATGCCCACACATCCACCTCACCTATACACCTCATCTAGCCACCTCACCCTAAGACCTATTCTTAGTATGTTGCCATAATTAACTAAGACCTACCCAAACCCTAAAAATCAAATGCCTACATTACCTCTAACTACATTCCCACATGTTACAAAGGGAAGCTTCCATTCTAATCCATAGAGAAAAAGTGAATGAGATCCCAGAAAATAAAGAGGTTCTACCTAGTTTAGTAAACCTTAGAAAATCCTTGCCTAACTGACGTCAGTTACCCTAAACCACCGCCGGTTAACCCAGAACCACCATGTCGGTTACCATTTAACCCCCAAAAAAACCTTATTTCAAGATTGGCACATTGTTAAGAGAAGTTGACACATCTTTTGAGAGAAAGAGACAAAAACCAGAGCTACATGCAAGTAGAACGAACATTCGTACACACATCAGAACATCCACAGCCAGCACCTAAAGCAACCACTATAGCCATTTTCCTTCATGGGAGCATCCAGGGAAGTGCACAAGAACCACACTAAGTTCCTTCTATCTAATCACTCACCATTCTCCACCTAGATCCTCGAGCTCGTACACATAGTAAGTGCTTTGTTTACCAGCATTTGTCCATTTTCATTTAGGTAGATTCTTTGACTTTTGTTATTAGATTTCTGCTCCCATCCCCATTCCCCCACCATTTTACCTCCTTGAAAACTTGACCATCCCTTCACCCATTCCCTTAGAACTGTCTATACCCAGATTTTAATAATCCCTATGAATACCTAAGACCCACATGAACCTTGTTGTTGCCCTTCCATTTTCATCTAGCCTCAGATCTACCCTCACCTCGAGTTTTTATTGAGTTTCCTGTACCCTCAACCATACCGATCACCAATTACGGCTCAACCGTCGCCAGTTCAACTAGACCAACATCGGTCATACCAAATCAATGTCGGTCTATGTGTTTTGGACTGGAAACCAAGAACATAGCTTAAAACCTCCACAAAATACCCAAAATAGCTGAGAACCTCACCCTAACCAGTAATAATACCCTGACAATGATCTTGAACTTTAGATTCATTCATAGCTTAGCTTGTTGTGAACAAATTTGATTATTGTAGAAGAATGAGATACCTAAATAATTTTAAATACAGTAGCATTTCCTTTATCATTAGCATTACGTTATTTTCGACAATGGATTGGCAAAAATGTCTAGGGAGAATCACACTTCCCGGATCTAGTACACGCTAGGCAGACCACTGCATATACTATTTAACTTTCATTTGGTGGTCTTTGTTTTCCATTTCAAGTAGTTCTTCCAAGTAAAAAGGAAGCTCTCAAGATCAACTGTGGATCAAGAAGTCATACACGCACAACAACCTCCAACCATCATCTTAAAAGGTATTCCTCCTAGCCCTCTACCCTTATCTATTTTGTTAGCATTCAAAGAAACGATCTAGAATCAGGTGAAACAATTCAGTGTCAATGAGAATCCACTTGATGCTAGCACTAGAGGGAAGATTGATCATGCCAATTAAGTCCCTTCCTCGTAGAGATAAATGTTGGTTAGGAAACAATTAGATGCAATGGAAGTGATGATTTATGTTTCCTACCTATGAATAGCATGTATTCCCATCATTGTGGGTAACATGGGATTGTCTCTCAAGATGTGGGACTTGTTACTTGAGACCAACCTCCAGAGAAGGTTGGTTCCTCTACCTAATCCTAATGTTAAACTACTCCTAGGAAGGGAAATACAATTGTCTAATCCTAAACTACACATTCCAAAGGACCAAGGAGAGAGAGAAAGGGTTAGAAAGATGCATAAAGGGAAATCCTAAGCTAAAAGGTAGCGATAGCACTAGAAAAAGGGTGTGGAAATATCATGCTAAGAGAGAAGAAAGAAGGAAAATGGAGAAGGGAGAGGCTAGAAAGAAGTGACACAGACCCAAAACAACATTTTAACTTATGTTTTCCATGAAACATAATCAAATAAACCTGTAAGTGAGAAATACATGCACAAAATACAACAACAAGAATGTAGAGGCAATGAAATACAATAAAACAAGTGCTAGGGTTGAAGGAAACACCAAAAAACATAGTATTTTATTACTTTCAAAGTATACTCAGTCCATTACATGTGAAAAAAAGGCACAAGAACACTTGTCAGGCCCAAATGAAGGCTTGCAACTCATTGACATTGAGAAACCATTTTGACAGAAATAGTTTCTCCACATCCGAGAATATCCCCCCTCTCAAATGAGAGGTGTTTACAATATATAGAAGAAATAAGAGAGAAAGAAGGGGGAAATTCAAGGGAAATTTAAAATTCCTGCTCTCACCCACCAATAGGATGCATTAAATTCTCTGAAAAGGAGGATGGGTGACCTGTCACATCCATTCCCCAATTTCCTTTGCCTTGTGGAAGAAGAAAGATGACCATATCTCATTAAATTTTGGTTATTCAGGAAAACTAGAACTACACTTTAATGGAGTTGGGTACATTTTTTACCTTTTCTTTGACCTACCTCTTCAAAAATCTGATTTTTAATTGTACCAAATGTAAAGGGCTCGAGGAGATATCTCCAACGATATAAATTTTGTCAAATTTGGAGCACTAAGGATCAAAATTTATGACCATTTGAATTTTGAGGAACACAGGCCATGCTACAGCACATTAGATCATGACACGTGGCACCCTTTGATTGGCCTTTAGGGATATTGTTTTTACACTTACCATGTTGATTTCGGTTCTCTACATTCACAGTGCACTGGGAGGGGCTTTATGTTTGACTTTCTACACGTCGACAATGCAGTTGTGAGAAATGTAAAAGTGTAAAAGGGTCGTCAAGGCCCGAGATTTGCCACTCCACCCCTCATTGGCTGCAGGAGAACAAAGAATTTCCTCGTACCCTTTTTATGTTGACTGCCACTTTGCCCGCATTTCCATTAAAACCTTTATTTTTTTCTGCGAGGAATGGGCCAAACTCTGTTCTGACATGTTTATACTTTGACCTTTGCAATTTTTGGCAATCCCTTCATTGGAATGCGTTGTTTGGAAATTACTTTACGTTTTGCATGTTGACTGTCGCTTTGTAATTTACCCCCTTGCAGACCCAAAACTTACAAAACACTTCCCGGGGATTGAAATTTGAATTTTCATGACTACAAAACTATAGAAACACTTGGAAGTTTTTTCCCAAAACTTGAAAAATATGCAGAGTTAGGAGGATTTTTTACCTTTTAAGGAAAGAGGGAGAAATTTCCAAATTTATAAATGCTTTCAGGGATCCTTAAGTACCCGTTTTTCTCTATATTCATCAATGAAGTCCCATGACCTTGCCCAAGTCCAATTTTTCAAGTTGTCCAATTTTGCAAGGGGTGCAAAAATGGATAACAATTTGGCGACTCACAAGGTAATCTACCTCCTAAATTGAAAAGTTTTAGTGGCCTTGAACCATCTATTGGGCATGGAGTCAACATGATAAACATGAAAACTGATTTGAAACTTTAAAGAACACACCCCTAAACCACTTGAAGCACTTCCTAGACTTGAAGTTTGCCTTCAAGCTTGAATTGAACCATTCACATCATAGAAATCTTCTGAATAAGGTTTTATGTGAGTGGAAAATTGTTTTGAATCTAAAATTTCACCCTGTTTCCCTCTGCAACTGATCTATTGGATGAAGGAATGAATATCACTGAAAATTGTCCCAAATCTAATTTTTAGCCAAGTTTGAAGAAAAATTGAACTAAATCTTGGCAAATTATGAAACATTGTAGAGTTTTTGGACTACATGTTGATTTGGAAATGAAATGCATACACTTGGAATTGTCCCTAACACTTTCTCTTTCTTCCATCATGAAACAATCTTCCTAATGGACTGTGCAACAACAACAAAACACCACAAAAACTATATACAAACGTGAAAATCATACATGTTCCAAGTGGAAACATGCAGAGTGTGCACAAGCACTTATTCTACTAAAAACAAACCTACTCTACCCTACTCTAACTAAAGGAAATGAGAAAAACAAAGCCTGAAACATGCAGGGAGAAATAGCTTCCCTTTCTTACAAATTAAGACCATGCATTTGATTTGCAATTAACATGATCTTTAATAAGAGTGGAAAATTGTTTTGAAGCCAATTTTCCACCCTCATTTATCAAAGTATCAACTAAAAAATAATAAATACCTCTTTTAGTTACTCTACATTTGGATTTGAGAGGTATTGCAGTTGATCTTTGGTGCATTAAATTTATTCCTCATGCTCTAAAGTGAGCATGATACGGTTGCAACTCCTTTGATGGATCTAAACTAGCCAGATATCTATGATTGGGCATGGGCTGATCCTTGTGATTTTCCCATCTTTTAAATCTCAACCCCATGAATTGAGTCATCTTATAGACTTTCCTGAATGAATTTTTTGCATGCTGATTTGAACCTTGTTCTGCTTCCACAAACAATCTGCAAAAGACTCTGCCTCCTCCATGATGACTTTTGATTTTGCAATTAATTCGTCATGTTTCTCCTCCTCCTCAAACACAAATTTTGAGAGATCAAACTCATCCACAAAATTATATTCTTGTAAGGATGAAGGGGAAGAAAGATATGAATTTTTACCATTGGAAGAAAGTAAGGAGCTTTCCAAAACCTGTTCTTCACTCAAAACCTCTGAATCTAATTTTTCCTCCTCTATGACATGAATTTCCTCATGAGTGGTTACAACATCTGAAGATATTCTTGGTGGATCACTGCAATCTTTCAAAATTGCAGCAAGTTCTAAACATGCAGGAAAATGGGGGTCACTACATTCAAATGAAACATCTTGCTCACTTGGAAGCCTTCTCTTCATTTTCTTTTAGCCCTTTAGTTTCAACCTCCTTGAGTTCATAATTTTCAATTAAAATATGAAGGAATTTATGTGACAATGGCCTGGGTCACTTCTTCATCCACTATGCTCTAAAAATCAGTCCATTCTTCAACAAATATTTCATGATTTTCAAGAATAGGACTCACCTAAGCTGATTTTGAAAAAATTAGAGAAGGCTGATTGTCAGGGTCCCGAAGATGAACCCCTTTGGCTTCAAACTCATGGCCTCCAATCCTTGAAGCTCTGAAACTTATATACTTTATTTGGCTCCTTCTCAATCTACTCCTCTAGGCCTGCATGTGCATCCTGTTGTCCATAAGAGTGAAGGTCAACCCTTTCTGCCATGAAAGATTCAAAGATCTTGTTTAGTGAGGAATGGATCCTCAGGAAACCAATAAATTGGGCCCTTAGTCTGTTGGTTAACCTCCACTACTTCATGATTTCAACTGATTTTTCAGAGATCAGGCACATGTAAATGTGATTTTGTAAAGTGGGGGAAGGATTTAGCCCTTGGATGATTTTGCAAAGGTTCAAATGGTGGAGAAGGTGGAATGATTTCTTGTGGAGGAGATGGAGGTTTGGGAGGGATAATGGAAGAAAAAAAGGTGAGATGGAAGGGAAGAAGATGGAGAAGGGAATCCTCAATGGGAGCAGTCAGAAAGCTAATGTGAAATCAGGTTGAGATGGTTCAAGTTGGGGAGGTTAAAAGGGAGGGATGTTAGATGGTAGCATAGGGTCTCCCTATTGACAGGGCTACCTAACACTAGATTCATAAGCCTCCATTTCATCAACCCATTCTTCAATTATGGGCATCATCTCAACCATGAAATCCAACTTCTTCTGAGGTTGAAAAAAGTTTGGTATAGGGCCATCCCATGGACAAGGGACCCTAAAACCAATCTTGACTACCTTTAATGCACATTTAGCTCTGATCTGCACCATACTTGCCTCCATTTCTTGAATTTGTCTCTTAAATCAATATCTTCCATAAAGATTTCCACCATCACCTACATAACCTTGTTCTTGATAAACATTTTGGTTAGAATAATAATCATATGGGTCAGTGGAGGGTGGGTTATATGTATATTCTTCATGATAGGGATCATAAAACTTATTTGTGGGAGGATTCCCAAAATATGGAGGATGGAGGGTAATGATATTTTACTGCCACAAATGAGGGTTCCAATGAGGAAATGAAGTCATGATTGCAAAACTTCATGAATGAAAGGAAAATGAAAGAAAAAGAAAACGAATGGAAATGAATGGAAGGAAAGGGAAAGGTCTGCAACTCATCAAAAGGATGGTTACCCAAATCAGTGGAGTCATTGGATATGCTTGAAAGTGCTTCAATCCTCCAAAGGCATGTGAAATTAGTGAAGGCACCAAGAGCTATATCAAACTTGATGAAATGAAATATAAAGCTTTCAAATACCTATCCCACCGGGCGTGTCAGAACTATTATCACCAAAAAATAACACCCTCTAGGATTTTTCATGTATGTGTGGATGATCCAATCAATGTTTTTTGATAACATGGGATTGTCTCTCAAGTTGTGGGACTTGCTACTTTGAGACAAACCTCTAGAGAAGGTTGGTTCCTCTACCTAATCCTAATGCTAAACTACTCCTAAGGAAGGAAATGTAACTATCTAACCCTATTCTAAACATTCCAAGGGAGCAGGGAGAGATAGAAATGCATAAAAAGGGAAAATTATACACTAACAGGGGTGATAGAAACAAGAAAAGGGTGTGGAAATATCATGGCTCAGGGAGAAGGGAGAAGGAAAATGGAGTAGGGAGAGGCCAGACAAAATGTGACACAAACCCAAGGCTTCATTCACAATCTGTTCTCCATGAAACACAACAATATGAACCTGTAAATGAGAAATGCATGCACATAATGCAACCGTAAGAATGAAGAGGCAACAAAATACAACAAAATATGAGCTAGGGTTGAGAGAAACACCATAAAACAAAAAAAAATATTTTAAAGTATGCACGGCCCATTACATGTGAAGAATAGAGGAAAAAGAACACCTATTAGTCCTATGTGAAGCCTTACAACTCATTGGTTTTGAGAAAATAATTTGACAGAGTTTCCCCACATCCTAGAATATTCCCCCTCACAAATGAGAGATTTTACAATATATAGAAGAAGTGAGAAAGAGAAAAGAGATGAGAATACCGAAAATATCCATTTACCCACCAACAGCATGTATTAATTCTGTAGAAAAGAGCATGGGAGACCTTCCAAATCCATTCCCCAATGTCCTTTTCCTTGTGGAATAAGAAAAGGGCGCCCTACTTCATTAATTTGATCTTTTGGCTACCTGGAGTTGTGCTTTGAATGTTGGAAGTGTTTTTGTCCTTTTTCATCCACCCACTTGTACCAAAGTTGGATTTTTTGGATTTCATGATGTAGCTCTAAAAGAGGCATTTCTAAAAATTCCAAGTTCATCAAATTTGGATAACCAGGGAGGGAGATATGTCAAATCGAGTCCAGGGGGTGCCATGGGGAACACAGGTTCCATTTCCGCATACACAGTCCGCTTTAATATTTATTTCCTCCCTTTAATTTTTATATTTTTAATCCTTTGTAGATCACATAAATCAGATGATTGGAGAACCTAGGGAACTGGGGAACTGGTTTCTTGAATATTTTGTTCACCTGATGCCTGTACCATCCACACCCCACTATCCCCTTGTCCCTTTTATACTTTAAATCATTTGTCTTGCGGATACTTTAGGTTTTCAGAGAACTTTTGGAACTTGGTAACTTGTTTTGTGTGAGCTTGGTTCTCCCATAGCATTGTCTCATTGTACTCCTTTGACATGCGGGTGAACTCACCCTGCAGGTAACTTGGGGTTCCCAGGAATTGTTCCTTCCCCGCACTAGTTTTCCACAATGCCTCTTGGCTTACACTTCACTCAACCCCTCTGAATCCTTTACTTTGGAAAAAAATTGGAAATTCGAGGAAAAATTACCCCGTAAGAAATTTCTCCCAAGTTCCTCAATTTATCTGAATCTCTACACAACATTGTTTTCCTTGTATTGTGGGTTAATCCCAAGTGTGGGGAACCTAAGTTCCCACAGAAACTTGTTCTCTCCAACCCTCAAATTCCCAAAAAGCACTCCTGGCTCGCAATACACTACTTTCTCTTGAGTTATTTTTTTTGTGTCTCCAAGACCAATGTGGAGAACCAATGGCCCCAGGGAACTTATTCCTCTTGTTCCTTCTAAGCCCACAAAACATGCAATGCATTATTTTTGACCCATTTTTCCATTTGTCTCCAAACTTTCTAAGTGTTTTGGATTTCCATGGAACTGAGTTAGGAAAAGGTGGAGAAATGTCCTAAAATAATTATAAGTTCTCCAAAGCATGAAAATACCTGATTTTTCCATATTCTCCATTGAATCTCCATCAACTTTCCAATTCTAGATTTTTCCAAGTTAGCTAATTTTGCCAGGGGGAAAATTGAATAGTATCTCCTTTTGGTTATGTCCAAAATAGAAAGATATTCTCTGGCTATAATATATCTCACCATATTTTGAGTCCAATCAAGATCCTTTTTTCTACTTTATGTTTAGTCATCATAAGTACATACAACTTCATGTGAGTCATCCAAATCTTCATAAAGGTGTTGACATAGAGATCTACCTCTTATTAGTAATCCTTATTTTGGTGTCAAAATCCATTATCTTAATGATCTAATTTTCTCTCTTATCACTGATGTCTCCTCCCATGATGTAGCCTCTTATGCTCTAATGAAAAATTAATACCATGAATCTATTATTAAATAAGATGCACTTGAAGGTCTTCAAATCCTTGAGAACTACAAAGGCTTTTATCTCAATGAAGTTATATCTAGATTCATAATCCTTGATTGTTTGGCTTGCAAAGTCGATGAGTTACTAAATTTATTTTTGGTTTTTCTAAGTGAGAATTGTGGATATTTTGTGTACATTTTTAAATTCATGAAGGATGAGTTCCTCAAATTTTAGGTTATTTAGTAGCATATCTTGAGAGATGGATTGTTTGATTTTTTTGAAGTTCTTCTTCCCTTTTTCCATCCATCTAAAAACCACATCCTTATTCATCATGCACTTGATTATATTAATAATTCTTGTGAAGTTCGTGATGAACTTCCTCACAATTTTAATCTTTCCTAAAAATATTGTAGTACTTTCAGTTGAGGTGGTAGTGATAAGGTGAGGACGGAAACATTCTATAAGGATCAAAGTCCAATCCATCGTTTAGCACGACATGGCCTAGTATATTTCCACCATGAAGATTAAATTATTAGGATTGAGAGAAAACCCAAACTCTTTGTATCTTTCAACGATCAACTCCAAGTGATCTAGATGATCTTCTTGTCCTTTTGATAACATTGTTATATCATCCAAGAAAACTAAGATGATTTCATTAATGATTCCTCTAAAGGCCATGTTCTTTTCTCTCTAAAATGTTTCTCTAGCATTAGATAATACAAGTGGGATCCTTTGGTACACATGCATCCCATACTTGAAGGTGAAGGTATTTTTGAATTAATCTTCATGTTTGAATATGACTTGGTTGTTGATTTAACAAATACTGGAATTTTTAAAACCCTAGATATTTCAAAGTCACATATGATAAATAAGCAATAAGGTACATATTTGACCTAAGAAATAAGCTAGATAAGAATGAAACCCTAGGTGTAGGAGAGGGAATAGAGGACTTAGCTGATTTTGCAATAAATCCTAAAGTGTGCTAGACTAGAAAACTAATGAATAGGAGGATGAAATTATCGCAACCATGTTCAGAAAATTGTGTAACTACTAGATATTCCCATATTAGGGTGCATAGGCACTAGATACTTCTCTTAGGCACCCATGATTGTGAAAGACCTCAAAAATTGGTTCTTATTGTGTCGTAAGATTGTCACTGGCCTTCATTTTTTATTGCTTATGTGCCATGCTATGCCTACAGAATTCTGCTGTAACTTGCAAAGAGAGAGATAGCCTATAAAACCCCAAAACACATCAAATATTAGAAAGAAAAAATGCAAATGAGGATTCAGACTGACCCTAGTGGCTACCTGACAATGTGAATTTACAACTAAGTGTTGTACTACATTTTAGACTCCATGTATTTCTCATGTGTTTGTGCAAGAATCATTCCCTAGGTGGATCTTATGTAAGATGCACTTGATAGCGAGCAATAGCTAGATGTAGTAATGTAATTAGATGTGTGGATTTCAAAATGAACTTCCCCTCTTATGCATGTATGCAGAAAATGCAAACCCTTGTCCCTTTAATAAAGTGAGATGGATGTGTTGATGCTTTTGAAATGCCTTTGGATGAAACCTTAGGTGATAGTCATAGATGTTTAGAGTTTAGTCCTTTATTATGGTCACATATCTTTATATTTATATGATTCCCTTGTTTGAATTTCATAATTAGAAACTAAAAGGTTGACCCATAAAAAAACAAGATGCCCAAAAGAGGAAAATAAGATACAAAGAGGTCTAGGGGGCAAGAGGGGACAAGGGCACCTAAGTGATGGCATCCTAACTAGGCATTGGTGTCTAGATTCAATAAATATGAAGCAACCAAGATTGGAATGGGTTATGGGGTGTGTAAGACCAAAGACAACACCAGAAAGATATAAAAAATGCCAAATATAGATGTCAATTACTATTTTTCTTTCTTAGGAATCATCTAAATAGTAGTATGTGATTGGGACCTAGAAATGTACCCAAGTGCATGATATTGTGTCTACATTTTCCCCCACTTTATGTTTTTGAGTGAATAATCAATAACATAAAGTAGATAAGAGATGTGTACTTTATAACCATGTAGATTGATGGCAAAAGTGTGTCGAGGAGATAAGAAAAAGTGTGGAGTGATGAAAATGAAGCGTGGAAGCTAATGAAGAGGAAGTGACCCTAGGGGTGAAGCGTATGTGTTGTGTCATATTTATACCTGTTGTCATTTTCATTTGATGAAGGGTTATTTATTGTTTTGTATTAAGGACAGAACTGTAAAAGAAGATCGAAAGAGTAGTCAAAGTCGTGTATATGTGAAAAATTTGATCCAAGTATGTAAAAATGCAAAAAAGTAGTAAAAGGAACATGTGCACCTAGTCCATGATGAGTAAAAAGGATAGAAAGTATCCGAAAAAATTTATTGAAGAACAGTTTTTTGGACGATCTCACGCCAAGAATGATTTTTTTGGGTGACCTCATGCCAAGTGCGTATTTTTGGGGCGATCTCATACCACGACAAAAGAATTGTTGGGGAGAAAGGTCTAGTGTTATTTTCCATCCCTAACGGCTTCCCAAATTTTATACACCACTGCAGATGGTGTGGTCCTCCTTTGTTCCAATTCAATCCATTTCGATCTATTTTGATCCAAGTAGAAAATGAAGGTAGAATGCATTTTGAGTGCTAGAGGAATGTGCCTATGCTGTGAAAACTGCTTTGTAAACTGTTGAAAACTGTGTTGATATGAGAAAATGATTGTAACTCCCCCTTGTCATAGGTGCCTAGGAAGGGTCACAGGCACCTAGGCACTGGAATTTGTGTTTTTTTGAGGACCTAAGTCAAATTTTGAGCCCTTTCTGCAATTTTATACTTTTATGTTCTTATATTGTGCAGGTATAAAATGTGACTATGCACTCCTGAATTTGGTGATTGATTCACCCGATGTATGACCCCCCTCATTTGGGGTGGGTGCTTGTGACGTTTCTAGGAGGATGCAACTAAAAGGAGGACCGGAATCTGATTTAAAATTGATACCCTGAAGGGGGAGGGAATGTACATGGTACAAACCAAGGCACATGCAAATAAAGTGGCTGGAAACATGTGTTAGTGCGATCGATAAAAATATGCATATAGAAGACAATGTGTAAGCTAACAAGAAAAAAGACAATGTAGATCGCAAAAAGAGGGTTTCAAACATGGGATACCACTCATAATGTTGCAAGACAGTTAGGTCTAAGGTGTCCAAAATCATACAAGCAATGAACATATAAGGCATAGGGCAAAGCCTACAAATAATCACATGTGATGGCAAAAAAGGACAAGCAAAGTAGAAGACAACCACGGTGGAAAATAGTTCCTGCAAGAAAAATTTTTCACATGAAGCACCCATTACCATGTTAGAAAGGTAAAAATTATGTCAAGACATGTATATATCAATAGAGTAATGTGCTTGGAAGAATAGGAACTAGTATCAAACAAAAAAATAGCACAAGCTGTAATGGAAATGAATGCAGATGCTCCCAAGAGCCTCAGTGGACTGGTAAGAGGTACAGTACTAAGTATACATGTTTCATGCAGAGATCTATATGAAGTTTGCATTCATAACTAGAGAACAAGTGAACATGCATGTGTATATAGAAAATATAATGACATACAATGTATCCATCTAACATGTGGAACAAAGTGTACATGTAACTAGTATAAGCAAGAAAGAGTATGTGTACCCAAGATATGTAGTATGTTATGAATGTGAATGGAATGGAATGTTAAATAAAAGTGATAGGAGAAGTGTTCCCCCCAAGTGAATGCGAATGAGTATGATATGAGGTTCATTTATAAAATACCCCTCGACGGTCAAGAATGAACCATATAACAAGAGTGCATCATTAGGAAAGGGTTTGAATTGAGATGCTAAAAAAATAGATCATGAAGTGTATAGCATAAAGTGTGTGAATGTGGTGAGGTTTAATTCAAATTTATACCCTCAGCAGTCGAGTATGAATTGTGTAACTAGAGTGTGTCATAGGGGAGTGTGATGTGCGAGAATGTGATGATATAAATATGTGTTGTGAATGCACCAAGTGTGAAATGTGTAGTGTGTGAGGTTCATGAATGCACTATGCCCTCAAAATTCAAGTGTGAACCATATCATGAGAGTGCATCATAGGGTAATAATGATACAAGAAGTGTATTAATGTATGTATAATGCATGATAAATACTAGATGTGAAGCACAAATTGAGAGAGTAGAAATGTGTGACACCTGATAATGCTAAGAAAAGGGGGGATTAAACATGATGCCCCTAAGTGTAAAATGATGAGTAAGATATCTAATAAAAGTGAAGGAAAAATGTCTTCCACCTAATGCTTGCAGAGATAAAGGTGTGTGACTATGCTCTGAGATCATTGATGTATGAGACATATGATGTATTGGTGAATGAGACCTATGTGCATGAGACTTAGGAGGGGTTGAACACCTATGTGAAGGAGACAGAGGTGATGTGAACCTATGTGAAGGAGACTGAGGAGGTGATGTGCACCTCTGTGAAGGAAACCACAGAGGATATGTATACCTATGTGAAGGATCCTTTTGAGTAGTGGACCTAGACTGATGAGATGGACTAATGGACCGATGATATTGAGTAGGTCATGTGCAAATAGGGGAACTATGAGCATATTGTGCTTTAATTTTTATATGTCTAGGGGACCTAGATACTTGAGAGATTGTAATGGAAACCTCAAGAGGAAGTTGTGGCCATGGTTTGCATGGCGCAACACCTTTGATGGTGATAACATGTTTGTTTTGAATGAATGTTAAACATAAGTGATTCATGGAAATGATAACTTGAGTAGCATGGAGCCAAGGAAGACCTAAGAGCATGTCACACCCTTTGATTGAAGGTGCCATAACGAATGGCACAAGCTTGGTGAGAGGTCCAATTGTAACTGGAAGCTAGATGAAACCATAAGATTTTGGAAATGGATATGAGATATGAGATAGTGGATAGTCAATAGAGATAAGAAGTGCGATAGAGCACACATCCATATGAATATAAGGATTGATCATTGTATTATTGATAACATGAGGTCCTATAGAATCATGAATTTGTAATGTGTCAGAAGATAATGTGGCATGATAATCATGATTAGAGAATGTAATGAATGGTGGAGATACACCAGCATTAGCAACTAGAAAATAAAGATCCCCAATGAAGAAGTAAGCACTGCATGATATGTATGGTTAGAGGAAGAATCAGTATCCTTCTTGTCATACTTAGGGAGACGATCGTTTAAAGATTTTGAGCTTTTTATTTTCATTGACCAGCGTAGATGATCGAAGGCTCAGGAAACTCAGATTTTATTATTATCGATTAGATCTTGAATAAGATGTCATAGTTTGAAACATCGATCAATGGAATGCCCAACACATTAATCATAGTCACATCTGAATTTTTTGTTGTAATTACATCCTTTAGGGAAAGATGGACCTAGATTAAGTGGTGGAGGAAGCATAATAATATTGATGTCAACAAGTTGTGGCAATAAAATATGTGGAGTGATATAATTTTTTGTAAATGTACGCTTTGGAGGTTACCATTGAATATTTTCAGGAGTAGAGACATCATTGATAGTAGATTTTGTTTCAGTGGGATTAGTATATGGCTTGAAAATTTATTTTCTTTAAAACCAAGCTGAAGATGAATCTTGATCATGATATTTAAGCTTATGTATAGATAACAGTTTACTTTTGCGTAGCTTAAGCGTATGGTATAGTTGATTAAATGATGGAGAGGACTCAAAGATGAAAACATCATACTAAGGAGGTAAAAGACTTTAGACAAATAGATCTTGAAGTTCAGAATCTGTTATTACATTATACATCTTAGCTAGTTTATTCTTATATCGTAAAATATAGTCTACTAGATTCTCATTAGATCCATGTTTGATTTGCACAAGATGATCATAGGATATCTTGGAGACGATATTGATTGAAAAATGTGTAAGAAAAGCATCGGCCAAATGCATAAATGATGTTATCAAATGGGAAGGTAAATTGTAGAACCAATGCATTACATAATATTGGAGGCTTCTAGGAAAGAGCTTTCCTAATAAAGTATGATCATCTGCATAATCTAGACATGCCTCATGAAATGCTCGAAGATTCTCTTGAGGGTCACCATGACCATTGAAGGTGGGTAACTTATGGGTGAAAAATTTGGGAGGAAGTCCATAAGTGGAAATGGCGGGTGTGAAAGGAGTATGAAGAAGTAAAGTGGAATTAGGAGATGGAGATGTACGAGAAATAGCCTCATGAAGTTGACGAATTTGAACTTGTAGATCCTGATAGAGAGAGGCTAAGTCTTGAGTGCCATTGAAAGAGACTTTCTTCTTATGAGAAAAAAGAGGCGGAGTGAAGTGGTTGGTAGGAGTAGGAACAGATATGGGGATAACATAAGTAGGTGGAAGGGTGGAATTAGGAGGTTGAGTAGTAGTAGGCATAGAAATAGAAAGGATGTAGGAACATTAAGCTTTACAAGATTGGTGGCCTCCTCATGAGCAGTGAATAAAGGAAAATCTAGATCTTGTGGATGTTTAGCAAGCTGATCATTGAGCTCTTGAAGGTGGGCTTTATTAAATGGTCCATAAGATTCAGCCCATTATTAAAAGATGATAAAACACCTAGAAGCAAGGTTGGGTTCGAGCGATGGGTTCGCCAAATGATTTAACAAATATTAGAATTTATAAAACCTTAGATATTTCAAAGTCACATATGATAAATAAGTAATAATGTACAGATCTGACCTAATCAATAAGCTATGTGAGAATGAAACCATTGGTGCAAGAGAGGGAATAAAGTACTTAGTTGATTTTGTAATAAATCTTGAAGTGTTCCAGACTAGAAAACTGATGAACATGAGAATGAAACTATCGCGATATGCTTGAACTGGGGTGCCTGGAATAGGTCAAGGGGTGCTTGGGCACTAGATACTGCTCCTGGGCGCCCATGACTATGAAATACCTTGAAACCTGGTTCTTCTTATATCGCAAGATTTTCATTGGCCTTCGTTTTTTGTCGCTTATGTGTTGCACTATGCCCGTAGAATTCACCCATAACCTGCAAAGAGATAGATAGCTTGCAAAACCCCAAAACACATCAGATCCTAAAAATAAAAAGATACAAATGGGGATTCGTATTGACCCCAATGGTCACCCGATAGAGTGAACTTACAATTGAGCACTGCACTACATGTCAAACTCCATGTAGTTCTTGTGTGTGTGTGTGTGTGTGTGTGTGTGTGTGTGTGTGTGTGTGTGTGTGTGTGTGTGTGTGTGTGTGTGTGTGTGTGTGTGTGTGTGTGTGCATGCAAGAATCATGCCCTAGGTGGCTCTTGTGCAAGATGCACTTTATAGCAAGCAATATATAGATGTAGCAATGTAAGTAGATGTGTGGATGTCAAAATTAACTTCCCCTTCTATGTGTCTATGCAGAAAATGTAGTCCCTTGTCCCTTAAATGAAGTTAGATGGATGCTTTGATGCTCTTAAAAATGCCTTTAGATGCAACCTTAGGTGATACTAATAGATTCTTACATCTTGGTCATTTATTATGGTCACATAGCTTTATATTTATATGATTCCCCTTATTTCAATTTTGTAATTGACAACTAAAATGCCAACCCATAAGAAAATAAGATGCCCAAAATATAAAAGAGGCCCAAAAGAGGTGAGTAAGATAAAAAGAGGTCGGGGCACCCAGAGGGGATGAGGGCACTTGGACGCTAGCATATTGGTTGGGTGCTAATGTCCAGAGTCAATAAAGATGAAGCAATGAAAATCAGAATGGGTTGTGTGGTGTGCAAGACCAAAGAGGAAATAAGAAATACATAAAAGAGGCTAAAGATAGATGTCAATTACTAGTTTTCTCGCTTAGGAATCATATGAATAGTAGTATATGATTAGGACCTAGAAATGTACCCAAGTGCATGATCTTATGTCTACAATTTTACCCATAAACACTTTCAAGAAGTGAAAAATCTCAGCTCTAACATTGTCTACAAAATTTGTTCCATGGAAGGTAGGGGATAATTATATTTAAGAGAATCTCTATTCATGTTCGTATAGTTTATGCACAATAATATCTCTCTTTTATTAATCCTCACTAAGATCAAGTTGGATATCCATGTTGAATGCTTGGTGGAGTAGATGATGTCATCCTTAATCAAATTTTTTAATTCATTTCTCATCAATGACTCAATTTTCAGATTGTTCGGCCTCTACATTTTCCTTACTAGTTTGGCACTAGGTGCCAACTATATGGTATGTACTTGAGGTCATCATAAGTCTATGCAAATATATCATCATAATATTTGCATTTTCTAATAAAATATTTCTTATTGATTAAGACTACATACATTTCCCAACTATAGAGACTTGTCGAGGCCAATCATGATTTCTCAATAATCTTCATCTTTGATCACCATGATCCTATGTTCTCCCCTATACTAATCATCATAATTGAAAATTATTTCCACAGTCGTGATTCTCTTAAGAAGTTATCTTGTTTTTAATTGAATCACTTAGTCATCATATGTTTATTACAATTTTAGTTACAACTCCCTGGAAAATTAAGCTTTTTGTTGAATTAAATCATTAATTTGATTGTCACTTTCATAAACTTACCAATGCCACTCATTTTTAAACACAAAAGGTCTAGCTACGAGCTTAACTTGTTGCTCTTTTCCTTGTGTGAGATCTTTGGGTCCATCAAATCGCACACTAATGAATGCCATTTTGTTTGCTTATGTGTTTTCTATTTTGGGAATTTTTTGGATGTTAAATACATTAAATCCTTTAATGAGATCCCAAACTTTGTGTCTACATTATTTCAATAAGGAATTTTCAGCAAGGAGTTGTGATCTAATTTTCCTAATGACAACTTTATTGTCTCTAAACAATTGCAACTATTTGAAAACTTTTCTCTTAGCAATCTAGAGATCGTGGATCAAAGCTTCATACTCTGCACCATTGCTTGTGTAATTGAATTGTATCCTATGGTAATGAAAGGTCTTATCTTCACTTGGAGATATTAGGAAAACACTTACACCAATACTAATATTATATTTTGAGCCATCAAATAATATATTCCATGTACTACAGTTTGATCTTTCCTCTTTAAGCACCTACGGGACATTTTTTCAATCCTCTTCTCAAATACAATACACACCCTTGCCACGTTCTTCAAAATTATCATATGGATCATCCTCCCATCTATCTTACGTCATTGATCAACTTTTTCATATGAAATCTCTCTATGTGGCTCATTGAGAGTGGAAATTCCTTTATGTTCCTTATCCTAGATGGTGTCGTTTACTTCTATGGGCTGCAGATTGAAGAAATCCACATGAAAATAAATGATTGGATCATTTTGTATAGTCAACTTGGTGTCACATATGGTTCTTAGTAGCATGTGATACCAATCCAGAGACGTATATTCATCTTATCTTAGTGGTGCAATCCCTAGACATGCATATGGAAAACATGTCTGAAATGTTGATGATTATGATCAATTTAGGTATTATTATGCTTAGGAAAGCATGCAAACTAAGGCATGAGTCCTTGATTAATGCCCACTATATTGATCATAGTCCCATCCAATTTAATGAAACCTTTTCTTATAGGGATCTAGATAATATCTAACACATCAAAACTTACTTGGGCATTACAAAAGTGTTTGATCCAAAATCAATCATATAATTATGAACAAGGTGTTTCCCAATGATCAAATAGAGATAGAAAGGATGAGGCTTTCATTAAGTACATTATTTGATTGAGCTTTAGGGGCAGCATTCATTATTGGTTTGGGGACATAGTACACTTTTTTAGAGCTTCTTAGAGGGGATTCATTTGTTCAAGCATAGCAAGAGCATCCCACATTTTGATGCTCATGCCGGTCTTCTTCATCTGATCAACCACATTCAAGGGACTAAGTTAAGGCTTATGCTAATTGTACACATGTAAATATCTCTTTGGGATTTCCATCAAGGGATAAGAAGCTTTAGGTTTCCACGCTATTATGGATTATAACTCTTTGGGTGGTGTAGTCACCTCACTTAGATCTCTTCTTTTAGTGAGTTGTAGTACATTGGGATCAATAGGGGATGTAATGGATTAAAAATTTAAATCTAATTATATCTTCTTTTCTTACATGTTGTATTCTGATTTCACTTGAGGATTTGATGTAGTAAAGTTGTTAGAATTTACTATATAAAAATATTCTTCTAACTAACATGCATATTTCCTTTAGGTGGAAGCATTAGAGGTTAACTTGGTTCAACATACAGGATACACTATGGAGTTTGTTATGCCGCAAATATTTTCACCGTCAATTCTTGAATTTCATTCCCAAAAGTGTAACTATTTGAATCATGTGAAAATCCACATAGATAACACCATTTAATTTCCTCAACTATGTTACTATAAACAAGGACTAAATCTCTTATTGGATTGGATATAATAAGGAAACGCTTTAATAATGGCTTAGTAGAGATGACTTGGATTGTATTTTACATTATGTGCATCTAATAAGCTAGGTTGTAAGTTTGGAACACCTAATGAGTAGGTTGATATTGTTTCCTTTTAATGATGGTTAGCTCATTTTCCATGTTCTTACATAGGGCATTGATTTCATCCAACTCATTAGAAGAGGTATTAAAAATAACTTGAATGCCTTCAGGTATGGGAATGTAGGTCAAAGGTTATGTTAAAATAGGGCTAATATTTGGCTTTTCAGGAAAAAAGGAATAAGAATCCTAGGAGATAGATTTCCATATTAAATCACGGTATTATCATTAAGGATTGCAATTTCATATGCATTAGAAAGAACAAAACCACCCATATACTAGCTCATGATTGCAATTTTGGGTTCTAAGGCTATACGAAAGAAGATGAAGGTTAAAGGAGATGAAAGACATACCTAAAGAAGGATTTTGTTCAATTAGAGAACAAATATGTGGAAACAATTCCTCAAATTACAGCCATAGAAACTATATAGAAAAATTATACTTGCAGAAATATAACATCATGAATAAATAATGCACAAAAGAAGACAAGACAATATTTAACGTGGTTTACTCAATGTGGGCTATGTCCACCAAGAACTTGCTCAAATTTTATTATCAACAAGAGTAAAACAACTCTCACATTATTCTCTTAGTTATGAACTCACAACAGAATTCCAAAGATGTTAAACCACATCTAAACCATAATTGACACTCAATTGCTTAACCTTGATCACTCTTGATCACCTCTTGATCACTAAGACTCAAGACCTCTTGAACACTCAAGATATCTTCAAGATACCCTAACACCTCTATTTATAAGATTACAATCATTTTAAGAAGTCTTAAAGCTGACCCTAGAAGTTTGAAAGTCATGATCTTTCATCTTCCCACGGCTGGAAAAAATGTCATGACGTTAACAACCAATTAACAGAAACATCACAACAAGGTCACAATAGATGACTACAAAATGCTCCTAAATTTTTCAAACTTAATCGTTTGAACTCCAACACTTCAATACTGATTAGAGAAGACAAAAAACAGGCTCCACACCCCAACAATCTCCCACTTGGAGATTATTTCCACTGAGAAAAGTTCCTAACCCTTCATAATCAACCATAAAGGCCAATAAAAGTTGAACACAACTTCAACTTATCCCTTGTGACCTCCTTGGTCATCATATCCGCAGGATCCTAACTGGTATGAATCTTTTCCAGCTTCAACTTATCTTCTTCTAAAGATGCCCTAATGAAATGATATCTCAGATGAATTTTCTTTGTCCTAGAGTGGAAAGCAGAGTTCTTTGCCAAATGAATAACACTATAAATATCACTTTGTAGTCTCCCAACTTCCTAATTATGACCCAAATTATTAAGCAACTGTTGTACAAGAATCATCTCCTTGTTTGCCTTTGTGGTTGAAATAGCCACATCCTTTTATAACCATGAAATCCAACTCACTGTTGTATCACCAACCATAAATACATAACCTATCGTGCTCCTCCTTTTTTCCAAATCTCCTACCAGGTATGAATCTACATAACCACATAATGTAGTGTTCGATCCACTGAAACACAATGTTTCTCCCATGGTCCCTCTCAAATACCGAAGGATACACTTTACTACTTGTCAATGCTCTCTACCTGGATTACTCATAAGCCTGCTCACTACTCTCACTGCATGAGAAATGTTAGGCCTAGTGCATACCATAGCATACATCAAGCTACCAACTGCTGATGAGTACAGTACCCTATAAATCTAGATTCTATCCTCCTCAATCTTGGGACTCTTCTCCTTTGATAATTTAAAGTGACCTGCCAAAGGAGTACCAACCGGTTTAGCATTCTACATACTAAAACTCTCAAAGACCACCTTTATGTACTCTTCTTGAGATAATACCAGATTCCTCTCCTTCCTGTTCCAAGTTATTCTCATACCAAGGATTTTTTTTGCTTCCCCCAAATCCTTCATAACAAACGAGTCACCTAGCTGCTTCTTGAGTACTTTTATTTCCCACATGTTCTTCCCTGCAACAAGCATATCATCCAAATATAGGCACAAAACAATATAACTACCATCAAGAAACTTCTTGATGTACACACAATGGTCTGAGTGACACCTGGAGTAACCTTGATCCTACATAAAACTGTCAAACTTCATGTACCACTACCATGGAGCTTGTTTCAGGTCATACAAGCTCTTCTTCAATTTACACACTAACCTCTCTTTCCCTTTGACCTTACAACCCTGTGGCTGCTACATGTACAATTCCTCCTCCAACTCACCATGAAGGAATGTAGTCTTCACACCTAACTAATCTAAGTGTAGGTCTTCTACTGTAACTAAACCAAGAACAGTCCTAATAGAAGTCATTTTAACAACATGAAAAAAAAATCATCAAATTCTATACCTTTCTTCTGTGCAAATCCCTTGACCACCAACCGGGCCTTGTATCATTTCTTGCCTCCATCTTCCTCTTTGATTCTATACACCCACTTATTCTGTAATGCTCTCTTTCCCTCAGGTAGCTCCACCAGATCCCAAGTCTAGTTTTCCATAAGAGATCTATGCTCTTCATCCATGGTCTGCTCCCACTTCTTCCTGGCATCCACCTGCACTACTTTCTTAAAGCACTCTTGCTCTCAACTGTTAGTGAGCACTAAATAATTCAAAGGTGGAGTAAATCATTCAGGTTCCCTTCTTACCCTAGAGGTCATTCTCACCTCAGGCATTTGGGATTCCTGATGAGTAGGTACCTGAACTGGCTGTGCTGGAACATGTTGTACCTGAACCTTCCTCTTAAACACCTTGTTGTCCACAATGTCCTCTAACACTATGTATTCTTTCTTTGATTCCTCTTTTTTTTCCTGCAACTGATCTTTATACATGAATTTTTCATTAAAGACAATATCTCTAGACCAAAATATTTTCTTGTCTTTAAGACTCCAAACACAGAAACCAAAGTCATCTTCACCATATCCAACAAAGGTGCGTTTCTCAGACTTATCCTCTAACTTGGTCCTATCATCTCTATCAATGTGAAGAAATACCTCACATCCAAATACCCTAAGAAATGAGTAATCAATTTTCTTACCAGACCAAGCCTCCTCAGGTATACCTCCATCCAAAGCCATAGAGGGTCCTTTGTTAATAAGATAAATAGTTGTGCTTACCACTTCTACCCAAAACATGAGTGGCAGCCCCGCATGTAACCTCATGCACCTAGCATGCTCCATGATTGTCCTGTTCATCCTCTTTGACACTCCATTTTCCTGTGGAGTATTTGGAACCATTCTTTGCCTGCAGGTCCCATTTACCAAATAGTAATCAACAAATTCATTACTATAATATTCCCCTCCATTATCTGACTTGAGACATTTCAAATTGATACATGTTTCATTCTCAACCAAGGATTTCCATCTTTTGAAAGTTTCAAACACATCATATTTCTTTCTAATGCAATATACCCAAACTTTTCTAGTTACATCATCAATGAAAGTGACGTAATAACATGAACCTCTAATAGAGTTTACCTTAGCTGGCAGGTATGCACTAACTCTAAATTAGTGACGTAATAAGTATTCACTAACTCTAACTTACCCTCCTTCCTGGTAGGTCCACCCTTGGGGAATATCACCCACTTCTATTTCCCATAAACACAGTCCTCACAGAAGTCCAAATATAACTTCTTTAATCTGAGAAACATGTCCTTTATAACATGCATGCCCTTTTGACTCATATGAATGAGTCTCTGGTGCTACAAAGTTACATCTCCATCTGCAGCAACTAAATTACAATAATCAGCACCACTGGTTAAATACAAAGTACCTGTTTTCTTACCTCTTGTAACCACAAGAGCTCCCTTGGCAACCTTTTAAGAATCCTTTGTAAAACTAACCATATAGCCATCATTACCTAGCTGACCCACTAATATCAAGTTTCACCTCAACTTAGGCACATTCCTGACATCCTTAAGTAGTCATGTGTTCCCATTCTACATTTTTACCTGAACACAACCTTTCCCTACTATGTTGCATGGTTCATCATCACCAAGATATACATGTTCAAAATCACCTTGAACAAAATCAGTAAAGTAATGTCTATGTGGGGTGGCATGGAAAGAAGTCCCTGCACCCAAAATTCAGAAATATTATCTAAAGAAAGAATTAAGGCATCTTGACAAACATCACCTGCTACCAAATTTACCTCTTTAGTTTCCTCCTTGTTCTTCTTATTCTGAAGACCCCAGTAATATTTCTTAGCATAACGAACCTTCCCACAGTGCCAATATTCTAACTTACTCTTGGAATTTGACCTTCCATGATCATTCAACTTCCCATGGTTACCTTTCCCTCTATTCTTTTGTCTCCCTCTGCTCTCCACCGTCAAATCGTTTCCAGAAGTAGAAGAATCTCTGGTGCTCTTCCTTCGCATTTCCTTGCTTAGGATCACACTTATTACATCCTCAAACTTCAACTTTGAATTATTAGAGACTGAATTACTTACAACCATAACCAAGTTGTCCCAACTATCTGGCAAGGAGCACAATATCAACAAATCCCTAACCTCATCATCAAAGTCAATTTTTACCGAGTTTAACATACTCACAACCATATTAAATTCATTCAAATGAGCAGCAATAGAACCATTCTTAGACATCTTCATATAAAATAACTTTTTCATCAAAAATATTTTATTAGAGGCAGAGGGTTTTTCATATAACTTCCCTAACGGACTCATGAGACCTTTTTTGGTCTTCTCCTACGATATGTTGAAATAAACTAAAGATGCAAGGCATAAATGAATTTCCTCGAGCACTTTTCTATCAGAAACTCCCAATCCTCATCCAACATGATTGTAGGTTTCTTTGCTTTTCCAGCCAAAGGAACATGGAGGTCCTTCTGATATAAGTAATCCTCCATTTACATCTTCCATAAACCAAAGTTATGCTCATTGAACTTCTCAACCCTCAATCTGCCCTTATCCGCCATAGCTCCCACTCAAGCTAAAATTTCCCTGTGCTTTACCACTTCATAAAAGAACCACGAAAGATCTGATACTAATTGTTAGGAATTAGAGAACAATTATGCGTAAACAATTCCTCAAATTACAATAGTAGGAAACTATATAGTAGAATTATACTTGCATAACAACATAAATAAATAATGCACAAAAGAAGACAAGACAAGATTTAACGTGGTTCACCCAATGTGGGCTACGTCCACCAAAAACTTGCTTAGTTTTTATTATCAACAAGAGTAAAATAAATCTCACATTCTTCTCTCAATTATGAACTCACAACAAAATTCCAAAGATGCTAAACCACAATTGACACTCAATTGATTAATCTTGATCACTCTTGATCACCTCTTGATCACTAAGACTCAAGACCTCTTGAACACTCAAGATATCTTCAAGATACCCTAACACCTCTATTTCTAGGATTACAATCCTTTTAAGAAGTCCTAAATTTGACCCTATAAGTTTGAAAGTCATGATCTTTCATCTTCCCACGGATGGAAAAATTGTCATGACGTTAACAACCAATTAACAGTAACAACACAGCAACGACACATCAACGTCACAATAGACTTGTGGATCTTAATGTTCCTACATCCATCCCCACTTCCATGCCTATTGCTAATCAATCCCCTTCTTCCAATCTTCCTTCTACTTCATATTGTTCATGTTTTTGTTCCTACTCTCACCAGAGCCACTTCACTCCACCTCTTTTTTATCACACACACGTAGAAGTCTCTTCCACTGGAGCACTCAAGACTTAGTATCTCTTTATTGCCCAGATCTTCAAGTTCACTTAATCGATTGACCGTCGATTGTCAATAGGATACTTCTCATGCATCTCCATCTCTGGATTTCCAGTATTTGATTTACTTCATACTCCTTTGTGCACCCACCATTTCCACTTATGCATGTTACCTCTGAATCTTGTGGGCTTAGTGCGACATCCCAGGCTGATCAACACTGAAGGGAAGTGGCCGTAGAAGTGACCCTAAAGATATCACTCTCCAAGCCATTTCATGTAGGCATGGTCTACCCATGAATGGTTTGCAATACCCAAGTGCCCCTTAACCCAATTAGCAGATACCTCTTTCCTAGAAGTCTTCCAAGACTTCTGCAATGTTATGTGCTTGGTTGTGACAATGATCCTTCCTATTGTATCAGTTTGGTAACATCATTCACACATTCGAGATTGATTGCTGAAATCAGTTGATCATTTTTCAATCCAATATCTGCACTCTAATAGATCTTATGCTTAACTATTTGTAAATTAAACTTAGGATCATATACGTATTTTATCTAGCAGATCTATGTACGTTGTGACTATAAAAACAGGGTTTAGCATAAGATGTCTAATGTGCTTTACAATCATTATCTGAACCCATCTCACTCAAAGACTCTTATTTTTCTCAAAGCTTTCATTACTCACATGCTGCTAGGAGAGTTCTCATCTTTAAGACATCTCCATTCATTTGATCATTCTTGTTATCCAATCTGGACTCTTAAGCTACACATAAGTAAACTACTATTCTATGAGAAAGCTTACTCGTATCCCATCTACTAAGGATCTGGACATAGTTCTACTTGGTTTCAACTGTAAATCCACTTTCAATCGTATCTTACTTTTAAACCTAATGAAGCTAATAATATTCTATTTATATGACATTGACTCTAATCCTGAAAAAGTTTCAATGGCATACTGCTTAAGCATACATTTACATAAATTGCCTGTTATGCTCCACATATTCTATTGTCAATAACTATATCTGAGATAAATCTTATGTACGCTTCCTCCTCCCCTTAGAATCTAGACCCATCTCATCCAAAAGGTCACATATTAACCCAACATTTAAAAATCTCCGAGCATATGATTCTACTACATGTCAATGTCATTAGGCATTCTATCAAATTGATCAGTTCACAACTTTGACCATATTATTCAACTATTCTTATCAATAATCTTTGCAAATGAGCTTCCATGAGCCATATAGTTGCATCTATGTCGGTCGATAAAAATCACAAGTCTTCATAGATATTCAAGCTAGTTGACTCTTCTAACCAATCATACACCATTATGCAGTTAAATCCTCCTTACATCGAGGGCTCTTGAATTTTCTAGTGGCTTGCATTGATAGAATCTCCATTCCAATAATTACATTATCTAGATCATGAATAGTTCATTACCTATTCCCACTTATGCTACTAAAACATCCTACATATCAATGCTTCCATCCGGTCTCATGAATTATCCAGACAATATAAGGATTGATCCGCTCGATTCATACTGTGTGTGTGCATTATACGTTGTTCACTTCTTGTTGTTATCAATTATCCGCTATCATATGATTACTACTATGGTACTTTATCGGGGGCATGTCTGTACATTGGACATCATACCATCACCTGCATCTTCTCATAAGCAACCTACATTAGCGCTTCCTCCTTTAACATGCACGCTTTTAGTGAATAACTCGTATTTGCATTACATTCCACTTGATACCACTTGCTTTGAAATTGTTTAAGCATATGATGGCTTGGCTTGACTTGGATTCACACCAGAGGATCTCATCCCTCCGTCTTATTCTCCTCATTTATATCATGGATATGTTCACATTATTGTTACTTGTGGTCTTCATGTTTTCCATTTATCAATCTTTGTTGCACACACTTCTCACATTGTTCCCCTTAATCTTGGGCAATCTTGGCTTGACTACATTAGGGGCACTCTAGATCATGATCATATTGATATCACATTTCCTATGCCCTTCAGTCATGTTTCTATTTTCAATGACTCATTTATTAGATATTCACAAAATCTCACTCCCTGGTATGCACATGGATTTCCACCAACACCTTTCACCAATGAATAATACGCAATGGGCATGTACAATCTACACTACAATGGCTCTTTACTTGATCAACCACATACTATTTCTTACCAAGTTTCTGATGCATCTCCATTTGGTTTTGACTATAACAATGATGATCTCTTAGACAACATTACTTGATCATTCTTATTATCATACGCTTTGGAGGCATTAAGATTACTCTTTCCCCCCTTCTAGCATTCTCAAGTGTCTTACATTTCTACTATTTCACTTCATACCTTTGGATCTAGTCCTTCACACTCATATTATGCATCTTGACACACTTGTATCGTCATTACCCTATGATGCACTCTCATTCTATGGTTCACACTTGATTGTTGAGGGAATACTACATTCATGAACCTCAAATCACTTCATGCTTCACACTATGTACATTCATCACATCTCTTTCTAACATCACCTATCACACATCATACACATTTTATGCACTATACATTCACAATATATATTTCTCGCATCTATTATCACACGCTACACTTATTTCCTAATTACGCACTCTAGTTATGTGGTTCATACTCAAATGTTGAGGGTATAAATCTAAAATGAACCTCACATCACATCACTTGCATGCTTTATGCTTTATGCTTCAATGATCATGTCTTTCTAGCGTATAATTCAAACCATTTCCCGATGACGCACTTTTGTTATATGGTTCATTCTTGACTGTTGAGGGGGGGGCATTTATAAATGAACCTCATCTCATGCATAATCATTCACATTCACTTGGGTGAAACACTACTCCTATCACATTCACTTAGCATTCCATTATATCTCACTCATTCACAGCACATTACATATATTGGTCACATTTACTTGTGCTTTCTTATGCTTATGTGTACTCTTTGTTACACATACTCTATAGATAATATATATGTCATTATCTTTCTATATACACATGTGTGTTCACTTGTTTTCTAGTTGTGAATGAAGACTTTACATAGAATTTTTACACACATGATGGATGTTAGGAACTGTACCTCTTACCAGTCCCACAGTGGATCCTAGGGGCATGTACTTTCGTACACATCACAGGTGTTATTGTTTCATTTTATACTACTTCTTATTCTTACTCACACACTACTATATTGGATCAACAGGATTTCACATACTTTCTATATTTATAACATGTTAATGGGTGCTTCATATGCATCATTTTTCTTACATGAACTATTTGCTACCATGGTTTTCCGTTACTCTTTGTTTTCCATTGTTTGTTATTTTATGTCATTGTTTGTGGTATTTTCCCTTTTTATTGTGCGCAAATTGTATGCTTTTTGGCCGCTTTGGCCCTGATTTTTTTACAAACTTATGAGTGATGTCCCATGTTTGAAACCCATTTTTCACAGTCTACTTTGTCTTCTTGAATGTTAGCTTGCACATTGTTTTCTATATGCATTTTTTTCTTGTTTACACTAACACTTGTTTCCATCCCACTTTGTTTGTATGTGCCCTAGTTTCTACCAAGCACATTCCCTTCCCCTATAGGCCATCAGCTTTAGTTCAAGTGTTTTGTCCTCCTTTGGGCCCACATTCTCCTAGAAATATTACATGCATCCCAAATGAGGGGGGCATATATTGGGTGAATCAGTCACCCCATTTAGAACAGTTCAGTAAGGGTACAACAAGGTGTTCAGTCTCATAAATGGCTCATAATCTAACTTGGGTATTCAACACAGCCCAGATGTCAGGGTTCATATATAAACATGAGCACTTGGGTCACCTTGACCCTTCCTGGGAACCTATGAATAAGAGAAGTTATACAATTTTTCTTAGATCATCATGGTTCACAACAGTCTTTAGAGCAGTTTTCTCTGTAAAAGTATAGTCCTTTAGTAATCAACATGCATATTTTCTCCATTTTTCTATTAGTGTTGGATCGAACTGGATTGAAATGGATTAGATTTGAATAAAATAGGATCAGACCCTCTGTAGTGGTGTATAAATTTTTGGAAGTAGTCAAAGGATGGAGAATAACACTAGACCTTTCTCCCTACACTTCTTCTGTAGTGGCGTGAGATCGCCCAAAAAACTCACACTTGGCATGAGATCGCCCGAAAAACTCATTATCGGCGTGAGATCACCCAAAAAACTCACTCTTCTACAACATCTTTAGGATATTTTCTATTCTTTTCACTCATCATGGCTCATGTACACATGTTTTTTTTCACATTTTCACATACTTTTGCATACTTTTCATATATTTGGATCAAACTTTTCATATACACATAGTTGACTACTCTTTAGCTCTTCTCTTTTACAGGTTCATCCTTATGTGAAGTAATAGTCACAACATCAAGTGACATCGATAACATGTGCAACACAACACAACACCTAGGGACACTTCCTCTTCTCTATCTTCCACACTTCATTTTTATCACTCTGCGCTTTTTCTTGTCTCCTCGGCACCTTTTTTCCATCGATCTACATAGTTATCAAGTACACATCTCTTATCTACTTTATGTTATCAAGTATTCACTCAATAACATTTAAGTGGGAGAAAATGTAAACATAAATCACACACTTTGGGTACATTTCTACGTCCTAATCGCATACTACTACTCATATGATTCCTAAGCGAGAAAACTAGTAATTGACATCTATTTTTGGCCTCTTCGATTTCTCTGTGGTCTTGAACACCTCACTACCTAGTCTAACTTTCACTGCTTTATCTTTCTTGGCTCTTGGCCACCAGCACCTAGGTTCCCTCATCCCCTCTAGGCACCCATGGCCTCTTTGTATCATACTCGCCCCTTTTGGTCCTCTTTCATCTTTTGGGCATCTTGTTTTCTTATGGTTTGGCCTTTTATTTTTCAATTCTGAAATTAAAACAAGGGAATCATATAAATTCAAATCTATTGTGACCATAATAAATGACCAAGCACTAAGTATCTACTATCATCACATAAGTTTGCATCCAAATGCATTACAAGAGCATCAAAGCATCCATCTAGCTATCATTCAAGGGACAAAGGACTATTATTTCTTCATACACTTCATAGGAGGGGGAATTTCATTTTGACATCCACACATCTACTTCCATTGCTACCAATGGATGTTGTGATTTATTCAACTGCATCTGACATAAGAGCCACCTAGGGCATGATTCTACACACACACACACACACACACACACACACACACACCACACACACACCACACACCCACACACACAGAGAACTACATGGAATCTAAAATGTAGTCCAGTTCTCAGATCGTAAGTTCACTCAGTCATTTGACCTCCGGGGTCATTCTGACTCCCCATTTGCATATTTTTATTTTTAGGATTTGACGTATTTTTTGGGGGGTTTATGGGTTCTCTTTCTCTTTGTGGGTTACAGTTGAATCTTGCGTGCTTCGTGCAACAAATAAGTAATAAACAACAAAGGGAAGTGACATAGAAGTGACACTGAATAAATCACTTTTCTGGCCATTTTTCATTGTCACGTGTGCCCAACAGTGGTCTATAGGGCCTAGACACCCCTGGCCTGATCCAAGCGCCCCACTCCAGCCTATTCTGACACTTTTGTAATTTTATGGGCTCGGTTTTGACAATTTGTCTTCCTGTTCTATTAATTTTTTCAGCTCGACACACCTTCGAGATTATTACGAAATCAACGTATCCCTTCTCTTGCACTTAGGATTTTAAGTTTCCATTTGCATATTACTTAGGTCATATCTATATTTTATTTCATATTTATTGTGTTGTGACTATATAATTAGGGTTTAGCATTATATTTCAATATTTATTAATCACAACCACACAACAACATCATTTTGAGTGACATGATGAACTGATCATAAATTAGGAACATCTTCGATGTGTTCAAAAAGGGTTGATTGCATTTTTTCCTATGAAATATGGAAGGATTTTAATGGCAGACGCAAGAATTTCAATCCATTTACTAAAGGCTAAATGATTAGTTCTATTGAATGCAAGTAAGGGAAGATTTCTTTTAATGAACCATGAAGACTATAGGATGACAATTCATTCATGAAAGAAATTGAAGGCATATGTAGTGTATTGGATTGATTTTTTTGGATGGGGGAAGTGATCTTTCAAATGGGTTTTCTTCTTCTTCATTAACATACATTTAATAACTCAAAACATCATTCTCTTTGAGCACTGTCTCGCATCATTATTTGTCTCATGTGTTATGAAAACTAGATCTTTGACAAAAAAAAAGTGGAGTGGAGTTTTATGTTGCTTGAGTATGTTCCATACAACCAAATAAGATAATAATACACCAAAGCTTAGCTACATATTCAAAAGACACATTCACATATCAACAATTACTATAATTTTTTAACAAGAATGAAATAGGTCCCATTGGGTCTACCAAAACTATTGGAGGTTGAAACTGTCTAATTTGTGGATTGAGTTCGCTATAAACACAACATGAGATTACTTCACAAGTGTGGTACTTATGAGGTGAAACAAATCTCTAGAGAGAGCTTTTTCTCATCTATTTCTACTCCTAGTACTACCGCTAATCGATATAAACTAACACTACAAGGGAAACCCAAGAATGAAAACAACTTAAAAATAAAGGAAATGTGTCAAGAGATAAATATGAACCTTCTTACACTTTGTATTAGATGATAACACAATATATTAGATGAATGCAAGTATAATCTACACAAATATTTATCATAGCTACACAATAGGTAATACAATCTACAAGAGATGAGGGAGATAAGATAAAATAGTTGGGTAAATATAAGCCATAATAGCTCCATTATTGGTCAAATTCACATAATTATATTAAACTATAAAAAAGGCTATGAACACATTAAATTCATCGATATAGAGAGGCTAAGAAATCATACAAAGAAAAATGAATATCCACGAAAATTCCAAAGAGGAGAGAATAAATGACTAAAATATCAAGGATCAAAACACCCTTAGAATATAATGTATACACCTAATTTTTCACTTTTCATCTTGCATACGTGTTAATAACAATTTCCTTTATGACATATAAGGGTCACTGATGCATCTACTTCATGAGCGGGTAGCTTAAGGGGCATGTTGGGAATGGGGTATGACTATTCACATGGTCATTATGGGTTAGAGACAAGACACACAAAGAGTATCACTATGTGGTCCTATCTTTAGTTATCCTTGCATTAGTTTTCATTATTCCTTTATGTCTCATACATGTTGTACTCCCAACACCTTATTTGTATTTCACTGCTTGGTACTTTGTTCATCCATTTTCTTGATCCATGCCACCTCTTTTTCAATTTAAATTACATTTAGATATCCCTAGATGATACCATCACCCATGGGCGATGGTATCGGTATTAGGTTTTTCCTTGGCCGAAGCAATCACCCATAGATGATGACATCGTATATATGGTCATCACACTTTGACATTATAGAAGGTGTAGACACAAAATTATGCACTTGGGTACATTTCTAGATCCATAAACATATACTAGCATTCATATGATTCATAAGCAAGAAAACTAGTAATTGATAGCTAGCTTTGGCCTATGTTCTGTCTTTCTTATTTTCTATTTTGTCTTACACACCCTATATCCTAGTCAAAACTTTACTTACCTATATTTTATGACCTCGGACACCAGCACACAAGCACCCTTGTCCCCTCTGGGCACCCTTGACCTCCTTCTACTTTACTCACTCTTTTTGGGCTTCTTTTATCTTTTGGGCATCTTATTTTCTTATGGGTCGGCCTTCCAGTTGTCAATTATGAAATTCAAATAAGGGAATCATATAAATACATAGTTATTTGACCAAAATAAAGTACCAAACTCTAAGCATCATTACTATCACCTAAGCTTGTACTTAAAAGGAACCTAAAGCACTTCAAAGCATCCATTTGGCATGCATCCATGGGACAAGGGACTACATTTTCTGCATACACTATGTAGGAAGGGGAAGTTCATTTTTCCATCCACATATATCTATTTACATTGTTACATCTAGCTATCCCGCTATCAAGTGCACTTGCACAAGGTCATCCTAGGGCATGATTTCTACACACCCTCACCAGAATTACATGGAGTTTTATATGTAGTACAGTTCTTGGTCGTAAGTTCAATCTATCGAGTGATTGTTGGGGTCAGCCTGACTCCCCATATTGCATATTTATTTTTGGATTTGATGTGGTATTGTGGGTTTTACAAGTGATTCTTTGTTTTGCATGTTACAGTTACCTCTACAATCATATTATGCCATACATGTGATAAACACAGAGTATTTTGTGACACTTGTGCGACACAATGAAGATCAAGTTCTAACCATTTTCATAGTTACAGGAACCTAATAGAGGTCATCAATGCCTAGGCACCCCTATCCATCCATGGGCATGTGCGTGTCTAGCCATATTCATGCAGTCCAGAATTTATGATGAACATTGACAACACATATCACCCCCTATTCAGCAATTTTCTAAGTCTACATCAGTTTCGGGTCAAGTACAAATCAACTAAGTCCATTCCTCTCTCTCTCTCTTTCACTTAAGGTTTTCATATTTCATTAGATTATTACTTGTTTCAAATATATATTTTAGCATTTATTATCATATGTGACTCTACAATTAAGGTTTAATAAAATTCTATTTTTGTGAAATCATTCGGTGAACCCGTCACATGAACCCAACCTAGCTTCTAGGCATATTCTCATCTTCTTCACATCGCTAAAATTTATCCTCCCTTTTCTGATGAATAACTTTGTGATCTCAATGCTCATATTACTAAACATATGCAATATTTAGATCTTATTTTATTCATTTCTCCTGAGGATGCAACCAATCTAGCTGAGATTAACCTTCTTGCTTCTAATATTACTTCTATTCCTATTGCAACACAACCTACTTCTTATACTCTTCCACCTACTTCTATTGCTCTTGTGTTTATTCCTACTCCTACCAACCACTTCACTCAACCTCTTATTTCTCACACTCAGCAAGTTTCTTCTTTTTGTACCTAAGACCTTTCTTATGTCTATCAAGACTTACAAGTTCAAATATGTCAACTTCAATAGGCTACTTCATGCTCCTCTTCATATCTTGACTCCTCCTTGCTTCTTTATGCTTCTTTTCAAACCATCGTTTCTTCTTATACACTTCCTCTTAACTTCATCACCCCTAAGCTACCTACTTTAAATGGCCATGATGACCCTTAGGAGCATCTCTGAGATTTTCATGTGGCATGTCTAAATATTAGCAAATTTATTTCCTAGGAGCCTTCAGGATTATACCATGTGTTGGTTTTACGACCTACCTGTTCATCTAGTAACATATGTCACGCATATATCTGATGTTTTTCTTGCTCATTTTCAATCAATATCAGCACTAAAATCTCTTACACTCAACTCACACAAATCAAATAAATATTTAATGAACATCTAGTTGACTATGTATTACGTTATAAGAACAACCTAGCTAAGATGACAAATGTGCTTATTGATTCGGAACTACAAGATCTATTTGTTCAAAGTCTCTTACCACCACTGTAGGAGAGTGTTATCTTTGAGACCTCTCCTTCATTTAATCAATTATGCCATATGCTTAAAATGTGTGAAGTCAAATTAATTTCTATGGGTAAGCTCAAATATCAACATTCTTCTTCTTCATATTCTTCTATTAGGTTTCAATATAAGTTAACATTCAAACCTTCTCCTAAACCTACTAAATCAAAGGAAACTTTCAATGTCGTCTCTCCTCATGAAAAGCTTCAATGACAACCTCTAAAGTGTACATTTATTAAATTACCATATGCGCCTCATTTTCTACTTCCTCAACTTCTTAGAAGCAATCTCATTACTCTCCTACCACCTCTCAATCTTTATCCATATCACCCTCGCGGCCACCCTTATGATGAAAATGCTAAATGTGAATATCATCAATGCATTAGACATTCTACTGATCATTGCTTCAAACTTTGGCATCTCATACAGGATCTTATTGACAATAATTCATTGGAGCTTCCCACTCTATCTTCTTCTTCTAAACTGGTCAATGATAATAAAAATATCAAAATCTTTAATGACCCTTTTCCTAAGAATGATACACAAGCTACTGAATCTTTGGCCAATCATACATATCATGCAATTCACCCCTTCATCGATGCCCCTTGATTTTATTATCGCTTCTATTGATGCATCACCACCTATCATTACATTCTCCAATCACGACTATCTTGCCACATTTTATTCAAATTCATTACACATCAATGCTTCTATTGGTTCATACATTTTTATTAATACCATGATTTGTCCAGATGCTCATATTTGTGTGTGCTCTATTGCACTTTTTATAGCTATCAAATGTCCAATTTCTTCTATTTCATATCCAAATCCTAAATCTTTTGGCTATATTAGGATTCCCATTACAGTTGGACCTCTTATCTTGTTTGTGTCATTCATTGTGGCATCCTTAATCAAAGGTTGTGACATGATCTTAGGTCTCTAATGGCTCTACACTGCTCAATATATTCCCTCCATGAATCATATGTGTCTTAAGTTTATTTATAATAAACAAGTTGTCACCATTAAAGGCATTCCGCCATGAACTCCTTTACCCCTACCTCCTCTTGATGAAGTTCTTCCACCATCTATAGTTTCCAGGCCTCTGAAGCCTCTCAAATCTAAGGAATATTCTACACCTAGTTCTCCTATCAACACATGTTCTACTTCATGATGCTCTCATCCTCATAGGTCAACTAGTCCATCTCATTAGCATAAGTCCCCTACTCGGGAAGTCCCTTCACATAGGTTCTCATCACATCCTTCACCTCATAGGTCTTCTTCACATAGGTGTTCATCACCTACTTCACCTCATAGGTATTCTTCACATAGATTCTCATCACCTACTTCACCTCATGGGTCCACTTCACATAGCTGCTCACTGCCTCTTTCACTACATAAGTTTATTTCACATGCACATCATCCTTCTCATACACCATCACTCTTATAGAATTGTCACACTCCTTTATCTCCTCATACATCAGGTGGAGGACCCTTTCCCTTCACTCTCATTGGATAACATTATTTTCATCACACACTTGGGGGGAATCACGCTTTGTTCCCCCTTCAATCATTACTATTAATTTCTAGTCTTTACACATATGCATTACACTCTGTGCTCTACATCTAGTCTTTCTCATCTCTCTTATACATCATGATACTCACACTTGTATCATTGCTACCCTATGATGCACTCTAGTTCCATGGTTCATACTCAACTTTTGAGGATCTAAATCTGAAATGAACCTCACCATCATTCACACTTTGCATGCTCTATGCATCATTGATCTATCTATCTAGCACACATTTTCAAACCATTTCCCGATGACACACTCTTATTTTATGGTTCATTCTTGATTATTAAGGGGTATTTATAAATGAACCTCATCTCATATTCATCCACAACCGCTAGGGGCACGCTTCCCTTATCAAATTCAAATTGCATACCATTCCACTACACTCATACACTACATATTGCATATATTTGTTGCATTTACTCTTTCTTGTTTATACTTACATGTACACTTTGTTTCCCATGCTAAACAGATACTTATTATGTCAATATCTTTTCTATGTACACATACGCATTCACTTGTTCTTTAGTTTTGAATGCAGACATCTTACAATTCCTTGCACTCTATAATGATTCTTGGCACTATAACTCCTATTAGTCTCACAAAGGCTCATGGGGGCATCTACTTTCTCACACACTATAGGTGTTATCATTTCATTATGCACTACTTATTATTACCAGCACACTACTTTATATGGATATATACATGCTTTGACAAACTTTTTATCTTTATAACATGTTAATGGGTGCTTCATGTGCAGAATTTACTTTGCAGGAGCTATTTTTCACCACGGTTGACTATTACACTTTGTTTTCCATTGTTTACTACCATATTCCATTATTTTTGGGCTTTACCCTATGTCTTACTTGATCACTGCTTGTATGCTTTTGGTTACTTTGGTCGTGATTGTATTGTGACATTGTGAGCGATGTCCCATGTTTAAAACCCAATTTTAGTGGTCTATCTTATATGCACACTTTTTAATTACATCATTTTTCTATGACATATTGGCTAGCTTTTACTATTAACACATGTATCTATACACTTTGTTTGAATGTGCCTTGGTTTCTACCATACACACTCCCTCCCCCTGCAAGGAGAGAGTTCAGATCAATATTAGGTCATTTCTTTAGGTTGCACACTCCTACCATTTTCGCATGCACCCCAAATGAGGGGGAGCATATATTAGGTAAACAAATCACCCCATACAGTAGCTCAGAGCTACAGAACAATACAGTTTATCACAAAATCAGAACAAGAACATAGTTACATAATGACCCAGAACTTGACTTGGGTCCTTAGCATAGTATAAACACTAGCGCCCAAGCTCATATAGGAGCACCTGATTTTATATGTCCTCCCCTAGGCATTAATTTCCTAGGGGCACACATATTAATTTTGTTAGATCAGCACAATTCACAAAGTAGTTTTCACAGTATATGAACAATCCTCAAGAAAGCAAAATGCATTCTATCTCTATTTTCAATCAGAACAATCAGTACACTCGAAAAAAAATGAGGGAAAGTAGGGACAAAATAGGATCACACCATCTGTAGCAGTGTATATCAGGTAGATTCATGGAAGAAGAGTAACACTAGACCTCTCTCCCCAACACTTTCTCTTTAGCGTGAGATCACTCAAAAAAACTCGCACTTACATGAGATTTCCCAAAAAACTCATTCTTGGCATAAGATCACCCAAAAAAATCACCATTGGCATGAGATTTCCCAAACAACTCACTCCTTTACAGCATTTCAAGACATTTTCTATCCTTTTCACTCTTCATAAATCACGTACACACTTTCCATTTACTACTTTTACATATTTTTACATACTTGGATCAAAGTTTTCATATACATGACTTTGACTACTCTTTTTCTCTTCTTTTTGCAGGTTTTTCCTTACAAGAAGCAGTAATCTCAAACAAAAAAAATAGGTACAAATCATCTCATACACTTCACCGCTAGGGTCACTTCCTCTTTTCTTGTTTTCACTCTTCATTCCACACTTCACTTGTCCACATGGCACATTATCACCATCACACTCTACAAGGATCAAAGGTACACAACTTATAATTACTTTATGTTATCGAGTATTCACTCAACAACATGAACTAGGGAAAAATGTAGACACAAAAATATGCACTTGGGTACATTTCTAGGTCCATAAACACATACTAACATTCATATCATTCTTAAACAAGAAAACTAGTAATTGACAATTGTCTTTGTCCTCTTTTCTATCTTTCTTATTTTCTATTTGGTCTCACACACCCTACATCCCAATCAGAACTTTACTTTCCTATCTTTTATGACTTTGGACACCAGCGCCAAGCCAGGAAGCCAGTGCCCAGATGCCCTTGTCCCCTCTAGGCACCCCTAACTTCTTTCCACCTTAATCTCTCTTTTCAGGTTTCTTTTATCTTTTGGGCATCTTATTTTCTTATGGGTCATCCTTCTAGTTGTCAATCATGAAATTCAAATAAGGGAATCATATAAATGTATAGTTATGTGACCAAAATAAAGGACCAAGCTCTAAGAAGCATAACTGTCACCTAAGTTTGCACTCAAAAGGCACCTAAAGCTCTTTAAAACATCCATTTGGCATTCAATCAAGGGATAAGAGACTCTATTTTCTACATACATTACATAGGAAGGGGAAGTTCATTTTGATCCACACATTCTATTTACTTTTCTACATCTAGCTAGCCCACTATCAAGTGCACTTATACAAGGGCATCTTAGGGCACAATTTCTACACACTCACCAGAACTACATGGAGTTTGAGATGTAGTATGGTGCTCGATTGTAAGTTCACTCTATCGCATGACCACCAGGGTCAATCTGACTCCCCATATTGTAATTTTATTTTTTGGGTTTGATGTGGTATTATAGGTTTTGTAGGTGAATATTTGTTTTATAGGATACAGGTACCTCGGTGATCATATTGCGACATACAGGCGATCAACACAGAGTATTTACGACACTTGTGCAACATAGTGAAGATCAAGTTCTGACCATTTTCGCAGTCAGATGCACCTAGTATAGGTTTTCAGTTCCCAGGTGCCCCTACCCATCCATGGGTGTACGTTTCCGGCCATATTCATGTAGTCTTAAATTTATTTTGAATATTGGCAACAGAGATCACCACTTGTTCAGCATTTTTCCCAATTTACATCACTTTTGAGTCAAGTACAAATCAAATAAGTCCTTTCCTCTCTCTCTTGCACTTATGGTTTTATATTTCATTAGCTTATTGCTTGTTTCAAATATGTTTTTTATAATTTATTATCATATGTGACTCTACAATTATGGTTTAATAAAATTTTATTTTTGTTAAATCGGAAGGAAGGAATCCATAATAACATAAACTAAGCATTATCTCTACTCTTTTGTGTCAACGTCACATCTACTCACTTTTCCCTTGGTTCATCTTGCACTTGAATTAGATTAAATTGGACACTCTTCTTTTTTGGATTGTTTTCACTATTGGGTCATGTATAATGATTATAGGACATGAACAGTGTTCCCTTTCTCCACCCATAAGTGATTTTCTCTTGATTTGTTGCTTCTCTAGAGAGATATATGCATTGGCGACCACCCCACAAGTAAGTTCTCTAACTCTCTTTTTCATTTTACATAAATTAGTTTATTTCCCTTCCTCATTGCTCTATGTTATCTTAACATTGTATGAACATCAATGTTAGTTAGCATAATACTCTTATATGATCATATCATTAGCTTTCCTTCTCTTTATTTCAGTTATATTCTAGTAGTATATATTGTCCATACTTGACTTATCCCCCATTGATTTATATCTCTCCCCCATTTATTGATATCCTATAAGGGTAGTCTCCTCTATCTTGACTACGGGTCTTAGAAACCTCAAGTTGACCTAGTGTAGAGATTATTGCCCTCTGTATATGTGACCTTAACATTCATAATAGCCCCTTTAAATCAACCCATTTTGTTTCAATTCATGTATGTCTCTTATTTATTCCCTCAATATCCTTTTAGAATGGAAGACTTAGGAGTGCAAGTCATTGATACACGTTCTTGGCCCACCATACATTTCTTGTGAACCCAACATGAATCCTTTAGGCCTCTTGATCGAGAAAATCTTGTTAAAAGCATCCATCTCCAAACTTGATCTCATTCCAAACCACCAAAAATAATAAAAATATAAAAAACCAATTTACACAGACACCATCGCCTAGGGGAAATCCTTTCTATTTTGGCACATTTGTTTTTAGCCACCTTCGTCCTCTATGGAAACTTTCTTACACAGTTGATCCCTTCTATTTCTCCAAATTTGACTCCAATTGCCATATGCCCCTGTATAAACTTTATTATATGGCTAATTATGTATATAAGCTTCATCCCAGGACCTACTCTCAGCCAAATCATCCCTTCATCATGGGTTACCTAGGCCTAGGATCCTCTTATTTTGTTATGCATACATTCTCTAAGACATATCATCCTGAAACTAAATTCCCCTTTTGCATGGACTATTGTGTCATAGGAGCACCTAAAAATAAACCTTCTACCCATCACAATGGCCCATTTGGGGATGAAGAAGAAGAAAATGAAAATGACAATACTTTTGATCATCCTCTTGAGATTCATAAATTCCTTACTCAATTTCCTCAATACAAAGATGTATTAGAATAAATGTTTAGAAAATGTCTCCTTGAATTTGTCTCTGAGAAACTTGACAATATGGGAAAAGAAGGAAAAGTCCCCAAAATAATTTCATATGAGAATACCTCTAATTATGACCCTACCAATCTCATTCTTTAGCTTATTGATAGGATGATCCAACAAGAATCCACTACTATAGCTCAATTCCTTCAAATGCAAGCCAACATGGCTCAACTAGTAAATCACCCTATAATGGGCTCTTGGGGCACCACACCCCATCCTTTGCAAAATTGGCCTAATGGGGTTCCCATCACCCAATCCATATCTAAAACAAAGTCTTAAGACTAGTCCAATAAGAGCCTCTAGCACCTTACATTGCTAGCAAGGATATTGGTGGCATTGCTTCTTCTATCTCCTATGACGGGTCCACTAATCCCACCCTTCACATCAATTCCTTAGGTAATATTTACAAGGAATAGATTAGAATCGATTCATACATTGCAACCAAAAATTTAGCTAAGACTCTCACTGGAGATGCTTTGGATTGGTATCATACTTTTCCTCCTAATTCCATAGTTGAGCTAGAATCCTTGGTGACGGCCTTGGTAAATGAATTTTAATATCAAGATCTACCTAAGAACAATATCAATGCTTTCATTAACTGCCAACATTATGAAAATGAATCATCAGAATCTTTTATTAAGCATTGGAATAACCTATCCACGCAAGTAGAACATAATATGCCTATTAATAGCCTCTTCCGAATTTTCCTACGATCTCTTGAACCTTGCCTTCAATACAAGGTTAGTTCTTTCTCTCCCACCTCTCTATAAGAAGCTTTTGAGCAAGCTAAAGACAAGATTATCTCATGAGGAAGTTTGAGATGGATCCTCCTAAGACACAAACTAATAAACAAGTCAAAATCCTTTAGCATTCTAAGAACAATAATGCAACAGATGACATAGTCTCTGATACTCTTCCTCTTGTTTCTTCTTCGAATAGGATTTTTTTCAACATTGAACAACAAACTAACAACAAGAAACAACCTAGCTATCATTAACCATTAACAAAGGAAGAGTTGAAATGTCACTTACCTAATCCATTTACTACGATCTTAGATCCTTCTTGACATATTCCTCAATGGCTTAATGAAAATAAATTATGTTGGTGACATGCTAATTGGGGTCACTCTCATGAAAATTTGCATGCACTACAAACAAATGCCATAAAAAAATTCCTAGGTTCCCAATTTGACCATGATACCATCACTCAAGAGCATTTGATTGGATTTGTCAAAGCTCGTGATGTGGATCAAAAAAATATAACCATGAAGCTATCAACCGATCTAATGAGAAGCTACAAATCTTCTCTAATCTCATGCCTAACCATAATTTTGTTGAGATTTATAAGAATAAAAATGAATGCTAAAGATAATGTAGTTGACATGAACTATCCTCATGAAAGCACAATTGTAATTAATTATGTGAATCATATCATAGCTTATGTAGAACCTAAATATCCCACATCATTCCAGCCTCAAACTCACATGGTTAGATATCCCTCTCTACCTCAAAATCAACCTTCCCAAAGAAAAAAATTGCCTCCTCTAAATGCCATCATCCCCTGTGAAAAATCCTCTATAGGGTTGATGGTTCATGAATATGCTTTTTAGGTCACAGACATCATGAGCCCCTGTGAAATTAAAACTTGCAAGGCTGATGGTGTAGAATCTTAGAAAATAATAATTTCAGAAACATTCATGATCACACATGCTTCCTTCTGTATTTGTTTTTTAGGGCTCCCATCACTCTCATCCTACTACACATCTCAGTAATGATGAGTGGGATCATCTTGAAGCACTTTCCAAATTTCCTAACTAATTCCTCTTTCTATAACTCATGCGTATGTCACCTCACCATCATGAGCATCTCATGATAGCATTTTTTGACATGAACATTCCCTTTCCTCTTTCTTTGGGACAAAGTCCCACATTGCATGGTTCATAGGAAAACATATGCCATCAATGTGAGGATATCTCCATTTATACCGATATTACCATAGATGCTCACTCTTGCATTCATTTCCCAATATCCTCTATGATCCCTAATGAGATATTGCTCCGTGCATATGATCAATCTCTTTTCATTTCATTTCAGATTGGTCACACTACAGTCAAGTGTGATTTCATTGATGAAGAAGCCAACACATGTGTGGCCTCATTATACTTCATTAAGTCCCTTGGTTACTTCATAAATAACTTAAAATCTACACATACTACTTATCAAGAGTATGATTGTTGACATATTCCCCCCATGGGATGTATCTAGTTAACTATCACCGTTCTTCCTAGGACTATTCGCATTAAATTAATGGTCTTCAAATTTCCTTTATCTTATAATATCCTCCTAGGATGACCTTGGATTTATTGCATGCATGTCGTCACTTATTCCTCATTTCAATGTGTTAAATTCACTCATGAGGGAGTTATTTATAAGATTCAGGGGGACTATAATCCTTGGAACTATGATACAATCCAACTGAAGGGGATATACAAACTCCCAACATTAGATGAATTATCTCCTATCCCCTTTCGAGAATATTAACATTTTACCTACCCCATAGATTCTCTTTGCGGAAATGTTGGTCATCCCAAAATGGTCGGGTACACACCTCTCAATCTCTTAGATTCAAATGAAAATTAGCCCAATGAGGTTTCGAATTCCTGAAATGTTTGTATCTCAACTGCCTCCTTCCTTATGGCCTCGTTATCGTAAGAAGGAGCCTTCGGCTCCCACAGTCATCTCATGCATGTCACATCCCTCACTAGAGCATGTGATCTGACTAGAGACTATAGTTAACACTTGTGCAATGGATGCATCCACATCAAATTATGATGATGGTTATGCCTTAGACAATCCTCATATGGTTGGTTATTCCCATATTTGTGATAGGGAAGTCTTGTGTTACCAAGAGACTCTTCACACCAAATTTTCTCACAACGTGAATGCCATCCTCAAACAAAAGAAATCTTCAAGTGTAGTTGATACTTCTTCCCAACTGGTGCCTGAGCCTCATATTGATCCATTGGCTACACCTCCACACATTACCATCAACCTAGCCGATCCCTTTTCCCTTATAGAAGTAGATGATCTTATTGTTATTTTTGACCATGAAGTTGATGACCTCATGGGTGATGATCTTATATACTACACCTCGATGAATGAGAAACAAATTGATCCATTTATACCATCTTCACCCATTGCATCAGTGCCCTCCCTACATACTACTCACTATCCCTTACTTCATGTGAGACTTACATCTCTACCTCTTGCCCTTATGGCACCCTGGGCCCTATGACCGAGCCATACTACACATGGCACGAGGCCCTAAGACATGATGTTTTAAACTATAGATTCTATCAACACCACATAAAGAAACTCAAAGTTGAAGTTAAACGAGATCAAAATAGGAAAGTTAAGCAACATTCAGCTTCATATTCCTTCTTTCATTATTATCATGGGTATTGCACGCACACCGAATCGTTGACTATATAATTCTACGTAAAAAGCATCCAGTCCTTAAAACTTCTTCCCATAATCAGAAGCAGTGGGGTTTGATTCCTCTCAGAACCAACCACTTCCCCTCGACCAACTAGACCACACCCTATTTACAGACCACCACCTCGTTCTGATCCTCATCCCTCCATGAATGGATATTCAACATGACATTCTCACTCGGCTAGAGGATCGGATTAATGACACTTTATTTTCCATGAGGTCTAAAGTTCATCAGTAAGTCGTTATTACACAACATGCCATAGAGGACCTCATGACTCATGTTAGAATTCGTGTCTTAAATCAAGTTGACGACATCATCACTGATACCTTACAATCTTTTTACCCTCATGGCTAGATATCTCTACAGTACCTTAGTGACATTTTTCTTTGACTTTCTTTGGTCCTAAGTTCTTTCCTTTTCTTGGGCTCTCATCCCCCACTTGGGTTTTTACACACTTCCTTATATCTTGTGATGCATCCTTGCTTGGGTTGATTTCCCCACTTGGATTTATCATCATGTACGCCCTTGTTTCTCCTACCATTAGAGTGCCTCGGTCCCAATTCCACCTATTTTGGCTTTCAATTCACCCATGGTATTTCCCATATGGTATCACCACAGTATTTTGTCGCATCCTTACTTAGGCTTATGGTCTTGCTTGGATTTATTTACCTGATCATGCCCTGACATCCTATGCATTAGATATCTTGGCCTTGTTTTTCCCCTTCAGCTTCTTCACATCATGCGGGCTGGGATATCTTATTGATTCCCTTCCCACTCGGTTTTACCTATCTAACCACATTAACATTATTCCTAAGTACCATGGGTATCATTACATACATACATGAAAGAAAGCAGGAAAATGATAAGCAAAATCAACATACACATAACAAACATCCAATATACAATATCACCTAAAATCATCATATATCTATATATATCTCGAATCAGTTTTTATACATCGAAAAAATGATACAAAATTAATACATGGCTCTAGCCCATCTACAAAATGGCTAAAAAACCCTCACCCCCTATGGGGGGTCTCTAAATGCTTTGGGTCAATGGGTCATACTAGTAGCTCTAGTTGTGTGAGCTAGAGACTCTACCCTAGATTGGGCGCTGGAGGCCTCTCCCTGTACTCTCGCCAGTTGTGCCTCTAATGTAGTGATCCCTCTTTGCATGCTCTCTGAGCATCTGATAGACATGGGATCTACCTACTCCTGAACTAGGATCCACCTACACCTGTAATAAGCTTTCTAACATCACATCTATGTTTTCAGTGGCCATTAATGCCTATGCATCTCTATACCTCCATAAGTGTCCTCGATACCTCTCCAACCAGATGAAAAGCACTCAGTGAATCTCGTTACAACAATGTTGTTAGATCCACCATCATTGTAGTATCTTGGATGTCCAGCACTAGATCTAGGATCTCATGGTGGGAACTCTCTATCAGGGAGTGTCACTCCTCCACCATCCACTTTGTAAAACCAAATAAAAGACACATGTCACTTATGATACATATACAAGAATCCATATTCTCAATACATCTAAATAACATCATGACATACATACCTAGTTTCCTGGGGCTCTCCATGATGGTCTCTGCTGTCTCCATGACGGTCACCTAATACCACCCTCATCCTCGTCATGTTATAAAAAACTTTGGCTCCTACGTATTATGCCCACCTATCTCAAGGGCACTAATATCATGTCCCCTCTATGTGGTTTGGGCCTTTGTCTCTGTCTCAGGTGCATGACCATCTGGACCCTCAATCGGTGTCAAGTAACCTCCTCCTAGCTGCCACATCTTATGCTTCCTCAGCCATGATGTTAGTTTCCCTATTAATCCCCATCTGGTGCTTAAGACTAACTCCACCTGCACCCCCGACATATGAAACTATGTCAGTGGCAGATCCTCCATCGGATCCCTCCTCCGAGCCACTAGCTGCTATGATATGTGGTGGACCATGAAGCATCCCCACCATGCCTACAAGCTAGCTGCTGACCATATCTATCCATGTTCTTGTACCCTATGGGGTCATAGTGTTAGTACCCTCACCTCTGCTCCTATGATTCATTCTAGCATGATCGACACTTGGCATAGTGTGGTAATGGTGGAATCACCACAAGCACTGATCACCCAAACTACCTCGGGACCCTATCTCATTTCATGGGTCTCCACCCAATATAATTAATTCCATGTCGTCTCGGTGATGGCCTCTAAGTACTATATCATGGGCCAACTGGGCCACTAATCCACATTCCACGTAGGGTCTACCATATAACATCATCTGAGAACCACCTATGCGTAGTGGCTCAAAATGCTCTAAGTGGTCTCACTTACTGGCCCATGTGCCCACTAAAGTACTCTCGAGGCATCTATCACTACTGCTATATGGTGTCCCCGTATTAACATATACGTCATAAATATCTTATATATCTAAGCTTTTCAATAATATGCATGGGTCACGTGACCGTCATGTCCCTGTGTGCATGACCCTATATAGGTCATGCACCAATTAAACCCATATGGTGGTTTCCCAACTGAACAACATACCTGTGATCTACAACATGGATGTGAATGCTATAAGAAACAATGGGATGGCCCCATCTGCTTTGTCAACACATTATTTGTGCCACAACAATCCCCATAACTACTTTATGGATAATTGGAATCCCTAATCGCCTATACTGTGTTGAGTCAAACACATAACATACTCTCTTCATATGTCCCGTTCTCGATAGCCCATATGACTAGGGATCTCTTCTCTACGACATCCGAAGTTACATCACAATACATACGGGTTCCTTCCGATGGGTAACCCCAAAATACCATGAATTTCCTGCAATGTCATCCTCCATGTTTTTCCCACGTGGTTAACCCTATATAAGTCATGCACCAACTGTATCCATATAGTGGTCCTCAGCTGAATAATTTACCCTATTCCACAACATCTCTGTGAACAGGCTATAAAAAATAGGGGAATGGCCCTATCTGCCTTGTAACACAATATCCATGTCGCCACAACAATACCCATAACTACTTTCCAGATAACCAAAATCCCTGCAATGTATATGTTGAGTCGTACGCATAACATCTGCATGATGTCTCACCCCAAAATCCCATACGACTAAGGATCTTGCTCTACAACATTAGGTGTCGAATCACAGTACATGTGGGTCCTTTCAACGGGATAACTCCAAAAATCCCATGAACATCCTGCAACATCATGACCATCTCCATGGTCTCATATCCTATCCACCACCAAAATGTGTTGGACCTAGTCTCCCATGCAACCAAAAACATCTAGAGTAGGTCTACATCTAGTGATATCTTGGGCATTTTCACGATGCCCCAAATCCGCAACCTTATGATTGGGTCACCTCCACCTAGATGAATATGAAAAATCAAACCACTAAGCCAAGATACATATAAAATCCTTCATATGCAGATCTTGCGATCTCCTTACACCCATAAAATGACAGAAAAAAGGCATCAAAAATCTAAAAATCATTTTGGCCCTGTAAAATAAAAATTTACAACTCATTTGAGAAAGTATTCCTATGCCATCAGCTCCTATGGCTAAGCACCATCATCCCCTAGCCAAATTCTATTCACCACTCCTGATTGTCATCGATCATATTACTTGCAAAGGGGCCCAATGGCGTCTAGCCAAACACGTTACCATAGACTTTCCAAAAATTGAACCTCACAAAGCTATGACAAATGACAAAAATCCCAAATTCAAATCCCTCCCAAACCCGACTTGTATTTTTTTCCTAATCCTACCCGATGTTGCAAGTTTGAACAAGAATGATGCACTCTAACGAATCTAAAAAAGATAAAAAGATCAAATAAAACTTAATCTGCCCAACAAAATTAAATGCAATCGTCTTACCTTTGGTCATTCTCCATCACATGTGCATCGCCTCTTTGTCCTTCTACCACCACCTTGTACTCATGTCATGACATCAAAGATAAACTCAAATTTGGGGATTCTAGAGCTCAGTTATCTCAATTCCAAAAATAAAAATAAGCACATAAATTCCAAATTGATTATATGAACACTAACATTTTCTATTCAAAATCAGACGCGATAACCCTAAATATTTCAAAGCAATTATCATTTTTTCTCCCATGAACTCTGACAAAATGTATCATGTTTATTGCATGGTTTATGATCATAGTTGTCAAAACTTTCATTTTGAACTATTACATGCCTATTGCATACATTCACTAGAATTTCAAGTTTTCACCTATTTTTGAGATCATATCACCATATGACCATCTATGACATTACAATATCTTAGACACTATGGCATGGCATTCATTCGATGGGCCCCTAGTTAGCTGATTTATGTCTTATTTTACTGTTGATACTCTAGTGTTTCTTTTTCAGTTGTTCATATTTAGGGTTTCTTGGAGTGTGGATTGCACCCCGCACGTGTAAGGACAAGTGACATTATTAAGTATGCATTGGTGGGTATATTTTATTTCATCTAGTCCTTTATGTTCTTACTTTCAATATCTACTTTTGATTTCGATGTTACAAACTATTCCTTTTCATTGACCACTGCATGGTTCACTATTACGACATGCTAGTGATTAATGGATTGGGGAATATTTATACACGTAATTTTTCACTCTTAATCTTTCATATCATATTACTAACAATTTCCTTTGTGTACAGATAAGGGCCATTGATGCATTTATTTCTTGAGCGGGGTGCCTTAAGGGGCCTATGCGGGGAATGGGCTATGATTATTCACATAATCATTTTGGGTTAGAGACAATAAAAAAAGAGAGTATCAGCTATGTTGTCCCAGACCTTAGTTATCCTTGTACATTAGTTATCCTTGTCTCTTTCTGTCTCATACACATTGCGTTCCAAACACCTTACTTGTATTTCACTATTTGGAACATTGTTCATTCATTTTGTTTTATCTATGACACCTCTTTTTCACCTTGCATGATATTTAGATATCTTTGGTTGATGCCATCACCTATGGGGGAAATGGTGTCAGTGCTATATTTTTTCCCTGGCCAACATGCCAACACGTGTGGGTAATGGCGTCATGACGTATGGTTACCATAATGTGACATTCATAAAGGAAAGGAAAACAAAATCATAGGAACTAGTCATCTCACTCCCCTATTTTGTACCAAATCCACATCTACTCACTTTTCCTTTGGCTCATCTTGAACTTAACTTGGATTGGCTTGGGACAATCTTCTTCTTGGTTCGATTGCTTGCACTACTAGGTAATTTATAATGAGTCTAGGACATGAATAGTTGTCCCCCTTCTCTACCCAATAGTGATTCTCTCTCAGTGTGCTGATTCTTTGGAGAGATAAATGCATCAATGAAACCACCCTATAGGTACAGTGTATCTAACTCTCTTTTTTATTTTTACATAGATTAGTTTATTTCTCTTCCCCATTTGCTCTATGGTAGCTTAACATGTGTTACATGTACATTGATGCTTAGTTAACATAGTGCTCTTTTCTTTGATCATACTCCTTAGCTATCTTTATATTTATTTTAGTTATATTAGAGTAGTATAGATTATACATAGTTGACATATCAGTTATATATCTATATACTCTTCTCACTCTATCTATCGATATCCTAGGAGGGTACTCTCCTCTATACCTTGACTATGGGCCTTAGTAAACCCTAAGTTGACCTAGTGTAGGAGATTACTGCCACTTTGGATATGGGACCTTATTACACATTGCCACAACCCCTTTAAATCAACCCTATGTGTGTCGGTTCATGTGGGTCTCTCATGTGTTTCCCTAATACCCTTGTAGAATAGAAGACTTAAGAGTGCAAGCCATTGAGAGACATTATTGGCCCACCATACACATAATAGACTTTGTTCTTTATAGAAAAAATGGAGGGAAATAATATTTGAAAGAGGAAGAGATGGCGTGAAGGAAGAAAGGCGGATCATCCTTCATTCTAAAAATCCAGAATTCCAGCATGAATAATGCAATTGAAGGGGACAAATAGTTTTATAAAGAATCAATCAATAAGAATTTTCATGTGTCTTTAAGATTCATATTGTCACTCCACTTACATGAAATTTGGTCAATCATAATATTCTACAATTAACCCCAGTGATATAGTGAGTTATGTGATCATTGCAACTTCCTGTAATGCAGGGAGTAGCTTGGGACATCAATTGATTTGACAAGAATAAGATATAGTGTTCCGTGACATATATGAAATGGAGAAACAAATCTAAGTGCATGGAGGAATAGAGAGGATTCTATGAACTAAAGATAAATATTTGGACCAACAAATGAGTATAAAGAGGAAGAGGAACCACTATTTCATCATAATACAAACAAACCAATAAGGATAAAGTCATTAAATTGTTAGAAAGTTAAAGTAGAGTAACACAATTAAATATAGTCTATATATGGCATGAGAAGAGTCTTGTGGTGAAATGGAATGCATCACAACTTGGAATAGTGTTACACTACTTGCTTAGAGTAGTGTGGCTTCATACATGCATATGTGATTTTGGCAATACTTCAAGGAATTCTACAGGTTGACAACATGACATGGCGGTAAGAAATGGAAGGTGATAGGAGAAGAGAGGTGAGAATGGATATGGAAGAGAGGAGAAAACATGATGGGGTGATGGATTAACACTATATGGCTGAAAGTAAAGGTTCATGGCTTGGGTAGCTTCAGAATTAGTTCAGGTGGATGATTAGGGGATTCTCATTGTCATGTGGGTTTCAAGGCACAAAAAACAAGCATTGCGGAGAAGATGACTGCTTTACGACTCAACTAAGGCCTTTTGGGTTGGCACAATGGTTTATAGTTATGAACAATAAGCCACGTTATGAAGAGGCCTTAGAAAAGCATGAGAGTTATGCACAAAAATGCATAGTGATTATCAGTCCACATACTAAGGAAAGTGTCGTTAACTTCAAAAAAATGCAACAAGTGCTTAGGATCTTGAATCCTTGAGAAGCATAAGGTTAGTAAAAATGGGTAGGGATAAATTTTTTAACACTTCCTAATACCATTTTACATTTTCAAAAGTACTTTAAAACTTATAACAAAATTCTAAAGTATAGTCTAGTGTAAACACAAATTATATATGATATAATTTAATAGGTGATTTTTTTAAAAAAAAAATATTTTTTAATTATATAAAAAATAAGTTCACATAAAAAAAAATTAAATTTGAATTGGTATATGAAAATAATATTTTAGGTATGGTGAAATTTATATGTAGTTCCATGTTATTCCATGTGTGGTTAGAAAAGTGTTCTAAGGCCATTAGGTTGTAAATAAGTTCATTGCATACTCTTTCGTACAAAGTAATTGATTGATAGTCATAGTTCCTTACCTTGTCTCACCATGTGCATAGTGCTCCAGTTGGGTGTCTTTGAGAGTTGTCTTGGAAGCCTCATCATGTGGCTATTTGTGTGTGTATGCAGATGACAACCCATCTTTATCTTGTCATGTTTTTTTATGTCAGATGTGTAATGGATGTCAAGCAATGATTTTGGAGATTATTTTAACAATGATTATAATTTGTGATCAACATTTGAGCATCAGTTTTGGTTGCGAACAAGTCAAAGTAAAGTTTAAACTTTTATAATAATAATAATAATAATAATAATAATAGAATAACAAAAAATGAAAACGGTTAAATAATAAATAAAATAAATAAGTAAATATGACATTCCAAGAAAATAAAATAAAATAGGAATGAAAACAATTAAATTTAATCGAGGGATAAAATGAATTATTAAATGAATATTAAGAAATAAATGAAATAACATAAAAGAAAACATTAAAATAATTATTATTATATAGATATAAAACAAATGGGTTAATGAGTTTGGTGAATGAAGATTGGTGAAAAATTGATGGAGGGTGGTGGAGTGTGTTAGGGGGTACCAATGTTGAAGGCACCCTCATAAAGATTTACACCATCCACCAAATGCAACCAACATGTCAAAATAATCTGATCAATTCACCCTTGTCAGTGTACCTAAGGCACCCAACTATTCTACGTGTCATTGTAAGCATAAGCATAATCGAAGCAAGGTAAAAACCAGACTCCACGCCCCTGTTATCAACATATTCATGCCTATGTTTGAAGGATATCTTTGAACTTTATGTAATGGAATTCAAAAGAGTGCATGGGGGTTATTTTTGGTCTTTTATTATTCTGCAAACTTGTTGGTAAGAGGAAAACGTGGGGACAGTTAGAAAACATTCCTAAAGAGATATGGTTTCATGGAAATACCTTATTTTTTAGGTTTGCAATTGTTTAAAACATGCAGCTGAGTTTATTGGGGTGTGAGGAGGGGGGGGGGGGGACGAGTCTAATAAGCAAATGTGTAATGCCTCCTTCAGCTTACCCTCTCTACATGATGTTGTGATTTTGAGTTATGCGGTGGATGGAATTGGCATTGTATTATGTTACAAGGTGGTTACTAACTTTCATTGTTAGTTTCTTATGTGTCACACTATGCCCACATAATTTTCATGTAATCTGCAAAATAATTGATATCCTATAAAACCCCAAACACATCAAATCTTAAAAAGAAAAATATGCAAATGGGGAGCCGGACTGACCCTAGTACTCACCCGACATAGTGAAATTATGATCGAGTGTTACACTACATTTTAGACTCCATGTAGTTCTTGTGTGTGTGTGTGTGTGTGTGTAGAAATTGTGCCCTAGGTATCTCTTGTACAAGATGCACTTGATAGCGAGCGATGGCTAGATATACAGATGTAGATAGATGTGTGGATGGAAAAATGAACTTCCCATCCTATGCATGTATGCATAAAATTTAGTCCCTTATCCCTTGAATGAATTCTAGATCGATGTTTTGATGCTCTTAGAATGTCTTTGGATGCAACCTTAAGTGATAATAGTAAATGCTTAGAGCTTGGTCCTTTATTATGGTCACATAGCAAGTCATGAAAGATACAATAATAAATTTTAGGTTGTGTTTTGGGGTGTGTAATACCAAATAGAAAATGAGAAAAATAGATAAAGAGGCCAAAGATAACTGTCAATTACTAGTTTTCTCACTTAGGAATCATACGAATAGTAGTATGTGATTAGGACCTAGAAATGTACCCAAGTGCATGATTTTGTGTTTACACAAATAGTGTCAAAGAATGTGATCTCTTTGAACATAGTATGGAATTCCATATTTCCATATAAAGGATATAATACCCTTGTTAGAGGTTGTAAATGTAAATATCCTAGAAGAAGTTTATGCAAAACGTGGAAGCAATCAACTAGCATGTGAACCGTTTACAAAATTCCAAAAGGAGTGTGACCACTTAGTTTCAAGACATGCTGAAATGGAGTTTTCATAATCCTTAGATCATCACAAGGATGCAACTGGAACATTCAACCCACAAAACTCCTTTTTTCTCATTGGCAAGATCATACAGGAAAGGTTTTATCTTCCCTATCTTGCATGATCTTCATATTCTAGTTTTCCCTTTTACAATGATATTAAAAATAAAAACAAAGGAAGAATATGTTATTGTGTATATATACTGAATTTTATTTCTCGTGTTTCAATTTATTGAAATGGTATCAAAGAAAATAAAAAACTTCAATAATGAAAGGGTTTAAGGCTACCTCTAGATGACATGATGATGGGTGCGGGTGTGAAAGATCCTCCTCGTAACGAGCTTGATTACCTGCACAACAAAGGGAAACTAAACACAAAAATAGTAGATATGAGGGTGGGTTTCCCAACAATGTCAGTCCCGATAAGTGAAAACTTATTAGGATGGATGTCAACCCACTTTGATAAAAGATAAATAAAAATGATGATGGATAAGTGATAAGACGCAATAGAATATGAACTAAAACAGAGAATCTAAAATGAACTAAATAAGATAAAATGCAGATATGATACTAGCAAATGATGAAAATTGAACCAAACCTAATCAAGTTAAAAGTGACGCAATACTGCTAGGCACAATCGACATCAATTAGGGAAGATTAATTGAAAAAGAAATGCAGAGGAAACAGATCTGTAGAATTGGTTTGGAATTTATCTAAGACTGGTGATGATGGTGATAAGATGCAAAATAATTGGACCTGATGAGAACAGAAAGGATGCAAGAAGATTGATAGATTTGATGAGAAAATGATAACTGTAGGCTTTGTTGATAGAAATTGGGTTGATGAGGATGATATTTAAAGTAATAAGTGTGTAGAATGGCAAGATTGGGGGATATAAGTAATAGTGGGATTAGAAAACAAATAGTTGGAAGGGTAGATGATAGATAATGAAACAGATGTGCATCAGGTCGATGACAACTATGTAGATTCGATGGCGACTGGGAGGGACTCTAGGGTTTGATGGATGAAAATGGATGGAAAATATGAACTGCAGAGAGAAATTGATAATGACTAATGTAAGGGAAAAGCTCTGAGATGGCTGATAAACCTACAAAGTTAATGCACAATAATGATGAGATGACAATAGGGACTCTAAGAAAACAAAGGTATGATATTAATCAAGAAGATAACTTCAAATATCCAAAGGTGATAAATAAGATATCCAAAGTAGCTCCAAGGTGGTGATAGTAGCTACAAATAAGAGAAAGAAATGAAGCCAAGATCACAAGAAAATCTGAAGCCTCAAAAATTGCATCCTCAAGAGACGAAGGGTACAGGCATATTTATAGGGTTGACAGAAACCTGGATGGGTCTCCGGAAACTACAAAAGACCATTGATTTAGGCAGTGGAGATGTGATTAGATCGATGTAAAATCCCCTTATAAGGTGAAATTAGGATTTCGGGTGGTTAATGCAGGTTAGGGTTGTCTTGGGAGGATAAAAGGTGGTTGGGGGATAAGAAAATATTAAATGGGGATATATGGGAACCTAGGGATGGTAAATAGGGTGCTTAGGGAGAATAAAAGTATTAGATGAGGGTTTAGGGATAATAAATGGGATGCGATTAGGATAATGAATATGATTAGGGATTTAATTGAATGAGATAAAGGGTGGATTCAGAGGAAACAAAATAGATGATGGGATTTAGATAGGAAAGTGGGAAATTCAAATAAATGGGATTTAGGATGGAAAAGGAAAATTTGAAGGAGAAGAGAGGTATGTGTAGACACTAAATCACGCACTTTGGGTACATTTCTAAGTCTTGATCACATACCACTATGCATATGATTCCTAAGTGAGAAAAGTACTAATTGACCACTGTCTTTGGTCTCTTTATTTTCTTTCTAGTTTCCTTCTTAGTCTTACACACCTTCTTTCCCAATTTAACTTTCGATACTTTAGTTTTTTCTTAGTTTGGACACTATCTCCCAACTAGGATGTCAATTCCTAGGAGCCCCCACTATCTCCCAACCAGGACATCAATTCCTAGGAGCCCCCATCCCCTCTGGGCATCCTCAACCTCTTTGTATCTTGCTCACATCTTTTGGATCCTTTCTAGTTGTTGGACATATTGCTTTCTTATGGTTTGGCCTTTTAGTGGTTAACGAAATTCAAATAAGGGAATAATATAAATACAAAGCTATGTGACTATTATGAAGTACCAAACACTAAGCATCTACTAGCATCACCTAAGGTTGCATCCAAAGGCATTACAAGAGCATTCAAACATCCATCTAGCTTCAGACAAGGGACAAGGGACTGCATTCTTCTACATACACTTCATAGGAGGGGAAGTTTGTTTTTCCATGCATGCATCTATCTACATCTTCTACATCAACTATTGATCATTATTCAAGTGTATCTGGCACAAGATCCACGTAGGACATAATTCTACACACACATGCAAAACTACATGGAATCTGAAATGTAGTGCAACGCCTGGATCATAATTCCACTAAGTCAGGTGACCGTTAGGGTCATTCTGACTCCCCATTTGCATCTTTTTATTTTTAGGATTTAATGTGTTTTGGAGTTTTACATGTGCCTTTTCTCTTTACAAGTTTAAAGTGAGCTCTACGATCAGACAATGACACACAGATGACCAAAAGAGATCATTAGCGAACATATTACAACCCTACAAAGATCATTTTCTGATATTTTAAGAATTCATCGGTGCCCAGAGGAGGTCTACAACACCTAGGTGCCCTTGACCTAGTCTAGGTGCCCCAGTCCAATGTATTCTGACACTTCTACATTTTGTTGGGCTTCGTTGCGACATTCAATGCTTTTTTTTTACCAGTTGTTTAGCTTTGCACACCTCTAGGATTATTGTGAATCAACTAAGTCTTCCTTTCTCCCTCTTACACTTAGGGTTTTACATTTGTCTTACTCATTGCTTAGGCCAAAATTTGTACTTCATTGCTTATTCATTTTCTGCTACATTATAATATAGGGTTTAATTTAAAATTCTTTTTTTGTTAAATCATTTGGTGAACCCATCGCTTGAACCCACCTTATTTTTAGGGATTTTATCCTCTTCTTATTATGTCTCAATCTTATGATGAATTTACTAAATCCCACCTTCAAGAGCTCAATGATCATCTTATTGAACATCCTCAGGATATAGATATGCTTTTATTCACTTCTCATGAGGAGGCCACCAATCTTTCAGAGCTTAATGTTGTTATATCCATCCTCGTTTTCATTCCTATTGCTACTCAACCCCATGCTTCCACTCTTCCTCCTACTTCTATTATTCATGTCTATGTTCCTACTCCTACCAATCACTTCACTCCACCTCATGTTTCTCATACGCAAAAAGTATCTTCCATTAGAACTTAAGATCTAAATTCTCTTTATCAGGATCTTCAAGATCAAATCGGTTAATTACAACAAGCTACCTCTCATGCATCACCATCTTTGGATTCCACATTGCTACTCCATACTCCTTTCGCACCCACCATTTCAACTTATGCATTTCCTCTAAATTTCATTACTCCCAAGTTTTCCATTTTTAATGGCCATTGTGATTTTCAAGAGAATCTCTAAGAATTTCATGTAGCATGCCTAGATTATGTGGATGATCGCACTTTACTTGTCAATCTCTTTCCTAGGATTCTTCACGATTATATAATGTGTTGGTTCTATGATCTACTTGTAACATCATTTACACATTTATTCGATGCTTTTCTCTCATTTATCTATCAATATTGGCTCTAAACTCTCTTATGTACAATTATCAAAAATCAAGCGAGGATCTAATGAACATCTATAGGACTATGTCTTATGATATAAGAACAACTTAGCTAATATGTCTAATGTACTCACGGACTCTGAGCTTTAAGATTTATTTGTCTAAAGTCTCTTAATGCCTCTACAGGAGAACATTATATTTGAGACATTTCCATCCTTCGATCATTTATGGCATACTCTTAAGCTACGTGAAAGTAAACTATTATCTATGGCCAAGCTTAAGTATCGTGAGCAGGTTTCATCCTCTATGCACTTTCAAAGTAAATCAACTTTCAAGCACTCTATTAAGCTTACTGAAGCTAAAACAACTATTAACATTGTTACTACTCCTAAGAAGCTTTAATAGCAGCCTCAGAAGTGTACATTTAACAAACTACCTATTACTCCACATCAGGGTAAATTCTAGTGGCTAATCTTCATTAATTAACGAATATTTAGGTTTTTGAAAATTGGATTTGTCTAATTTTGATGGCTTAGGTCAGTTACTATTTCGCCTAAATTTTCTAGGTACAAGTTATTTTTTTGGGTTGATTTGTCTAGTGTTTACACTAATAGCCAAAATTATATATTCAAATCACCTTTACCATTGTCAAAAAAGATAAATTTACTACCAATTGATAGTCTAATTCTACTAGCTGACAGTTGATGTCGATCGACAATATATCCTTTCAATTTGTGGCATTCGTCGAGCTTTCAAAAGTCATTTGTATAAATTCGGCAAGTGTCGAGATTTAAAAAGTCATTTGTATATCTATGGGTATTTTTTAGGGGGGTCTTAAAATTTACCTTGTTCCACATCTTATATTTCCACATTGGTTGAACAAAAATATTATTACGCTTCCTCCTCCACTCAATTTGGACCCATCTCATCCAAAAGGTCGCAATTACAACAAATAATTTAGATGTGATTATCATCAATGCATTTGGCATTCTATAGATGGATGCTTCAAACTTCATAATCTTATTTAAGATATTATCAATAACAATGCAATTGAGATTCCTAATCCCTCCATTCAATGAAAATCATAAGCTCAAGATCATTAGCAATCTTCTTCCTAAGCATGATAAACAGGCAGCTGATTCTTCAGCTAATCATACATATCATGTAGTGTCTCCTCCTTCATCGAGGGCTCTTGATTTTCTCATTATTCATGTTGATTAATTTCCACCGATCATTTCTTTCTCTTATCACGACTATCATACAACATTCTCTTCTAACATATTGTATATCAATGCTTCTATCAAATCTTATGTTATTAACAATACTATGATCAACACGTCATCCTCTATTTGTTCATGTTCTATTGTGCTTCTCATTGCTATTGATTTTTCACTCTCGAAAATTTCATATCTAGTGCCTAAATCTTATGGTTATGTCAAGCTTTCAATTAATATTGGTCCTCTTTCCATGTTTGTGCCATCTCTTGTGGCACCTTCAATCAAAGGGTGTGACATGCTCTTAGGTATTCCCAGGCTTTATACTTCTTATGTTATCATTTCCATGAATCACTTATGTCTGAAGTTAATACACAACAAGCAAGTCATTTCTATCAATGGTGTTCTTCCATGCACACTGTGGCCATATACTCCTCTTGAGATTTCCATTGCATTCACTAGAGCATCTAGGTCCCCGCAACCTCTTGATTCTAAAGCACACTCTGCTCTTAGCTCACCTATTCACACACACCATATTCGGCCTCATTGGTCTGCTAGTCTATCTCATCATTCTAGATCCACCACTCAGACAACTCCTTCACATAGGTATATGTCACCACCTCAATTTCCTTCACATAAATGTTCATCACCTCTGTGTTCTCCTTCATATAGGTTTTTATCACCTCCACACTCTGCTTCACATAGGTGTTCACCACCTCTGCGGTCTCCTTCAAATAGGCATCCATCACCTCATAGGTCTCATGCACATAGATCTCATTCCATGATACATCATCAGTCTCAAACATCACCGATCTCAGAGCATGGTCACACACCTTTATCTTTGCAAGAATTAGGTAGAGGACCCTCTCCCTTTACTTTCATCAGATAGATCACTTATCATCACACACTTGGGGCATAGTCAGATGTCTCACATTTCTTCTTGTTCATTATACACTTCGCATTTAGTCTTTCACACATGTCTTGATACACTTGTATCGTCATTACCCTATTACACACTCTTGTGCTTCAGTTCACACTTGACTTTTGATACCATACTACATACATGAATCTCATACACTACACACTTCATGCTTTACGCATTCACAACATATATTTCTAGCACACACCATACACACTATTCACTCTACACATTCACGACACATATTTCTACACATTGCACTCATTACCTAATGAAGCACTCTAGCTTCACAGTTCATACTCGATTGCTAAGGGTGTAAATCTAAAATGAGCCTCACCACGCTCACTCACTCTCTCTGTTTTATGCTTTCTTGATCACATCTCTCCAACACATAATTCAAACCATTACCCGATGACACACACTAGTTTCACGGTTCATACTCAATTATTGAGGGCCTAAATCTAAAATGAACCTCACAACACTTGTTCACTCTCTATGCTCTACGCTTTCTCGATCACATATCCCCATCCCACAATTCAAACCATTTCCTGATGATGTACTCTTGTTCTATCGTTCATTCTTGACTATTGAGGGGTCATTTATAAATGAACCTCATCGCATACATACACATCCACTCAGGGGGCACATTGCTCCTATCACACTCAATTTACATTCATCTCATCCACATCATATTTCATATCTTGGTTGTATCTACTCTTGCTTTCTTATGCTTACATGTACACGTTGTTACGCATGCTAGATAGATATTTTGTATGTCATTATCTTTCAATATACACATGCATGTTCACTTTCCTTCTAGTTGTGAATGAAAATTTTACACAGATCCTTACACGCAGCACAAATGCTTGGCATAGTACCTCTTACCAGTCCCATAGCATATCCTGAGGGCATCTACTTTTGTACTCATCACAGGTGCTATTGTTTTGATTGATACTAGTTCCTATTCACACTAACACAATACCTTATATTAGATCATACACGTTTTGACATACTTTTTATCTTTCTAACATGCTAACAGGTGCTTAATGTGCAAAATTTTATTTGTAGGTCTATTGTCCACCATGGTTGTCTATTACATTGCTTGTCATTATTTTTCATTGTATGTCATTATTTGCAAGTTTTTCCCTATGTCTTGATTTTTCACTTCTTATATGCTTTTGGCTACTTTGGCCCTGATTGTCTTGCGATATTGTGAGAGATGTCCCATGTTTGAAACCTACTTTTTGTGGTCTACTTTGTCTTCTTACATGCTAGCTTACACACTATTTTCTATATGTGTGTTTATCTTGTTTCCACTAACATTTGTTTCCAAAAACTTTGCTTGCATGTTCCTTAGTTTCTACTAAGCACATTCCCTCCCCCTGCAAGGTATCAATTACAATTCAATAGTCAACCCTCCTTTGGGCCACATTCTCCTAGTGATGTCGTATGCACCCAAAACGAGGGGGGCATACATTGGGTGAATCAGTCACCCCATTTAGCAGTATATAGTCATAGTATAACACAGTTTAGTATTAGTACAACACAGTCTTCAGTCTCAGAAATTGGTCCAAAATCTGACTTGGGTCTTCAGCACAACACAAACTCCAACACCTAGACATAGACATGAGTTCCTGGGTGCCCCTGACCCTTCTTGAGCTCCTATGACTAGAGGAAGTTACATAGTTTTTCTTAGATCAACACATTTTTCTGTAGTTTACACAGTGGTTTTCTCAGTATAGGCACAGGCCTTCAGTAACCAGTATGCATACTTTCACCTTTTTCTATTTTCACATTAGATCAAACTGGATCAGATTTGGACATACCATATGCATTGGTGTATACATCGTCAAGAAATAGTTAAAGGATGGAGAATAACACTAGACCTTTCTCCCTATAATTCTTCTATTGTGACATGAGATCACCCAAAAAACTCACACTTGGCGTGAGATCACCCAAAAAACTTACCCTTTTACAACATTTTCATTCATCACTCATCACGGATCAGGTGCACATGTTCCCTTTTCACATATTTACACACTTTCACATGTTTTCTACATATTTGGATTGAATTTATCACTTGCACGACTTTGAATACTCTTTTGCTCTTCTCTTTTTCAGGTTTTCCCTTATAGGAAGTAGCAGTCACATCATCAAGCATCAAGTGACATCAAAAATAGGTACAACATGACATATACACATACGCTTTCACCCCTAGGGTCACTTCCTCTTCTCTATCTTCCACGTTTCATATTATTCACTTCATGCTTTTTCTTATCTCCTTGGCACACTTTTCCCCATCGATCTACATGGTTACCAAGTACGCATCTCTTATCTACTTCATGTTATCAAGCATTTTCTCAACAACATAAAGTGGGGGAAAATGTAGACACTAAATCATGCACTTTGGGTACATTTCTAGGTCCTGATAACATACCACTATTCATATAATTCCTAAGTGAGAAAAGTACTTATTGACCATTGTCTTTAGCCTCTTTACTTTCTTTTTGGTTTCCTTCTTGGTCTTACACACCTTCTTTCCCATTCTAACTTTTGACACTTCAACTTTTCTGAGTCTGGAAATCAGCGACCAAGCGTCCTCATCCCATATAGGCGTCCCTAACCTATTCATATCTTGCTCACATCTTTTGGATCCTTTCTAGTTGTTAAGCATCTTATTTTCTTATGAGTTTTCCTTTAAGTGGTTAGTTATGAAATTCAAACAAGGGAATCATATAAATACAAAGCTATGCGACCATTATGAAGGACCAAACACTAAGCATCTACTACCATCACCTAAGGTTACATCCAAAGGCATTACGAGAGAATTCAAGCATCCGTCTATCTTCACACAAGGGACAAAGGACTGCATTATTCTATATACACTTCACATGAGGGAAAGTTCATTTTTCCATGCACGTATCTATCTACATCTAGCTATTGTTTTCTATTCAAGTTTTTCTGGCACAAGAGCCTCCTAGGGAACAATTCTACACACACAAAACTACATGGAGTCTTAAATGTAGTGCAGCACCCAGATCAAAATTTTACTTAGTCAAGTGACCATCGGGGTCGGTCTGACTCCTCATTTGCATATTTTTCTTTTTATTATTTGACGTGTTTTGGGGTTTTGCAAGTGCTCTTTCTCTTTGCAATTTTCAAGCAATATCGGAAATCAAACAACGACACACCTGCTACCAAATGTGACCATTAGTGAACATCTTGTGACACCGCAAAGATCATTTTTCTAAGGTTTTGATAAGTCACTAGTGCCCAGAGGAGATCTACAACACCTAGGCACCCTTGACCTAGTCCAGACACCCCATTCTAGTGTATTCTAATACTTCTGCATTTATCTGGGCTTTGTTATGATAGTATGTACTTCTGTTTTACCAGTTTTTCATCTTTGCACATCTCTAGGATTATTGTGAATCAACTAAGTCTTCTTTCCTCCCTCTTGCACTTATGTTTTTTACATTTATCTTGCTTATTGTTTGGTCCAAAATATGTACTTCATTTCTTATTTATTTGTTGCTACATTGCAATATAGGGTTTAGCTTAAAAATTATATTTTTGTTAAATTAATATGTGTGTGCAAGATGTTAAAAGGGAGAGAACACAGGGTGAGGGATAAGGGATACCAAAAATTGATGTCTATAGTGTAATTAAAATGAATCGTAACACAAAAATGAAGTTTACCTCCTTTCTACCCAACTAAAGAAATGTTATTTGAGTGCAACCCAATTTTCAATAACCTCCTTATATGTTCGGGTAGCTTGGATAGCCATACTAGATCACATAAACCATTTAAAGGACAAGATTATTATTAAAATGAATTGTAACACAACAACAAAGTTTACCTCCTTTCTACACAACTAAAGAAATTTTATTTAAGTGAAACTCATATTTAAATTACCTCCTTATATGTTCAGGTAGCTTGGATAGCCATACTAGATCACAAAAACCACTCGAAGGACAAAACAAACTTGTTTTCTAGATTAAACTACCTTTATGTTTACCTTTCAAAAGTTAATAAATGTGATTTTCAATGACGTCTAAAACACCTTTCTGAAACCCAAAGTAGGAAAGTCAAGTTTTGACGGTGTTCATTGTCATATAGAGTGTTATATCAAACCTTGGAATGGATTCCCATGTTTTTTCATGCATTCATCACCCCTCTAGTAGTCCTGTTAACCCTTTTTGTAGTTTTGGAAAGCTTTTGAAAGTTGGGTTTGGTTTTGGCTTGCCATTTAGACCATGGGTGAAGGAATGGATATCGACCTCTATATAATATCAAATTATTTTGTGAGGATCAATGTTGGAACCTCATGCACATCGAAGAGGGTTTCACTTTCAATGGAGATGAGAACGCTTCACGTAATTAGTAAGAGCAAGAATTGCAAGGAAAATTAAGTATAGAAAAGACAACGGTGTGTCTGGCATGCTCATAGATTAGAAAGAAGGGGTACATATAGGAGTGTTGTGTAACTCATGTGCATGATGTGTATACATTACCCTATTGATCTATTCAACTATGACCTATTCTCACTAAGTGAGATGACTAACCAACTAGGTAGACAAGATGTTGAATGACAAGTTGAGTCATATACACCAACCACCCCCCTTCATCGAAGCTGAGGTAGAGGTCATGGAAAGTTATAACTAAAATAGAAATCCCCTATATAACTAAGAAATATGTGTCAATGGGGCCCATATACTAAGCCTGATAAGGTTCCCATGTATAAACAACATCTCTCTGGAAAAGAAGAAGAGGAGAAAATTTGGTCCTGGCAACTAGGCCTAATGAGGTACCCATGTACAATAAGGATCTCAAGTAATGGAGGGAAAACCCCTCAGGGAAAAATCCACTTACAAGATATAAAATACATCCCTAAAACCCCTAAGAAATATGTGTCAAATGATTCTCGACAACTCAAATCCTAATAAGGTACTCATGTACAAATTCAATATTTATAGAAGAAGAGAATAGATGAAGAACGTTATCCATCCTCCCAAGACGAAGAACATTTCAAAGACCACCCTATATCAAGTGAAGAAGAATATCCATGAAGTGATAAGGTGTGGTTCCTATCCAAGGAATGATGCTGCACATGTGAGGTGGAATTTCCAACAACTCCATGAAGGGATGGTGAATCTGAAGCAACGGTGAAGAAGGAAGGTGGAATATCCTACAACTATATAGAAGAGTGCCCGATGTTTGATGAGTCCTGAATCAAAGTACCTACTCCTTGAAAAGTCTGTAGAGGACTAGAAGTAGGTGGATCAAGAAATAACTCCTCAATATGTGGTAGATGAAAAGTGGATGGCGGAGGTGAGTCCCCATCACTATGGCCATAAACCAAGCTAGAAGATAAGTCTTCATCATATGAAAAGAGCTAAGAAATATCATCAAATCTAGGTGAATCCGATGAAGAATTCGAAGCAAGAACAAAGTGAGAAAAAGAGTAGAGCCAAGTGTGATGATCAACTATACCAACTGCAATAATATTGTTGCTGTGAAGATCCCTAACATAAATAGAATTCGGAGTGAATTCAACCCACATGCCTTGCCTGAGGTGAGTGATCTGATACACTGAAAGGATATTAGTTGAAAGTGAAGGAACATTAAACACATTGTTAAAATTTCCACTATTCTCTTCAACAAACCCTCTCCCGAAAATTGGTGTAGAAGTGTCATCACTAAGTTGAATAGAAAACATGTCACATGGATCTAATGAAACAAACTCAATTTCAGATGAGACCATATGATGAGATGCACTTGAATCAATCACCCATGTAGGAGTAGGTGACATAATTGCAACTAAAGCTCTTGCTTTTGTTCTTTCCTTAGTAGATTCTTTTTCTTTTTCTTTCCCCTTTCTATTGTATTTTTCCTTATAATTTCCATGAGTTAATGATGAAGATGGCTTGAGAGAATCAGGAACTCCTATGTTATTCTTCTCAAGAAGACTCATGAGGAGATCAATCTTCTTCTTCAAATATTTTTCTTCTTCATGTTTACCACTATAGTACCCACATTTGATCCAGACTTTAGGAGATTTATAACTAGAAGAGGAAGTGGAAAATTTTGTTTTGATAGTGGATTGGTCCTTTTTATTCTCATGATCCTTGTTGTTTTTCTTCTTCTCTTTTAAAAATGTCAGTTTTTCATGACCAACAATGAGAGAATGGAATTTTGTGGATCTAATAGTACCCATCCGAATGAGTTTGTCTTGTTCTCAAATGAATTGGGAAGAAAAACTGTCAAATGATGGCATATTCCAATAACTTCACAGAGTGAATTTCGTAGCGTGAAAAGTGGAAACGAAGATGGAGTATTTAGGACCTAACTTAGAAAGAATCACCAAGATCAACTGAGAATTTTTCTTCTCCACTTTACATTCCTTTAACAACAATTTAGTGTGGACAAACTTTGAGAAGAATGCTTGTAGGTTTTCAATATCACTAGGATTTAATCATAATAGTTCATTTTCCAACTCATGCGCTCGTATGTCATCTTGTTTTCCAAACACACTATCAAACATTTTTCATGCAACATTAAGTGTTTTAGACGACTCAATGTGGAAGAGCAAGTCGGAAGAAACAAACATACAAAGAATACCTAAGGCTTTATCACTTCAGTTCAACCACTTAGATTTTTTACGCTCATCATCAGGTTCAGTCTCAGATTCCATGGTGATTTGAAATAACAATTTACTCAGTTTGATTGCTATTTTTTATCTTCATTCGAATAATTTGAATGAAGTAAACAAAGGAATTAAAAGTGCATCCATAGTGAAGAGAGAGAGAAGGAATTCAGAAAAGAAAAACAAGCAACACAACCAACCAGAACAATATTATAACCCCTACTTTAGGCACTTTATAGTTTAGTGCATTGAATACAATCTAGTGCGAGTATGCGTTGCAAAACAGTCGGTCACTCACCTTACAATCAACGTAATAACACGCAAGAGAGGATATTATAATCAAGTTTCATGGAATGCAACAAATCGACACCGTAAATAAGCACAACAAGCTAAAAAATAAGGAAAGGGGTGAAATCAAGTCCTTTTGTGAGAAAAAATGTCTCACGTGACAACAGAAACCCCTTGATACAATATTGTGGTGGACGCGCTCACTAGTCTGCAAGCAATAAAAAAGGTTATTACAATGCACAAAATGGGCTCAAAACAAGTCCCATAGACCTCCAAGATGTCGAAAAGCTCTCAAAAGGAAAAAATGGTTAGGAATGGCACTCTAAATTTAGTGATGCCTCCAAATTTGACTGTAACTAACTAAATATGGCTGCAAAACCCCTGAAACCTGCACATGCGACACTAAAAAACTACACAAACTTCCAAAAAACTAGATTATCAGATATGTTAACAAGATTCCAAATAGTAATAGAAAAATAACTTGCACAAAAAGTGATAAATCCAAAAACAAAGTAATCAACAACCAGTTCAAGAGAGTGCACATATACCGAACATCCACTCTGATACCATATCGGATTGTTTCGTGAGGATCAATGTTGGAACCTCATGCACATCGAAGAGGGTTTCACTTCCAATGTAGATGAGAATGCTTCACGTAATTAGCAAGAGTGTGAATCACAAGGAAAATCAAGTACAGAAAAGACAACGGTGTTTCTGGCATGCTCATAGATCATAAAGAAGGGGTGCATGTAGGAGTGTTGTGTAACTCATGTGCATGACACATGTACACTACCCTATTGACTTATTCACACTAAGTGAGATGAATAACCAATTAGGTGGATAACACATCGAATGACGACAAATATAGTCATATACACCAACATAAACCTCTATTATTTGTTCCCAGACCCAGCACCAAAGTGGTTCCAACTTCAAATGGTAGAAGGTAGAAAGGCACTGAAAAAGACCAGTAATAATCAACCTACTGTAGCAAAATCTTGGAAAACAATCTATACCCCAGAGAAGGATTATCAATTGAGGAAACATCTACAACTCGTGGAAGTAGAGAAGCAAGAGTTGCAAGACAAGTTGAGACTCAGGTAGAATTCCTTGGAGTAGTAAACACATAGCTATAACATGAACTACAAGCAAAGGAAGTGCTCCTAGCAACATTGCAAGATGGTGCCGAGCTAGAGAAGAAAGGTACGCCCATCAATAACATTATAAGTGATTCATTTAAATTTCCTTCCCATGAAGATGTAAATTCTACTTTTGGTGAATTCAAAAACTACACTAGAGGTATAAGATCAAAATTAATTTTTAAAATGGGATATGAAGGAAAAGGCCTTAGTGTGAATAGCCAAGGTAGAGATAACCCTATCTAGGTGGAGGAAAGAACTCTATATATAGGTCTAAGATATAGTGGTGGAAAAATGATGCAAGAGAAAGCTACAAGACGGTATCGAGTGTATATCCCAGGCCACCAGTCCTCCTGAAGAATCCTACAATAAGGAACATACTAGACTCTCAAAATAATGATGAGAGTAAAAGAAAAGTTGACAACCCTAAGAGGTATGATCATGTCTTATATAACTACAATAAGGATCCCATAATAACCCCAGAGCTATTGTGGACACATACATGTGCTTACTATGGATCCAATAGCCCTTGTGTGATTTGGTGTGGAAAGAAAAAGAAACACTCCAAAAGGGTTAAGGTTGATGAAGACAAGGGTAAATATAGCTCGTCTTAAAAGAGAAGACACATGACCAGAGCTACCAAGTAAGTGAACACTTCACAACATGTTTATCATGAATAGTGTTTTCTTATAGTTGGTAATCAAAGCTCTGTATAGAGTCCTCATGAACACTAGACGAAGATTATCTATCCTGATTCAGCATCAGAGTGGCGCAACAGAAGGAAGTGAGCCCAAGTGCCACAAGTCCCAGGGATCGAACTGATTATATGATTGGAGGAATAATAGTTTGAAGACCATCGTGTCAGCTATGAGAATCTATTTGAGACAACACTAGAGTTCTAGGTCCAGAAAAACAGAAGAAAAAGAAGCTTTTGGGGGAAAAAAAGCCTCCTACCGGGGAGGTGTGATCTAGAGATCAAATCAATGGGCCAAATTTCCCTAAATCTTCTAGGATCATTACAGTACAATAGTAGACTCTGATATGATTTTGTCGCCTATACGAACGTGAAAAACAAACTCTGTGGGAGCAATATAGCTTTCGTAGAAGATGTTAGATAAATGAGCACAAATAGGGGCAACTAGAAAATCACACTGCGACGCAAGGTAAAATGAAATGGAGAAAAATAGTAAAAATTGGTTTTGTGACTTCCTTCTTCGACGCTCATTTTTGGACGAGTGGGACCCGTCATTTGCTAGCTGGGGGGGCCTCAGCCAGGGTCGATGCACTCTTTTATCGGAGGGGTGCCTTTACCACCGATATTATTATTCGTGGCTTCATAATTTCACCATGAGTCAATTGGAGGATTTACCATGTGGTAGATCCTCAAGCCACCACATGGCCTTCCACCATTTCTCTAATTTGCACTGAGCTCAACCGAGTCAAGGAACCAAGATATGCATCAAGTTGACATGCCATCTCACCCCAACAATTATGCATTGGCCAACTGAGACACTACATAGCATTTCAAACTCACCATGTGGCATTGCAACAAATCACCACCACCACCTTATTAAGCTTAGCATTTCCAAACTCGCCATGTCCACATGGCACATTTATATAGCAAAAGGGGTTAAGCGTGGCCGCAACCACAGAATACACGAGCGGTCTAATCCTTTTTAAAGGCTTATCCAAACCAACATGCCACCAATGTGGGATTTAATCCCTCCCACTCGGCATAACCAACAACCCCTCACTCGACATACATGGAATAGACCCATCTCAGTGGGATGAGGATTGATGTGGACGAGACGTGGCACACGGAGGACTCGGCCAACATGTAACACAATGGACGGGGGTCGAAGCGGATGTGGACCCAACAACAATGGACTCGGCCAACACAATAATGACATGGCAGAAGAAAAAATGGAATGTGGTTGGGGTGGCTCGAACCCCCAATCACATATTGCCTATGTTAAGCACTGGATCATTCCACGAAAGGTGGGTGGATACCATATAAGCGGGCCAACCGCTGTAAAAAGAAGATACAACTGCAGATGCTAAGGGAAAGGAGATTCAAACCCCTGACCCATCGAGTAAAAATATAGGCCCCAACCGCTATGTCACGTGAGGAAGAATTATATATAATCTTAAGGATATTTGTTTTATCTTGTAAATGTGGGCCACCCAAGCCTATAAAAGGTCCCCCCCCTCACTCCATTCCAATGCACAAGCACTTTTAATTCAAAGTGCAAAAGAGAGGAGAAAGGGATGATTTTTTAGAAGTCTATGAAGAATAAATAGGCATTTTAAGACCTATTACAGGAAAAAATATTGTAAGAAATATTAAAAGACCTATTATTATTTTTAATAGGCATGATGGAGAAATAAGCCCTATTATTTAATAATACACATGATATTAAGACCTATGCTATTGTTTTTAACTAACTGATTATTTGTAAAGGTTGATTTGAAGCCTTATTCTCGTGCGGGAGCTAGAAGACACGATTGTGAAGCTGAGGGATGTGACGAAGCACTGGAGAAGTATACTCATATTGGAGCTCTGACTCTTTGACGCTAGGCATATCGCTAAGTTAGTTCTTTGGAGGTCGCGGAGGAGAGTCAAAATCATTATTGAGCTCTTTGACGATGCATGATCAATCTTATCTCTACTTAGAGGTTATCTTTCCATGCAACAAAGTGAAAGAGGATCATCATCAACACCAGACCTCGGATTAAACTTAGATTTGCGTATAGGCTGGAGGGCGTGCAACAGAGTGGAGGATGATTGTTATCTACAGACACATTCTGAATTAGCTCTACATAGAGGTTATTTTGTCGTGCAACAAAGTGGAGGTCATCAAGAGGTGTCAAGCCGGGGAGCTATGCTGGAGCACTGAGCTTTCAAAGATCAGTATGGGTTCAGAGGACCGATTGGCACCAGGTTTGGGTTGAACATTCATTGTAGTATTATAAGTTTATTTGTACTTATAATATAATTTTTATAATGGATTAGTTCAGATATTTTGCAAACCTAGAGACGTAGGCATTCTATCAAACTCCATTATCAACTCATTTGTAGTGTTGGTTCTTATTCTTGCATACCTTTTGTTTAAAGTTGATTTATTTAAACGGGGTGAAATCAAAATCAGTAAGTTGCCTATAAGGATCCATAGGTCAAAAAAATTGACCGGTTTACAAATCATATGGTGCATTTAACAATTGGAAATCGGATTTCAAAATGCTATACAAAACATCATACAAATCAACTTATTCCACAAGTTAGAATCAAGCAAATATCACAAACTTGTCAAAACTTGTAATTTAGCTCTCTTTCTCTAGTCAAGAAACCTTACAAAAATGCAATTTTTGGATTAAATGCTCAAATTGTCTTATGAAAACATATCAACATGTGTCTTAGGTCAATGACATGCTATTTCAACTATTAAGTTTACTCAAATCAATCAAAAACTCCAATTTCAACTCTTTCTTCTCAAAAGTGTCTTTTTAGGCCTTTTAAGGGCAAGTTGATGGTGAGTTGGTGGTTAGAACAACCTAGGTAAACCCAAAGCAAAGTAAAAACACTTTTGACTACCATTTATCCTCTAGATGGTGTATGGTAAATTTCATAGTTCATATATCAAGATAAGGCACTTATTTCTCTTCCTCTTCCTTAACTAGCTTTCTTCTTCTACTAGCCCTACCTTGATTTTTTTCAAGCATATCTTTTGATAGGATGACCTTATAATCAAACCAATTAGGTTTTAGAGTACCCATTTGGGGTTTTCAACACCTTGCAAAGTTTTAATATAGCTTTCTTTTGGACAAATCCTTCAAAATCACCTTTTTCAGGCTCAAATAGGTCTTTAGCTTGTATTTCTGAGTTATGGAACACACTGTCAACAACTGTGGAAAATTAATTGACTTCCTTAACCCCAAGAATATTAAATATGACTCTTCTTGTTGTCTTGATGATTAATGCAAAGTTTGAAGACTTGAAAAAGTGTGAAATACTCTCAAATCTCTTTCTTCCTCAACCTTACTCTGTCCACTAGACCTAATTAGGCCTCTCCATCCCAAAATTTAGTGTTTTCAAAGAACTAGAAGGAGTCTTCCAACTATGATAACTCATCCTAGTACCCTTTTAGACTAATATCATTCCCAAAAGTTTGTATGCTATGCATCCAACTCTTTATCATCTTCTCACTTATCACTTATTAGCAATTTTTCCTCCACTGTCACCTATAGTTGGCCTCTAGACTGTTATGAATTTCTTAGCATTTGAAGCCTTTCAACATAAAATTAGTATTTGATATCATAGGGGACTTGATGTATATGATTACTCCCACTCCTTGATGTTTGAGGAGATTTTTTAGTGCTTCCTTCAACCAACATACAAGTTTAACTCTTGGCCTCAAAATCAATACCTACAGGTTGGGTATAAGATTGCCATCAATATTTACTGTGTAGAGGTTCTTAGAGAATAAAATCTTGATCATTATTTAAACACAACCTTCTAAGATTGTTTCTTCACAATATTAGATCTTCTTTCTTGTTGAAATCCCTTCAACCAATAGGGTTTAGCCCAAACCCTTCTACATGCACCTACAAACTGGAACCTCAACTGTCACATTTTCCTTCCATTTGACAACCTCCTATGGATAAATTCACTTTGAGTAATGTTATGTATTCTTCAAATATAACTTCTAAATAGTCTTAGCTTTTAATAAGATGTGTAAAGCCTTTATAACATAAATCTTCTCAAACCCTAGAAGGGTTTCATTATAATCCGAGATGCTTCCTTTCTTCACCAAAACGCTTAAGGCTTATTGTCAAAGACCAAAAAAATTTCATAGAGGTCTATAATAACCCCTCTCCAGATTATGAGAAATCAATGATAAGAAATTGACAATAAATATTTAAAACTTATGTATAACTACCTTACCCTGCTCTAAAGTTGACTAGTTTCTTACAATAAACTTTCCAAGTTTCAACAAAGTGATTTGATCTTCCTCCAATACCTAAAATTCACTTCCTTGGGTCCTCCTTCACACTATCAAAGTAAATAATCACAAATAGTACTCAGAATAAAATTTGTGAACACATTACACAAATCTTCATTAAAGAGTTCAGACTGTAACAATATTCCAAGAAGTTGATCAAAACAAAGCACAAGTATGATTTACAAGACAATTTTAAACCATCAACATTCAATCTTTATTATTCAAACTTGCATAAGCATCTCCAAAGGAAGAATGAACCAAGATTCAAAATATTAATAAGCCACAAACTTAAAATCACCGTTGCTTTCTAGAAAATAGAGCATTTCTTCCATTACTCATATTCTATTACAAAATATCTCATCCATTCCCTTCCTTCTAGTTCTTCTTTCGTGCTTATCCACTCATAACTGTCCTTCTTTTCAAGTTGCTTCCCATTTTGCACATTTTCAAAAAAACCTAACTATTTTTCTTAGCTTCTAGATGGTCCTCAGCTGTAACTCATTAATTATTTTGAGGTTTTTTACACTCATTTCCCAATTTACAACCTAATGAACTTTTAATGATCATAAAGAGATGTTTATGATGTTCCCTTAAGACTCTAAGACCCGTAACTCTTCTTAAACAAGCCCACCATGGCTTAGACATACTAAAAATTCAAAATATTTATTTTGGAGGGAAATACATTATTTGAACTTTTGAACACTTTACTCAACTTCATAAAATAACATGGACTCTAATGACCTTTAAATGACCTGTAGGACCTCCTAAAACACCTTGCACACCAAAATTGCCTTGACAACTGAAAATGTGTCCCAAGGAGAGATGCTCCTGCATCAAAACGCAATTTTATAACCACTTGGGTTAATTTGGATGTTTTCGCAAACTGGTAACGAAATGAGAAAACATTATCATAGACCCTTATCAAGTCAAATAACTCATAGGAAAACTTGTGTACAATAACATATGATTGTTTGCATGACTCCATTTGGTTGTTTGTTTTGTGAAAATTAATTGTGGGGAAAATGGTGTTATTTCTCTCTCTCTCTCTAGTTTTGTAAATGAAATGAAATTGAAATTGCATCTCTTACCTTTCTTGGATGTACAAATTAGTTTTGGTTCATTGGAAATGGAAAATTAGTAATTGTGAATTGTGTTAGATCGTAGGAGATCTCCATGCTAGTGTTTTTTTTACTGTGCTTACAAAAATTTGACAGGTTGCAGGTAGCGCAACAAATATAAATGAGGAGATTTGGACTCTAAAATTTTGCTTAGTTGTAATATGGGTGTAATTACTAGAATGATGAGATGTATTGTATTTTGAACAATTGTATTTATTTACCTTATAAAAGGGGAAAAATAAATGAAAATGAAACAAGAGTTAGTTTTTTTTTCATGTGAGGATTGAAATTGTTATGTAGTTGTAATTGAATGTTGTACAATGATTTAGAGTCATTAAAACAATCATTTACCATGGTAATTATTATATTTCCCTCTCAACACTCATAATGTTGGTCAAAATTTATCCTTCCTTAACTATCTAAATGAAACAAGTATCTAACCATATCGTGTTAAGAAAGGACTTAAACCTATTACAAGTTGTTTACTTGTTTTGTACTTGAGTCAAGCCTTACAAAACCATGTCCATAACTTAGGTACGTTTATGTGAGGAATGGTTACACTTGTGTACCCTTTCACATTTGATGTGAGTACAATAATTGTTTCTAGGTGTCATAGGTTTAATCATTTCATTGATAAGTTGTTTCCTTAGGAGTGTGCTTTTCCTTGGCACCCTAGCAAGAAATCCAGTCCTTATAAGGATTTTACAGGGTGGATTCACCAATGTTTGACCTTCTTGAGAGATCTAGCTTATTACCAGTGAGTCTAAGTGTCTGTTTGCTTATGCAATAAACTCTTGCTTTTGAACTCCTTACTCCTCTCAAACAAAATTGTTACCTTGGCAAGACGTATCAAAGTACCTTGGATGGTAGGAAGGTTTATGAAGCAAAGATATTTTTTTACCATAAGTTTTGCATCGTGGTTAAGAATAGACCCCCTTTGAGTGTCAATGATATCAATAAGTCTTGTAACTCCCACGAGGATTATTGATAAAAGATCCTTAATGTATGCTTATCCAACGGTTGAAATAGTATCGTAGAAGGTTTTCAAATTCATAATATTGTAATGGATGTCTCACTTGTAAAATGTATTTCAAACACTTGAGCTGGCTAAGAACCACAAAAGGAATTGTTTCGGGTAATAGCATACTCCATGGATCCTTTAATCTTTAGGTGAAAAAAAAAAGTATTATATGAACCATAATTGCTCTATAACGATGCCAACATGAGATTAAGTCATAACTTAAGGGTACTAAGAATAAGAAGTAACGAGTTGAATGTTGAGAACGATTGTTATAAGAAATGTATACATATCGAATGATGCCAACGACTAGAATGTCTAGTGTAAACTTAAAACAAATGAAAGAAATGAAATGCATCATTTATGATCAAACTTTTAAACAATTGAGAAACTTGCAATATTCAAGAGACGAGCACATGTTTTGTACCCAAAATTATGGCAATCAACGATGTCAAATGAATAAATGTAACTAAAAAGAAAGGTGGATTAAAGGATCTATGCACCTATTGGGTAAAGCTCTCTTTTCTTAATTTCCTCATGTGGTCTCCCTTTATATGGTGTTATGCTCATTCGAGCAAATGGGTGTTTGTTGTTGTTATCTTATTTTGTGATTGTGCATTTGAATGAATACTATTGCCTTAAACCATGTTTGATACACACGATTTAATTGATATTAGTGCAAACCATGAGAGATGCATAGTGATGGTCAATGACCTCACTCTCCTTCCTTGTTCTTATAAGTTCTTGTTTTATCTTGCCATCATTTGATGGGATGTACGTGTTTTATTTCTCATTTGAGTAGTAATGTAGTTTGTTTCCCCTTGTTGGGGTGAAGTTCCATCATTGATTATTGGAGGAATAAGGTGTAGCTAGTGAAGGGAGGAATAAAGGGAAGTGTGTGGGTTTTGTTGGAGGAACGAAATGAATTCGTGGCTAGTCTTAGTGGAGGGATAAACACGTGTTATTATGGAGGGATAAGGGCCTTGTCGAAGTTGATGTAGTGTATTTACTTTGGAGGAACCAAAGGCTAGCCATGATTCCTTCTTGGAGTGATAAGGGGTAGTTGTAATAATGACCTTTCCCCATGGTAAGCCTCGTAGGTAGGCTTGGTTATGTGTGTCATCTCTACTTGTGATGCCGACCAATTTCTCATCTTGTTGTACGTGTGGGTCCATGTTGGTGTAAATGTCTCATGTGATGTTGAGTTATTCTTGTGAGCCTTAATGGAGTCGTATAGTAAAATAAGTGGTATCAAGTAAATGAAAGCAAACAAAAAAATCTTGATTGATTTTGTCTTGTGTTTTGGTCCATCGAGTGTAAGTGTTACATTATATAACATATCTTCTAAAAACACACCAATAAAAATCTAAGAACAACAACCTAACACATAAATACAATAGTATAAAAGTAAGATTGATAGAGAGATCTTTATATCCGCTCTACTAAAATATACACCCTTTATTTCAACTCTTGATACCATAAACTCTTTGATTCGTAGACGTTATTAAAATCTTTCTTTCCACAGTTTCAAAATTCTTTTTAAAGCCCTCACCAATATATACATATTTTCCCAAAAATTCCACACTTTCAAATGGTACTCAACTTTCCCAAATTATGTCTTCAAATGCATGATCTGAATTTTCCACACCAGCCTTGCTGTTCCTAACTATCGCCTTCCCAGATTCCTCTTTCCTTTCAAATTGTTGACTTGGCACAGACGAAACATAAATAAATAAATAATTGAAAAAACATCTAATCAAATGCTACCACGTGTCAACCATAACCTCTTTTGATTGGTTGATGTCACCCATATAAACTCCCCTACGCCGGGTGGTGAATTCCTTTGTAAGTATTCGCTGAGGTACCTAATCTGTCCAGGCCAGGCGCGATCGCAGTTTTCCTCTACATAAAAGTTACAAAAATGTTGCGGAGGTCAGCATCTTTCGTCCTCGACAATATTACGAATATAAATATGTTAGAGCAACAACACCAGCAACTCATTCCCACGACAACAACAGCAGCAGCCATGGACGAAAAAAGGAACAACACCAACAATAACTGGTCTACATATTATGAGACCAGGGCAGGGCATCATTCCGCCACGGTCACACCAGACTGGTTGGCGCAGGCCCAGGCGGCGGTTCCACACGGCGATCCAGAGCGACCAGTAAGTCCCCCAACAGACGGAACCGCTAAAACGTTTGACGTCACCGATGAATTCAATTACTGGAGAAAAAAACCAGATTTGGCGGAAGCAGTGGCCGCCATAATGGCATTGGCAGCCGTGATTAAGCGCAGCCAGGCCTCTACTATGATGGAGCTCGAAATTGAACTCAAGAACGCCTCCGACACTCTTAAAGTAAGTTGCCCTGACGGTAGGATTGTCTTTTGAGTTTCGCTAAATTAGACAAGAAAAAATTCCCAGATTTGGGGTTTGAAAATAACACCCAAATTTTCTATCAAATTATTTCTTTTCTCATAGTCTACTCTATCTAAACCCTAAAATAGTGTATCCCCTCCCCACGAGTGACTCAGGGGCATGTTTCGCCAAATTTAAAATTTTCAACTCATTTATTTGCTAATTAAGAAAAATTATATAAAATTTTCAACACATTTATTTGCTAATTAAGAAAAATTATATAAAATTTTCAACACATTTATTTGCTAATAGATGCAATCAAATAATCATCTAGACAAGAAAAACATTAGACAAGAAAAATTCCCACATTTGGGGTTTGGAAATAGCACCCGATTTTTCTATCAAATTATTTCTTTTGTCATAGTCTACTGTATGTAAACCCGAAAATAGCGTATCCCCTCCGCACGAGTGACTCAGGGCCATTTTTCGCCAAATTAAAAATTTTCAACACATTTATTTGCTAATTAAGAAAAAACTCGCTCGGGATAGTCAAAAAAAGTTACTTGTAAATCTTGTAATCATGAGAGATGTGTTCTTGTGAAACCACAACCCATGAAATATGGTTTAACCTACATTGACTTCAACTGCACAGCTGAGTTCCAAAAATCCATATCACATACTTTAATGCAATGCGAAACAACAATTGAATAAATCTTATGTTTTGTTTTTTGAATTCAGTCTGTATTGCATACCTTGCTTGTTTTTCAAGATGGAAAGATTTACCTACTGTTCTACGCCCATAAAAAACTCCCAAGCCTTATATAGGTACAAGCATACAGATATCTGCAGTCTAAACTTACTACACGAAATCTTAATCAAAATAATCATCTAAGCAAGCGAGTATAATTCGAAAGATACAACTTACTACTTAAAATGTTAGTCAAAATAATCATCTAAGCAAGCAGGTATGGTTTTTAAGATACAATCAAATAATCATCTAGACAAGTAGGTATGTTTCCCCCCTTCAACGAAAATACTGGATGTGCAGCAGAACAATCATCTAAGAAAGCAAAACAAATAGGTATATGCTGAAAGTTCCTACAGACCAGTTTGGCCTAAAGGATGTTAAATGTCAATCTCCTCTCATCTCGTAGACATTCATTCAAGGGAAAATGCTTGATGATTAGGAAACTGCAATGAAGTTGAGAGAAATTTTTAATTATTTAAACCCCTTGCAATTTTTCCCAAATCACAACTCTGTTCCTGATACTTAAGATGAATGTATCTATCAGCTGCAAGGATGTGATTTTTTCAAACTGTTAAATTGAAATACCATCGTTAACTGAAACTAATGTAATGCCTGGTGATAGTTTAGCCTTCATATGTGATTGTTAGGTTTCATGCGTACAATACAGAGGGCATCGTGAACAATCTCTGTATAATTGTTTCCATTTTCTAAGTTATTTTTCTCTATATGCTGTAAACTCTGTTTGTTAAAGTACATATTCTCCCAAAATCCTAAAATTGCCATGCTGTTATGCGCATGGTACAGTGGCTTACAATATGACACATCCATAAACGTTCCATCGAGGCATTAGAACATCAAGTTATAATCCAACCTACTTAGGGCCTCAAGCTAAAATTATGAAATATGATATTCTTTATTATGAATTATGACGTGTGTTCTTTAAATATTGTGCTTATATAGTAATTATAGCTATGCTTGGGTTTCTCAAGTTGCGGTCTACCCTTCTGGTTTCACTTCGTATATTGAGACTGGGGGGATTATATTTTTTATTTGCACTTTTGTTGGGCTCTGGCCTTGTATTGAATACTATTTTGTTGCTCTAATTTCTTTCAGAAACTATGGAAGAAGTTCTATTGATTTTCCTTAATGCTAAATTATTATTTTTCAGGGGTTTCTCTTAGATTCTCTACTGTTATTATGTTGTTGATATTTTGATATCCTTCAGCTATTCTCCCATCTAGAGAAGGGTTCAACAAAAGTATGTTCTTAGGTATAGCGTTAGCCATTTACCTAATGACGGAAGTGAAATGAACAGATAGTATTAAGTAGGACCATATCAGTTGTTTCAAAGAGCATTTCTGATGTTGAAACTCCTTCACTCTGGTCACAATTTGAGATATTTACAAGGATATCTTTTCATAAAGTATCTCTATGGGCATCTCTTCATATCATCAAACATTGCCGGAAGACTGCCAATAAAACTAAATGTTAAAGCAAGTTGCTACTTGACCAGTTATAACTCTGAAAATACTTCCAAGACAATATAGTAATATTGAAAGCCATTAGCTTCATGCTTACCATCTGTATTGCAACATTGAAATCCAGGCTAATTTGTCACAAAATGGTACCTAGAATCAACATAGCTTTCAACATCCTGGGGGATACTAGTCTGTTATATGCATCTGAAATGTTTTTAATTTTATTTTTCTATAATGTTTCTTCCATTTGGTTTACATTATCAGACTTTTATCATTTCTTCTAATTATATTGATAACATTTTGATTTCAAAGGAAATAAATATTGCAAAATCAAGCAAAGGGTTTTTTTATCAGTGTTTTGAAATATGTGGAATTAATTTTATCAGCGTTTTGAAATATGTAGAATTAATTAAGCGTTGTTCTTGCTTGTGCTCTAATTTTCATACCTCAATATATCATTCTTCCAAACAACAAGTTAGATTCTTTTTATCATAGAGCCATCCTTTGTTATATGGCTTGTCATTTATTTATAGAACTTCAGTTTTCTTTTCCATCAGATAGCAGAGATAAATCCAAGCATTCCAATACTATCATTTGAGGAACAAGTCTAAATATTTTTATCAAGTATTATTATGAATTGCATACAATGTGAATCAAGCATACTTGTTAGTTGTTACAAGTCCAATTTGGATTTTCTAAATTAACTAGCAAGGACATTATGAAAAGGAATAAATAAAGATAAAGTGATTGACTATTGTAAGATTTCAGCTTACATTATAGTGTTTTGGCATCACCAGTTGTGGGATGAGACTTCTATTTCATTGTCTGCTGGATGTGACCTTTTTATGCGATATGTAACTCGGACATCTGCTTTGGAGTATGAAGATTTTCATACTGCCAAGTCTCGTCTGATAGAACGTGGGGAGAGGTTTGGAGAGATATCCCTCAAGGTACAAGCCTGTGATTTTCTTCTCTTTTCTGTTCAGATGTCTATACATGGATATTTTGTTTTTCTTAAGATTTTGTGTTAAGATTTAGAGTAGTAGAGCTAGATTTTGTTTATATTAATTCACTAGTAGAAAGTCATCTCTTCAAGAAAGCTTAATGCTGCTGACAGTTTCATTGGAGCAAATTGAAGACTTATGTGTAGCATCATCTGCAGGCTCGCAAAACTATTGCTATGCTTGGTCAGGATTTTATATTTGATGGTAGCAATATTTTGGTTCATGGTTTCTCCAGAGTTGTCTTGGCATTGTTGAAGATGGCATCATCAAACGGGAAGCACTTCAGTGTTTTCTGCACGGGTTGGTTTTGACCTATTCTTTGATGTAGAAGTTTATTCATTGTCCTTGTGTGGAAAGAAACAATTCTGACTTTTTAGATTTGATCTGTTATCTTATGTGTAAGTAGAAGGCAGGCCAGATAACACGGGCATAAAGATGACAAAGGAACTTGTTGCAGTGGGTGTTCCCATTAAACTTATTATTGATTCAGCTGTGGCATATACCATGGAGAAAGTGGATTTGGTACTCTTTGGAGCAGATGGCGTGGTTGAGAGTGGAGGTATAATAAACATGATGGGAACATATCAAACTGCATTGGTTGCTCATAGCATGAACAAGCCTGTCTATGTGGCAGCTGAAAGCTACAAGGTATCCTCAACTCAGTCTCTATTTTCATTGGATTTTTGGTTAATTAGCTAATCATATACATTGAGAAAGAGTGCATATGATGATTGTGAATATTTGTGGCACCTGTCTTGTTCTAGAATTTCAGAGGGTTGATATTGCAATATTGAGGCTTGTTAAGACACCAAAGCATTGGTGCATTGTCAATTTTCAGATTGGTGAACAAAATTGAGAGTTGTAAAACTTTCATGGAACCAAGCTTGCCATATTGTTCAAGTATTTTGTTTTCCTATGTGGTTGCTCATCTTTTCCTTGTATATTTGCATGTATTGCTGTAGATAAGTATTAAGTGTTGATTAGCATTCTAGGGAAAATGTTATTTATAGGTGAATTGTCAAAATCTTACATACTAAGCGTGAAGAATGCCAAAACGTGTCAGAAGAATGACACATGTCACAAGCCAATCCTTTTGAAATATTTTCTATGGTTCATGTTAATAAATTTTATCCTTTGAGCTTGATCATTAGTCTAACTAACTATTTCATGTGCTTCGTAATTAATAGCCCTGGACCAGTTTTACATTGTAAAATGTTTTAGCACTCCAATTTACTATGGTTACAAGAGAATATTAGGAATAGGCAAAGTAATGCACGTAAAAATTAATAATCTTACCATTTGCAAATGAACTCTTTGACAGATTACAGTGATAGGTGCTTTTCATGGTGCTTATGGTTACGGGGATGTTGTTTTGAAATAGGTTATGGCAGTATATGGTTCATGGTATGGCCATATAGTATTTAAATCGAGTCACCACCAGATCTGGGTACGGATATGAAGCCCAGTTCTTGAACACAATTTTTCCTGGTGAATATGGTTTGCAGACAGGACTTTTAACCACATTGCTCTCAGAGACAAACAAACGTATCGGACATAACAAAGACAAAAGAGAGAAGAAAATAAAAGTTAGAACTTCACTTATAGGTGATTAGAAATTACACAGAATTTGGAAGACATTTAAATAGACATGTCCAAGACAAGAAAATTATGTTATTGATTTACCCCCCGCCTGGTGCTGGTCCAATACGTACCTAATTTGGTTATGGGTGTAATTTTCTCGCGGGTTCACCCGCGACAGTCCTGGTATGACTGGGTTCTTCTGCTGAAGAACTTGGGTGTACACGGACCATCCCAAGTGTACTCAGCGCGAACCTGGGCCAAACCCACAAGCTTTTGCCTGTTCTTTTATTATTTAATATTTTCCAAAATTAGATTAAAAACCCACCCTTACAAACTCTATAACTTGCTAAACACTAAAAAAAGTAACATTAAACAGCTCTTGCCTCTCAATGTACCAAAAGCGAAACACAAGACATCATAATGCTCTTGGTGAAGAGCAGTATGATACTGATAACTAATATTAATTTAATAATTAATGTCCATGGATAAATGATTAACGGTGATATTAAATTTGACGCCCATTTGACCATCATAGGGTAGTTTCAACTTTGAATTTCACAGGGAAGTCAATTGAAAAATCATAATATCTTGGCCATGTGGTGGAGCTTGGAGTCCTTTTTTCCCGGAATGATTTTTTCTAACCTGACACATTGGTGCAGCTAGATTGATTTCATTTGTCACCAGTCAGTTGGGAATTTTTGGAGTAGGTAATGGAGTAATTAATCAATGTGGTTAAGGTAGCATCCAAGATGATAGCCTTGATATTGATATAATAGCCTTGATATTTATATAATAGCCTTGATATCGATATCTATCAGCGGTTTCCAGATAGATGTATTTAATATATCTGTACCAATAATATCTATCATGACATTTGGGATTCAGTTAGCATTATTAATTTATAGGTAGTGTTTTTTGTGGTTATTTGATTCATGTTTATTAGGATAGAATATCTATATTATTTATTTAATTATATATATATTTTTTGCTCCGAACAAATACCCTAAATTAACCGGCTACTTAACAAGAAAAGAAGATTCTTCTGATGGCATTCTAATCAGATGATACATTCCCCTAATCAACTAGTGTGCTTATCCTTAATTCCTAGCAATAAAATGATTCAATCAACTGATGTACCTTATCCTAAATGCCTAGTCATAACAACTGATTCCTAAGTATCAACTATAATTATCAATTAAAAGAATATCCTGACTTAGAACACATTTTGATACATTAACTTTGAAACATCACATGTTATGGACCCTAGGGCAGAAACCTTAGTCCTGTAAGAGTAGAATCAAAGTCGGATCTGGAGATCAAATATTGAAATTCTAATTGTAAATCAGATCCGAAAGCTCTGAATAACAGTTATAATCCTTATGTTTGAAACCCAAAAGTCTGAACTCATACTGAAATATGAAATTACTGAAACTGATTTAAGTATGACATATAGCTGCTGCTGAAAAAACTTTATTGTTGGATTATAACAAGTACTAAATCCTGCTGAAATTGCAAGTGAAACCATGCTATGATATTACCAAGCATGGATGAGACAGTACACGAGATAAAAATGAAAGTTTTCTGAGAGGGTATGGATGCCGACTCAGGCCTAATCCAGGACAGTATCGGTGTTGCCTTTGCCAGAACACAGCCTTAACATGTGCACTGATTTCCTAAAAAATTATATCCCTCTTACAGCTTGGGGTCTTTTTTTATAATAATTGTCCCCTTTGTGAAATTTTTACTCTGTGAATGTATGATAATTTCAAGTTACTTTCCCTTCGCGAACCTTTTCACTATATACATGTAGGACGGGTAACTTGAAGTTATTTTTTGTTTTCTAACAAAACTACATTTAACTTAAAAATATATAACGGACTGAAAAAAAACGAAAAGCCTAACTTCCAAAGAACCCAACACTAAGACATACATTGATTTTTTGTATCATTATAGTCCCCTTCCTTGAATTGTAGTTTGATGTTGTAGTATTTTTAGGCCTTCCACATGCATATCCTTCCATTGGATGATGAACTTGGATAGGACATTATTCTTCAAACTCTTTTCTATAAAGGCCAAAATGTTCTGTGGACCATGATGTTTTGTCCCTCCTCATTTAGAGGTGGCAAGGCATCTGAGATTCTGACATTTTCCCATATTACCTTTGTCAAGTGTGAGACATGGAAGTATGCACACACGAGTTCTTGTTGGCAGCTCAAGAGTGTGTGCTTTCCCACTCATGCCAATATCTTTTAGGGCCTATAGTATTGAGGCTAAAAATTTTTTGCCTCTTTTTTTATAGGCTTCTTATATGATTTAATTTCAAGAAAACCCAATTGCCTTCCCCATCTCACTTTTATGCTGTTCCACTTGTGATTTCATTATTTCTTGGGCAGCTTTGAAGTTTTTGTTCCAGAAATCTACAAATAGTGGCACTTGGTTGTCTTCAATAGACCACTTACTCAACATGGGAGGATCATAATTGCACAAAGTCTTAATTGATGACATACCAATTGCCATATGATATATTGTATTGTACCAATTCTTTGATAAATGCAACCGTTTTGGCCATGAGATTTGTTGATCGACAACATAATATCTCAAGTTTTTCTCTAGACATTTGTTAGCAATCTCTGTTTGTCCATTTGTCCTGTGAATCTAGGAAACTGCTAGGGGGGGCATGTTTTAGCCCAGAAACGTTTCCGAAACGTGAAACGTGGGGGGAAATGCCACCGAAACGTTTCCACCACTTTTTTGAATTTTTAAGCATCATAACTTTAAAAAAAATAAAAAATAACTTCATTTAATGAACCTAAACCTAATCTACCTACCTAGACTCGCTAAAGACACTTCCTAAAAGCTATATAATGACATCTTGGGTCCATTCTAAATCACACTCTCATTTTTCTCTTGCTAAATTCAGTTTTCACTAAACTGATATTTAGCATTGTATATGTGAATCATTGAAATTGTAACCATGTTGGATGATGACTCTTTAGAAATTCAAATTTCAATGAATACAAAATATTTTGAGTGCTTTATTCTTATGGTCTACAATTATAAAATGAGTACTATGCATATATATAATATATTGTATGGACGTTTTGCATAATGTTTCGTATCCAAGGTTTTTTGAAAATTGCCATTTCCGCTTTTCGTACCCATTTCCGTTTCCTAGCAACATAGCATTTGTCTGAAGGTGATAGCTAATACTTGGATATAACATTGTTCCAACACGTTCAAACAACTCCTAGAAATTACATGTAAAGATTGTAACTGAATCATTCACCGTGGATTTTGGAAGTCCAGACAACCTATAAATATGTTGCATAAATAATTCAACTACCACAGAAGCTTTGTCAATACCCACATCATCTATGGAAATAAAATGGGTGTACTTAGTCAACCAATCAAATACTACATGAATGCAATTCTTTCCTCCCACTCGTGGTAGACATGTTATAGGGGAAAGGAGCCAATGATCGTGCATGGGCCAATGATTGTGAGTAGATTTGTGAAATAAAGTACCATTAGTTGTTTGAATTAAAGTTAAAAATGAAACAAAAACTAGCTAATAAAGTAAGTCACATCATGTCACATCAATAAATTAGCCAATGAAATGGTGACACATACACAACCCATAAAAGGTGATTTTATTCTCAATTAATGGGTTGCCTTAAATTTCTTTGTATTCAAAAGTACTTATTTTAAATTCCTTAAAAATATATTCCCCACATAATTTAAATTTTTGAAAGAAAATCTGCATATTCAAAAAATCATTATCTACTAAAGGGTATTTTAAAAAAAAAAAATTATGATTTTTAGGTGGCACTAACAACCTTTAACATTTTGATTCACGATAACTGGTTCCTTTCCCCTATGAAGTCCATGCAAATGGATACCCATTTTGTTTGGAAATAAATGGGTTGAAATGGGCCAGAAATTTTAACTATTTCGCTTTTACTCCTTTGACAAGTTTTGCATGAAGCCACAAATTTTTTAACATAGCGACCGAGTGTGGAGGGGAGATCCTTTCAAATAGCAAACTTGCTTGACATTTTTTTGGAGAAGTATGCTGCTGTGCCCTGTTGCTTCATATTTTTGAGGGCCAAGAAATAATCTTCTTGAGTATAACTATAGGCCTTCAAATAATGATAGAACACAGTAATAAGCTCATTCCAAGTGGTGATCTCCTTGTGGTTGCCCTTATCTTCGTCATGTTGATAGTCTTCCTACAATGGTAGCGGTGTCGGTGGTGGTGTGTAATGTTGTGAGTTGTTAACAATCATATCCGACCTAAAATTTGATGTCCACATGGCAATTTCGCCCTTAAATGTGACATCCATCTGACCGTCACTTAGATGTTTTTTTCATTTTTTTTTGGAGAATTCAATAAAAAAATTGTAATATCTTGGCCATATGGTGGAGTTCGAAGTTTTTTTCTCGGAATGATTTTCTCGAGCACAACACAACGGTGGAGCTAGATTTATGTCATTTGTCATCAGTTAGGGAGAAATTGGCAGGGAAGGTAATGCTGGTCCCTCTACGTGTACTGTGGCAAACTGATTTTGTTGAAACTCAACCATGGTGCTTAGTCTAAAAAAAGGATTCAGCTTTCCAATCCAAGACTTAAGATTAATCTTGTCATTCACCACATCAAACTTGGGAATGGGAATCTTCTCAATCAACCTTTGATTTATGTGATTCTACTCTTGATTTTCTTGTAGGTATCTATTCCCTCTCCTATCCCTTGCATAAGGGTTGTCCCATTCATCATAATGTCTAGCTTCTCTTTTGGTTGTGAGGTGCACACTAATCCTCTTCATCATTGTTTTGTCTATCTCTTTGTTCTTTATTTTTCATTGATAGGATTAGAGCATTTAGAACCTTGTTCATGGCCATGATACCAATCTTAATCTGGTTTAAAGTACCTTTAATTCACACATTGAATTGGGCGATGGCTTCTTTTATAGACAATGCCCCTTCAGGCATCTAGTTTTCCCCCTTTGGTGTGGTCGGCAAAGTCATTTTTCTTACTCCCATGAGGCCAAGAAAGTGGCTACGATACCACTGTTATTGCCAGTAGGGCATAAACCTGAGCTCTGAAAGAATAGTATCATAGTCTGAACTGTAGATCAGATATTGAAATTCTAAATGCAAAGAAGGTCTGAAAGTTTTGAATAACATATATAATCCTTGTTTTTGAAACAAAAACCCGTAAATCTGAAACATGGCTGCTGAACTTTTTTTTTTCCCGTTTTTGAATTGGAAAGACAGTTTTGATGGAAAAGTACATAAATATGATGAAATTGCAAGTGAAACCACGCTATGATATTACTAAACATGGATGAAACAGTACACGAGAGAAAAAAAAGAATTTGTCCTAAGAGTGTATGGATGCCCAACTCAGGCTAAATCCAGAACAGTAAGGGTTTTGCCTTGGCCAAAACACACTTTAAAATGTGCACAAATCTTATTTCCTAAAAAACCGTGTTCTTCTTACAGCTAGGAGGTCTCTTTTTATAATAATTTTACCTTTGTAAACTTTTCACATTGTGAATGTAAGATAACTCAAAGCTATTTTCCCTTTGTGAACCTTTTCACTTTACGTGCATGGTATATGTAACTTGAGGGACACAAATTCTTCATGAAACAGTCATTCCCAATGGTTATTGGTTTTCACTCATTGCTACTGATCTGTAAAGATCCATGAAAATCATCAAGAATTCTATTAGACTCGAAGGACACGTCAGGATCGATGAAACAACGGAAAGTTGATGAGAGGCACTTTTATGCATTGTTACTCCGGACAAAAACACTATCTACTTCAATGAGATGAAATACATGGTATAATTTATCAGAAGTTAATACTGATTGCATACATGGATTCCTCTTGAAAAGTTATACATTTTGAAAAAATGATGCCTCATTTTGAGGTCAAATCCAAAAGTTATGGTAATTGCAAGTTACTTGACTTTTTGGTATTACAAAACTGCTAGTTAAAGCATGTAAATGTCAGCTTGCTTAAAGCGTGCGTTTGGCAACCTTAAGGGCTAGTTTTGCAACTGACGGGGTGGCTTTGTAACTGCCAGTTCCCTAAGCACGATTTTTGCCCTGTCTTAAGCAGTGGTTTCTCTCAAATAAATGATAGGCAGCGATTAATGTTCTAATTCTGATGTTTCATAACATCTCTTGAAATGAATATGGAGGGTGGTGGGCTAAGTGATTGGCATCATGATAGTGAAGGAGAAGTGTTGGAGTGAATAGATGAATGCATAAGTAGCAAGGAGTAGTCAGACTGCTATTTGAAAAATTCTAGTAGTTGCAGTAAGAATAGAAAAAAATTGCATTTTATTTCCAACAAAGAAATGACAGATCAGATACTGATGACATAGGTAGAACTAATGGTGAAAGTGGTGGCACCAGTTTTCCGCTGGTGAAATTCTTGTGTCAAGAGGAAACATTATAAAAATTACATGACAAAATAAAATACTTTCCTCATTGCGTATGTTCTATCCAAAATGAAAAATTATATTTTTACCCCTTAGCTCCATTTTCTTGACTGCCTTAGCTGTTGAAACAAGAGCTTCTAGGTAAACAAGCAATCTTGCATCAACCAAAAAGATCTAGTGTTTTTGTTTGCAACCAGGCCCAATTGACAGGGCGAAGGTCAGTGGCACTCCAATAGGCTCCTGGGTCTGAGAAATGACGATTTTAGTCCCTGAGACAAAGAGTTCTCTGTTTCATGGTGGGCTGTTTCACCTGCAACAGCTGGACACGTATGGTGATGGGAGGTTATGCAACTGCTGGTCTGCAAAAATTGGAGATTTTTCTCACAGCACTTGCAAAAGACTGGTAATGACCCAGATTTGTAATGCTCATTTTGAGTGTTTTCCAAGATCAAAGGTGATCCCATCAGGTTTTCCACACACAGTAAAGGCAGGGAAAAGATTTTAGAGGAAGCAGGCTGGAGCAAGATAACACTTGCTAGGAGTGTGCGGCTGCTCAGGAAGCACAGGGGAGTAGAGAGCAGAGTCTAGCCTATTGAGGGTCAGTTGGTGTTGTTCTTCCTGTGTGGTAACTGGAGAAGATTGAATAAAGGTGTAGTTGAATTTTTGTAATTGCCCATGGGATGTAAATAAAGTGGTTTTCTTTGTTCTTTAGTCTTAAATTGACCGAGGTTAAGGCCTGCAAGGATACGGCTGTCATTCTTGATCCCCTATCCTTGACTGCATCAGTTGTGGGGCTTTAGGTTGCAAAAAATTGTGTAGATGAGCATTTTGGTCTTCTGCTGTTCAAAATACATATAAATAATTCCTTAAAATTTTCCTTTTCTCCATCCACTTTCCATTTCATGCTAAAATACCCACCTCAGGACAATGTTATTGAAATAATAAATATTAGAACATAAATACTGTGTTAAATTTTATTGGTTCAGTTTCAACATGTGGCAAAGCGAACCTTTGTTATCTATGTAACTAATATATTCAGCAATTGAATAGCATTGTTTTCATGCCCATATGGGAAGATAATTTGGCAAAACTGTACTCAAATTCATGATGGAAGGATTGCTGATCGTTTATCATGTGATAACTCCTAGCTGTAACGTACAACAACCTTCAGTTTATATAGAACACATTTCAACTTAAAAAAAATTGTGAGGATTACTGGCTGACTCCTGGATGACCTATGTTTGTGTCTATTTTATTTAGATGTGGGGGTTTTCTCTCCTTTTTTTAAACCAATAGCCACATTTGTATAAATTATACTACCAACAATAATGGTTCATCTGTTTATGTGATTACTTTATTACTGACCTCATATTTATTGTAAAATCTACATTAGTGTTTAAAGATGCAATTTTTGGATGTTTTCCATTGAGTGATGGGTCAGATTTCTGTTGGTTTCTATGAAATTATCAAGACAATTAACTCTTCATATTATTGATATGGTTGAATTGCAGTTTGCACGGCTTTACCCTCTTGATCAAACAGACATGTCACCAGCTCCACGGTCAATTGATTTTGGAGTTCCTTCAATAGTAGATACAGACTCTTCTGCCAGAGATTATACTCCTCCGCAATATCTTACCCTTTTGTTCACAGACTTGGGTGTGTTGACACCATCTGCAGTCAGTGATGAGCTTATTAAGCTCTACTTATAGTGAATTGCAGAAGATTTGATAATTATAGAGGGCATTCGTTGTTTTTGAATTTGCTAGGGATTGGGGATGTGGAGGAGCTGAGTGATTTATATATGCGACATGATTAAGTATTACAGGTATCTTGAGGCCTAGGCATTGCGGTTGGCTGTACATTTTGGATGTATTGATGTTTTTGGGAGCACAAAATTAAGGCAGGGCCAATTTGCATCTATAATCATTTAACCACTATTAAATGTAGGATTAATCCCAAGTTAAAGAATGTGATATCACGTACTCAAGATACTATCTAATATTTCTTGTAAAGGGCAGCAGTTAATTCCGGATAACCTTTAACCAGTGGAAACTGTAGTCTAAATCTAACATTAATCATTATTCTCCATCGTATGCCACAAGAAGAAATTTCATAATCACATCCATAAAATATATCCTCAAAAGGGAATCTTATGAATGGAATTGTTGCATAAACTCCTCCATGCTCTATAGCACCAAAGCACTCTCTCAAATTTTGTATAACATCAAATTCTTGGAAAGAATTGATCAAACACTAAATCACCTAGAGCCAAGGGTCATCCAACTCTGCAATCACACATCATATGCCACAAGAAATTTTATAATCGGAAAGTGTGTGCCAAAAGAAGCAATCATCATCAGATGGAGAATCATCAGCTTGAATCTCCTCAACTTTAGGTCAACAGACAAATAATCTATTGACCAAAGAGGTATTAGATCCCTTTGTCCCAATTATTTGGACAATGAGGCAATTTAAGTATTTACAAAATGATCTATTGACCTGGTCACTTTTTTGTTACATATGATTCATATTTGTCTAGTTTTAGGTCCTACTTTGTTGAACTACTTAACAAATTATATTGTGCCAAGGGTAAGAATATGGTTTAAAACTTTCTTGGGAAAAAGAAAACAATTCCGGTTTTGTAATTAGCATCCCCTCAAGCCTAGTTATAATAGAAATCTCTTATATGTGAACAAGATGGCAAAGACTCGCTAGACTAATGGTTCTTTGAAAGAATGCCAAACCAAACATCATGTTAGATTTCCAACACACAAGATTCCAATGTAAATAGGCATAGCATCCCCTCAACCCTGGTTATAATAGAAATCCCTTATATGTGAACAAGATGGCAAAGACCCGCTAGACTAATGGTTCTTTGAAGGAATGTCAAACCAAACATCATGTTAGATTTCCAACGCACAAGTTTCCAATGTAAATAGGCATACTACATTAATGGTACTTTGAATGTCTAAGCATACAATTTTTATACAAGTTCTACAATGTCGATATTCATTTAACAAACCTTAAACAGTATAAGTAAAAAAATTTAGCAAAAATGCAATTGACAACACTTCAAATGGAATTTTGAAAAAAATAATGAATATCAAAACAGCATTAAAAATAAATTCAATCATGTAATACAAACAAAGAAGGATTCCATTCAGGGAAGCTTTGGTTTGCTACTGCAAATCATACTGACTTAAGATTATCTATATAAGAAAACCAGCACTAACCACAAAAAAACATCTTCAACCCCTACTTGTGTTCCTATAATGTCAATCAAGCATCTTCAACCCCTACTTATCTTCCTATAACTTCAATTAATTAACCACCAGAACACCTAGGAAAAAAAATTCTTATTAATCACTGAAATTCCTTCAACGAATATACTTATTTCCATATAACCTTACTAATCATTGAATACCATTTATAATTACATAAATTGGAAAACTATTTTAGCTTCACTTTTTGCGTACAGAAATTTTTGTGACTATTGTGTTTCGGCTTGCATGCCAATAGTGTCTTGATTTGAATTCAAGAAGTCTATAAGTACATTATTGCATTTAGAACAAACATGAGCCAATCACACAATGAATGATTCACTAGCGTGATATCGAAGTTGTAAGAAAAGAGTTTGTTGTATCCAAGTGCATCCTTATGCAAAGAGCATAATTCAAGTATTTAGAGAAGTGTTCTAGCATTTACTAGTTGTTTGCATCCATTTAAAAGGATAAGGGTTGGGACACATGCATATGTTAGATTATCTATTGAATTGAACTGACTACTTATTGCCAAATTGTTTAAGACATAAGGGACTTAATAAAAATAGAGGGTTAACACAAGTCCCCATGAACACCTATTGTTTTTATGGATCTTCCAAGGTGTTGAGTTTGGATTAGCGCTTAGAGTAAGGAGAACACTTTCCTACATATCCACAATGAAACCATATAAAGTGTGTGAGGTTTACTGAGTCTAGTACCTAGTCACTACAATTGCCAAATCAAATTCTATTTGAAGCAAGGATCCATTTCTGTACTCCTATTGATCTGACATAGTACCAAATCTGTACGTTTGTATGGAACTAGTCAGTTTGGTTGCATATAATCTTCCTTCTTTGCTGGGTTTGATTTGCCTTGCTTGTATGGACGCATGTATTGTTGATTGCCTGTTGCAGACCGATTCTCTCAAAAATCCCGACGATATTCAGTATTGTCCTATGAAACCCGATTTCTCTAGTCTTTTAAAAGTATTTCAATGATTCCAAAGTATTTTAACCAGAAAATCCTCTGTCTTGGATTAGCATCTATTTACTGCAATATGGTTAGGTTTGATTGCTTTGTATTAGAGAAAACCCAATTATTATTTGATGTGTGGTTAGTGTAAGTGCATTTTTCAGGAAAAACCACTTTCCACATCTATATTTTGGTGAATTTACTCTTTCACTCTATGGTCATAGCATTGCCAACCCATAGGGTTTCTCCTATTTGGTACCAACATCTAACCTTATATCATGATTGTGATATTGACTATACATTGTTTCCCGCTTTACATGCTAAATCTTTTATGTCATCCAACTTAACTAGATCCAACACTCCAGGGTTTTCACTAAGTGCTAGGTTAAATTCCAAGCTCTATACCATGATTGTGCATTGTTTTTTTAGGGATGGTAAATTTTCTCTTGTGGATTCAGAATTAAGTAGATCTTAGGGTTCAACTAGACTAAGTGCTAGGTTAAATTCCAAGCCTTATAACCTAATCTCGTGATGTGTGATATTGGTTGCCCATTCATTCGTTTACATGTTATATCTTGTATGCCATCCTAAATTGATTAGATCAAGGTCACTCCAATTAGAATGAATTGCTAGGTTAAATTCCAATTTGGTTGATCTTATAGAAATTCTCTTTGATTCATCTTAGTATTTGCGCGAAATATAGGAAATGGTTATTCTCAATGAGGATCATGTAAATCTCCGAAATTGTATCGACCCTTTTAGAGACTCCTATGGATGACAATGCCTTGAATTGTTATCACATTTCTATCGAAGGTTAAAGTAGTAAAGGGAGGACATGTTGCTCTAGATGATCAAGTTAGAATCCAAGACATGACTCGATGCTTAGACAATACCTCTTGAAGAATTCTTAGTGAAATAGCTGACATATCGAATATAATATTAGATTTCTAATCCAAAACTCAAGGCCAAGACACTTACCATTGGGGTCGTTATTTAAGATAAGACCTATAAGGTGAACCATCAATATTTTCAAATGATAGTAATGGTCAAGCATTTATCGAACGATCACCTTTACCTTTTCATGATGGTCATTTATCATATTTCTTCTACCATCATAACCCATTGTGCTTCTCCTAATGTTCACGTTTCTCTTGCTTCTTCAACTCCTATGGTTGATTCTCATGTCGCTCAACATGTTTCCAGCTCCACCACTTGTTTCTTAATTCCATTGAATTGTTCCTAATGATTCACAATATGTTCTTCTTCACTTAATGTGTCAGCACTCCAATGTGTTAGTACTTCCTACAACTTCTCTCCCAGATAATGTTGACCATCATGATGATACATTATGAGTGAATTGTAAAATCAAAAAAAAGAACTATCTCAATGTTCTCAAAAACCATGTGATTCGGTCACTTCCACCTGAAATATTTACTTAACTCATTTGGCTTATGATGTGCTTGCTTATCCCTTCCCAGTAGGTTTCATTGCTCAAAAATTCGAATTATATAATGGAAAAGGAGATCCATCTCACCATCTTAAGTCATTGCATACATCTTGCTTAGACTTTGCACATCAGTTATTGACCAAACTATTTCCTACACGCTTGAAAGATTATGCTCTCGATTGACTCAATGCTCTACCTAGTGGATCTATACATACCTTTACTACTAGTCAAAGTTTTGTTTAGCACATTTTCAATCAACATTAGCATGAAGGTCGAGGCGTTAATGAGCCTATTAGTGAGTATGCATTTATATTCAATACTATGGTGACAAAGATTACTCTTATGGTAGCATTCAATATGATGCCAAGTTAAATAGTACTTATGATTATGATAAAATTGTGATCTGTTGGGAATGCAAAAACCCTACTTTGGGCTCTTCACAAGCAGTCCTCTTCTTTGCTTCCATTCCCCTGAATAACAACTTTGATAGTGATTCATTTCATTGTTCCTACAATGGGTTGTCCGTGTCCCTATGATGGGTTTGTTCTCTTCTCTATTCCCATTAGCTCTGATTCCATATTTGTAAGATGTGTACACTGTACAATCTGCTGGCAGACAAAGCAGACAACTTTTGAATGTGAAGATGAAGAAAAATATAGAAAATTGAATACCACTATCTGGTAGTGTTCTACATTTTCTCTTCTTTTAGAGGAGTTAATGAAACTCCCCTATTTATTGACTTGAGTATGCTCACGTGGAAAACTGTATGTCTTCACGGATCACTAGTGAAGATTGGATGCAATTTATTCTGCCAATGATTGGTTTCACAGAAAATACAGAGCAAAAAATAACTACCCCACACATTGTATTGCGGGATTAATGAGATAATACATTAAAAAAGATTACCACATGCATATGAGATCGGTAGGACAACAATTAGCTGGTCATTAACCCAGATAAACTTCAACAGCCCAGTACATCCATCTTTGGCAACAATAATAATTAAATTTTGTTCAGAATAATATAATGCCATCACAACAAAAATGTAACCATTGAGATGAGATGCAAAACTATTAGCCATATTGCAAGGTTGTGGCATATGATAATTTAAGGCCAAAGAGAATGGTACAAATCTATGACTGCAACAGGAGGTATTTCCAAGGCATACATGATAGAACAAATTGTTTCAAGTTAAAACCAAGATTTCTTTAAATTTTAAATATAAAAGGATAAGATTACTGTCCCCTTACAAAGATAAAAATATAAATAAAGCATTGGAAGCTCTAGAAAACAAGGCTACATATATGTGTTTGAAGCAAGTGGGGAATTTGCATTGAGATGGTAGAGGCGTTATTCTCAGAGGCAGTCATACCTCAGCCCCTTTCATCCCCCTCCCAATTATTTTTTTCTTTGGGTCCAGTTGGTCCTTCCTCACCTAAAACCTCATTAGGTAATTTGTTGAAAATGACCTCTATTTTGCGCCTAAGTTTACGAGGGAGCAATCGAAGTATCTTGTCAACTTCAGCTTGTGAATTGTATTTGATAGTAGGACCCCATTCTCTCATATACTGTAACCAGTGTGGCTCTGAGGGAATGTCATTTGCTCCGAGCATTGACAAATACTTGGCTGCAATTATTTTGTAATGTTTGCTCGTATCCAGAGAAAATTTACTTCTGGCCGCATCATTCCTTATACCTATTCCTAGTTTTTTGTCACCTTGAAGGAAGTTCCCTGCACGAGGAAAACTTGCATGCCCACTTTTGGAAGAATAAACCACTGCCTTATTACCTGCTATGTATTCCAAATCTGAGGTATTGACCCACTCACCACCACTATGCTGTGAGAAATAGATTCTCCACAATTCCCCAGTGAAGTTGCTCAGTCGAAGTGTGAAATGCTCCCAATCGCAAACATGCTCTCCGATTCTACTAAGTGGTAGGTTGAGCAGTCCAATCTTTGCCGTGGCTGGTCCATTGAATGGACAAAAAACCCACATCGCTATATCAGTGAATGTCCCCCCAAAAGCAGGTTTAACATGCACATAGACCTCTGCACTTTCCAGATTTCCTCGCTTCACTTTATTTGATCGACCATCCGCTGGCAAATCTAACCAGTATTTCCCATCATTTGAACCCCCTGGAGGTAGATTTGAACCATTAGTTGCGATGAATTCAGGAATTTCTACTCCTCTTTTGCACAACAAAGCCCCATTTTCAAAGAACCAGGAAACAGATGAAGGGAAGTAGATCTCATCTGGATGGAAAAAAACAGTTGGCCCATAATGGCTCACTAAAGCATGTATCTGACCAAGATTTGGCATTGCACTGTGATTGAAATCTATGTTCTTCAGGCATGCAACAGGAATGCTATTCCCAGGTATCCAGGAATTGCTACAGTAGAATGTCCCTGTTGACACACCACCACCTTCTATTCCGCGATGGTTTGGTCTAATATTCCCAACACAGAACGGAAATTTAGGAGAGCTTGTATCTGTACTCCAAATAAGACCATTAGATTGACACGAGTCTGTAAGATCTGAACGAACACACCTCACTTCCTCCACAGACGGTTTATTGCGAGTATTTGTAACGACAATACCCATGGCCTTGTACCCATCAGAAGGATAAGGCAACCAGAAGTAGGCATACCCATCCTGTCTTCCAGGCCAAGTAACACTGCTCCAGACCAAATTATAGTTCAGCGGTTTAGCCAGAGCTGGACGTAATCCTCTTGCACAGCAAGTTTGCTCACATTTGTGGTCTGACAATACACTAGTAGAGGGAGCATCCAATGCAAGTATTTCTTTCTCACATTCACACAATAGTTTGCCAGAATCTGTGCTCTCCTTAGCAACAAGGACCCATCCTTGTGGGGGTGAAGAATTAGGTTGCCCATAATGGCCGAGGGTAAAGTAGCCTGTAGGAATTTCAACAGGCTTATAGAAACTGGCTCCCTGATCGTCCTTTCCCCCTTCATTGCAGCTCCATATTTTTTCCAGCGTGGACACCTGAGATACTTCAATTTCCCCCAAACATATCTTTCCTGATGCAAACCCTGAGCCTGCATATTTCATTTTCAAAACTTTAGTTCATCATAAAGATTATAGCAAATTTAGATTTTTTAAAACCTGCAAGAAAAGAGCAAAGAGCAAATATCTTAGTTTTCTAACATCCACCTACATTCTCTTTGTATGCAATCACGGTGGCTGTACTCTTTGTCTAAAAATTAAGTCGTTGTGGAACCCAAGAAAAGACTTGCAAATACAGCCAATCATAGGTTAAGCACCAAAACATGTGTTTTGTTTTGCATCAATAGTTCAATCCCAACTTATATTTATATGTAAAATTGACTGTGCTCTGATTTCTCACTGATCAATTACCAGACACAGGGCTGCTTCACACTTGCCTTTATAGTTGGATTATTTACCCTAAATTAAGTAAACATTTAGATTCTTAAACGTGGGTGAAGATGGAATTTAAAATCTACAATTCGGTAATTTTATAGTTAAGTTCTTAGTCAGCATGCATATAAGTGGATTCTGTACAGCAAAATGAAGAACTGGTCTTGACTAATCTGGCTGTGCGAAGCACTCGTGCCTTCGCTATTGACCCTCATTCTAAATTCTATGGACCAATCAATAGTTTTTATTATTTAAGCTTGCAGGAAAGATATGAATCAAAGAAAAATTTGATGCTTCCTGAAAGTAGACAAGGAGGGATGAAGGATAAAGAGATTCGTGTTACCTGCTGGTTAAAGATTCAATGGTAGATAGAGAAGCAGGCACTGACTGCAAGCACTGAAGAAAGGAAGGAAGGAAGCAAGCTTAATTTTACTTGTTGGGATTCTTACAGCAACAAGAATTTTAAACTTTTAGCTATTCCATTCATCAGAAGCACTACCAGTCTCTGGTTGGTCATGGGGCTTTTCAATTTCGCCTTCCCGAGAAAGCAAGATGCCTACTTAAGCCAAATCAGATGACATCTTGTGATGAATTCATGAGGTATTAGAAAAGAATCCTGTTGTATAGCAAACTCTTCTTGAACATAGACTCGAGATTTATTAGTTTGCCTCCACACGAGTAATCTGAGCACTTCCCATACATTCCTTACGAACATTCTAATGCATATTTTTGTTTTGTCTAGAAGCAGAAACAGAGACATTTACTCATTTTAATACGTAAAGAGCAAAATGAACATTAAAACACGTGGGGAGCTGCCGTCCTCGACCCTTAAGCAACGGAAACCTTAGTTTCTTCTTCCAGCATATGTTGTACTGGATGATTGTGGGACATAAAATCTCTCAGGTTGAGCTGCCACATGGATCCAATAAACCCACTAATGGGTATGTTTCGAGGTGGTCGCAAGCAGATATTACGCATGTTCGATAGAAGATAGACAATGGAAAACCCCTTTTAGATGCTCATTCATGTCCTGCCAAGTTGATAAAATCATTACCTTGAACGACCACCAGAATCACTTCTACACCCATAACTAGGTAAATTAGGCAATCTATGACGTAACATAGCAGATGCCATCATCTGTTGGGAGGCTGGAATTTATATTAGCACCTTAGTAATTAACGTATTCAATGACCAATATGGTGATAGAGGGCCAGCATTCCAAGTTTCCTTTTATGCTAAGCCATTACCATCATCTACCTGAGAGCATGGTTGACTATGCCACACAATCCATGACCTAACTGAACTAATTTTGGGTGAGCACTATGTTACAATCCATCAGGTATCTTCTGAGCATTAATCACAAGCGGATAGCCAAAATGGGCTCCAACAATTACTAAAGAATAAAATCCAAACTTTTCCTAAACTGGGTGCAGTGTGAAATGGTAGATTGACTTACCAGGAGGCCATGATGGTAGAGGCAAAGGGAGGCGAAACGGGCATTGTGTAGAAGTGGGTAAGCGGGGCCTCATCAAGACCGACTCTCTATTCCTCTTTCCCCAACAGAACCAGACGGAGGAGCTGCTTGTGCTGTTTCCAAACATTGTAGGTAAACCCTTTTTCCTTCCCTGCTCACTTCTTAATCATTATTTTTCCCCATCCTCCTGTTTTTTTCATGATGTTTTATACAAAAAATTTCCTGTTCTTCGTGACGGCGAAGAATTTGTGCTGTAGTACGAGAGTCTATAAATTTGAACGCTGCAGAGATAGAGTATATGTATGAGGCAGTCTAACCACATTTGCCATGAACCACCCGTAGACCCGAACCAGAAGCCGCCCAACCTGCAATAACTTTCCTTTCCAATTCCTTTTATAAAATATCCTTTTTTTTATTCCATTTTGCGCATTACCTTCGTGTGAGGGACCGACACGTGTGAGTAATTTCTTAAATTGTCGACCAAGCGATTCATCAAATTAAAAAAACGCATGTTTTTAATTTTATTTTTATGCTTCGAGGAATGTGGACGTGGCACTTATTTCTATATTTTATGTGATATCATTGTTTTTAGTTAATTGTTTTTCTTGATGAGGCTAACATTGTATCAGCATGTATTTTTATCCTATCTATTTATACGAGATGATTTCCTCGACTACCATTTTATTTTAATTTCTGCACAAAAGGATTTATTTATTCTATGTAATTAGCTGATAGGCTCTTTAGTGTTAGAAAGCCACTCCTTCAGATTTATGAGAAACTTGTTTCATACTAGGAAAAAAATCGCTTAAATATTTGTACTCTCCTTAATGTGATATCTATACTAGCAATTGTACACAGTTGCAAATTGCGTCAATAATTCAAAATATTTATATATTTATTTTGGTATAGGAGGAAATAATATTGGTAGAAATGATATCTATTAGTCTAGAAAGTTTGTCCTTAATGTGATATTTATTATACTAGCACTCAATCAATTATAAATGATGCATTTGTGTTCTTTTTAGATTGGGGGCTTATTAATGTGAAATAAATTTGTGGCATATTTTTGTTGGTGAGAAATTTAGTAATGTCCCTGTCATATTTTTATTGGTGTCATATTTTTATATGTTGAAGGCAAGGGAGTCCTCATGTGTATTTAACTATAATTAATTAATAATTTTATAGGCTTCTTTGTAAGTTTCTTATTGATAGGTGATAGATCATGTCATGAAGATTTAGACATGGTCCTAGTTTATCACAGTCTTTACACCAATAAGGATGATGTTACAATGGAGGTGGCCCTCTCACTAATATGGTATGCCAATAATAGTGACACCCATCTTTAGTTTGACGATGTCATTGATGTTGCCGTAAGAGGTGTCGACAAACATGTTCGGTGCTACGGGCTCGGTGCACCTTGGAATAGAGGTGAACCCGCACTGGAGGTGGCCCTCTCACTAACATAATGGTCAATTGGTTGTAGGCTATATATGCTTGTTGCCTTGCTACTGAGGTCGAATATGCCTCTTCAGTGCATCTTGGAATTGCTTCAAGACTTTGCAAATCGAAAGTGTCTTACTGCCCATGTTAGACATACCTCTCCAATGCATCTTGAAATTACTTCGACGATTCTGTAACCCCTCATATTTAACTATTGGCGTAACATTGCACATCCTTTTGGTTCAAGTGCTACATATATATACATGTGTTTTATGGAAAAATAGTTTCACATTACAAATGCATTACAACTACCCATTAGGGTAAGTGCACGAAGTTGGGGGGGCCAAAAAACAGACAAGAATCCGAAAAAAGTATAAGATTTCTTTTATTATTTCTTATACTTTAAATTTATTTTAGTAAATATAAGAAATTAGGGTCACTCTGCACCTTATGGAAGTGGTCTCGTAGCTCCACTAGTTATAATCTAGAAGATAATTTTTCAAAATCTAATCTAATCAGTACTTACTCATTTTTAAGATTTCAACAAACGACCTAAAACTTTCAGGGCATATATATTGTAGTCGATCTTTGTTGTGGGAAAGCATATAGTCATTTTTTAAAGGTTTTTTTGACCTTCTAAAATGGATTTTGGCCCTACCACTGCTTGAACTGGTACTAATTTTTAAATTTGGTCCATAATTCACTTTAGTGACCATGAATTAACTCTATGATGTTTGTCTACTTCTTACTAAAAAGAGATCCTCACTTTGTAGATAGAGGATTGTTCCCTAAATGAGATTCATGTCCTATGGCCAAAATGAGGTGATTGTAATGTGCCTCCTCCTTAAGGTGTGATAACACTATTAGGTGTTGAATGAGTTGTTACGAATAGTACCAAGTGAATTGCATCAACTGAACTCAGATGATTGCTCATTCTTAGAAACATGGGGCTCCTATATAAAGATCATCACCTCACGTTTCCTAGCTCTAAAAGCATCCTTTCATGGAATCAAATTCATGATTCTCATACATGATTTTGACTCATATGTCTCTTATGGAGACAAACAATGCCTTAATACTTCACAAATAATGGTCCTTGATAACTCAAGCTGACACGACTAGCTCATTTTAGCTTGTTCTAAAGGGTGTCTTCAATTAACTACAAAATGGCCAAAAATTCCTTTTTAGGCACTTCAAAGGAAGTAGTCTATCATAAAAACTAAATGAGTACGATCGCAATCACCTTAAACACTATTCCTTACACACTGAAACACGCTGAATGATCATTTTTAGGACTTTCACTTTGGGTGAGGATTTATGATTTAGGGTTTAGGGTTTAGGGCTTTTGGTTTAGGGTTGATAGGGCTAAGGGTTTAGGATTCAAGGTTTAGAGTTTATTAGGTTTAAGGTTTAGTGTTTAAGGCTCATAGTTCAGATTTTAGGGTTTAGGGTTTAGGGCTCAGGGCTTAGGGTTCATGGTTTAGGGTTTATGGTTTAGGGTTTTGAGTTTAGGGTTTATGGTTCAGGGTTAAGGGTTAGAGGGTTTAGGATTTAGGGCTCAAAGTTCAAGGTTTAGGGTTCAGGGGTCAAGGTTGAGGATTTAGGGTTTATGAATTTCAAGGTTTAGGATTTAGAGTTTAGGGATAGGGTTGAGGGTTGTAGGGTTGAGGGTTTAGGGTTGAGAGTTGAGGGCTCAGGATGTAGGGTTCAGGGTTTAGTTTTTAGGGTTTAGTGTTGAGGGTTTATGTTTGAGGGTACCAAGCTTTTCAGTACAAATTTTGTTTTAGGGCTTATGACTTTAGGGAACTAGGGTTCAGGGCTCTAGGGTTTAGGGTTTAGGGCTCAAGGTTTACTGGTTCAGGGTTAGGTTTATGGTTTAGGGTTTAGGATTTAGGGCTTATAGTTTATGGATTTAAGGCTTAGGTTTTATGGTATAGGGTTTAGGGTTTAGGGCTCAGGGTTTAAGGTTTAGGGTTGAGGATTTAGGGTTTACGGTTTAGGGTTTAGGTAGTTAGGTTTAAGGGTTTAGGGTTGAGGATTTAGGGTTTACAGTTCAGGGTTTAAGGTTTAAAGGCTCAGGGTTCGGGGTTAAGGCAAAGGGTTTAGGGCTCAGGGTTGAGGGTTTAGGGTTGAAAGGGTTAGTGTTTAGGGATTTATTTTTTAGGGTTTAAGGTTGAGGGTTTATGTTTAAGGGTTCAAGGTTTAGGGTTTTGGCTTAAGGCTTATGGATTAGGGCCTAGGGTTTAGGGCTCAAGGTTTAGGGTTTAGGGCTCAAGGTTTAGGGTTTAGGGTTAAGGTTTAGGGCTAGGGGTCAAGGTTTAGTTTAGGGTTTAGGGCTTAGGGTTTAGGGTTTAGGGCTTAGGGTTTAGGGTTTAGGGTTGAGGATTTAGGGTTTACAGTTTAGGATTTAGGATTTAGGGTTTAAGGTTTAAAGGTAAGGGTTCAAGGGTTTAGGGCAAAGGGTTAAGGGTTTAGGGTTTAGGCTCGAGGTTTAGGGTTTAGATTTTAGGGTTAAGGGTTTTGGTCGCAAAGTTTACAGTTTTAGGGTTTCATGTGTTTAGGCTTAGGGTTTAGGGCTTAGGGTTTAGGGTTTAGGGTTTAGGGTTTAGTGCTTGGGGTTTAGGGTTTAGGGTTTAGGGGTCAATGTTTAGGGTTTATGATTTAGTTTTTTAGGGTTAGGGTAGGGTTTAGGGACCTTTAGGATTTAACATTTAGGCCTTAAAGTTTAGGGTTTAGGGTTTAAGGCTTAGGGCTTAGGGTTTAGGGTTTAGGGGTTATGGTGCATGGTTTAAGGTTTACGACTCAGTGTTCAGGGTTCAGAGTTATGGGTCTTATTAGTATTTAGGAGGGTATTCAACTAAGGGTTCATGGCTTCTTAGGGAAAAAAGATCAGGGCTCTAGATTTAGGGTTTAGGGCTCAAGGTTTAAGGTTTAGGGTTTAGGGAAATCAAGGATTAGGGTGTAGGGTTCAAGGCTTAAGCTATTTACGGTTTATGGTTTAGGGATTAGGGTTTAGGGTTCATGGTTCATGGTTTATGGCTTAAGGTTCGAGGTTCAGAGTTACTGGTTTAAGGTTTGGGGGTTAGAGCTCGGGGCTCTAGATTTGTGTATTTAGGGTTTAGGGCTTAGGGCTCCGGGTTTAGGGTCTAGGGTCAAGGGTTTAGGGTTATGGGTTTAAGGTTTAAGTTTTAGGGTTTAATATTTAGTATTTAGGGTTTAGGGTTTAGGATTTATTATTTTGGTTTTAGGGTTTAGGGTTTATAGTTTAGGGTTTAGGTATCATGGTTGAGGGTTAAGGGTTTAGGTCACAAAGTTCAGGGTTCATCGAATTTGTAGGCAGAACATTCAAAGAGAGTCATAAAAAATTGATGTTTTTCATCTGTTGATATTTTGAAGGAGGGAAATGTCATATTCCTGATTGGCCAATCCTTCCAAAGACCCCTGTAGTCCTCAATCCTTGGATGTACATGGAGACACTGTTACTTGGCTTCCATTGATAATGATAGAGATATTTAAAAATTCATGTTATGACCTCTAAATCTATATGAATTTCAAGTTGCTTAGAAATCACATCACACCCTTCACTAAGATTGATGACCACCCCTATCTTTTTGTTCAGGGAATTTTGAAAACATCCATGGGTTTATCATATAAGGAATTATCAATGAATGAAAGGTCACTAAGTAGTAGGTCAGGTAACTCCCATTTAGAACTAAACAAGAAAGATTTATTAGGCGATTGATAAGCCCTTAGTGTTCTTAGCCATTCCCCTGTTTCTATGCTTATTTTGAACACTTTAGGAAGTTCTGTCAAATTTACTATCCATTCCAGTAGAACACTTGAACTTTATCTTTCTCCGGAGGAGAGGATACTACATGAAATTCAATTATGATCCTACACCTCTGCATTGATATAATCTCTATGTTTCTTTTGTTTCCTTTAAGATTAAGTTTTTTGTTGTGATGGTTATTTTTTCCAGCTTCTAATGGGTCATCCTGGCTTGCATAATACCATACATGGAAATATGAGAAATGTGAAATTTGTTTCAGAGTTTGAATAAATTTACATTCAAGAGTGCAAGTATATGTGGGAATAAACAATTTTGGAAGAGATGTGTAATATATGCATTGCAAAGCACAAGGTAGATGGCATATCCATTTAGTTACTTGTCCCACCTCTCATAAACAAGGTAGTTCTATAAGTAGACTCAATGATGGTTCTAGGCATGAGACTAGGAAATATTGATGAAATATGGTTTGGGGTTTAGGGTTTAGGGCTCATGATTCAGGGTTTAAGGTTTAGGGTTTAGGGTTCAGGGTTCAAGGTTTAGGGTTATGGCTTAGGATTTAGGTTTTAGGTTTAGGGTTTAGTGTTTATGGTTAGGGTTTACAGATCAAGGTTAAGGATTTAGGGTTTAAGGTTTAGGGTCTAGGGTTTAGGGTTTCAGGTTAAGGATTTAGTGTTTAGGGATAAGGGTGTATGGTTTACGGTTCAGGTTTTAGGGTTTATGGTTCAGGGTTTAGGGTTTAGGATTTAATGTTTAGGGATTAAGGTTTAGGGTTTATGGTTTAGGGTTTGGGGTTTAGGGTTTAGGGCTTAGGGTATATGGTCTAGGGTTTAGGGTTTAGATTTTAGGGCTTAGGGATAAGGGTGTAGGGTTCAAGGCTTAGGGTTTAGGGCTTATGATTCAGTGTTTAAGGTTTAGGGTTTAGGGGTCAAGGTTTAGGGTTTAGGATTTAGTTTTTACGATTCAGGGTTTAGGGCTCATGGTTCATGGTTTAGGGTTTAGGGTTTAGGGCTTATGGCTTAGGGTTTAGGGCTTAAGGCTCAGGGTTTAGGGATCACGGGTAAGGGCTGAATGTTTAAGGTTTAGGGTTTAGGGCTTAAGGTTTACAGTTTAGTGTTTAGGTTTATGGCCTATGGTTTAGGGTTTCGATTGTACAAGTTAAATGCTAAAATATTTAGGCTGAATGTTGAAATCCTGAAAAATTACCTATGTACTGACCAGATTATACTTTAAAAAACTATCTCTTAAACCATCACTCATGGAGCTGTGAGACTAATTTCATAAGGTGCAAAGTGACCCTAATTTATTATATTTACATAAATAAATTTAAATTATAAGAAATAATAAAATATAGATAATAATAAATGAAAAACTTAAACATTTATTTATGTCAATAGAGGCATGTCAAAAGCATACATAATGTTTATACTACACAAAATGCGTACGCGTTATGTTTATACTACACAGAACGCGTACATGTTATAACGCATATGCATTTTGCGTTCTCTCTTTTCCCAAGCCATGCCTCAAGGCTTGGGATCCGGTTTGGATCCCCAAGTCTGAGGCATGGACTTGCACAAACACAACAAACAATGTGTTTTTACAAGAAAATGTAAAAATTCCACTTCTTCTATGATAAATCAAAATAAAACAATCGATCAATTTTAAAAAAAATCTACCATGATGTAGACTAGAGTCTCTTCTTTCTAAAAATACAAATTTTCAAATTTTTTGACTAATTTAAAGTTTCCATATTATTTATTTTCTAACTATGCCTTTTTATAGCTATTTTTTGAAGTGTAAATATGTCTATCTTTCATGGTGTATCTTTTTTTTGGGTGATCAAAAATTAAAAAAAAAATACTAGCCCAAACTAGGCATAATTCTATACATATTAAAAAAATAAAATCTAATTTTCGATATTTTTTGAGGTAGTTAGGCGGGGGGGGGGCACGGTCGGAGCTCCGTTAATTTTCAAAACATAAAATTTATGTACTAGAAAAATAATAAATAAAAAAATATTTTCTAAAAAAATCTTTAAAAAAATGGAGCCCAAACTAGATGCTCCTAGCTATCTTTCTACCAAAGGGTTTTCAAAAATACTAAATGGTGCTAAAAAAATGGTGGGGGACACGAAAGTCACTTTATTATGTTTTTTAACAAAAAAAGGAGCATCTATTGGTATTTTAGTTGTTTGAAACACTTTAACTTATCCGTTTTCAATAAAAGTTAGTAGCTTAGATGCTAGACTCAAAATTCTACGATTCATATTTTTACAAAATCTTCCAATTTTGAGTGTAACTATTTCGAAAAACTTGTACAAGTTGAAGTTTTTTTTTCGAGAAAAATGCGTCCACTTAAGACACCCTTTTGGCCCCCAACTTGGTGCACTTACCCATTACCATTGCAACTACTAACTCAGAGTTGATATTTTGAGACTTGCACTTTCGGGGTCTATCTCAAGTTAAGTTTATTGAGGGGCAAGTTGTAGCTTTCATGATCATATATGATCCAAAGAGATAATAAAGGAGATGTCGTTGATTCTCTTGTTTATAAAAAACAATACAATCAACCTAAATATATGTTAAAGAGTAAAATAAAATATAATTGCATAAAGAAATATTTTTGATGTACTAATCTATGATAAAGGTCTTTTTAAAGGAATATTTGATTTGCCACAAATATGGAGATAATTGTTAGAAATGAACAACATAGAAAAAGTCTAAATAACAAGCCGATAAAGGCCCACAAAATTTGCATGGGTCAAGAATCTTCATCAAACCATTAGTATAATCTCTTGGGGCCATTAGTAAATGGTTGTGGAAATTATTACCTAGGTGACATTTTATTTATTGATTATGTTTTATACCTTTGAGCTTCAAAAACCTCATTCACTTTTCTAGACTTCTACATGGATCTATGTGAATATTATATCCTTTTTTAAAATCGTAATAATACACCTTGCATGAACACACTTAAAATAAGGGGGAATGTTTTAGGGTTTTGTGTTATTTCTCCATCATTATACCCCCCAGGAAGTTGTGTAATATTTGAAACCAACTCACTAATTATAAATGTAATGTTAATCAAATAACCTTGTGTCATGCAAATACCCAAGTATTTATCACTTTAAATGCTATAGTAAATCCTTGACGAAACAAAATAAATGTTAGTTGTTCTTCATATTTCCTTAAATTCTCGAATGTCTAGTCTAAAATTTGGTAATTACTTTTGACATGGACATGTTTTTCTATCATTCACTTTACAAATTCACTACTGCACTTTTGTATTTATATACATCTTGAATTCAAATTAGGACCTAATGGTATGTGAGTCAATAACAACGAGATGAAAAATTCATAAAGAAGGCCCAAACTCCCCGCAGGACCCATAGAATGGTTGGAAGAGCCCACATAAACAAAAATGGTGTAGTAGTGGTTAGGGAGTCCAATAAAGAACTTTAAACCACACATTATTATGAAACAACACGACCCTTGGCTATTCACAATCTTTAAACTAAGACAAGAATATGATTTAATTTCCCACACTTCATTGATCATCAGCATAAACAACGATATGATATAAATAGTAGACAATACAATATTTACACATTGTAACAACAACAACAATAATGTGATTATGAGTAGATTGAACTACAATAACACCCAAAAACTCAAGTAAGCAAAATATAATTCCAGAGCACCATTCGAACTGACTTACAACTATTATGGAGTAGAATTGAGTAGTAGTATCCCATGAATGTATGTCGGACTCCCTACTTAATTAACACCTCCTTCCTAAATCATAAGGGCGATTTCTTAAAGAACTAGACACCACTTACAATTTTTCCTCAAAACCACCCACCATTCATATGACATTTAATGAAGCATCCTTAATTAAATTTGTCATAATGCACTATGCAAGATAAGATCTAAATGTTCCATAACACATTTACAATCCATGACATAACTCAATGCATACAAATTAGATCAATAATTACAATTATGTGTTAAATGAATCTTTGTTGGATCTATCTTCTACATATGGAACAACAATGTTGTATTTGAAAGTCCACAAGATCATGCACATGCTACACTCTTTGCACATAAGACTGTGTTAAAGCTTTTCGAGTGAACTCTCATTCTTTTAGGAATTAACTCATATGACATTTTGGCTTCACAAGTAGAATTCACACCATTGAGATGAACATCTACTGGTAGCATGAACCTCGAATATTGACTCGTGTTACCACACACAAATAAGTTAAATTTATGTATAGCTCTAAGGGTTGCATACAATACATTCGTGAAGACTCCTAGTACTACACCAATTGATCCAACTTTGCACCAAACATCTTACGTACTACACCATTTATATGAATATATAAGTATGCATATGATGGAAATGTCATGCTGCATGCCGACCCTTCACTTCCTATATATGGTATTTCATGTTGATAAACAAAATTTTGTGTTGCACTATTAAAATAATTATTTTCACCAAGTTATAAAAGGTGTTTGAAATGATAGAAGATATCACAAAACTAATGAACCCCTCTAGATGTGCCGCAACTCAAAATAACTATGAAGACATGAAAATCTATTGCATGTTTTTGGTTGATGTTAATTGTTTGTGAATTTGGATGTTATTGAAAATTTGGTAGAACAATTACACAATAAACTCTTCATTATTTCATATAGAACATGATACAAATTTATAGTTCAAGATGCTCCTATAAATAAGGAGCTTACTCAACTATTCACCCCATAAACATCTCCCATAACCTATCTATGTGAGTGGTTACAACCACTACACAAAGAAATATAATTCATACATACTGATTAATGTGAAATAATAATAATATATTCCTAACATTCTCCCCTTAGTGTGAACATGGTAGAAACACAATTTCACTTCTTCTACAACTCGCCACTTCTACGTGCTCATGACCTTAGTACACAACTCAAAATGAAGGTAGAAAATGAACACACCAACTTCTTATCAACCATGCACTATCAAGAACTAATATGAAGGATTTGGCATGTGATTTAGTAGAAATTAAATCTTAATAATAAGACTGAGCTAAAATAGATATACTAGTAATGAGCAAGATCTATCATGCAAGAAACAAGTAATTGTAAACAATAGTGAGATGAGAGTGACTTAGCTTGTATTTAAAGATATTGACTAATTCTGGGCTGGAAAATGGGTGGAATAGGCTAGATCTGGGCTGAGTAATATTCTTTTGAAAAACTAGAATATGAAACTCCTTCACATAGAAATTCCCATATGAAGATAGGACCGCATGGGTGCTAATGTCTCAATAGGGTGCTAATGTCTTGGAAATAACCCTGGATATGATCTTTTCAGGGTCTAAACTTGTATTCTTCCTTTCACTCTTTGTCATATCCCCTTTGGTGTAGGGCCATTGTGTCACACCTAAACATGTAAAAAAACCCTAACTACCCGCACAAGGCTCAAACAAATATTAGATGAAACAAATAATGCATATGCTTGACTCGGAATGACCTCGATAATCACCCCAATGTGATTGTCACTGAGTGTTGGAATACATTTCAGACTTTATGTAGTTCTAGTGTGTGTGTGTGTTTGTGAGAGAGAGAGAGAGAGAGAGAGAGAGAGAGAGAGAGAGAGAGAGAGAGAGAGAGAGAGAGAGAATCATGTCCCTTGAAGCTAGGTTTCCCTTATGCCAGTCACACCAAGATAGTGGGATACAACTACTTTTCCCACAAGATGAATGTGTGATTTGGAATTTATAAATAACCTCTCTTATGTAGTGAAGAATGTGACCCAAATTCAGTCCTTGAATTTTTCTCTTTTCCCAAGTAGTAGATAGTAAGTAATAGCCCAAATTGTCCAGTCCCTAATAATAGTGAGTAAGGAATGTATATACATGATTCCCTTGTTTGAATTTCATCATTAACAACTAAAAAGGCCAACCCAAAGTGATAAGAAATGTTTTAAAAAGATAACAAGTAATATGACATTTTAAATTTGAGTAAAGTAAGGAAAATGACAAAAGTGCCCAAATGGGACAATAGCGCTTGAGTGCTCCCGTCCCAAATGGGCGGTATTGTCTTGGATGCTCAAAAGATATAACAGAAAATAGAGAGTTAGATGACATGTCAAGTCCAAATTCCAAAAGTAAAGTAGCTATTTGACAAAAGTAAATGATAAGAGTATTAAAAAGATAAATAAATGTAAAAGCAAAACAAGTGTTGTTAATGTCTAGTTTTCTTTCTTAGGAATCATGCATATGATGACATACTTAGAGGCATGATGTAAATAGTAAGTACATTATTTCATGTCTACATTTTCTCCCACTTTATGTTGGTGAATAAATATTCAGCAACATAAAGTAGATAAGAGGACCGTACCTTATGGATATTTGAAGGGAGTTGTAACCAATAATGTGATGAATGAGGATTGTTCTTGATATCATGTTGAATGAATATTGTGAAATGTGTATTATGGAATATAAAAGAGGATAAGGATCCTAGGGGCGACCTTGTGTGTGTAGTAGAAATGATGCTTGCATTTTTTCCTTGAATATTGCCTTTTCTTGAGCATCTTGTGCTTGAAATTGCTTCTTGTTCTATTTGTGTGTTGACTTTTATTGGAGTAAGGTCAGACCTGTAAAACAAGATAAGTGTATTCAATGCTCATGATAGATGAAATAGAAATTTAACTTAGTAAATGTGAAAATAGGAATGCATATTGAAAATCAAGTGAATCAAGAATAAAATACACATGTATGCCATGAGAGAAGAGATATAATTGTTCATGTGTGTTTGTTGAATTGGAAATGGTTAGAATAGTACCAAGGGTTTAGGCATCTTGTCACCAAACTAAGGATTTAATTTTTTTATCGCTATACTAAGAATTTAGGCTTCATGTCACTAAGGGAAGAGTATTGGGAGAACTGCAGAATTTTCCTTCCAACCGCTAATGATTACCCATGGATAAGTTCCACTATAGATGGTCAAAAACCCAATACAAACTGGTCATAGATGACACATTATTCTATGCATGTTGTTTTCCCTCATATTCCCTAGGTGTCATTCCTTATTTGATCTCAAGAAAACAAAGTAATTAGTTCCCTTCCTCAAAGTACGTAACTTTCTAATGATTTTGTTCTTATTTTACATGCTGACAATAACATGTAAGTGAGTATATATTGTTGTATTTTGGAGAAACTTGTCACTGGAAACATGTTAATCATGTATTGTATCTGTTTCTTCTCCTAGGATAGAACCGCCTAGGTGGGACACTAGTATCCAATATTCTTGTATGTATTTGGCGCTTCTATCCCTATTGTGATTTTGGCACAATTCTGATTATGAACCTATTTTTAGCTCCTATTTATTATAATTTTTCTTTGTACTAATATGTGTTTGGTATTTGGACTACTGAGAGGGTCAAATAATCACCCGATGATTTCCCCCACTCGTTTGGGTTACGTGAGATGAATCAATGCAAGTGAAACCCAACTGAGGAAAGTTAAAGCTAATGTGCACATCTAAAATAGAACTCCTGTAGGGAGAGTAGGGAATGTGCATGGTAACTACCATGATGCATGCAAAACAATGGGAAAGGCTAACAATAAGTGTTAGTCATAAAAAAAATGACAAGATGTAATAGAAACTAGTCAAAACATGCAGTAGCATGGAACAAACATAATGAATAGTTGGTTGAATACATGAAACACCACTTAGGATGTCGTAAGACACTTGAAGCCTTCAAGGATATAAACGTAAAAAACATAATCAAGTATAAGGCATAGCCTAAAAATAATGAAAATCAAGACACAAACATAAACAAGATACATGTTTATGGTGTTTTCTAGTTAGTAATATAAAATTTGAAAGTACCAAAAACTCAAGTAAGACAAGGTTTACCGATACCTGCTCCAAAAAATGCAATGTCGGGATGATCAAATACACGAGAAAGAAAAGATAATCCTCCTTTCACCAAGTGAGAATACATGTATACAAAGACAGCTAAACGAAGAGATATTAGATTAAGATGATAACGAGTTGCTCGACGAATGCAGATCCCAGGAATCTGAAGGAATTCCTTGAAGGGTGTCAAATCATTTGATAAAATTAAATGAATTGATAATGATAAGATAAATGATAAGAATGATTTAGAATTCAAGGGGGATGGAAAGATCATGTTCAACATTGTAAGTGGCCCAAGATAGGGGAGTAGTAAGCTTGAAATCTAGGAAATGGTCAAACCAAGCATGTTCAGTTGTATTATTTATCTCTCGTATGATTTCAAAATGATCTTCAATGTCTTCAATTTTTGGTGTGAGTGAGATGACGCACAGAATGAGATCGTGTGAGATGTATAACTCTTCCCAAAAAAAATGTTGTTGGATGATCGGGAGGTCGTATATGCTAGTGATGGGGTGTGAAGGACTTAGAACAATCATCTATAAAATATACATCTTGCAAACAATTGATTAGCTCAAAATATATTTATGAAAATATGATAGATGTTAAAAATGATTAAAGAAGACACAGATCAACGACGATGGGGGGAAAAATGATAAATTTAATAAAATACTGATAAAACAAACAATGATTGATGCTAAACATAATGTCACAGGGGTAAGAAAAACTAGAAGGATCCTAGAAGCCCGTGAGATTCAAAAAACAAGGATTTAAAGGTATTTGGGAGGTTATTGAAGGGAAAATAGGTTAAGGAATTGATTGACGATGATTAAGAATCGATGATGATCTCTGTGGAAAACTGTAAATTTTCTAAAGGTTGGCTAGATGAATAAACAAGGAATTGAGTGTGAAAGAGGTAAAGGGGGCAGTGTAGAAGACTGATAATAGACTGAAATTAACACAAGAAAAATACTGATAAATTTGAAGAGTACTGTACTAGCCTTATTAATTTTGCGCAAGATGATAGATCTCCAAAAAGAGTTGGCTGATGATCTGATGAGGTTCCCCAAGATTTTGACAACAGGGTGTTGGTGATTCCAAGTAATGATGTTATTCATAGGTACAACAGTTTGTTCTTGAATCTAGATTCTAACTAACTGGGAAATGGAGGAAGAGGTTGGGTAAATAAAATTGACGATGTTTGCAATGATCACCGGCGATCACAGATCACCGTCAATTTTTCCAGAGAGGTTAGAAACCAACAAAGGAAAGGTGGAAAATGGTTGAAACCACTTTCAATATGGGGTTTTAAGTTGTTTGGTAATAGGTGGGAGGTTAGGGATTCAAGTTAGAAGAGGTTAAGGGGTTAAGATGGGTAGAGTAAATTAGGATAGGTTGATTTTAAGTGGTTAGGGTAGGGTAAATGATATTTTATGATGATAAATTAAGATTTACGAAGGTAGTTTATAAGGTACTTAGGATAATAAAAATAATGATAACTATGATGATGTGATTAATGCATGTCGGGTCACCTAGGGGTGAAAAAACACTGTCTACATTTGCCCCTTTTTATTGAGTTTTCTATAGGCACAGACTATGAGATAAAAAATAGCACGAGGATGCCCTAGTTTTGTGATAAGGATATTGTTACCACCTTAAGCCAATGAATGACTGTGTTGGTCATTGGATTGAAGAGAGTTGGATTTTTTGGATATATTTTCTTCAATATGCTCTGGGATTTTGGTTGTAGTCTAAAACGACCATGCTCGAGTAGTTTATAGAGATGGTAGTAATCTTGGAAACACTTGGTAGGGGACATTATATTGCCTCTAGAAGGTGGCATTAATTTGGACCACCTATAAACATGAAGGCTACATGGAGAGGATCCAATGGGATTATCTCATGGGGATGTGTGGAATCGTGTGACCAAAGGGTCAAAGGAAACATCTGTAGGGTGAGAAAATTTTTGTGTATGATAAAACATAGAGTTTTGAAAAGGTGTTAAGCATCAAAGAAGAGGCATGTAAGATTTTGATGGTTTTGCGGTGCAATAAGAGAGGTCTAGGTGACCAAAATAGATAAGATGTGTAAAAAGGGTTAAAATTGGCGGTGATTATGGATCACCAACATTTTGGGACAAAGATCGACGATGATATAAGATCATCAGTGATTCTAAAAATGATAAATATATAAGCCAAATCGAGCATGTAAATTGCTCATTTATAACATGTCCTTGTGTGATTTAAGATCTCTAATTAGTGGTTTTTGAGTATTTATGAGAGATGGAGCCGAGCGGTAGTGGCAGGAAGCGATAACACACCAAGAGAGGGATAAGTAGGTTTAAATTTTGTTGTTTGTTTTGATTTTTGTGTTTTTTTTTGAAATTTGGGGAAGGGAACACTTGATCGATGCTAATTACTTTAATGAAAATGTCACCAATCTTTAATGTTAGTGTAGGATTTATTTCCTCGCTTTATTTGTATTATCCTACTCAGGATATTCCACCTCACTTGGAGTTTCCCTACACTTATGGGATATGTTTGCTTAGGTGTACACTTGACTACACTATTCTAGGTGTTGGTTACCACTTGACTACAACTATTCTAGGTGTGAGTCACCACTTGACTACACCATTCTAGCTATTGGTTACCACTATTCTAGGTGGAGATTGTCATGATTCTAGGAGGAGGTTGCACACTCACCTCCTATATGTACATCTCTTGCATTATTCTATTCGATTGTATTGAGTTGGAGCTATTTCTGTGTTATTGCAATTATCTCTCTTGTATTTTCATAATTTGCAGTCTTGTATGTTTGCATTGTTTTGTCTGGGAAAAATTCACATCTCGCATCATTCACCTATGTATTCTTCGAACCAGTAGATTTGCACGCTTCTCCGATATGGTATCAGAGCCGAGCTGATATTGAGATTGTCTGGTTATTATTCTACAAATTTTTTTTTCATTTGAGATCAATATTTGTAAGTATTTGAGTGTTATTTGGTGTTGATTTTGCCTTGTTTCTGGGTATATAGCCTATTTGCATAGACTTCTAAGGTTTACAGGCATGCATAGTGCATATATAGTTCTAGAGATTGCTCTTTTGCAAGACCTAAGTCATTATTGTAGGATTCATCGAAGATTTATTCAGATCTAGGTGATTTCATACATGTGAAGGGAATTTTCACATGTGGTAGTGCTTTTCATGCTTGTTTAAACTTGCAAAGGGTGTTTTTCCTAATCCAGAGGCTTTTTTAGATCTGCAACAAAGTTTTTCTAACAACCTATACATGCATTGAAGATCTAACTCGAGTCATTATTTTTTTGGGTCTCATGGTAGTGTTGTTGCTACACTCAGATATGTGGAAATTTAAGATCGGCTGTGCAAAAATGTGGTTGCATCCTGTATATAGTTAAAATAAATCCGTCTCAGCCTAGTGACCTCGCCAGAACAACCTTCAATTGTGCAGGGTGGCTAACGTCATCCCCCTATGACCCCCAACATATTTTTTCCTTTGGCCACACCCGATGCATATAAATAAAATGGATTAGTCTTGGGTTCATAAAAACCCTCCTCCTTCTTTTGGTAAAGTTGTATTTTAGTAAAAAAAAGTGCATTTCAATTTTAGTGTAAATTCATTTAAAATAGGGCTTATTTATGGGAAATAATTATTGTAAAACTTTTGAATGGTAGCTTGATATCAAGTGCCATTTTTTTGCAAAATTTAAATATTTTTTATTTCCTAAATCATTGGATCTATTTATTTTTGTAAAACACACTAAGTTATAAAGTGCCAAATTGTGGGGGGGCTTCTTGATAAAGTTTCTAGGGGGGTGTATAGTGTGATTCCTCTCTTGTTTGGAACTTCTTTCTTTCTGCACATTTATTTGGTTTCTGTAACAACTACCAAAACTTCTCTTTCTGTAGTCATGGATCTAAGTACAATTAACCCACTTACACCTTTTAACTACCATGAATGGAAATAAAAAATGCTCATTGCAATCAGGACTAAAGGGTTGTATCATATCATAATGGGGTTAGAACCTGAGCCTATTATAGCTATAGATAAAGTTAAGTGGTATAATAAGTGTGATGAAGCATTTGGTATTTTGTGTCTTTTAGTGTCTCCTGAAGTCATTTTTCACATAGAGTCAGCCAAATCTCCCAATGAGGTGTGGAAAACCTTAGAAAAATTATTTGGAAAAGTTGACACTGTGAGGAGTCATGAGCTAGAAATAGAACTAATCATCTTAAGTCCTATCAACTTTGACACCTTGGAATATTTATTTACCAAGCTCAAGTCCTTATGATTACAGTTAAAAGAATGTGGAACTTAAAAGAAGGATGAACAACTTGTTCTTTCCGTGCTTGCCAAACTAGGTCCTGGCTACTCTGTCTTTGTTTCTACATTTTATGCTACCAAGAGGGATCTTAGAGCCACATGGTCTATGTCATCCTTAGATGACTTCATTTCTTATTTGACTAAGGAGCAAGACTAGTTAATTCAAATGGGTACCGTGAAGTCATCCAAACTTCAAGTTTTCATTGCCAAGAATGGAAAATAGAAATCTTTAATACACAAAGAGTATAAATAGAGTAACAAGGATCAAGAAAGAAAGAAAGATCAACATTCTTCCACATCTACACCAAACTCTGAAAATTCTTCTTCTAGTGATAAGTCCAAGAAAGAAAGGATTAACTGTGGGTATTTTAACAGATGAAAGAAAATGTTTGAAGAAGAAAATTGACCACCTCGCAAGTCTTCTTGAGAAGAACAAGATAGGTGAACCCGAGTCTTCCAAATAGTCTTCATCAAAAAATGAATCCTCAAATACAAATACCAATGGAAAATAGAAAGAGAAAGAATTAGGAAAGGAGAAAAAAGGGAGAGCCCTTGTTACAGTTGTACCACCACCTCCTACATGGGTTATTGATTCTAGTGCTTCACATCACATGGCTTCTTCACACGTGGATTTCACTTCAATAGAGCCATGTGACATGTCTACTATAAGATTAGGTGACGACAATTATTCAAAGGTTTTTGGGAGAGGGTCTATTGAAATGGATGGAGGAACATTCAATAATGTTATTAGTATTCCTTCATTATCAACTACTCTTTTATCAGGCTACTAGATTACTCACCTTAATCAGGGCATGTGGGTTGAGTTCACTCCAGATTCAATCTATGTTAGAGAGCTACACAATGACACTATCATTGCAGTGGGTGTAGTAGAACATCAGAATTGGCTATATTCCTTCTCTCACTTTGTTCCTCCTTCATATTCTTCACCACATTCACATGTACTTGATGAAACTTTTGAGCTTGAGGAAATTTCTAATGAAAACTTCTCTTCTATCACAGATGACTACAATAGTGATGGGGACCCACCTCCACCATCTCCTTGTCACCTTCCATTATTAGAGGATTTATTTCTTGATCCACCTACTTCTGGTCCACCTCAGAATTTTTCAAGGGAGCAAACATCTTGATTCAAGACTCATCAAACATTATGCAGTCTTCTACTCAGTTACAGGACCCTCCACATTCTTTCTTCACTTTTGCATCAGATATATCATTCCATCATGGAGTAGTTGGCACTTTAACATGTATGAGGATCATAGTTCTTTGGATAGGAACAACACCTTGGTTGGAGATCCATCAAACACTTGGTGACTAAATTCACTTTTCCATGGTGATCCAATCTTCACTGCATCTATTTCTAAGCCATAGTCACTCTAGGAGGTTGCTTTACAGGATACTGGATGGCTACAGGCAACTGTAGCTTCAAGTGGGGATTTCTAGTCCTACCTTCTCTTCTTTATCTCTCTTTTGGGGGGATTTTTTCCCACCTTGTTTTCTCCTTTTACTCTATCTTATGAGAGATTGCATTGTACGTGGGTACCTCATCAGGCCTTGTTTGTCAGGACCCACTTTCATTTTTCACTGCCCACCTAAGCTGTGCTTATGGGGGGGTGTTAGTGTAGGATTTATTTTCATCACTTTATTTGTATTATCCTACTCAAGATATTCCACCTCACTTGGAGTTTCCCTACACTTATGGGATATGCTTATTTAGGTGTACACTTGACTACACTATTCTAGGTGTTGGTTACCACTTAACTACACTATTCTAGGTGTTAGTCACCACTTGACTACACCATTCTAACTGTTGGTTACCACTATTCTAGGTGGAGATTTCCATGATTCTAGGAGGAGGTTACACATTCACCTTCTATATGTACATATCTTGCATTATTCTATTCAATTGTATTGAGTTGGAGCTATTTATGTGTTATTGCAATTATATCTCTTGTATTTTTGTATTTTTGCAGTCTTGTATGCTTGCATTGTTTTGTCTTGGAACACTTCATGTCTCACATCATTCACATGTGACAGATGAAAAGTGGGCCCATTAGATGGCCATTAGAGAAGAAGGATTTCTCCACTACTAGTAGATTCCTCGAGGAGTAAGGATGATTATAACATTGATAGATATATGGGAGCTGAGTACATGGACCTTCTAGTTCCGTACCAACAAGATGACCATCACATTAGTGGATGTGTACATGATCTTGATGTTACCTATCCAGGCTGAGAAAATAGTAGCTATCATTCGAGAGGCTCGTCTTGGGACAATGAGATGGATATATGGAGATGATGCCCCATGTATTGGATATATACTAGGGGGATTTCATAGTGAGACCTACTATGATGTAGAGGTGTCAGGTAGGCAGATGATGTTAGTGGTGATGTTGGCTATTTCATGTTATGCACTTCTAGATTTAGAGGGTGGCATATTTCCTTAGACACTTGCGGGTGTTGTGGCTGAGATTATGGAGCCCCAGAAAATATATGTCTAGGGTTGTGCATTGTTATCTCATATATATCATGAGTTGTGAATGTTTGTGACTGGGAGGAGGTATAGATTGGATGTGAGGTTTCTAAAGCATCATTGGGTGTATGAACATATAGTTGTTGTGAGGCCACCAAGGATACCTTGGAGACTAGGAGACCCAATAGAGTATGTGGTGGAGTTTATGAAGTGGAGATTTGATTGAGTGAGAGATGATGGAGCTGAGAGGAAACAAACTTACTATGTTGATCGACCACAAAGTTTATCCATAGATGATGTAGTCTAGAGACCATATGTGAGATTCCCTGCATGGCCTGGGATGAATGTAGATTTGGTGGGATTGAGGTGGGTATGGTGGATTCGAGGGAGGAGGGTGGAGATGATAAAGGGGGTTCAATTTACTTGGGTGTGGAGGCAGTTGAAGTTTTCGCAACAGATACCGGGTGAGTCGATTTTCTATCAGCAGGATGATTCAGAGAGGGACTTACATGTGCTGATAGCAAGTGAGGTAAGGCATGTTGAGGAGGTAGGGGAACCATAGGCCATAGATGTAGATGATGCTAGCATGGTGGGGGGATTTAGTGAGTGGTGGACATAACAATGGCCCGCTCGTGGAGATAGGATGGGGAAGAGGTAGATGGGTGGAGAAGTAGAGGAGGATGGTGATTTTAGGGAGGAGCTGACCCAGTTATAGACATATTTTGATGCCTTATGATTGGAGAGGGATATAATGGTGGTAGAATGTGACACCACTTTGTAGGAGTGATATGGGCTATAGTAAGAGAGATATCATGCATACTTAGAGCGTGATACTTATCAACAACAAAATGATAGATATCATCGTAACGGGAGGCACTACGAGTGAATCAAGGGGAGGTGAGGATAACTTCAAAGGCTATCAAGAGTGTCTCCCAGGGAGAAGGGACTAGTGCATAGTAGGTTTTAATACCTGTAGGTGTAGTGCCAGTAACATGAGGGAAAATGGGGCCACCTAGTTTTGTGACTGTTGAGAAGTATCGAGCACTGAGCAAGGAGATGAGATACTATGAGTGCTTAGTGAAAAATCACCTACCTAGTGTGTCGTACTATGTGGAGTTTTGTAGATCAGCTCAGTAGGTTACCTTAGAAAGAACTGGGAGTGTCACGTAGCCTTAGAGAGATTTGGGGCCTTTTGGAGGAGTCGCAAGAGGCTAGGGTGGCGAGCGAGTGTTTGATTTTGATTTTACCACATAGTATGTGGGTTTTGTATGACTTGGATTTAGATGATTTTGTATATGATCCATTTTTTAGGCATTTTGTATAAACATTATTGATGATATATATAGATGATTATTACTCTAGATTCTTATGTTATTGATTTATTTTAATATGATGTTGTGTATGAGTTTGTGATGCGATATTTGAAATATTGAATAGTTTAGATGTATTTGATATGATGTTTAGATGTGATGTTGGTATGGTGTTTAGATGTGATTTTTTATGTTGATATGACGTGACTCCAAATGTATTGATCTTGATGTATATGTTTCAAAATGTGCTTTAATCATGGTTATGATAAATGTAAAATGTTCTCTTATTGAATTGGTTTTGATACATATGTGATCTTATGGTAAATTAAATATATATGACCATGCACATGAGGCCTTGTAAAAAATGTTAACATATGACTAACAAGGATTAGTCACATGTAGGATATTGGATATAGATGGAAATGATCTTATATACCCTTTTATAACATGGGAAGGGTTGATGTGTAGTTTTTATGGGGGAAGTGGGTTCTCCTTTTGATGGCTTGTTGGCTTATGCCCCAACTATATTTTTACTGCACAAATTGATCGATGCAGGAAGTTTTATTATGGTGGTAAAGATGATCAATGCAGGAAGATTTATGAGGATGATTTTTTAATATTTGACTTTGATATGAAGGCTGATCAATATGGGAATCATTTTGTAATGATATGGGTAGGAATAATTTGTGGGATTAGTCTATGTTTTGATTGACAATTGTCCTTCGAGGGATCAATATGTATTTTGATAATATGATTAATAGTTGTCCTTCAAGGGATCAATCTATTATTTTTGATAGTATGCATCCATGGGTATATTTTTGACTTTGATTGCTGAAGGCAGGCTTAGTAGACCACTTGAGGAGGGGAAAATATGTGTATAAACTACACCTATGACCCCTTATCATGTTTTTAGTTGGTAGATAAGGGTAAGATGGGAGTAATGATTGCAGGGTTCTTGCTAAAGAGGAACTTGTCCATGCAGAATATGTAATGAACAAATTCATGGTGCTCATCTTTAAGGTCATGATTATAAGATATTTCTAGAGGACCAAATGCTTCCAAATAATTACAATAGTGAATGATAGGAGCTAGTGATGGAATGATATATTCGATGTTACTAATTTCATGAAAGTAGATTTGCTAACAATAAAAATGACGTATGTGCAAGGCATTTAGAGGTTCCTTGTTAGGTGTAAGCTAGGAAAAATACACTACTAACAAGGAAGTAAAATAGCAATAATCATACCTCCTCCTTCGCGTTCCATAGCAAACCTCAGAATGGGTTAGAAAACTTGAATTGAGCCTTGATTGTGTGATATGTAGGTGCTTTTCTTCAAGATGGAGTAAGGCCTTCCTGCAACAATGATCCTCTTACTTTACACCAGATGGGAAAAATGATTTTGAAGCTATTTAGGCATTAGGACGAGGTAAAATGATGTTCTTTGCTCAAAGGATGCAAGAACTTAGATATGACATTCAAGTTGATTCTCCGTGTGTTTAGAGGGAAGGGGTAAGGTTGTATTTATAGCCTGAGGGAGTGATTAGCTTAGATTAATTTAAGTAATCATGGCTTGAAAATGTGGGCAAGATTAAGTGAGTGGTTTGAAAATGTGGGCAAGATTAGGTGAGTGGTTTGAAAATGTGGGCAAGATTAGGAGAGTGGTTTGAAAATGTGTGCAATATTAGATGAGTGGGGGCCACAAAGAATGGGTGAGGATTTGAATTATATTTTTAATTCATAAGTGGAGGATTTTAGGTGAGTGGGGACCACGAAGGGTGGGTGAGGATTTGAATTTGAATTTTTAATTCAATAGTAGAAAAACATGGAGAATAATGACATGTGGTGAGGATTAGGCTATTTTTTAAATTTTAAAATAGATAATTAATCAAATTATATTTGATTAATTCAAAGTGTATTTTTGTGGGAAATGACGAAGGGGAATTAATTGATTTAGGATAGATGTGAAATCAGGGTGTCTACATTTGCCCCTCTTTGGAAGGGTACTATGAAAGTAGAGTCCTTTCAAAGAAAGTAGGGCGGGGATGGGGGAAGAATTCAATCTACTTTTCTTAAGAAAAAGGTAGAGCAGATGTTTTTTGGGGAGAATAGAAATTGGTGAGTGATGGATGTCGTAGTATCCTCCAAGACAAAAATGTCACGAGAAGATGTGATTATGGATATATGTGGTGATGCCCCCTCGAGAGGACTGACGAAGAATGAAATTTATGACATAACTCTTGAAAAGAAGAGAAATGAACTATGTGGAGAAGAGGACGATAATGGAATGGAAGGGGACTGGAAGGACCGCATGACGCAAATGGAGAAAGGATTCAAATCGGCTTTGAATGCTAGGTGTGAGGGTGTGTGGGAAAGAGAAAAGGGAATGGATAGGATTGGGGTTTTATTACGCGAAGAGTAAGGGAGATAGCGGAGGGGAAAAAAAGAATGGAAGAGGTAGAAATAAGAGAGAGGGATGATAGGGGGAAGAAGGGGAATGATGAAGGACAAACAAGGAAAAAATAGGAAAATGATAGAGTAGAGGGTGAAGGGATAAAATAGAGAGATGTGCAAAATGAAGGAACCAACATAGATAGTAAAGAGGGATGCGTGGAAGTGAAATAAATGATAGAGCTGAGAAAAACAGGAAATGGGAAAAGATAAATAAGAAGGAGAAAACGAGGTAGGAGTAGGGGTGAAATGGAGGAAAATGGAAAGAGGATGAAATAAGAAGTAGAACGGAGAAAAAACAAGAAACTATGAGGGGGCGAGGAAAGTGTGAAAAAGAGGAGAGAAAAGAAGAGAAATAGATACAGAAATGAACGAAAAGGTAGGGGTGGTAAGAGAAAAGGAGAAGTGTTCAGAAGAAACGTGAAAATTAGGGGAGAGGAAAGGAAGATAGAACGAATACAAGGAGAAGATTGAAGGAATCATGTCATTGCGAGGAAGACCAAGGAAAAGAATATGGAACATTTCATATGGAGATGCATGTGGAGGGTGGTATGATAAAAAAGATAGGACAACGTTGAACAGATGGAAAAAGGGGAAGGAGACGATACAGGGGAAGGGAAATAAGACGAGAGGTGAGAGAGAGAAGAGGATAACAAAGAAAAATGATGGAGACAGGAATGGAATATAGACAAGGGGGTAATAAGTGGAAAGAGAACAGTATAAAGAATGTCCAGAGAAGAAAGAGGGGAGGAATGACATTGATTGGAAAAGATGTGGAGATGCATGAAATGAGGATATTAGGATGACGAGAAAATAGAAAAAGGATGTATGATGAAGACAATAAAGATATTGGAGAGGGCAAAGAGGAGATGGAGAGATGGGTAAGAAGCGACAAGAAAGGGTGGGAGTGAGGGAAAAGAATATGAGAGAAAAGAGAATGGGGGATAGAAGAGGCAATGCCAATGAGGGGATGTTAGGGAAATCCCTTTTACAATGAGTGGTGGGGAAGGGTGAGAGAAACAATGAAGAAAAGGAGAAAGCTAATGAGGATTGGAAAGGGTAACGCCAATAAAGGGATGTTAAGGAAAACCCTTTTACAATGAGTTGTGAGCTTATAGGAGGGAAGGAATGAAGGGAAACTCGAGAAGGTCCAAGGGAGTGAATGAGGTCGTGCAGAATGAGGATTGATGAGTTTTAAGGAAAACCCGTTTACAATTGCTAGCGCGGGAAGAGAAGATGATGATGAAAGAATGTTATAGGAGTGTTAACAATAATGGTGAATGCGTGTGTGGGTAGAAATGTGGGGGGAATGTGAGAAGATGAAGTGGATGAGTTGGGACTAGGTGAAAGTGAGGAGAGGATGTGGGTGATGAGGATGAACGAAGTGAGGATGAAGAACCAAGCCATGAAAAGAATGGGAAGAAATGGTATGAAGGATGATGGATCAAGAAGGGGAAAATGGGGGGAAAGAATGTGATTGTAGGAGGAAGAGATTAGATGTATGTTGTAAGAGGATATGTGGAGAAAGGATAATAGTAGGAGGAAAAAGTGGGTAGTAGGAGATACCAGGTGGAAGAAGTGATCAACAAAGTGAACGAAGAATGAGGCGGGGGAGAAGTTCATGATGACAAGTTAAGTGTAGGGAGGACCCTGACATAAGATTGTCATGTGACAGAAGTGGTTAAGATTTCCATGTGAGAAAAATTAGAGATGACAAATGGTCAAGCGAGAAGTGGTGTTTGCGAGAATAAAAAAGGAGGTGAAAGGATGTGATAATGGGGAATGCCGAGAAAAAATGAAGGGTGAAGGGTGTGTAGTGATGGGGAAAGGAAAGGAGATAGATCATCCTTAAGAGGGACTCTTAAGTGAGATCGCCATGCCGGGTGAGTGGTTAAGTAAGATTGCCAAGTAGAGGAGGGTGATAGTGGTGGTAAAAAGATGTGATGATGGGGAATGAAGAGGAAAGATGGATGGTGATATTATAGAGTGATGGGTGAGTGTAAGATGACATGTCATGTTTAAGAGAATCTCTTAAGAAAGATTTTCATGTTGCTGGAGAGGTTTCGTAGGATCACCCAACCGACAGGGATGATATGCAAAGAGAAAGACAAGATGATATTGGGGATAGGGGTGGAATGGTAGGTTGAAGAAGATGATCGCGATGAGAGGCGGGAGAAATAAGATGGGGGAAATACGATGGGATGGGGGAAGGCCATAGGGCAGATCAACCTTAAGTGGAAGTCTTAAGTAAGATTGCCATGCGGCTGGAATGGTTAAGTAAGATCGCCAAGATGAGGAAGAAGAAGGATGATGTTAGAGTTGGTGGGAATAGGGTATGACAAAATGGATTGAAAGGGAACCCTCAAGTGAATTTTCCATATTACAAAAGTGTGTAAGTAGGATGACCAGGCATAAGACAGATTTGGGGAAGGATGAGAAAAGAGTGAGTGAGATATGCTTGAGTGGTATATGATATGGGATGAGGTGATAATAAGAAAGAAATGAAATAAAGGAGTGTAACATGAATGGATGAAGGAATATATGTAGTGCAGGGTAGAGAGTGTGAGGGTATCCTTAATTGGGATGCCCGCTTGGTGAGAGTAATGATACGAGAATGGGAAGCAGAAGAGGTGGAATTGGAATATGTGTGTTGTGGTGATTGTTGTTTGATGAGAGGGGAGGTGGTGAAGAAGCTTCTACAATGAGAAGATCTTAGGGAGAGGGTAAACCTCCACTGAGGATTCCATATAGAAGGGGTTATTAAGTAAGATTGTCAAGCGGGAAGTAAAAAGAGTGAAAGGAAAGAATACAAATGGGTGAGAGGGGACAAGAATGGTGAGAAGGGTAATATGGGGATAAGTGGCGGATGAGTAAAAATGAGGAGCGAGGATGAATGGATCAAATACATGGTGAGCATGGTGGGGGAGGAGGAGCTGCTGGATAGTGAATGCTACTTGAGAAATATCGTCAAGTAGGATTCGCAAACTGTAATGGTGATCAAGTAGGATTCCCAAACTGGGGAATGTATTAGTATGGGTGAATAGATGGGGTGCAAAGTAAGATGTTGATCATGCAGGAAGATACTCACGTGATGAAAAACATCTTAATTTTAATATAACACGTAATATGATGCATCGTGTTATAAAAGATCAGGATGACTAGACTGTAATATACGTGATAGCATAGATAGGGGCCATAAAAAAGGTTTGATGCCCCAGTATAATATGTAAATGGAAGAGAGCATAGAAAAAGGCCATCAAGAAAGTATGATGCCCTGGTACGACATGTAATTAGATAACATAAGAATATTAGAGAGAACACCAGGATACATAAAATCAAGATGCCCCCTGTAATATATCAAGATACAAGAAAAAAATTAATAATTTATAACTAATAATGCAACAAAAGAACCAATAAACATATCCCTAACGTGTTCCACAGTGAGGATTGAGTGGATGTGCTCCCAAGCAGGGGTACGAGGACACAGTAAAGTATTGGGTCATTGTCCTCAAACAAGGAAACAATGAGAGCTGAATTTGCCCTAAGCGAGGATTCACGCGAGGAGAAGTGGTTTGAATTTGGTAGTCATAAGGTGATTGGATTATTCGTTGGGGATAATAGTTCAAAGTTTAAATTGTGTTGGTTATTTTAGAGTTTTTTTTTTTTTTTTTTTGCGATTTTGTGGAATGTTTTTGAATTTTTTGTTGTCAAATGTTTTTTAGATTTTTGACGATTCTTGTTAATGGTTTTGGATTTTAGACGATTACGTGTAATGTTTTTAGATTTTTAACGAGTATTTCTAATGTGTTTGTTGGATTTTGGATGATTTTTTCTAATGTTTTTGGGTTTTTGACAATTTTCAAATGTTTTTAGATTTTTAGATTTTTACACTGTTTTTAGATTTTTGATGATTTTCAATTGTTTTTGGATTTTTATATTTTTACATTATTTTTAGATTTTTGATGATTTTCAAATGTTTTTGGTTTTTTGGATTTTTACATTGTTTTTGGATTTTTGATGATTTTCAAATGTTTTTAGATTTTTACATTGTGATTGGCAATTTATGGACCAGAGTACAGACTTATTTTTGAGAGGCGATAAACATGGATATTATCCATATGTACCATGTTCCGTGCTGTAACTTATGCTCAGAATAAAACAAATTATCTTTCCATTGGTAGGATGTGGTGGTGATGATATGATGAAAAGAATTCCAGCTCCATTCTTGACTCCACACAACTAGTAAGATGTGTGGGCTCATCACCGAGAATCAAGAAGGACATAGGAGGTAGATAATAAATATAGAGACAAATGCTAACATAATCCCTTTGGGAAATTGTGACTCCATTCTTCATAATGGTACTGAACCAGTTTCAAAAATGGCTTTCACTTTATGAGTCACGTGCTAGACTTAGACAATTATGTGGCCTGCTGATTGGTAATATATGAGGTTAAGGGATAGTTCTCTCTTCACTTAGATATCTAAATTACATGTTTGGGGATTCTATAATTTGTAAGCACTATAAGATTTTGTATTTTTGAAATGACTCCCTATGCCTTGCCCCATGATACTAGTGAAAAGTAAGGGTTCATCATCGAAGGCAAAATATAGGTGAGTGAATTCCCTTTTTGTCTTTTTTTTTTTGAATATTTTGCAATATTTTTATGCTTGTATAGAATGACCCCCTACGCTTTGCCCCATGCCACTTGTAAGAGGCAAGGGTTTATCACCGAAGACAAGACGTAGACGAGTAAGGGTGCCTTCCTCCATTCCCAATCTCACACTACCAGTAAGAAGTGTGGGATCAACACCAAAGACTATGAAGGACAAAAGATGTGACAATGAGTTATTCATAAGTTATTAAATTGATGGATTTTTTTACAATAGTGTTTTGTATTTGGAAAGAAACGTCTGCCCCCAATCTTAGCCCTACACGACTAATAGGACACGAGGGTTCAACACCGAAGACTGAGATGGACGACCAAACGAAATGGGTAACGAAGTTTAGAGCTTTGTTATGAAAGAGAGAATGTATTTGAAGGGAATATATTACCATTAGTAAGCTTCTATGTATGACCATAGAGGAAAGAGACTGAAAATGGAAGAAGTATGACGCTCACAAACTTAATAGGATTTATATTAGCGCTTGTCTCATGATGATAAATATGAAGATGTGATTTTGATAATGAAAATGTCTGCTAATGGAAATGAATAAATTTATTCGGAGATAAGCAAGACAGAAGGAACAATGTACATGTTGTTGTTTCCCAAAATAGAGAGTTCTTTCAAGAATATAATTTTTTTGAATGGAATGCATTCATGGGTTTTTCAAGGACTTGGCCTGTGTCAAAGGCCAATTTATAAGCTCTAAACCCAAAATTATCTATGATTTCGTTGGGCTTAAATTTGTCTTGTTTGTCTCGTTCTTTGGGTGTGTTCTTTCGATTTTCTTTGAGAATGAGATCATTGACCTTAAATTTTCTAGGTTGGAATTTTTCATGGTAGCTATGCCATAGCCGATTTTGATATACTTGAAGATGATATAGGGCATTAAGTCATTTTTCATCAAGAAGCTCTAGTTCATGAAGGCACGAGTGTTTATAATAATATTTATTGATTACATATTTAAAAGATATTATGAAGGATGGAAATTCAACCTTGACATGTAAAATAGCTTCCCAACCATAAACAAGGGAGAAGGGAATGGCTCCAGTAGGTGTGTGATAAGATGTGCGGTAAGCCCAAAGAGTGGGATAGATTTGGTTAAGCCAATAGCTTCCATGTGTGTTGACAATGATGGTTTGTATTATTTGGTTTGTTGCTTCTGTTTGTCCATTAATTCATTGATTTGAGGATAGATTCATGATTAAATATGGAAAAGGTGGCATAAAGATATTCGTGGGTATACGTACCTCGTAGAATGTATGCACTTAGAAGTCTTGATAGGTGAGAATCATTAGTGATGAGATGCCTGAAAGATCGATCGTTGAAAGCATGATGGACACGACAGGTTGTATTATTGCAAGTGTCCAAACTTGATGTGGTTGTGTTTCGACAACAAGGCTAGAGATGTTAGGCATAGGATCCAATATTGGAATAATAGAATCAAACTTAATGGTACATGTTGATGGAACCTCTTCTGTAGTGTCTGTAGTAATATCAAGGTTTGAAAGAGAGTCTTGAAATGAGGTCAAGGTCTCGTTAGATGTTAGAATAATATTGTCACTCAAAATAGGTTCAATATATGTTTGGGTTAAAAGAGAGTCTTGAAATAAGTTCAAGTTCTCAGTAGATGTTGGAAGAATGTTGTTGTCCAAAACAGGTTAAATGTATGTTTGGGCTGAAAAAAAGTCTTGAAATAAGTTCAAGTGCTTAGTAGATGTGGGAAGAATGTTGTTGTCCAAAACAGGTTCAATGTATGTTTGGGTTGAAAGAGATACTTGAAATAAGTTCAAGTGCTCAGTAGATGTTGGAAGAATGTTGTTGTCTAAAACAGGTTCAATGTATTTTTAGGTTGAAAGAGAGTCTTGAAATAAGTTCAAGTGCTCAGTAGATGTTGGAAGAATGTTGTTGTCCAAAACAGGTTCAATGTATGTTTGAACTAATGGAAGGAAATTTGAAGAAGATATGGATTGGTTTGGAATTAGAGAGCCTTGATTGTTGTCATCATGATCTTGTGGAATTTCAGTATATATAGGAGTTTCGACAGTAGTTAAATCTTTATGGAAATTTGTGGTATTAGATGTGTCATTGGTTATAAGAGCATTTTCATCAAGTTCTATAAAGATGACGTCGTCATCAATTAAGTTTTGGACGTAATTCTTAAATCGCACACATTTATCTGTGCAATGACCATCAATGCGATGAAAGTCATAATATGTGTTAGGTTTGTACCAACATGGTTTAGCTTCCCCTTTGAAAAAGGGTTTTGTAATTGGATATCTTATCAGTTTAGCCTCTTTTAATTGATGAAAAACACTAGAGAGAATTTCTCCAAGGGGGGTAAACTGACATTGGACTTTACGCGAACTGATGTCTTCGTGAGGTTGTATGATTGGCCTTTTGGGTGATCGTTCACTGATTTGGGTAGCCATATTAGAGAGTTGTGTTGTCATCTTATTAATTTGCTCTAATAGCTCATTATATGATGTTTTTTATGAATTCATCATGTTTGAAAGAGAGGGAGAACGAAGAAATGTGCGATGAAGAACTCAACCTATTGATTGTGATCTTTGTTTTCACTCAATCAAGTTTTAACAAGGCTATAAGGAGTAAGCTCAAACAAGCTACTCGGGATACAAGTGGGATATAACTCAAACAAGCTATGACGAATATGTTGATTGGTTTGGATTAAACAAGCTTAGCAGATGAAAATGTAAGGAGTACACTCAAACAAGGTACTCAATACAAGTGGGATATAGCTCAAACAAGCTATGATGAATATGTTGATTGGTTTGGCTTAAACAAGCTCTGGATTTTCGAGAGGAAGAGTAACTCAAACAAGTGACTCAACACAATTGTGAACTCAAAATGAGCTTTGAAGGGATTTGTGTTGGATGGGATTTTGTTAAACTCGACAGCTGATGAAATAATGAGTGAACTCAAACAAGTCACCCAATGTCATTTTGATATAGCTTGAAACAAGCTATAAAGGATGTTCTGACAATTGATGAGATAAGGAGTGAACGCAAGTCACTCAATATCTATTGGATATAGCTGAAAACAAGCTATGGTGGATTTGTTGTTGGCTGAAGTAGGCTAATGAAATCAGTGTCATGTTTTGATCTTCGTTGTGGGATTGCTTGAATGTTTTGCTTGGTATTGAATCGGTCGAGAAATGGTGTTGTGGAACACGATTATGATTTGAATTTTACAATAAACACATTGATATTAGCCAAGTTTTATGATAAAAACAATGCTAAACTATTTTGTTTACAAACAACAAGCATTCATGTGTATCAAATTATTTTGGCTGAAGAGGTAGATCCTTCGGGACTGATCATTGTTTAATGCAATCATACAAGTATGTTGTAAAATGGTGGATGCAGGCTCTTATTACTCCAAGAAGATGCGTCCTCCAATATACCCTAGTCTTGATATACCTAATTCTGTATGGGGACAAAATTGGTACGGGGAACCCTTAGAGCACTGGAGAAGACTCACCAATTCTTACTTTTTTTTTTCGAAGTGAATCACCACATCCAGAACAGGTTTTGTGAAAAGGTGGAAGGTGATGGAAGGATGAATGTGTATGGTGTCCTTATAAATCCCCTAAGATTTACAGGGACGATGCCCAGGCTTCGTTGTTACAGCTATTTAGGCATGACTCGCATGCGCTGCACGACAGCATTACCTGTAAGTGAAGAGCAGGGGCGAGGTAAATACCGAACGCTATGATGAAACTAGGTCTCAAAGTGTAATGCAGATGCAAATGCTGTTGGTGCATGGTAGTCAAGTCCACGTCACCAGTGTAGCTTTGGTGGTGATGAAATCCACCTCATCTACATGCAAAAACAATATGATAAAGTGATTAAACATAGGGTTCTTTCCAACTTGAAATAAATCACTAGCAGAAAATAATTACGTACCTGAGTGTACTTTTTTTTTGGTTTCAGCAATTTTCTTTGAATGGTGGTATTTTTGCGAGATTTTTGTTGTTTTTGTTTTTGATAATATTCCAGCGACGCGGTTCTACAAAAAATAAATTAGTAGTTATCCTGCAAATGAAATGTTAGAAAAGTGATCGTGGCTGTTTTTGATTTTCCAGATCGCTCGAAGGCGCAGGAAAAGAGCATACACAACCAATGACCAAACAAATATTAATAATATGACAGAAAAATAATGATTGAAATGATAGTTGGAAACCAAAGCTAGAGGATCCTGCAATATTAGAACAAGAAACTAAAAAAAATTGTGACCGTTTCTGATTTTCCAGATCGCTTGAAGGCGAAAGAAAAGAGCATACACGGATATAATTGGAATAGAGTTTTTTATTTTTTTAAAATGCTAATAATTATTGCAATTAATTATGATTGCGAAATAGCGATAAGGATTATTTTCACAAAAAAGAAAAACGATGAAAGAAGAGCGTGAAAACGTTACCTAGAAGTGTTGTCGTGGAAAAATGAAATGTAAGGCAAAAAATTAAAAAATAAAAATAAAAATTGTTGTGCAGAGCCCGAGTGGCCTTACGTTTTTGATTTCCAAGATCACTTTTGAAGTGCGAGGAAAGAGCATACGTGTGAGGTTATTACGTGAAATAAAATAAAAATAATAATTAAAAAAAAACTATAATTTTGTTTTTTTTGTTAAAAAGACAGGTGTTAGAAGAAATGAAACCAAAAATTTTCTGTAAGTATAAATATAAAAGGTATTTTTTCATTGCATATATCTTTTTGATACCTTTCCGTTAAAAAAAATGAAGTCATTTCGAGTTCGGGAGCAAAAATTATGGCGTTTGGAAGAGGGGTTATGGTAGCACTCTGAATGAAAATTTTGAACGTGAAAAAAACGTCCCGGGAGCTATTTTTTTATTTTGAATTCTGTACTTCACTTGAGAAGCTAAAATTTTGACAGCAAGGTTAAAAAAGAACAATAAACAGAAAGAAATAGTTAGATCACAAAATGATTAACTAAAAAAAAAGATTAACTTCCTACAAAGTAGTTATTTTACCAAAAGTAAATAAATAAATACATTTTCCGGATTGGTTGTCCCATGACAGTAAGATGATAAACTAATGACTAGTTCATGTGTTTTTAAAGATTATGAGTGAATAACAAAATCAAAACTGGGAACTAAACACCAAGCACCGAGGAGATCAAAGACAAGATGTGAGGCATAGTTTCATTGTTGTTATAACATGCAGATACACCACACAACAAAAACACTAGCCAAAGCGTGAAGGTTAACCAAAGAAGGTCATAAGGAACAAAAAAATAAATAATAATGAACAATAATAAACAAAGAATAGATAAAACCACTAATTGCGAAATTAATGGTAACAGATCGAAAGTAACCGGGCGTGCTAGAATGTAAGCTATGAAAAATACACTACTAACAAGGAAGTAAAATACCAATAATCATACCTCTTCCTTCGCGTTCCGTAGCAAACCTCAGAATGGGCTAGAAAAATTGGATTGAGCCCTGATTGTGTGATATGTAGGTGATTTTCTTCAAGACGGAGCAAGGCCTTCCTGCAACAACGATCCTCTTACTTTGTACCAGATGGGAAAAATGATTTTGAGGCTATTTGGGCATTAGGACGAGGCAAAATGATGTTCTTTGCTCAAATGATGCAAGAACTTAGATATGGTATTCAAGTTTATTCTCCGTGTGTTTAGAGGGGAGGGGCAAGGTTGTATTTATAGCCTGAGGGAGTGATTAGCTTAGATTAATTTAAGTAATCATGGTTTGAAAATGTGGGCAAGATTAAGTGAGTGGTTTGAAAATGTGGGCAATATTAGGTGAGTGGTTTGAAAATGTGGGCAAATTAGATGAGTGGGAGCCACAAAGAATGGGTGAGGATTTGAATTATATTTTTAATTCATAAGTGGAGGATTTTAGGTGAGTGGGGACCACGAAGGGTGGGTGAGGATTTGAATTTGAATTTTTAATTCAATAGTAGAAAAACATGGAGAATAATGACATGTGGTGAGGATTCTGTTATTTTTTAGATTTTGAAATGGATAATTAATCAAATTACATTTGATTAATTCAAAGTGTATTTTTGTGGGAAATGAGGAAGGGAAATTAATTGATTTAGAATAGATGTGAAATTGGGGTGTCTAAATTAGGTTTACCATAAAGGGAGGCTAAGTGATATTTTCTTAAGCCATACATGTGATAAGATCTTAACCCATGCGTGTGAGTGATGACGTATGGAATGATTTAGTTAGGGGAAAAATTTCCACGTTTACTCCTTTCTAGAGTAGTGACATTTTGATTCTCTTTAAGGACAAGACCAGTAATGTTGAAGTCACATTCTTTGACATGTCTGTTGTATTCTAGTTTAATGCATTTTTGATAGACATGATGATGTTCGAGGACTATTAGGTGGCATTTGTCTAACAATTCAAGTTGTTCTAGGTGTTCTTGACGATAATCCTCATCAAAGATAAAATATCCAAGGGACATGCAAAGAGATGGAATTTGAACTTTGAGGGGTAGAACCTCCTCAGAGATGTAGGATAAAGATAATAACGTAGCACATGTAGGAGTGCTAATGCTACTTTGATAGGCCTAGAGAGAAAAATAATTTGCAGATGTCGATTCCCGCCTACTTGGTCGACAGTTTTCATGAGGATTTTGTTGATTGTTTTTTTAGAAGCTTCTACCTGATCATTTGCTTGTGGATAGTAAGGAAATGAAAAACTTAACATGATGTTTAAAGCATCACATAATTTCTTCAATTCCTTGTTTTTGAAATACTTTCCATTATATGTGATAAACTTGTGAGGGATGCCGAAGCGACATATAATATGTTAATAGATGAAATTGAACATTTTATTTTTTTTAGTGGAGACCAAGGGAATAACCTCTACCCATTTTGTAAAGTATTCAGTAGGGAAATGATAGAGTGATTTCGTTGTGAGGAACGATGGTTAATGAAGCTAATAAGTGTTAGGAAATTAATGTTTACATTTGGGATGTTAGTAATTACGTAAATGTAGAAATGCAATTACTATTGTAATAGTGATGTTACATTAAGAAACAACTCACTAAAATAGGTTTGGTTTGTTAATTAATATTTGATAGTAATATTGTTGTAAACAATATTATGATATAGGTTGTTGAGATATAGTGTTATAACAATATATCGTCAGTCGTTTGTTAGATTGAGGTGAGATATTGGTGGAGATTGCATCTCCCTAATTATAGGAAATCCTTTTCATATATATTTGTAATATTCTTCGAATGTTTTGATACAAGGAGAATATATAAAAAATATATTATATTATGTAGAAAATAATCATGGTATTTTCATGATCAAGTGATTCGAACTCAAGATTTGGTATCAGAGCACCAATAATCCAAGCCTATGAAGAGTAGAGAGATCTATGAGAGTCCATTGGAGGAAATTTAGCCTCATTTAAAATCTGCATGTGAATGTGGAGAATGCAGAGCTACATAAATTGACGTCCAATCATACATATGAAGAGGCCACTGATTGTTGTATATTCAGATCTAAGTTCATAAGGACGAAGTCTTGGTGTCTTCACTACATATTCATCTATGTGTCTACATGCCAACATATCGGAGAGTAGATCAATTCAACGTACACATGCGCTCTTCATTAACGACTCACGGGTTGTTTAAATATTCTATGGCACACAATCGAGCATGATCGACCGGACCTGAAATAGTTCCATATGCTCGTCATCGTCCAACGCAAATGCTACTGATATGCCAAGCTTAGCTTATAGACCTTCCATCATTTAATATTTCCCTCCTTAGGTGTGCTTATACTTTCAGTGGATGCATACAATAATCCATCGACTTGCATTTACTTATCGTTGTTGTATATACCCATTTTCCTGTTACAATTTTTTCATGCACATCCTATTTTCAAAAAGACTGTGATTCTCAACACGACTCTATTGATCTCTGTTCGAGTTCCCTTCCTAAACCATAATTCTCAAATATATTTTCATTGCATACCCATCCTCGTCCATTTCATATTTCTCACGTGGATAGCTAAGCGCCATCAGTGACTTGGTGGTTATTTTTCTGTATGAATTTGAATATCTGATTTGTCGATTTGGAGCCTTCTCAACTATGTGTTTACATTGGATCCAACTGATTATCCTTTTTTTGTCATCAACTCCACTATCATTTACTCTAGGGTGTCATGAATGTGCGTACGCAGTTTACTCCACAGACGCACAATCCATTGATTTGTATCTGAACTAGATCTACATTGATCTCATTGCTTGGTGCATCCACATTGGATTTGACTGTATGTCTCGGGGCTTGATCCATTCAACGTTGGAATAGACTCGTTTTGTTTTTTTCCACCTTGGAGTGAATCATGACAAGGGTCTTCACGACATCGACATTTGGTATTTCATGTTTTCATCTTTTTAGTAATGTGTGCCATGCATATTTATTTGTATGTTTAATGGTTTGAGTCAATGAAGAAAAATAGTGTGGCATAGTGTCTTCAATAAGTCTTTTACAAATTTGAGTGGTTTAGGTTTTTAGGTAAGCTTTTTGAGTTGTCTTTTATAAAGTCTTATTAAGTGGCCTTTAATCCTATACCTTGTAAAATCCAATGTCAATATAGTGGTCAAAGAGTCTCGTATCAAATATTGTCAAGAGTCTTGTCAAGGTCATCATAGTCAAAGTCATGTCATTAATTTTTGTCAGTATTTATGTTTTCAAGATTCGAAAATTTCAAAAATGTTTGTCTTTTGTCAAGTTATTTGTTTAGTGTCATTTTTATTGTTTATTCAAAATAATTAAATTGTCAAAATTAAAAAAAATTGCCTTATGGAAGCATTTTCAATGTTACCTGACATCCGAAAAAATAAAGTGTTTCACATTGCGGGAGGGAAGAAAAGCATAAGCTCAATGTGCAAACAAATGTGCTTCATGGTCATATTCCGCTTAGTTAACAACACATACATTGGAGGATGGAGGCACTGAAGGCTTGATGACAACCAACGACTTCTCGTTAGTCACTAACGATGGGGCCGCTTCACTAATTTGGTGGCATATGTGTGCAGTGTGTTTGATTTCAGTGTTTCAGTTGTGTGGTGTGGATTCCATTTTTCAGTTTTGTTTTTTAGTGTGGCGTGAAAAATTAGAACAGATGATGCAAATTCTTGTTCACTTGTGAGTATTCCTCATGTAACCCCTTTTGGAGAAACATTGTAGAATATTAATCAAAATGTATTGTAGCAATCATGATGTGAAGGTTATTGGTAAACCAAGAAAACCAATTGTGTAAGGTTTTTGGTGATCATGTAGAACCAATTTTGTAAGGTTTTTGGTGAACCTGTAAAACCAATTATGAAAGATTATTGGTACACTTGCAAAACCAATTGGGTAAGGTTGTTGGTAGAAGTCAGAGAAAACCATAAGTGGAAGAAATGTGCATTGGCACATGTGTGAGTTTTGTGCATGCCTGATGCTGCACAATTGAGAATTTGATTATGAGCACACATAGGTGACACACTACAATCAAAGAACGAGATATGTTTTACCATGTAAACATTAAGGGGGGGAATGTTAGGAAATTAATGTTTACATTTGGGATGTTAGAAATTACGTAAATGTAGAAATGCAATTACTATTGTAATAGTGATGTTGTTAATAAACAAATCACTAATATAGGTTTGGTTTGTTAATTAATATTTAATAGTAATATTGTTATAAACAATAATATGATATAGGTTGTTGAAATATAGTGTTATAACAATATATCATCAATCGTTTGTTAGATTAAGGTGAGATATTGGTGGAGATTGCATCTCCCTAATTATAGGAAATCCTTTTCCTATATATTTGTAATCATCTCTGAATGTTTTGATACAGGGAGAGTATATAAAAATATATTATATTGTGTAGAAAATAATCATTTTATTTTCATGATCAACTAATTCGAACTAAAGAATGAGGTCTAATCCCCATTGTGATAAAGGCCACAAATCCTGAGTGGGTTGTAGGGCCTGACTAGGAATATGAGTGAAATTAGAGTGTTGCTGACATTTAACACATTTCTTAACATATGCACAATAATCTTGATTAAGGGTAGGCCAGTAATAGCCCATCTGTAGGATGTATTTAGCAATAATCATACCGCTAAAGTGTCCACCACATATACTGTCATGGATTTCTTGGATAACTTTAGTGGATTCATGAGATTTGAGGCATCGCATTAAGAGGCCATTAAATATGTGATTGTAGAGAACACTACCTACAATGACATATTGGTTAGCACGTTGAAGAAAAAATATTTTATCATTTTTAGATAGGTTGGATGGTATTTTAGATTGAGAGAGATAATCATAGGTTTAAGTGTACCAAATATCTGTTTGATTATATTCAATAAGGTTAATAGAGGGTAGTTTGTTGTTATGAGATGGTTGATCTAATCAATGCACAACAATGAAAAATTTGGAATCTTTGGTTGATAATGAAATGAGTGACGTGAGAAAATCCATAGTGTCCATGAACTTATTCAATGATTGAGGAATTATCTAGATCATGTATTGATCAAAAGATTTTAAGAGGAATTCAACAATATTTTAATATTTTTGTAAAATTTCCTTCTTGTATTGATAAATTCCTTTAATTTGATTGATGATAAGTTGAGAGTCTCCATAGATGTCAAGAATTTGAACACCGAGCATGACTGTTGTTTGGAGACCCATGATGATATCTTTATACTTGGTCATAATTTTAGTGCATTCAAAATTTAGTTTAAAGGATAGGGGAATAGGATTCCCCTAATGAGGTATGATGATGATGCCGAAATCTCCCCTTGCCAACATTTAAAACCATTGAAGAAGAGTGTCATCTTGGGGGGAGTGTATTCTTGATCAATAGTGTTACTGTATTCGTCAGGAAATTGTTTGCGAGGTAGTTAATTATCAGGAAGGGGAGATGTTACGATTTGATCGAAGATTGTTTTCCCCTTAATAGATTTTTCTGACATAAATTCTAGATCAAATTCAGTCAGTAGCATGAACCATTGAGTGATATGGTCATCATGGTATGATTTAGAATGCATGGCTTTGAGGGGATTGAAACTGGTAATGACATAAGTCTTATGATTAAGGAGGTAGTGACAAAGTTTGGAAGTTATGAAGTAAAAATCACAACACAAATTTTCAACTTTGGTATAATGAGTTTCATAATCATGAAGTGTGCAACTTATGTAGTAGACAACTTGTTCTCTACCGTGCTCATCTCGATGTGCTAGAATAAAACCTAGGGCATAGTTGGTGGCAAAGATATATAGATAAAATGGCTCTCCATCACATGGAGGCATGAGCACAAGTGGTGATAGAATATATTTTTTGAGGTCCTCAAAGGTTTTTTTGATAGTTGTGATCCCATTTTAAATGGACAACCTTTCGAAGGAGATGGTGAAAAGGTTGACAACAATCTGAAAGTTGGGAAATGAAATGAAATATTGATTGGAGTCTACCTTGGACACTACAAAGATTTTTCATATTAGAGAGAGGTGACATCTTGATGATGGATTTGATTTTGGTAGGGTTCACTTCAATGCCCCTGATAGAAATGGTGAGTTCCCTAGGATCTTTCTAGCGAGAACACCAAATACACACTTAACAGGGTTAAGTGCAGGAAGTATTAGATAAGAAACGTAAAGACGACCTCAAGGAAAATGAGATGGTCTCTGCGTTGTTTAGATTTACCTAGGAGATCATAAATGTAGTATTCCACATTCTTATGAATGATATCATGGAAGCTGTATGTCATGATGCACTGATAGGTGGCCCCCACGTTTATAAGTCCAAAGGGCATGATGCGGTAGCAAAAATTCTCCCAAGGAGTAATGAAATATTTTCTTATGTTGGTCGTATGTTACGGTACAAATTTGATTGTAGCCAGAGAAGCCATCCATAAGAGATAACATCTCATGGCCTACTATGAGGTTGAGAAGCTGTTTGATGTTAGGAAGTGGGAAACAATCTTTAGGACAAGTGAGATTAAGATCTCAGAAGTCTATGTTGATGCATAACTTTCTAGAAGCTTTGGTTACATGTACGATGTTGGAAACCCATTGTGGATAGTCAATGGGTAATACAAGGTTAGCAGAGAGGAGACATAATTCTTCTTTGATGAAGAGGGCTACGTGGTTACATCCTACGTAGTTTTTATTTGATGAGCTTAGTGTTGGGGATAGTGACAATGTTGTGAATGACAATGTTAGGGTCAGTGCCTGCCATGTCACTAAATGACCATGCGAAGGCTTGATTGTGTTTGGAAAGGAAATTGGTGAAGTATTTTAATTCTTCTGAATCTAAAGATTGACCAAATTTAACTATGTGAGGGTCTTGTGAAGTCCCTATGTTGACTTTGATAGTGGATTCGTTAAGGAGTGTCGATGTGTCTAGTGGTAGAGTATTTTGAAGGTAATGGTCCTTTACCTCTATATAGGATAATATTGATTGGTCATCGTGGCATTGAAGAATATCAATGGTAGGGGAGTCTTCCTCTAACATTTCAGGTAATATTAGTGGGATGGTCTTAGTGCTGTCATTAGTTTGATAAGTGATCGGTCCTAAGGTAATTGTATTGATTTAAAAAAAGTTATGAGGGATGGAAACAATGTCATTTGTGTCGATAGAGTTGTCATGTGAAGGTAAAGAGGATGATTTTGGTTCTGCTATAGTTCCAGATGTGGTGATCACGGAGGTTTCTGAGGAAGGTTTGTCAAAACTTAGTCCATATTTCTCATGAGGTTTGTGGGATTAGTCAAATACCAAGTCATGTAATCCCTATTCATAACGTCCCAGGCCAAAACCTTTCTAGGCACAACGATGAAGATACATTTGTGTGAAGGATTGGTTGTATAGGAATGAGAAATCATATATGAACGGTTTAACAAGGTGTTGATTGTCACGATGTGGGGAAGGATGATCAATCCCTCCATAGAAAATGTTAGTTTTAAGGTGAGGAGGGCAGAAGAGGATGATATTTATAACGTTGGGTTTGTACATCGGTTGTTAATCAGGCCTCCCATACATTTTTGTTGTAGGAAGTGAGTTAAGGGATAAAAGATGATACTCCCCTAATGAAAGATGTTGCATGACATCCTCGAAGAAGCTATCGTCTAGTAGCTTAGATGCGACGAAAAAATAACTGGTAGAATATTTTTCAGAGGAGCCCAATTTTGTCTCAGGAATGAACATGTCATTAGGTCGATATGTCATGTGACATTCTTTAAAAGGATTCAGGTCAGCTGGAACAGTAAAGGTTTTACCTTCATGTTCATATTTTAGATAACGATGCAAGGCATAAGAGGGATGTGACATCCTTCCCTTCCCAAAAAAACAATTGCCCCCAATGAATACATCTAATTATAATAAATCTATAACTAATTGTAAACACTTGCATTCTTTTCTCATTTTCATATTTTTTCATATTTCAAAATTCTTTAAATGAAGAATAAAAAATTGCTAGTAACTGTTGATTTTCATGAAATTTCCAAATAACACCAAATAATAAACTTGTTTTACAATAATATTTAGTTGAATAGAAACTCGATTTCTTTTGTATTTATCACAACTAACATAAAAAAATTAGCTTCAAGTTTTAAAATTAATAGAATTATTATTTTTAATTCTAAACATACTATTGTAATGTATGCAAATAGCAAATCAGAATCAATATTTCTATCTCAAATCATCTAGTACTATATGGTTTTCAAATGGCCATTTATTACAGTCATAAAATTCTATATTTTATCAAAATTTCACTCAAATAAATGCATAAAAAGAGTACTAATTTCCTAAAAGTTTTCCCAAGTGGAGTTTTCTTCATTACATAAGTCTCATTGGACCTTGCATTGTGCTACTTCATGCTTACGCAAGTTAATCATTCGTGTTTCCAATATTCTAATTGGTTCTATGATCACCACCCCTAGGTCCTGAACCTGCAAATATTTCCAAACAAGCACATGATTCAAATCTCCTACATATTTCTTGAGTAAAGATACATGAAATACATTATGTAATTGAGATAATGTTGGAGGTAAAGCCATCCTATAATCCAATGGGTTTATTTCCTATAGAACTTCAAAAGGTCCAACTTATCTAGGTGTTAACTTAGCAAATTTCCCAAACTTAATAAAACTCTTCTTTGGTTTAACTCGAAGAAAAACCTTTTCCCCAATGGAGAATTTCCTTTCAGTTCGTTTCTTGTCAGCATAAATATTTTGTCTATCAATGACTTCCTTAATCCTTTGCTTGATTATCTTAACCTAAATTTCCATTTCTAATAACATATAAATTCCTACTACCTCTTTATCCTCTACCTTATCCCAAATGATTGGTGTCTTGCACCTTCTGCCATAAAGGGACTCAAATGGTGCCATTTTCAAAGTAGAGTGGTACATATTATTATACACGAATTCTACCAAAGGAATATAATCTTCCCATTTGTATTGTTGATCCATGCAATACATCCTAGGCATATCTTCAAGGTATTGATTGACCCTCTCAATCTTTCCATCGGTCACCAGGCGGTACATGGAGCTAAAGTTTAACTTCATTCCTAAGGCTGCATAAAGTGTCTACTAAAATCTAGATGTCATGTAGGGATCTCTATCTGAGATTTTCTGCTCTGGTATACCATGCAATCTGAATATTTAATGCATAAATCTCTTTGTGAGATTAGGTGATTCATCCTTCAAATTACTAGGTATAAAGTGTGCTAACTTTGTTAACTTATCCACCACGAGTAGAATCATATCATATTCATTCCTAGACACAGCCAATCCCTGCACAAAGTCCATACTAATCACTTACCCCTTCCACAGTGGTACATCATGCGGATATAACAATCTTTTCGAATGCACATGTTCGACATTGACCTATTGAAACTCCAAACATTTTGATATGAACTCTATTACATCCCTTTTCTGACCATTCGAGAAGTAGAGAACACAACATGCACCCTAGTTGCTCTCGATTGTCCAAAATAAGGATAATTATGAAACTCCTCAAGGAATTCCTCTCAATTCCCCTTCCTTCAACACATACAATTTTATCGAATAATTAAATAATCCATCCTCCTCAAAAGTGTAGCCATTATACCCATGATCTAGATAAATTTCTTCTAATGCCTCCTTGACTTGTAGATAAAATTGATTCGTCGACAACTACTTCCTTGAAATTTGATCTAAGATTGATCAAAGTGGTAAGATACCTACGACAACTAAAGGCATTAGCTATCCCATTCTCTTTTCCCTTTAATATAGCCAATATCAAAATCGTTTTCAACGAGGAATTCCATCCATCTTCACTATCTAACATTTATTTTTTCTTGAGTGAAAATATATTTCAACCCCAAATGACCAGTATTTATATAAGAGGGTTTACCTAAGAGAAATTACCTCCATACTTGCAAAGCATGGACTATGGAAACTTATTCCAAATCACGTGGAACATAGTTATACTCACGAGGTTTGAGTTTGTAGGATTTATATGCAACAAATTTCCCATCTTGCATGAGTACTCCACCATAACCATCCCCAGATGCATCTGTCACTACTATGAAACTACCATTGGGATCATGAATCCTAATAATTGATGTCAATGTCAACCTATCCTTTAGCACTTAGAAATATTGCTCACAGTTTTTGGTCCACTCAAATTTCTTACTCTTCTTTTGCAGAGAAGTGAAAGGGTTATAAATCATAGAGAATCCAAGTAAATATTTCTTTTAGTACCCTACCAATCCTATGAATCTTCTTATTCCATGGACATTATTTGGTGTCAGGAATTCCATAATGGCCTTAATATTTGTTAGGTCAACTACTATTTCTTCATATGGGATGATATGACCCCATATATTGTACTTCCTTCATAAAGAAATTACATTTTGAAAACTTCGCATAAAACTTGTGTTGCCACAAGCTGTTTGAAAACCAAGTTCAAATGTTGAAGATGTTCTTCCTCATTCTAAGAATATATCAAAATCATCATTGAGCAAAACAAGAAAAAACTTGTCAAGGTAATCATGAAACACATTGTTCATTAAATTAATTAAAGTGACAGTTGCACTGATCAACCCAAAAGGTAAAACCATGAACTCATAGTGTCCATACCATGTTCTAAAATCCATTTTATGATTATCTTATTACTTGATTCCAAGCTGATGATAACCTTCCCCAAGATCTATCTTTGAGAATATCATGCACATTTCATTTAGTTAAAAATATAATCAATACGAGGCAATGAGTACCCGTTCTTGATTACAACTTTATTAACAACTTATAGTCCACAAACAATCTTAGAGTACCATCCTTATTCTTCATAAATATTACATGTGCTCCCCAAGGATAAACACTAGGTAATATCAACCCCTTTCCCATAAATTCATGTAATTCATCCTTGAGCTCTATTAGCTTAGTAGTAGTCATCTTATATTATGCCTTTAAAACAAGTTTTGAGCTAGGTACTATGTCAATAGAGAAATCAAATTCTCTTTTAGGTGGTAGCCTAAGTAACTCTTCAGGAAACACATCTTGATAATACCACAAAATGGATATTCATCCATCATGGGATCTTCTTCCTCCACCATGTATGCAATCTTTATAACATAAAGAATGCACCTCTTTTTCTTAACCTTATTGAGATGCATAACTGATATCTGTCTCTGACTAATCTCTCTTTTAATTCTTTGTATCATTGTAGAATGTCCATTATCATCCACACATTCTACTATCTTGGCTAAGCAATAAAACTTGGCCCTATGTTGAGCTAACCAACTTACACCTAGGATAACATCATATGATCTTAAGGGTGTTACATACAAGTTTACCTCAGTAGTGAATTTAGGTTGCTTTAGTTCTTCCTCAAAGAGACACTGCTTTACCCTAAACTCAGCCTTATTTCCATATTGAATAGTCCATGAGTTTTCCATATATATTTCTCTCCTAGGTAGTTTAGATAATAGTATTTGAGAAATAAAATATTTCATAGCACCATTATATATCAAAATAGTTACAGGAAAATCAAAAAACATACCCGAAGCTTCTACTAGTGTAGTATGATGTTCTGCCTGGCGGTTATTCAATGTTGCATGTATTCTCCATTGAAAAACATCTCTATGATAAAAGGGTTATTCATTGTTGGAAAGTTCCCATAGTTTTCCTTGGATAATTATTGACGTAGTGGTCATCTCCACAAGTAAAGAATCCACTAATCAGTCCTTTCCCCTCTATTTTCTTTTCCTTAAATCATGAATTGCAATTCCCTTTATTGGAATTGTTGTTTGATTTATTCTCCTGGAACCTTTTGGTAAATGGTTTTCCCTTATTTTTATATTTTTTCCACCAAGGCTTCTTAATGTCTGAAGGGAGTGTAGAGGAGAATTATTTTTCTTATTTTCTTCCCAAAAAGTTGCTACCACTTAAACTTTTTGTTCTTGTTTGATTGAATTTTCAAACATTGTATCCAAGTGGCGGGTCTGTGCACATCTACCTCTACACCAATGGTGGAATTTAGTACTAGAATGAATTTTTGAATTCTGAATTTCTCATCCTTTTTGCATTGGGGTACATATTTGAGAAAATAGGTGGATTTCAATCTAGTATTTAATTATTGACATATCTCCCTAACGTAAACCTTGAAACTCTATCATCTTTTGGTCATAAAATAGTTGTGGCAACCACTATTGGTTAAAAGGGCCCTTAAACTATTCCCAGTATATGGTAGCTACATCAATGTCGAGATCCATCTTATTATTATCCCATCCTGATGAAGCTTCTCTAGATAACTGATAAGCTCCCCACAATGCCTTTGTTTCCATGGAGAAATCCATTATCTTGAAGTACTTCTCCATCTCACTGAGCCAGGACTCAACACCATCTCCTAAGGCGGTTCCATCAAATTTAGGAGGACTAATCCTCTGTATATCCCTTGAAATATCTACATCCACCAAAGCCTTCTTGGCTCTCAGAATTTCTTTTTCCTCTCCTTCATTCTCAAAACTCTCTTGGTCCTCACCACCTTGCCTTTCCTCCTCATGTTCTCCCTAAACCTTTTTCTCTAAGGCGGTGATGTGATCACGTGTCTCATGGAGGGAAACCAATATTTGATCCAATTTATCTTGTTGGTCTCTAGTAGCATCATTGGATCTTGGATCATCATTCATTCTTATGCAAGGAATTATACCTATTGACATTAGGAAATTTATTAACATAGCGAACTTATCGGGTCCAAGTGTAGAGAACATAGTTAAAGGTCGTTTTGATACCAAAATGTAACAACCCTTTGTTAACACAAGATAAAAGTGGAAATATTTTTTTAGTCTTATTAGGTAACTTAGATTTAATTATGAATATAATTAAATATCACATAGATACCTCTAAATAATTTGAGGTTCAAAACACCCTTTTGTTATCATATTTCCAAATGTAAACAAGAGTTGATCAATTAAATTTAATTTAAAATTTATACGTCGTTTCCCACAATTTTCCATAAAAAAGTATGATTAATCAATCATTTCATAATACAATTATTAATATCATATTTAATTCATATTCTATATCAAATACATGGGACAACAAGCATGTTTGTAACTAGGTAAAATAATGTAATTATATGTCTTAGTACAAGTAATATACTATCAAATCATTCTTTTCAGAAGTTCCTGTGTACATGTATATCTATTTTGTACAACTGTTTAGAGGGAGAGCATCATTAGAGCACTTTTCTTCTAACCAAAAAACCTTTCAGTTCCCTTGCACACCTCTCACAAGCAAGAGGAGACCGACCCTTCATGAGGAAAGAAAATAGAGATATTCAACTATCAATAAAGAATAATAATATGAGAACCATGTGTAATATACGAAAATTCTGAAAATAAAACCCATCATAAGATCACGGAAACCAATACCATCATATCATTCATGACTAGTACATAATAAGGATAAGTGAACCGAAAATGCATACAACTAGATATATTAATTCGGCCAAAATTTTCCAACTATACTATTGCAAGCTAATCTTATAATTTGTACAAACAAATAGGAAATTTCATCCTTCATAACATAACTATCTCATACACCACTTCCATAATCAACAATCAGCATCAAGATACAAACCATTCCAACATTTGAATTAATGTTTCAATTTCATAATCAAAGAGGAAAAATAACAATCTATTCCCATTTTAAATCCATGTTTCCATATTTTATAATCATAAAGAATAATAGCCCACATAAGCATGTGTAGGTCAGCTCATGCATATTCCACAATGTCATATTGGATTGCATGCGTATGCTTATGGTATAATAATCACATAACTAGTTTAACATTAAGTAAAACAAAAATTCCTTCTGCACATTTACTGATGCACCAAACAACCATAACTTATCTACTATTTTTTCCAATAATCCTTCATATGTTGTTACATTTTTCACTAAAGTTCTAATGCCTTTAATGTGGTTTAAGAAGGAGGAGACTTATGTTATCACACTTGTGGCTTCACCATGAGAGTGGTAACATAAGTTACATTCTAAATACAATCATATCATATTTGGGACATAATAATAACTACATCCCCATGCCCAAGCAACAAACAACTATGATAAACATAGTATCACAAATCAATTACTGTAAGGTAAAATTCTATTGCATTCACACAACAAGACACTGTTGTAACCATCTATTTTACATGTTCATTCAATTTTTGTTGATTTTAAAACAATATAATATGACATTTCCCAAAATAGTTTTATTTGGCCCAACAACTAGATGTTAATTATTTCTTATTTCTTTCCAATATGTAAGCCCAATAAGGATTTTATTTTTAATTAAAATAACAAGTTTGTATAGACCCAAAATAAGTGAAACTGACCCAATAAATAATGTTATAAATATAAAAAATATGCAGACCCAACAATGGGTGTAATCGAGTGTAAAAATACCTCTGAAAACATATCATAATTATACATTTACAACAAATCATGGAAACCTAGAAATGGGTAAAAATCAACTTCATGTAAAATGTTTTATAGTCAAGCATTTACATAATAAGTAGTCCCAAATATGAATTAATTGAAAACGTCATAGTCCTCTAATACAAACAAAATATGCAAACCCAAATGGATTCCCAAATTGACCCAATGAAAAATGTATCAGTATTTAAAAATAAACACATATATAGTCCCAACAATGGGTTTCCAATTCGACCCAATGAAGAATGTATCGATATTTAAAAATAAATAAATAAGCAGTCCCAAGAATGGGTTCTCAAATCGAACCAATGAAGAGTGTATCAATATTTAAAAATAAATAAATATGTAGTCTCAGTAATGGGTGAAAAACCATATATTCATTTTGCAAAAGTGCAGACCCAGGAATAGGTGAAAATCCAGAAAACATTTCCAATTTTAAACAAAATTTTTTCCTAAAAAATGTAGATCCAAATGGGTATAAATCAAACCCTTGCAAAAACGTTTCCTCAAACAAAATAAATGCTAAAAATGTAGTCCTAGAAATGGGTATTATTACATTTATTCAACTTTAAAATGCAGACCTAGAAATTGATATTAAACAAACTCTCAAAACAATTTTTTACAGTCAAATAACTATGAAATAAACAGTCCTAGAAAATGGGTTTTTAACCATATATTTATCTTCAAAATGTAGACCCAGATATGGGTAAAAAATAAACAATGCATTCACATTTTAACAACAATTATTCCTTTAAAAATGTAGACCCAGAAATGGGTAAAATCCCAACAAAAGATTTCCAAATTTTCCTGAAAAATGTAAACAAAATAAGAAGAAAAACCCGTGCGTGTTAAAAACACTTTTCCAACTTTTTTCTACCAATTTCCAGCCTGTTCTTCCTTCCATATTTCCAATGCTTCCAGCCTCCAAGTCCAAGCAAACCACCATATGCACAATGAACCAAAAAAAAAAGATATAGATCCGCTTTAAACCGTCCTCCTTCTTTTTCTTATGCAAACCCCAGTTCAAATTCCTCCTTCCCATTTTCTTGCCCCCAAAAAACAACATGTATGCAAATGAAGTCCACTTTATTAACAATTAAGCCAAAATAACTTCCCATTCCTTCCTACTTCCAAACAAATTCTTCCACTTAACATGCCTAATGATTATTTGTGTATGTTATATTTAAAACAATTTAAAATTCAAAAACAACACATATCTTCCCCCTTACTATCTAACAACCGCTAAAGCTCCATGCAAAGTGGCCAAGACTATATGCATGACAACCACAAAAAAAATTTTAATATTATATAATGAGTAATATATTATATTATTTCAACAAACATATTATGGTCAACTTATACATTGACCATTCCACGATAACGAAAAAGTTAGTGAGATTCACAACGCCAGTCAATCCACACACAAGAGAATATAACACACAAACATGGTCTATTTAACTTGTTACTTTTTCCAACTTATATCCATAAGTCTAATAACCTGCCTATAAAATGAATAAACCTTCACTTACAACATCACATTAATAGTGATGTATGATGGACAGGTTATTCTAGTGGCGTTTAGCCACATCAGTGTAATGTTCTCATCGCCTATCAATATCAATTGAATAGACTAGGAAAAATCAAAACAAAAATTAGTCACACATCATACAAGTAAAATAAATATTACCCAATCCCGTGGTGTATGCCAGTTCTCATATTACCTTCATTTTTTTAAGTTCAATACCTTGATATGACAACCTCTCTTTGTTGATGCCAATCCTCACTATTTTAACAAGGGTGTACTTGCTCCTGCATCCACCTCATGTCACCAAGAATGTAGTTAGTCCAAATAATTAAAACTCAGCATAATGATAATAAACATGCTAATTTCCACATTTGAAAATGATCATAAAAAATAATTATCCAATTTAAGTATGCCATTTTAAACAGGTATTGAGTTTTTAAATCCACATAGGAGAGATGTGACAACAAATATGGTTTAGATAAAATGAACACATATTGAAGCTCCATGTTCCTTTCCTTGGTGATTGAATCAATCTCCAACACCTAACATCATCTTGCACACACTACACATCCACTACACTTCCCACTCTACTTACTATTGAGGATTTGAGGAAAATAGGGAGGTATCATGTATATATTTTATTAATATAAAAAACAAATTACAAATGGGAAAATTACAAAGATATGGAAGCTGCAATGTTTATATACGTTGAACAACTTAATACAAACAAAATCATAGTTACACAGGTTGAACCAACCTACGTGTTGTTACAACAATCATACGGTCATACTATTCCGAATAACAAGTAAATCAAATAATATGGTTTCAACAAATAAACCATATAACAATATAAAACAAATAATTATCCCAGTAAAATACTAATTACCAAAGGTAAATAACTAAGGTAATTACACTAATAAAAATGTATAATTACATATATAAGGTTTTTCCTAACCCCCCCCCCCCCCTTAATTTCGCATTGCCTCAAGGGATGAGGAGAGGAACTCTTTGAAAAACTCATATTTGTCACGTGTAAGTAGCTTTGTGAAAATATTTTCTCATTGTTCATCTGTTGGGAAAAATTGAATTTGTACATTGTGTTTCAAAACATGCTCACATATGGAATGAACATGTACCTCAATATGGTTGGTTCTCTCATGAAACACTAGATTTCAAACAAGTTTGAGTACACCCTCATTTTCAACATACAAGGTAGTGGATTTCTCCTGTGGTACTCAAAGACCCTCAAGTATATGATGTATCCATATCACTTTGTAGACAACTCCACTTGCAAAACAATATTCAACCTCTATGGAAGATTGAGAAATTTTTTTTTGTTTCTTGCTTCTCCACGATATCAAACCAAATCCCAAAAAGGAAAAAAATCCAGAAGTGGATTTCATGTCATCAATATTGCTTGCATGATCTAAATATGAATATCCAATCAATAAGAACCAATCATTCTTATTGTACTCTAGACCAAGATCCATAGTGCCCTTCAGATATCTCAAGATCCACCTTGCTGTTATCCAATGAAAAAATTTGGGTTCCTCCATAAACTATGAAAGATAGCTAACTGTAAAGCTGAAATTTGGCCTAGTATAAGTTAGGTAAATGAGACTCTCAATTAACTGTCGATAGAGAATTGCATTTACCATAGGAGATGGATCTATATGAGATAATTGAAGTCTTATCTCCATGGGTGTAGTATTCAGTGTGCAATCCATCATCCTAAATTTCTCAAGCGTTGTCATAGTATTCTTCAATTGAGAAACAAATATATGATTATCCTTCTTCTATACTTCCAATCCAAGATAGTAGTGCATGAACCCGAGATTTGTCATGTCAAATGATCAATTAAAATATTTCTTCATAGCATTGATCTTCCTCATTGTGCTACCAATGATGAATAGATCATCGAAATATACAATAACTATCACAATCTCTCCTCCTTTCCTCTTGAGGTAGAGATTGGGATCATATGGATTTCTCACAAATCCATGCTGAATGAGATGTACATCAATCTTGATGTACTAAGCCCGAGGTTCCTATTTAAGGCCATATAAATATTTTCTAAGTGTGCATACCTTTGTTTATGATCTAAGTATGAAAAAAATCTTAGGTTCAGTCATGTAGACTTCGTCTTGTAGATCTTCATTTAAAAAGGAGCTTTTTTATGTCCATCTGATGGGCTTTCCACCAAACTATGCAGCTAGAGAAAATATCATCTTGATTGTTTTGTTCTTATTTGTGGGATAAAATTACTCCTCATATTATATGATTTCCTTTTGTGAATACCCCTTTTCTTCCAGTATCACTTTATATTTTCCAATAGTCCCATATGTTGTGTACTTTTTTTGAATATCCATCTAAAACCAATGGGATTCTTTCCTGGTTGAAGATCGATAAGTTGCCAATTGTTTTTCATCACTAACTGATATTCATCATCCATGACATATTTCCAATATTTTGACTGTAGGTATTCCTGGATAGTAGAGGGTTCAACAGTTTCAACAAATCTATTCATCAAAGAAAAATTTACCTCTTCTTGAGCTTTAATATGATTTTTTGGTACACTGGTGGATATATCGAGATGAGCATCCAATTTTGGATCTTGAATCATGTTTGTATACCACTTGGGCATATGTTATATTGTTCTCTTGAGTCATGATCTTTTCTGATCATCACCATCATCCCCATCATCAATGGGAACATCTACATTTGTTTTCACAACAGGTTTTATATCTATGTCAAGTGATTTTAGAGGAGTTTTAGCTTCCTTCTTCTCAAAGAACTCAACATATCTATTGGTGTAGAATTTCCTGGTCTTTGGATCCATCAATATGTACGTAAGAGCCTCTTCATTGTAGAAAATGAAGATGAGTTTATATGATTTCATATCCAACTTATTTATTTTTTTCTTGGGTATGTTCATGTTGTCTTTGTACCTGAATACTCTGAGGTGTGCAATGGATGGCTTCCAATATGACCATGCCTCATGTGGTGTTATTCCATCAAGAGTAACTGTGGGTAATTTGTTTAGAAAATATTCTATTTTTTCATTATTACGGCCCAAAATGTCCTCGTTAATCTAGAATCATTGATAATACAACACACCATCTCCATGATAATATAGTTCCTTCTCTCAACAACACCATTTTGTTTCGGTGTGTTTGAAGGAGGAATATGTCAATGAATCCCATGAAATTATAGGTAGGATTTGGACTTAGTCCTAGTGAATTACCCCCTTGATCTGAGTGGAGAGATATGATATGATGACCAATCTTGTTCGCAAAAACCACTTTAAAATTTTTAAAGTTCCCAAAATCTTCAATTTTCTTACGAAGATAAAAATCCATATTTTTCTAGATTAATCATCAACACATAGAATGAAATATTGAAATCCTAAATGGCTAGGTTGCATTGGACCACAAAGATCGCTATGAAACAAATCAAGCTTACTTGGAGCTCGATAAGTACTCTTTTGGAATGAAATTTGTGTTGTTTTCTTGTGAGGAAATTAGGACACTTGTTTATATCATTTTTTAGAGATTGCAAGCCTCTCACCATATTATATCAGAGGAGTGTATCGAGAGATATCAAACTGATGTGACCAAGTCTCTGATGCCACAATTGAACATAGGAAGTATTCTTAGCCACTAGCGAACAAAATCAAGCTGGAACATCTATCCCACATTTAAGGATTTTGCAACAAATTTCCCATCCTCTGGATTTGTATCGAATTAAACACAATTTCTTACTATAATGACTATAAAAATAAATCTTTAGATTATGATATAGAAGCTTACTAACTAATAGTAAATTATTTGGTAAGCCATAGAAATATAATACATCATATAATCTACAATGTCATGAACCAAGAGGTAGAGAAATGTTCCCAATACCTTATACCATGTAAGAAGAGTCATCACCTAATGAAACATAATTTTTCAAAGGTGTGTCCCTCATGGTGGTAAACAAGTATATGTGCCTGGTCATTGTCAAGTGGCTTCTGAATCAACATACCAAACAACCCTAGATGACATGGATGGTTCATTGGAAAGGGAAGTGTATAAGAAGTCCTCATCATCTGAATGTATTTTTATTAGGAACATTTTCTTATTGATGGGGCTTCTTTCACCAGTTCCCCTTCTTATTCCCTTACTTGTAGTGTAATTTTCCTTGTTGAGATTTCTTATTTTGAGGTCCTGAATTACTTGATGGACCTTTGTTTAATGTGTTATACTAACAATATTTTATATCATGTCCTCATTTGTAAATAGGAAATTTGTTATTTTCTTGTCCCCTTACTGATGCTATTTTTGGGAATTTGGGAAATATTGTTCCTTTCCCATTCCTTTCTGATGAGAAAATAATGCATGCTCTTCTTCTTCATTTTTTTATAAAGTGCCTCTTCTTGCTACAGAAAATTCACAAACTTCTCAAATCGGATAGTCTAATTTGACAAGGTAAGTGTGGTAAAAAAATGTGATAAGAAGAAGGAAGTTATATAAGAAAAATGGGCACAATATCATCATCAGAAACCTCCTCTCCCATGGCTAGAAGTGAATCCCTCAATGTTTCAACTCTCCATAAGAAAGCCTCCATTTTCTCATTTAGCTTGATTTTCAATGTAAGCAACTGACTCTGAAAATACAAAATGGTATGCTTGTTTCATACCTTATACATTGTGATCAATTTTTTCACACACTTCTTTGGTTGTTTTGGTATCTTGAATGTGGGGTTGCACATCATCAGAAACTACCAACAATATTATCACCTTGGCCTTCTGATCTAGTTATGGAACCATTCATAACTAGTTAAATTTCTTTAAACTCAAGTTGAGTTCAAATTTTGGTCTTCCACGCGACATAGTTGTCGCCATGGAGTAGTTGCGAGTCATAAAAGAACATTTTTAGAGAATTCTTTTCCATAATGGGTGGTTAGAGTGTTCCCAAATAGATGGCACGTTAGCACAAAATAAATAAAAAATACACTTAAAATATGATATTACTGCCGATTGTGTAGAAAAATTAAATGATGGGAAAAAATAATTTGTTTTGTGACGCCCTGATGTCCTTCAGAGCTCAAAATGGTTCACAATGTGAAAAATCATAAATAAACTGTTGAAAACTGCTAAAAAACAACCCTTTTGGGCACCCCTATCTTTACAAAAGTGGCCTAGAATGAGTTTTTAGGCTCTATAGAAGAATGCTTTTTTTTTACCAAAATAAGGTTTTCTATGCTAAAATTAGCGTGGGGTTTAGTGGTGACTAACCGGGTTTGGCGGGGATTTGGAATGTTATCTTTGGTGGTTACCACTAAATTGCCACCAAAAACAAGAAAGTATATATAAGCGGTTGGGGGGTCGAACTCGTGATGAGTCCACTCCCAAAAGATTCTACCTAACCAAGTGGGTGCCTATAACATTTAATAAATGAAACATAGCTAATTATATTTAAACAACAATGAAAAAAGGACAAACTTTAAAAAATGATGTGTCATGTTGGTAGGGGGTTCATGTGATGGAAAAAGGAAGGTGGTGGTCTAGGTTTGCTAGAGAAACCAGATCTGAATGTTTTGCATATCCATCTTTATGCACATTTTTTGTTTTATTTTGGTAATCACTTTTTTTGTTCTCTTTTGCATTTATTATCTCTTTCCTTCAGGTTGGTGATTGTCACTTTGTAATGTTTAAGATTTTTCATTTGATTGTAGGGGTCTATTGTGCATGGTCTTGAGACTCAACAATATTGTATGCTACCAAATGTTGACTTAGTGCAGGGTGCTTCAGGGAGAGAGAACTCGATCAAGGGCTCAATATGGTTATGCTACAAGAGTGGATATTTGAGAGATCCACCCTCACCACACCATGGTGGGTCCAGAACATGCTCAGTGCTGTGATGTACTACTTGATTAACAAAATTAACTCATTTATAAAGCACAAACCACTTAGTACAAGCGATTTGGTGACTTTGGAATGTAATTCGATCAAATTGGTCAGAACACCTTTCAAGTCACCTAATCACTATGTGACTTGCTATCGATTTGAATAGCTCTCCATGAAATTTATGGCTTGGTTTCAACTCACCCTCATAAAATTTCTTTCTTAAAATGAAAATTCAACTCAATCCCTTTAGCTCAAACTACCAATTTTGGAAATGTTACTAGAGTTAGTTATAACTAACTTTGTCATTAATTTTAGTGACAAAACACTACTTGGGGAGTTTTTTTTCTTAATTATGATTTCTTTGAACCAGATTTATTGCAGGAAAGCTTGGATCAGGTGGCAGTTCCTGGGTGGTTCCTTCTTACCTAGTGTTTAAAAAAAATTTACTTTCTATTTTCCTATATCTTGAAACAAGAGATTGTGGGGATGAATGGTGGGTTTGGGAAGCTACTGGAGGCAATACATGCTCTTTAAGGGGAAGTCAAATTCTCCAAAAACTTACAAAATCAGTTGTAACCTTTTTACGAACTTCTACTATTTTTGAGGATCCTGCTCACATGTACATGCTCTTCAAAACTCAACTCTTATACTAAATGCCGAGGATAAGAGGAAATAGGGAGGTATCATGTGTATATTGTATTGATATGAAAAAGTAACTTACAAATGAGTATATTACAAAGATATAGAAGTTGTAATGTTTATATACATTGAAAAAATTAATACAAATAAACTCACAGTTTCACAGGTTGAACCAACCTATGTGTTGTTACAATAATCATTTGGGAAAACTATTCCCAAGTATAAATAAAATAACATGGTTTCAACAAATAAACCATATAATAATTTTAAACAAATAATTATCCCAATAAAATAGTTATTACCTAAGGTAAAATAACTAAGGTAATAACACTAATAAAAATGCATAATTACCTATATACGAAGATTTTACCTAACAATCAGCTTCCCACTTGATTGGAAATTACTTCGCTCACTGACCCTATATTACTTCTCCAACCTCCTTCGATTTTCTACCCATCACCAACCAAGTACTTTTATTATTATTTAAATCTTATAGGTTAATTTCAATTTTATTTCTTATTGATTTATTTTATTATTTTAAATTCCATTTTTTATTTTAATAATTTATTTTTTATTACTATTATTATTATTATATCACGCTCATGACTTAAATACAATTGTGGTTTAGTTACACATATGCGTAAGCTAACATCCCCGAAATTGTCGATCGACTTGATGAGGCAACTACGTGTAGTCTCAAGTTCCCTTTCACAGTGAAAGATAAACTTGTTTAACAAAGACATGTTATTTTTGAAATAGATTTTTATCTTAGGTAAATTATCTTGTAAATGATAATCTTATCTTACACACGAACCAAGGTTTACGTAAGGATCTTCAAGGATTGGATTAGTTAATTCATGAAAAACATAAAAATATAATTTCTTAAAAAGCTGGTGAATTTTTCCTAGACTTTCCAACCAGATGTGATGAGGTAGGGCACTACACCTATACTGTAATACCCAAACCCTACATCATGACAAGGAGATCAAATAGAATCCAAGGGAAGGGGAAATTCACTCTAAGAATGGATCTATATAAGGAATATATGGATTCTAAATATTCACCTTTTAGGGCATTGAAGGTAGTCACCCAACTTCAAGAAAAGGTTAAAATATGGTGAATAAGGATGGCCTTAACTATGATCTTCAAGCATTGAAGGGTTATCTCAACCATAATCTTCAATTACTAAAGGAAGATTTTGACAATTATTTTCACTCGATGATGGTGAAATGAATGTAGATTTTGAATCAATAAGGGAGGAGTTGATGCTCAATATCTAATTCATAAACAATTGAATATATTTCCATTCAAGTCAAGCATGTTCCTCAAGTAATACAAACTAAAATTCAAATCACACCAACCAAGATGGATCCTCTACAAAAATCAGTGGATCTTCGAGCCAGTGGCGGAACATGATTCCAAAAGTGATATTGTGCAAGTTTAATGGATTTTTTTGATCTAAATCAAGTCCTAAATGGAAAAAATGTGGTAATGGCATCCCTTTATCTGGAAACAAAATAGTTCATTTGGTATAGATGGACATGCAAGAAAAATAAAAAGAGGATTCTCGTTGCTAACTAGTCTATGTTCCTTGATGAGATCTAGATTCATTAATGAGATCTAAACACACTACAAAAATAATGTTACAAAGAATTATTTCATATAGATGATAAAGCTATGATAAATAGGGACAACCAAGGATTATATCCACTAGTTCCAAAGTATATCATTACTTTTGGATGGTATTTAGAGGATCATATAAATGATCTATTATTTGGTGTGTAATAACCCATTTTCACTTAACCAAATTAAAGTGTAAAAATTTAAGAAAAGAAGTCATAATTTTTTTAAAAACATAACCAAAAGTATATGAGCTACTTAACATCATCAAACATATAAAAATTCCTTACTTAACATTCATTAACAATAAAGAGGAAGGTAATATTCTTTCCTTTCATTTTCCATTTCGTAAAATAAAAGTCGATGTTTCCAATTGCCATACAATAATCATAAAAATGCCTTCTAAGATTTGTATTCAGTATGAATGTCATTCTTTACAAATTGATAATGATCATAACATATAAAATCAATATATTACATATAGTGAGCTTTTTTTAGTGCAAGCCTTTGAAGGAAGGTTTTATTTTGCTTTCCGGTCTCTCATCTTCTTCATCAGAGTTTTTAGTGTGAAGGCTGGTAGGTTTCTCTTGCTCTTTGTTTTTGTCTTCATACTGGTTATGGAATGGTTTTTGCTCTATTTTGTTCCTGGTTTTGTGCTAGTTTCTATTCTTTGTCTTGTTGTTGTTTTGATGTTTGGTTAAATTTTGACTCTTGAAATCCTTATGGCTATATTTGGATTGTAGATCCTTACAACCATGATTAGGAGAGGGAAAGTATCATTGGAACATTTTTCCACCAACCACAGACCTAACAGTCACCTACACACCTCCTTTATGAAGTGTCCCTTCCCTTCAACAAAGCACATAGATCATGGATTATGTGGCAAGAGGATGTATCATGTTAACTGAGGTTTTCGTCTACCTTTGGGTACCTACCTTAGGCATCTCATGACACCTAGTGAGCTAGGATTGGAATAATTTATACTCCTATGTCTAATTAAGTATACCATAATTTTTCATGCTTGTGGCCACAAGACTATAGGGAAGATATGCATCCACCAAGTATCCTGTCTCCTTAACTAGGTTTATCTAGACCTTGAATATTAAATTAAGTTCTCAAGGAGTTAATGTGAATGACACCACCTAGTGTGTCACATCCTATTCTCATAAATTCCCAAGGGTCAATAACCTTTCCAAGGATTAAAATACGCTATCTTCTCATTCTAGAAGAGAAAAAATTAAGTGAGGTAATGTCAATATCATGCTTAATAAAGGCATTAAAATTTAAGTCGGAAAATCCATTCATTTATTATGTAAAGTTTATACTAATACAAGGTTGTGGAAACTAGATTGTTGTTCTCTACTATTTTATCGAGAGATTACACATCGAAATAATTTAATATTTATTATTATCTCATTAATTTGCATTGGATCGATTTTCCCAAAGTCTACGTTTGATTTGAAGGATTCTTAGTTATTTATTTATTTTTATTGGCTAGTAGTAGGATAAAGGATCAACACATAAAATACAATAATAGAATTGACAACAACATTCAACTAAGACTGATTGAATTCAGCAGGAAAGATAATTTACAGAATTACTATGAGGTGAGTAAAATTTGATTAGATTTTGATCACCAAAGCTAACTAAATGCTAACTCATACAAGGAAGTTAACAAACACATTTGGTATAAAGGAAAAATGAGAATTTTAATTCTATAGCAGACATCTCCAAATCTAAAGCTATGGGCAAAAACAACAAACCATAAAAAAATAGTTGGAATCAACTACATAATTTATTTTATTTGTCAAAAATTTTAGATAAGAATTTCTTGGAAACGCAGGTCTACAATAGTTGGCTGCACATCACTTCCTACAACTGACCTTCTCTACCTAATGTTGTGATATTGCAATTGAGATCGGCAGTGGATTGCATTGGCATTGGTTTAACATGGTTTTAATTGAAAAGATAAAAAAAAACGCATTGATACGAAACCTACTTCTACCAAAATGATAAATAATCCTCCCTTTTTATCATTGGTGCTGCTATGAATCCTTCCTTAATGATAGAAGATTAAAAGACTGTATCAGTGGTTAAATTTGATTGAAAATCCAGTGGAGGGGATGGAATATAGTTTAGATTATCAGCTGGGATTTTTTATTTATCTTAAAACCAAAAATTAGAACAAATATAATTAATTCACGGTATTTTTAGTAGGATATCTCCATACCTTTCACTGATGCCAAATCACTTCCAAGCTCCTTATGCGTTTTTCCTCCTCTTCTAGATCTGTCCCCTTTTTGTTCCCGTGAATTAAATGTTTCTTCTTATTTTTCTTCATTTTATATTCTCCCTTATTTACTACTTCTATTCTCCCCTTTATTAATAAAATCCCCCCTTCTGCCCATGTAAATGTGGAGAAATGCAGTTAATGGAGTGACTCCTTTTAATGTGGGTGTCCCTCCTAAAATAGATAATTTAATAAATTCCTTAACTGTCTCTTCCAACCAATTTGACTGGAGCTGTAATTTTTCTTAAGATTCTTTTGCACATATTAAAAAAACATAACCATCCTTCCTCAAAGTTTGGTCACCCCTTTTAGTATTTCTCTTGTACATGTGTTACACATTATTTATTTTATTTAAAACCATTAATTATTTTATTATTAACTACTATATTTTTATACTTGTCTCTTATTATTTTTTGAACTTAATTACTATCCCTCACATGATTTATTTATTTACTATGACAATAATTTTATTAAAAGGTGCCTTCACTAATAATTCAGTGTTATAATATTTACGCATGAACCAAATCCATATATATGCTACCTATATAGACCAATAACTATTTCTATTAAGAATTAAAAAGGGTTCTTACCTACTCTTGTGGCCATGCGAGTTTGGAAAAAAAGATGTGTACTTCCCTAAAGTAGACACAATCTAGTCACATGGTTTACATCCTGTTGCCACATTACTTTCCATCATCTATTTGCTTCTTCTTAATGATACTCTCCCTCCTTCTGAGGGTAATTTTTCTTGCACACACCACCACTCAACATAACACTCACAAATTTGTTAGCGTTAGGAAATAAACGTCAAGAAATAAATTATATTATAAACTCATAATGATAATTAATATTTTTGCGAGGCATAAATAAGGAGACTTAGATCATTTCCTATCTAACCATGGTCATGTAATTTTTCTTATTGATCAAAATGCATAACTCATCTCAAAGTATCTAAAAACAATATTCATAATTGAGTATAGTTCGATAATTTCATCCATAATTTTAAAAAATGCCATAATATTCAGGTTTTGACATGGTGGACTCAAGGATTACATCCAACTTGATGTTTACCTTCTTAATTTGGGTTCAATATCATAATCCATGATAGTTGTACGTCGAGTGGAGGAAAATATTTGGTATAACATAGGGGTCTAACTATTCCATATGAGCAGATGATTCTAACATAATAATTTCCCTAACCAACATGATTGAATCCTCAAAAAATTGAAGAGAAGTGAGAAAAAGGTCTATGTCATAGTTGTGATAGCAACTGGAGAAAGGGACATAAATTTAATGAGAAGAAATTGTTCTATATTGAAGGGCCCAATGAGGAAGAAGATGAAGAAGAAGAAACTAATTAAGAGGAAAAGGTTCTTGACATTGAGGTTGAAGAATCTCAACAAACCATCTCTTATCATACATTTTTAGGCATTAGCACCCCAAAAAACCTTTAGTTCATCATATTTGTGAAGAAACAAAGAGTGATGGTATTGATTGACTCTGATGGTACTGATAATTTCATCAATCGTAAGTTGTAATTGTTCCTAAATTTATTTATTTTATCTAGCCCCATAGTTTTAGGTCATGGTTGCAGATGGAGGTAAAGTTAACTGTTTATGAAAGTTCCATTAGATTAAGTTATACATGGGAGATTACCTATTAGATAGTCCCACATGTATGTTATTTTAATTGGGGGTATAGACATTGTGTTAGGTTTAAATGGCTTACTACCAATACTCACTAAATCATGCACCTACTATGTACATCTAGCCTCTAAATAATTCATTTATATGCATGATTCCTAAGTGAGAGAACTAGTCATAAACAACCCTTTCACTTTGCTTTGAAATTGCTTTTATCTTTTCCATCCTTATCGCTTACTATTTCTAACTTGTAACTTGCCATTTTACATACTAGCTGACATCTTTATCCTATCTAATTTCATTGTTTACCTTTTTGAGTATCTTGTACAGGACCACCCATTTAGGACAAGAGTGCCCGAGCGCTACTATCCCCTTTGGGCCCTTTTTTCCACTTTCTCTCTTTTGCATATTTTTTGGATATTACTCCTTTCTTATATTTGTCTTTCACTCTTATTCAGATTTTCACTTATTAACGACGAAACTTAAGTAAAGGAATTATATATATATATATATATATATATATACATTTATTATTTAACCTCATTAAATGGGGAAAACATTTTAAGAGGAACATTCTATTACAAGGGGCTAATATTTTCTATCTACTTCACCAAGGACTACATTTTGGCATTGCATATGAGGGTTTATTATGAATTTCATACCACACATTTACATTGGGACAAACTAGTTATAGCCTGTTATTCTCTGTGTGACTGACACTATGGAATCCTAACTCAAGGAACATTATTCTAACCACATACTAGAACTACATTGAGTCTGAAATGTAGTGCAATGCTTGGTGACAATCTCATTGGGGTGACCTACGAGGTTAGTTTAACTCAATCATATGAATTATATATTCATCTAATGTATGCTTGAGTAATGTGTAGGAAGTTAGGGTAATTTTTGTAGGTAAAGGTGTAACACATCAGATTTGATGTGACCTATAGTGAATAAGGAGAGAAATTAAGTGACACAAAAAGAACCATATCTTGAGCAATTTTATAGATGTCAATTCCCAAAACAAACAATGGCACAAGGGTGGCCTTGTCCCATTATAGGTGGTTCTACCCTGTCAATTTCCATATCATAATTTCTAACACAAAGCTTACAAAGTATAGGATTATCTGGTCCACACCATTCTACAGCCTAAAATCAGTCCAGACCTATAGTTACAAGATGAGTTATTCTCTAAACCTTATCCACCACTCTTGTTTGCACTTCTTTATTTTGATCTTACTTGAATATTTTTATAATTATCTTATTAGCAGTGTCCTTATCTTAGATTTAATTTTGTTAAATCATTTTGTGAGCCTAACCCTTACATGCCCATTATCGAATCTTTAATGGCTATGCATGCCTTTGATTCCAATGCTTCCCCATTCTATACCTAGATTCATCTTTGTAATCTCCTTGTTAAGAGCATCCTAGTTGATCTTTGATCTGGTTTTAATGTATGCAATCTCTACTTTCTACATCAAATAGGACTTTCTGCTACTCATCTCAATCAATCTATGATCCGAAAATGGTACTTAAATTTTCACAGTACTTAGAAAATTTGTAGATCTTAAAACTTGATAGTTGATTAAAAGTATTAAACCAATTTTTGGGAGCTCTTGAAACTCAAATCCTTAAACTCTTCCAAATAATAAATTATATCAATTTCCAACTTAAGTGATTAAAATGAATCTATTACAAATCAAAATGAAATAATCACAGCTGATTTAGAATACACTCAATCTGATGTTTGAATCCAAAAACCGAAATTTGCATTCAAAAGCTTGTTGTGGATTATGGATACAAATTTTTTCCTTCAATCCAATTAACCAGTTAAGTGTTTGCTTCACCAAATTAATTAGTTAATCCAATTAACTATTTTTTTATCTGATCAAAAGCTTCAAAACTAAAATAAAATCCACACAACATAAGATTGATAAGGGAATTCACTGGAAGGCTATGTCTCTAGATTCACAGAAAGTGAATTGATCTATTAAATAACCAATGAAGTACAATAACCCTTCAATAATGTCTAAACAAACCAAAATCCTAAAAATGAGTTGATCAAGTACATTGGAAACTCTGTAATTTACCAGAAACTATTCCCAAAATGATCCATGGCTCCTAAAGTGCTTCCACAATGTGATCCCCTTGAAAATGTGACTGAAAAACACATATAAATTGATATTTATAAACACTACATGGAAAAAAATTATATATCTAGAAATATTATGAAATTATGAATAAATTCCCTTTTTACTCCATGGCTTGGTTCAAACAAGAAGTGCTTGGAAACATCAAAACTTTTCCTGCTCCTCGTGTATGATCTATGCAACTCTGATGGAAAATAACCTACACAGGAAAATATACATATTTTCATGTAACAAAAATTACATTTCTAGAAATCTGTCAAAATTCTAAACAATTTTTCTTTTTACTATAAGTTTTGAAAGTGCCTCTAAGTTCCTTAAAAATGAGCTTGACTGCAAACTTCCTTGTCCCTAGATAGCCATAGTCTGCAACAAAAAGCTCTTTAAATACAAGTGAGCTCATTATTTTCATTGCAGAGTTGGTTAGCGGGTGCGGCTTAGCCCCACGAGGTTTGGTGTTCAAATCTATGTGCCCCCTTTTATGTTGGCCACTTTGCAACTATAGTGGGATTTGTCCCACATCTGCGGTGCTATGGATGGGATAGGAGTTAATATTAGGAAAGCCATCCCATATAATAGGTGGCACACGCCACATCCATATCCCTTTTGTTGGGCCTCACAACGATATGTCAAGCTATGTTGTTGGAATGCCCTTTGGGGCTATGTTTCCTTTTGTTGTGCATTATTGTTTGGTTCACTGTGCTAAGGTGATAAGGGTGCCAAGTTAAGTTGTTAGGAGATACAATGATTGTTTTCTACACTAATATAGGTGCTGAGCTATAATCAATTTCACCAATGTGGTCACCCAAGTAGTTGAGACTAATGTAAATCCAAAAATGTAGGGAAATCATCTTGAACAACATGGAATAAATCCGATAATGTGGAAACAACAAATATCAACTCAATCTACAAGCAATGTGGAGATAAAAAAGATCAACTAGGAGCTGATCACCCCATTGAACTAATACTATAGCTTGTTCGAGTTGATTATGCACCTGTAATGCAAAATTAGAATCATAGTGCAAAATTCATCTTGAAACATAAAATTGATCTCAAAATAAAAAAATTGAGCTCATGGTGGAAGCCACATGGTGGCTTGAGGGCCCATCATGTCAGCAAACAACAAAATAGCTCTCACGACGGCCGACCTCCCTTCTATTACAAGAGTTGAGCCTCTTGTTTTGCCAAACTACAACATGAGTCGAAGACCAGAGGCTTGAAACCATAACGAACAATATTTATTTTTCCCTCTTTCCATTTTCCATTTTTTCCACGTGTCACGTTCGAATTGGATTGTTGACTAGGGTTGACCTGTTTAAGACCTTAACTTTGACTGGCGATAGAATCTGCATATAGACTCCATTTCTGAAGTTCAACATACCGTCAAAAAGGTCTCAAGAATCCCTTCAGTATGGTTTAAGTTTAGGGAAGTTTAGGGAATATATGAATATTGAAAAATCCTCTATATCAATCTTTATCTTTGTATATGTGGCTTTGATAATAGACCCAAACAAATGTTGGGTACAATCTATCTTCCACTTACTATATGATCTTACACTCTTGATGTTATTTATCATATTATGCCTCAAGATGTTCCTTATACTATCCTTTTAGGAAACCATTGGTTACATAGTATGCATACACTTCTTTCTACCCATGCCATAACAAATAATGCCCTTCCTACACCTTCTTCCATAGATACTTCTATAGTAGATTACATACTTCATGTTACTACTCCTTGTGATATCCCTCTCATACATGATCCTCATGACATTACCTACATTACACATCCTTATCCTCTTGGGATGCACCTTAGTGCTAATGATTTACACCCATGATAATCCTCCTATTATATTTCACTCTCGATGCACCTCTATCGATCACATGCTTAGTGTTTCCAATGTTACATCTCTCTCTAAATGTTCCTCATTAAAATTTAGAGCAAAATATGTTGATTTTATAATTATTCCTAATGCTCTCACTTTACAAGCTATTATGCATGATTCATTTATTATGGCTACACATTATCTTGTTACATTTATGAGGGAAATCAATTACCCTCTTTCTACCTTTTTTATATGATCATAGGGGCTAGTTTATACTACTTTATTAATTCTAATCTTCCCAAATTGTACCCATTGCTTGCCATTAGTATTGACGAGACTCCTAGCATTACATATCTTACACATATTTTGACTCACATCTTGATCTTTATGTTTATACTTACTCCTTCCATTATTGCCAATGAGCCCAAAGTTACATTTATTATATTTTCTCCTAATATAAATACTCTTATTTATTATACTCTTCCTACTCATGTCGTTGGGATCTTGGAATCTATAGGGTTTTCCCCTCATTATGTTGCCATCATTCTATGGTAGCTCTTCTGCTTCTCAGTGTTACACCTATTTTAGTTTCTCCACATACATGACTCCACATACTATGGTACATGCACTTTATCGTGACACTAGGTCCTTTCCTCATGTTCATATGTGTTCATATTTTTACATTTACAGATCATGTTCACACATGTCCTTATCTCCTCCATCTATCCCATATTCAGTTTCCCCTACTCTTAGTTCATCTTCTCCTATTCATGATGGCTCCTTTTCCTTAACACCTCCTATGATATCTAGAGCCCTTTCTCCTCCTATAACATCTTTTTCAAATCCATCTAAATTTCCTTCACACATGGCTACTACTCATAGGCCTTTTCACATCTATAGATCCCATAGTCCACATCATAGGAGTAGCTTCTATGCTTCACATGGTCCATCTAGCCAAATTTCGTGCTCTATTTCTCTAAATGCTCAATCTATACCTATCTCATATACTTGGCCTCATGCCTTCTCCTATGACCATCAGACCCTGGATCATGTTCACATGCATAGATCCTTTACATCATCTGATCGTGGGACCTTTCATAGTACTATCATTGCATAGATCATTTTGGAATTCACACTTGGGAGCATACTAATTCCCCTACACTACCTAATGATGCACTCTTATTCCTGGTTCATACTCGATTGTTGAGGGTTTCTTCATATGGACCTCACTTTTCACACACACACCTAGGGGAATCCTTATACCTCCCTTACATATGGGGTTATTTTATATATTTACAATAAAAAATCCAAAAACATTAGATTAGATCTTCATTGGATAAATTCTCCCTTGCTTATACTACTCTATGTTGTACCTTTTCTTATCATGTTACTACGGTTCATAGTATGTTTTATCATATTTCATAGACACATGCACATTCACATGGTATATTGAGGTGAATGAAAGACACTTATAGGTTCTTCCACGATGTATGATGCTTGGTCCTATCTATTACCATTCCCTCCAAGGATCCTAGGGGCACCTACCTTTTCTCCCTTACTATCATGTTCTATCAATACAATATTATGCATTTTCATTCCTATATTCAGATATTACATTATCGCATGCTATTTATCTTTCCTAACATTCTAATGGGTGATTCACGTGTAGCATTTTCCTTGCAAGAATCCTTCAAATCATAGTGGTTTTTTGTATCTTGTTTGCCATTATTTGTAGGATATGCACTATGTTTTCTTGTTACTTTTTTTTTTACAATTATTGAAGGATTTGGTTGTCTTGTGACATCTTGAGTGGTGTCCTATGTATGAAACCATCTACTCATTATGTCCTTATTTTCTATTTTCCTATATGCATTTCCCTAGTTGTTATTTCTGTGTGCATTGCTTGTTTGTCACTAACAATTCTATCATATCATTTCCCCATTTTTTATGTCATGGTAGCTACCATGTGTAATCCCTACTCCCCCTATAGGATTCTTATATACAATGTGCACATCAATTTCATCCTTCCTCATTTGGAATCCTTTCACTTTTGTTCATCTCACACACCCCAAATGAGTGGGGGAAAACATTGGGTGAACCTTTTCACCCTCTCAATAGTAACATAAACATAGACACCATGATATGAATAAAATTTAGTTATAGAATGGGGCCAAAAAAAAACTTGGCCAAAATTCACAACCTGGAAAAAGCACTTAGAATAGGCAAGAACACCTAAGTGCTAGTGTCCCACATGGGTACTCTTGTCCCCGGGGAAAAATAGTTACAAGAGAAGTTTCAACAGTTACATAGTTACAATATTCTCCAGTTTCAATAGTTACATGGTCATCTTCATATTGTAATTAGTTATTTATAGGAACTAACCACTTACTCAGGAACCAAATAACGAAATGACACCTAGGGCATTTGCAAGACAAAAATATGCCTAGAACAATGTGTCATTTGAGCTAAGTTATAAATCACGTTTATGATCATCTGTATTGGAACTTATCCATAAAGAAGAATTAACATTTGGAGGGAAAACTAGATGTCTCTCCCAATACAATTTACCTCGGTGGAAAGATGATGCTTAAATCCAAAGTTTAGCACCACGAAGCTCAAATCTCTAGTTTGGTGATAGGATGCATGTTATTCCAACTAGCTCCTAAGAATCAAGTGTACAAGAAGGAAATTTTTTCTATCCCTTTCTCTTTCAACACTCAAAGTGTACTCTAACCCCTTGGTTTAGCTTTTCCAATACACATTTCCATTTTTACATATTTTTCAAAGTTAAAGTTCAATTTCACTTACCTAGAGCATTGACTACACTTATTTTTTTTGTATGTCTTATCCTATCCCAACAAAGGAAAAGTGCACAAGAAACCATGAAGAAAATATAAAGAACTCTCTAGAAAAGGAGACATTCCAAGGAACTAAACGCACATATCATTATCACTATATGCACATGAAGGTCACCACAAGGATCCTTATCCTTCCCTTTCCTTAGAATTTCACAATACACATTGTTGGGCATTGCATTTGTGGTTGTCATTGATGTCAAATTTCATTGATGGAAAATGGAGTTTAGGTGGCCTAGGTTTCTCCATGAGGTGTCATCCACGAGTTAAGTTGAAGGTAGATTGGTAGTGAAGAGATGTGGTGAGATTATATTTTTGTATCATGGTATCTAGGAATGTTTTTGGTGCATGATCAATATAGTGAGTGTTTAGTATGCACTACAGAGATTGTATGAGGTCTTCATGAGGTCAAACATGGTCAATATGTTGTGTAAGAGGTGTTATTGAGTCTGTAAGAGGCCAAAAAATTCATTTCATGTGATTCATATGTTGGTTCAAGTCATTCTAGGCCTAATCCTAGACCTAGTACATGGTGTATGAGTTGGTAACATGAGAAATGGAGCAAGCCAGACTTGTTAGATCATGTAAGGAGTATGTTGAGGTTGTAAAACATCTGTAAAAGGTGTATCAGGTCACTATTTGATGTAGCCTAGAATTTACTAGATAACTCCCTAGACGCGGTGACACATCACTCAACCTAGACTGAGCACTCACTCGAAGCGCGCAAAGGTAATAGGTCCCTCTTTAGGGTTGCTATAGTAGGATGTTAGCATGATGAAGGAAGAAGCATATATATTCATAACTAATCTATCATTCTACAATGTATGCTAGGGGAGAGGCACCGGTTGTGGTGCATGGTTCAATAATGGAGATAGTAGGTGAAAAGACATTCACCTTTTTAAAAACCTATTTAGAATGATATATGAATTTAATACAACCTGACTCTGTTGTATTGTATTATTATTATTTAAACATGGAAGCATGTTATGTTGAATAAGACATTTTAAAAATTAGTCAATATTCTCTTATTCATTGATAGAACTTAAAATATACATTAATTTATATACGAGTGTACAAATATCAAGTCTATGCAGTCAACTATTCATTAAGAAATATTTACATTTTAATGTACATCCTATCTATTACAGTCACTTCAACAAGTCATTTCTGAAGACTTTCTAAACCAAATCTCAAATATAATGCACTCTTTTTGATATAAGAGTCTTCAATCCCTAGTAACCACCTACATAACAATAAATGAAATTAGTGGTCAGGCTCACCTTTCATAGTGTTTAAAAACTCAGTACCATATGAACAATAAATTGCGTAACTAGCTAAATAAAATAATAAAAATAACCAACTAAAATATTATCCATTGGATTAAATCCCAATAAATCTCAACCATTCGATTGAACTATCATATTGAATCCATGTCAACTAACATCAAACCAATCAAAATTTAGGATGATAGAATAAAATTTGAAGGACCAATTAACAATTCCAATGGTTCTTGCAGTTTTCATCTCTCACAGTTGAAGAAGTGAGGAGCAGTGCAGTTCAGGTAAGACACTTATGAAATACAAACTATTTCAGAATTCAAGCCTTTTATTCATTTTTTCAGTTTTGTATATTCCAGCAGTGTTGTATATGTCAATAGAGTTGTATAGTCTAGCACTATATTATGATAAGTAATGAATATACATTAGAATGAGATTTATAAGAAAAATCCAACAGTGTTGAACAACATAGTAAAATTATGAAGTTCCATATTATGCTAAGTAAATTCTGAAATACAATATATAATACAACTGAAATGTACAACACTACTAGAATATACAACACTACTGGAATATACAACACTGCTGGAATATGAGCACATCAGTGTTCTATAGTCCAACAATGTTGTATATTGCATTTCTGAATTCAATATATTGTTCATTTTTTCCACATATCTCATTCTCTAGTGTATAGTCATCACTGTTATATTAGCATAAGTTTAATTGTATACATAAAAAGTTGGAAAATATTCTGATTACATGTACAAACTTTATATTGAAAACATAACTTTAAATTGAAAACAATGTTGTATATTCCATCAGTGTTGTATATGCCAATAGAGTTATATAGTCCAGCACTGTATTATTATAAGTAATGACTATACATTAGAATGAGATATATAGGAAAAATGAACAATATAGTAAATTTTTAAGTTCATATTATGCTAAGTAAATTCTGAAATACAATATGCAACACAACTGGAATGTACAACACTACTGGAATATACAACTCTACTAGAATATGAGCACATCAGTGTTCTATAGTCCAGCAGTGTTGTATATTGCATTTCTGAATTCACTATATTGTTCATTTTTTCCAGATATCTAATTCTCTAGTTGGAAAGTATTTTTTTCAGTCATCACTGTTATATTAGCATAAGTTTAATTGTATACATAAAAATTTGGAAAGTATTCTGATCACATGTGAAAATTTTATATTGAAAACCTAACTTTAAAAACTACATAGGAAGAGTCCAACAAATACACTAGAGAATGGTATATTAGGAAAAAATGAACAATATAGTGAATTCTAAAATGCAATATACAACATTGCTGGACTGTAAAACATTGTTGTGCTCATTTAGTCAAATATACATTGTCTATACAAGCACTTTCTCTATTCAACATTTTCCATACAAGTTTCATTGTCATAATAAAAACTACAAGTCAATTAATTGGTAAAAATGAAACATAATCATTCATATTCCAGCAGTGTTGTATATAAATAAAAAAATATTGTTGTTTCATATCTTGTTTCATAAAGATAATTTTTTCGTATATTTATAGTTTCTTTTCCAACAATCATCTTTCCTTCAACAATTAGAATTGAGTTGATAACCATGTACTTCTATTTTGTATTTCATGTTTTGAATCAAGGTATTTCATTTAAACCATGAGAAAATGTGCTATTGCTAGAAGATCACAGGAGGCCCAAAGTGAGAGGTGTATGATTATCACACAATGTCAAGTGATGAAGAAGATAATTCAACACCAACTGGTAATGAACCAGAATGTAGAAACCCACCCATTGTCTTAGTTTCAAAGAGCATCTGCAATAAAGAATAGCTTAGTGTCATTCGAGGTTGGACAAAAAGAAGATATGGAGAAGGTAATAGATGATGTTGAGTTTAATGGGTTCTCAGTTAGAGCAGCAACAAAGAAGTATTCCATTCCACCCACATCATTACAATATTGGCTAAATTGTCCTCACCCCACACAAAGAGGAGGGGGTCCTCCAACAGTTCTAATTGAAGAAGAAGAAGAGGAAATTGGTTGAATGGTGCAAAGAAGTTGCTGATGATGGGTCATGGCTTGGATTTAATGCAGCTAAAGGAAAATGTTGCTCATATTTGTGAAACAAGGTCAAAACCCCTTCAGATATGGGTTTCTTGGTAAATCATGGTGGGCTAGATTCAGAAAACATGTCATCCAGACCTTGCAATCTGAACCATTAACGGACTTGATATGGATAGAGATTTAAAACTTGTGCCCTATAATAGTAGCCAAATTTTATGATAATTTGTCCAAATGCTATAAAACCTATTCATATAGTGCTCATAAAATTTGGAATTATGATGATTCTAGTTTGTAGGCTAGGAGAAATTATGGAGTGTGTGTAATTGCTAAGAGGGGCAGTTGAAATGTCCCAAAGGTAATACTAAAGAGAAGGGAGTGGATCACTATATTGTGTTGTGTCAATGCAGTAGGTTTGTCAATCCCAGGATTTTATTTGTTCAAGGGAAAGAGAATGGTAAAGAATTACATTAAAAATTGTGAACCTGGAGCATGTATGACTGCACATCCAAATGCATGGATGACAAAGGAATTGTTTTTAAATTGGCTATGTCATTTTGCATGTTCAGTACCAGGAGGTGTTTCTCCAAATAATAGACACCTATTGATATTTGATGGCCATGGCAACCATGTAGCATTACAAACTATGGAGGAGGGAAACAAATTGGGCATTGATTTGATAACACTACCAGTCACATACTAGTCATAAGTTGCAACCTCTTGACGTGAGTGTGTTCAGCCCTTTCAAGACATATTTTAGAGCTGAGAGGTCCAAATGGATGATAGAGAACAAATGTGCAGATGTGAAAAGGAATGACATTGCTGAGCTTGCAAGTAGAGCCTTAAAAAAGGCACTAACACCATCTAACATAATTGCAGGTTTCAAAAGAACTGATATTTTTCCATTAAATTATGATGCTCTCCTAAATGACATGGCATGCAGCCAGGACATTTGACATGCAAGGTGAGGAAGATGTTGATGCTGTCACAAACATTTTGAGCCTATCTCAAGGAATAAATCCAGAATTAAATAATAGTGAAGAGGTGGTACCTAAAACTCAATTCATGCAAAATGTTGACTCAAGAGATGATATGGAAGCAACTGCAACACATGGAGTGGAGCTAAACGGTGATCTTGGAAACCCAAGTAACATCATCAACAATAATGAAGGGTCTACATATTTTCTAAGTAACAATGATTTGTCCTTGCCAAGTCAAGTTAACCCGCCACAATGGTTAGAGGATGCCATGAAAAACATGGGTTACAAGCTACCATCCAGCACAGAAGATCAAAGCTTAAATATTCCTTCCTTTCCTGAAGGACTAGAACAAGAAGCAATTATTCATTACTATGCAGATGTTGGAGATGAGGATGAACAAGATGAAGTCGAATTTCAAGAGGATGCTCAGGAAAATGAAATAAAATTATAAGTTAGGAAACATGAACCTCAACACCTTGAAGAGATTGAAATCCAAGATGGACGTGGTAAGTTACTTTCTCAATTTCTATGACTTCCAAGGGAGATCATAAACAAAAAGAGAGTAAAAAATTCAGATGGTTTTATTAGATTGAGTAGGCATTCACAGATTTTGACTGCACTTGAATACATGGAGCTATTGGTTGATGTGGAAAGAAAGAAGGAGGAACAAGCAAAACTAAAGTTAAGGAAAAAAGAATTGGCACAAGAAAAAAAGGTTGCTAGACTTGCAACAAAAGAAAAAAAATTGCAGGAGAAGCTTGAAAGAGAAAGGGGGGAAGCAAGCTAAGGAGAAACAAAAAAGAGATTGAGAAGGCACACAAGCAACAAAGGAAAGATAAAGAGAAGAGGGAGAGGGAACTTGCAAATCAATTAAGGGAATACGAAAAGAGGATGCGTGTAAGTTCTCCAACTGATCATGAAAATCGAAGGATTTTTCAAGATATGTTAAATATTCAAATTCCAAGTTATGCTCAAATTGGAACACCTCCATCACTTATGAATAACTATAGTTCCATCTTGGTATGTATCACCTCATTTACTTTGTACAAGTTCAAGTAGTCCTAGTAGTTCATTTCCAATGCCACCATGGATGCAAGCTTCAACAGGGAAACCAACTCCTTTGTTAACAACAGGGGAAAATCCCTTATCAACCAGACAACCAAATCCTTTTTCAGAAGGGGGACCAGATCCTTTATCAGTTGGGAAACCAAATGCTCTGTCAAAAGGGGTTCTAAATCCCTTTTCAGTTGGGCAATTGAACTCTGTATCAGTAGGAAAAGAAAATCCAAAAGTAGTATTGAAAGAGGGCAATATTACTTATACTAACTAAGATATTGAACATGTGCTCATAAACAATGTTTATTAACCCATATGATGATGGTAGTAATTTTGCTGGGGATACCATTTTGCTATATGTATTTGCCAGAGTCTTCCTATGTAGTCTCTAAAGTTATGTTTGCAATATAAATTTTACGTATGTAATCAAAATACTTTCCATCTTTTTATGTACACAATTAAAAACTATGTTAATATATCAGTATGATGATGCTCTATATATTACACCCAATTTTCTATTTTCACCAATCTTTTGGGCTTGTCATTGGAAGCAACAAAACAACATAATATCTAACATAATCCAACTGAACTCCTAAAAATGCTTGAAGCACGGACAATGAAAGAAAACGTTGTTGTTAGTAAACAATTTTGCCCACTTCTAGCAACCTTTGTAATGAAAATAGTTTTGTGCTGCAAACCCACCACCAAATCAACCACATCCTTCTTCCCAACACACACTCAACCTCTCAAAAATTGCAGCAAGCACATCCAAAACATAAAAAATAAACTCAATGATATGACTTAACTTCCTAATTATTAGGTGATAGGATCATAAAAAAATATATCCTATGAATAAATAAGCTACATACTAAAATTTAGTTGTTGCCAGTGTTGAGTTTCTAATATTCTTAATTTCCAGCATGTGGCTTAAAAACGATGAGGTGCTAAAACAACAAAACCGTAATCCATAAAAAAACTAGAACCCATTTCTTGTATACCCCATCCAATAAAAAATGAGCTTTAATAAATAATGGCCGCCTTTATGTTACTTTTATCATTTTTCAATAGAGAACAGAAACATTGAATTCACTCTAAAAAAATACCTCCAAAATCATGCAGGTCAGAAGTAATATAAAAAATAATAAGTTCATGTCAGCCCATTGAAACGTCCCAAACAAGAAGATGAACAAAAGATATCTAGGAACTCAAATACCATACAGGAGTAACCTTCAGGATCGTGCAGAGAATAAAGCAAGGGATCTTCACACAAATACTTAGAAATGATTCAAACCAACGATTTCACACCAAATAAATCAATAAAATGTAGTTTTTGGGAGAGAATAACACATAGATTTGTAAAATATGACAAATGAAAAAATAAATTTCTTTTGCTGAATGGACAAACAACAAACTTTCCATAATAGTGCAGCGTTTTAAAAACACTAAGGATCATTGCCTGCATGAGAACCCTCTCACCTTCTTTGTATTTTCTTCTCATCTTCTAAGCAGGCCAAGCCATTGCTGAGGAAGAAGTCGCTCAGGAATATAGAAAACCCAAGCTACCACCAATGTGAAATATGAGGACAAATGGTCACTGGAGTTTTGCAAATAAACAATATCCGTATCATTTATGAATGTGGTCTGTTTCAATTTCTAGAATCCCAATGCTAGATTTAGTAGTGGCATGTTCCATTAATCAAGGTGCCAACATCAATGTGTGGTGGGTAAGCATTAAATGAATGGCCGCTGCATGTACTCAAGTTAGTGCAGGAAATGGACAGCAATTGGTCCCAACCAAAAACACTGCCAAATTTGATGACCTCCAAAAACATAGCTCGTACACGTGGCAGTGACCTAGAAATGACAAGGCAAATGAATGTAGGAGGTCAAGAATTCAGTGTTGAATATTCTGGTGGTGTTTTTACTCGCCCACGTGGCAGTGATGTGGCCAGTGACTCTGCAAAGATAGGGTGCACCACAACCGGTGCTTCTCCCCTACTTTCAGATCTATGAAAGAACAAGCTTTAAATCTGTAATCATGACTGAATCAATAACATGCACTACTTGATTACACATAGGAATGAAACTTAGATTTAGCCCATATCTTCCATCTATTAATTAACACAAAATCTCCTTACAATAATGTTAATCAATACCAATGCGCGTATGGATATGATAAAGGAATTTAGTTATATGTGTATATCTATATACCTTCATACATCCATCTCACTCCCTCTCTTGTCTAATATTTACCTCACATTATATATATAGGGTGGGGACTTTCCATTCACCACTTATCTATTCCAGAATTAGGCCACATGCTATTAATAGCCACGCGCCATTCACAAGCATAGCCACACATGCAAGTGTGCTATCTATAGGCCTCTTACAGTTAACTGAAGTGCCAATCCTATTCTTAGCTCGTCTTCATGAAAAACACTTTGATCTGATCCTCCAAAGATAGACAATGCATGGCGTGCACGTCTCTACATTGTTGGTGTGTTCTGCACACCATATTCTAAAAATAGGTCGTCATGCTCAAAATTGGCTAAGTCCTGAATGCTGAATTTTCCTTCCACGCGTGGGTCCTCCTTGTCCTTCTGCGCCCTTGATCCTGGCCTTCTCTCTCATGCAGAATCCTTGTGTGTTCTCTAACAAGTATTCTCTAATCAACATTACCCCACACTAATCTCATTGTCATCCTGACAATGGGTATTCCTCCAAAAATTGAAGTAAAGAATAGAATAATGGAAAGAATAAGAATGAAAGAATGTAGACAAATAAAGAATTTTTATGAGACAACCTCCTCTGTATCATTTTGCAGTATCAATTCTGGATACTCCTCCTTTATTTCAGCCTCCAAAACCTGCCATTCAGTGAGTGCTTGTTCTACTTTTTCTAGGATGTCCACAACAATGGATTCCAACTCATCCATCATAATCCCTCTCTTTTCATTCTGCAGAACCAACACAACGCTGGACATTGATGTCATTCTTCCTTCTAAAAGATCCATCTTCTACGCAATTAGCTTCCCAAGCTCTTCAAGCCGAGTCTTGTGTGACTCTTGTGTTGCTGCCAGTGCCTCATGCTTCTACTTAGCTAATGATAATATTTTTGCGTGGCCTAATGTCTCATCCTTTATTACTTTCTGGAATTCATTGTTTTCTTCTAGGGTATTTATATTGATAAGCACCTCTGGAGCTATGCCGATATTTAAATCCTAGTCTACTTTCTTCAATACTTCTTGTAACTCTTGCAACATCCCTTCATATGATGCAATCTTTTGCATCACTGATGCTTTCTCTCATTCAACATCTTGCTCTGAATTTCTTGGCACTGTCATGTGTAGAGGTTCATCTTCAAGTACCAAGTCCACCAAATTTCCCACATAGTGTATCCCTGAAGGAAATGTCTGTGGTACCTTGGCCTCCAAGTGTGGCCTTGCTCTGATGACATTATCCCCAGTCTCCTCTGCAATGCTAATAAATACTTCGTTCTTTTTCTGCTTGAAGTCCCTCTCTTGTGTTATGCATGCACTATCTCTGCATCCTTTGTCTTCATCTCCTCACACAACACTCTGATTGTTGCAGCTTTGTCCATGTTTCTTCTAGTCACTTCAGTAGAAACCTTCACCAATGCGTTGCTTACCTGCTCAACTGACATGACAGTAGGCTTTACTGTCATGTGTCTAGCTTGGGGTGCCTTCTTCAGCCATCTCAAAACACATGACTCTTCGCATACATCAAAGTCAGGCTCATCCATGTGGGTGTGCATTGACCATGATAGTTTCTTTCGAGTCTACACAGCTACCATATCCTCATCCATTAGCTCCTAGCTGAATAAATCCTTCTGTGCTAATGTGCTTTAGAAGTGGGCATGGAAAATTTTACTTGCGTCCTCTGTATACCCCATGGCTAGTGGAATGTGCTCCCCACTTGTTCTTCTAGACTATTGCTGCTTAGGGACTTTAGCTTCCAAATTTGGCACTTATGTCTCTATGTCCTAAACATTCTCGGTAGCTGTCTCCTCTCATTTCTTCTCGTCCTCTTCTCTTCCTTTTGATTCCTGACCCTATTCTTCTATGTTCTCTAAAAGTTTAGGAGAATTAGGTGTGCTTTCTTCTGACTCTTCTGCCTTCTCATCTAACTTCAGTTTCCTCCTTTTTTGCATAGTTTCCTCCTTATGTAGAGAGAGTCTGGGTGATCTGCACACTATGGTTGGAGTAGGACCTTAGGTCCTTGTTCTCCTAAACACCTTCTTAAATCTATGCTCCCCTTGGACTGCATTCAAGTCCTCATCATCCCCCTATTGTGGTTGAGGTGGTGTAATGGTGTGCTCACCTTCACCCTTATTTATAGGATGTCTCCTACCTCTATGCTCCAAACCACCACTATCTTCGCACTCCTCCTCCTCATCCTCCACTTCAATTGGCTCTATGGGCTTAGGTGCTGGGATGTTCTCCATTGTATGCTTTCCCTTTGGTGGTGTTGGAAGAGTGAACTCACCTTCCACATATTTTTTATTCTCCATCTTTGGCTTCAGTTGAAGATACACCAATTCTACCCCTACATCTACTACAGCCAAACTTATTAGCTTAGTATTCAACACCTCCAAAATGATCCTCTTAGTGAAGGCACTTCTTCCAGGATACACATAATTCTTTCTCAACATGTGGTAGTCACAGTCTACCTTATCTACATTGAATACCAGTTGGCACGTGTCTATAAATCTATAAACATATGCTTGGAAATACCTTGCAGTGAATGCATAAGGCAATATACACCAAGGGCTCCAGACTCCATCTTTCATTGGGAAGTGTGCACATAATACAGAAATGTTGATATATAACAAACTAGACTTGTGTCCCTACTACTGATGGTAGGTCCTTTGGGATGCACCAATCTTCTCCAAATGTCGTGAAGATCCTGTCATACCATTTCTCTACCCTTTTCTTTACATTGTCATCTGTCATGGTCCCTTTACATAGATACTTACTAAACCTTTCAGCTAGTGATTTATTCTCCATGGGGTATTCCCATACTTTTTCCTTCATCCTGTCTGGTACTCCAATTTCCATGAATACTAGTGATAGTAGAACAACCCCAAAGCTGATCTTGCCTCTTGTGTGCACTTCCTCAACTACTTTGCCCTGTAATATAGCCTGCAATATTATAGATTGATCCTTCTAACATCTTACATGCGCAACATGTAACCACATAATATTTACTTGTGACCACCACTCCTGATCATTCAACTTTGTAACAAGGTGTGCTGCTGCTTGCACAACTAGACAGTTCTTCAATTTTTCTATATCCATACCAAGCGGACCCTTCAGGTATCCCAAATCCTATCTGGTCTTCAAGATGCAACTTTATCTATGAGATCATTCTTTATGTCCTCTTCTATGGCCTTCAAACATGTAACTGATGAGATAAGCACAGATGAGATTATAACTCTTCGTCTTGCAAAGTAGAAGAAGTCCTCATGCACTCTACTCATGAGCCACTGATATGCAAGGGCTCATACTTCCTGAAATATGGAAGCTCATATAATTGGTATACCCCAATTTTCTTCAGAATCTTCTCACCTGCATCATAAAAAATTGGCATGTCATCCACCATATGCTTGTTCATCCTAGCAGTGAGTAAGGAATCGAGATCCTTCTTGTTCTCCGTGGTCCTGTGATTGTATTCACTCACTTTTCTTTTTCTAATGGGTGAATCCCACTCCTGGCCAATGATGACTCCTTCTGGATATTGCATTTATGAAAAATGACTTTCGGGTGCCATCTCTTCTTCCTCGACGACCACCATCTTCTTTCCTTTTGCTAATGCTGTAAATACCTTCTTGGGTGCCATTTTTACCTTGCAATTGTCTCCTCTATAACTCTACAACTTGCGAATCAAACCCTAGCTCAATTCAATCATGCCCTAGGTGGAAACTTTGTGCCCTAACTCCTCTCTACCTCCTTACTTCACTCAAACCCTTCACCATCATGGGACGCAAGCTTCTTTTCACATATATCTGTTTATCATGCTTGGTTTCACACCCTTCACACCTTAACCCGATCACTCGGCTCTTTGCACTTGGATTTTTCCTCAAATTATCTTAGTCGCAATGGTAAAAGTGAACTTACATCCCATCCTTATATTTTTTTTTCAATTTTTGATGCATTTATTGCTCCTTCACCTACCAAATATCCTCTCATTTACTGACCAAATTCATTTGTTCCGTGCGGTACATCTTCGCGCCCCAACTATAACCTTCTAGTGCATGCCTTCCTACCCTCTGGTCACAAACTTCTCTTTAGTGCGCATCCTTGCACTTGAGTACCTCATCACTGTACCTTCTCTTGGTAGTTATCATGGCCTCTGCTTACCTCACATTATACTATCCTTTCATTCATCTCCATCCTTGGTCACTTTTGAGAAGCAATCTTCTTTTGACTTAAAGCACACCCGAAGCAACTTATTCCTTCCACCTTTCAATTCCCATGGTCTTTTACTTGGATAAACTACAACCACCCCACACTAAAGGTATGTGTAATCCTCTGCGCATAAACATTCTTCACATAGTAATTAGCTTCATGCATGCAAGTGCGCTTTACACAAGAACAACAACTAAATTGACAAAGAATAGTGACAATGAAGGAGATGCATTAAGGAAATACAGAAGGGAAACCTAATCTAAATGGCAATATTGCCTTATTACAAACACCAAGAACTATTATTTATAGTAGGGCTTCAACCTACTCCCATTAAAGTAACTGGGTAGTCGTGTTCCATCAAGTGCTTCTAACCGGAAAGCACCTGTTTCAAGTATGTGAGTGATGACATACAACCCCAACCAATGTACTTTGAGCTTGCCTAGATGGTAAGAACTTAGAGTCATAAAGAAGTACCATTTGTCCAATCTCAAACTTCTTATCCTTATGTTTCTATCATGCCATGCCTTCTGCCTGGCCTTTTCCTACTTCTGACTCCATCGTGCTATGGCTTGTTTCTCATCCAGTTGAATCATCTTCTCGATAAGCTCTTCTAAAGCTCTGTTCATCAGCTATACCTCTAACACGCATGCAATACACAAAGAAGGTAACATAAATTCGATAGGGAGAACAGATTCCACGTGCCAAACACTAGCTGAAATGGTGTGGCTTTGTTCAATATCTTGTAAGTTGTTCTATATGCCCAAAGAATAGCTGACACTTTGTCATCCCAATCCTTTCTTCCAACATCACAATTTTTTTTCAAAGTTTGGCTCAAAATCTTGTTGAAAGCCTCAACAATTCCATTTGCTTGAGGATGGTAGGGTGTAGTTTTATGGTGTGCAACCATAAACTCATCTAATATGATCCTGATTGTATCATTCAAAAATTGTGTACCCCTATCACTTGTCAAGCTTAAAGGACATCCATATCTTGTAATAACATTCTCCCATAGAAACCTAGCCATTGTAGCTACTATACAGTCCTTTGTAGGTGTTGCTTCTGCCCATCATGTGAGATAATCTATGCAAGTAATGATATAGTGCGATCCAGTCCTGTGTGCGGCTGGAGAAATAGGTCCTATAAAGTCAGTGGCCCATTTATCAAATGGTTCTGCACTAGTAATTGGTCTCAAAGGCATCTCATCTCTTTGCCCTAGTTTTCCTAAGCGCTGACAATGATCACACACCTTACAATAATATTTACAGTCTTTATACAATGTCTCTCACCATAATCCAATAAGTAGGATCTTCCGAGAAGTCGCGTCACTTGCATAATGGCCTCTTACAATACCATGTCACCATGAGCTTCTTCCATAATATCCTTGTGATCATGCTCTAATACACAATGACGTAATACTTCATCTCTGCCTAACTTGTAGAGGTCACCACTGATTAACATAAACGGTGCCACCCGTATAACAAGCTATTTCTTTTATAATGCCTTCATTCCTTCTGGTGCTATACTAGTCCGAAGAAAGAAAGCAATGTCTTCTAATTCTGATGGCACGCATTGTAACCTATATATCTGTGCATTTGGACATGGTTTCTTAAAATTGTCTGTGCTTCCTCTCATGAGTTGATTCTAGATAAATGATTTGGTCCAGAATTGCTTTTCCCTGGCTTCACCACAACTGTGAAATCAAACTCTTGAAATAAGAGTACCCATCTGCATATGTGCCCCTGTAGGACGGGATTATTTACCAAGTACTTCAATGCCATGTGATCTGTATAAAACAAAAATGTGTTGCTAACAAGTATTGTAGAAACTTTTGTAATGCATAGATCATGGAAAAATCTTCACGCTCTGTAGTTGTATAATTTTGTTCAGCAGGAGTCAGCTTCCTACTAGCAAAAAATTGGATGATCGACAATACCTTCTCCAGGTCAAGCTAACAAGTGCTAATGGCCATGCCAGAGGTGTCCACATGCACATGAAATGGTTTATCCCATGAGGGAAAGTGTAGAATGGGTGTGGTAGTAAGTTTATCTTTTAATATCTCAAATGCGCGTTGCTTTAGTTCTCCCCAATAAAATGTAACTTTCCCCTTCAGTAACCCTTCCAAGGGTGCAACAATTTTGGCATACCCTTTGATGAATTTTATATAATATCTTGTATGACCTAAAAATCCATGCACCCCGCTTTGACTGGTAGGTGCCTCCAAGCCTAAAATGACTATAACCTTAGTTGGATCAATGAGAAAAACCTGCCTTACTGATTATATGTCCTAACAATATTCCAAATGGTGTGGTAAATATACACTTCTTGATGTTCAAAGAGAGACTCAACTATCTTCACCAATCAAACATTAAGCGTAGATTGTCATGATGATCTTTCACAAGCCCATATACTGACCAATCATCTAGGTAGACCTATAAGAAGTTGTGAATAAAATGTTTGAATGCCTAAAAAACTATGTGCAAGAATACAACAGGCATGTTTTTTAATCCAAAAGGCATCACAATATAGGAAAAACTACCCCATTCAGTAGTAAATGTTGTCTTTTCTTGATCCTCCTGAGAAATCCTAGCCTGATGATACCCAAAAAAATGATCTGTGAAGGAATATATTTCACACCCTGCCACACCTTCCAATATTTCCTCAGTGAATGGAATAGGGAATGGATCTGTTACACATGCAACATTCAACTCCCTATAGTCCACACATATTCTAATTCATCCATCCTTCTTGATACTGATCACCATTGGGCTAACCCATTCTGACAAGCATCAAGGGGTTTGGTGATTCTAGATTTCAACATTTTATCAATTTCTTCTTTTACCTTTTTGTGCAAATTAGGATTGATTATGTAAGGCCTCTTTCTAACTGGGCATGCACCATCTTTAAGCTTTATCTTCATTTCTCCAAGTGATTTATGCACACCATTTCATGATACCCTTGAGGGAATAAGTCCTGATAATCCCTGAGTAACTCAATGATCTTTTCTACCTCTGAGTCTGACTAGCAGTCTCCAATTATGGCCTCCTTAGGCTCATCCTTCGAAACTATATTCACCTTCTTTCTCTTCATGGGTTCATGATAGGTGCGCGTATCCTTGTCTGCACTGTCCAAGACCTCACAAACCTTTTGTGAATGTTCAATATCCAGGTTCTCAAATTCCTCATCATCCATGATGTAAACCATATTTCCCTTCTCTTTCTCAAGGAAAGTGTGTTCAAGTAGTATGAATTCCATTTCCTCTTCCTTCTCAAAATGTGCTACAGACTCTATCTCACCAAATAATTCCTGAATATGCTCTTATGATTTTGCACTATCTCCCATAGTTAACCACTTGATAAATTTTAATGCCTCTTCTATTGGAGGTTGAGAAGAAAAGTAGTCAAAGGTCTGCATCATCCCTGTAGTCATTTTTTTTCCAGTTTCTAGTCTCTTGATGTAGTTTTGTATATACATACCAGCCATGTGCGCATCCTTTCAGTGTAGAGTACAATCTATGCACCCAGAGTGAAGGTGGTGATTCTTCCTGTCTTACTGTCCAGAGTCTCTCACAATATTGAATGTGATGCTGAACATGTCGATCACCATGATAAGTGTAGATCTGCATAGGTGCATTGTTCCTTACAAACCTAATAGATAGGGTGATTCCAATCTCTTCCCATTCTATAAGACTATTTCTATGGACGACCCACCAGCGCGCTGCTGTCCTGCGTAAGGTATATACTACAATAGATCTTCTCTTAATTTGATCTATCCACTGTGTTTCCATGGCTTTCAAAAATGTAGGAAGATCTTCTACCCCTATATACCAAGGTACTATGCTACTTATCCGTTGGACTGAACGACGTCCATTCTTGTGGACAACCACACTTTTTACCTTGCACCCTACTAATTCATATCCAAATTATCACAAGAAATAATCATAGTATCACTAATGGAATGAGAATCCTCCCAATGTAGGATGCCTTCTTTTGATGGCTCATTGACCTCTGGGTCCTGAATAACGTGTACATAAATTCAGTTTAAGTCTTCGTCACTTAGAGGCTCAACATATGGTGTAGAATTCCCATATGTCAATAGTATCACAACCCTTTCCTCCTTATTCTCAAAGCTGATATACCCCTTGTTGAATCTCAATTCAACATTATTCACATAACACCAAGGGCGTCCAAGCAAGGTTGGAAAATTTTCTGCTTCTGTAAGTGCTAATACCTCAAAATCCCCAATGAACTTGGCCCCTTGTATGGTTATAGATGCATCCTTCAAAATTCCTATGGGAGTAGTCTTAGTCCAGTTTGTCATAAAAAACACATTAGATGATGGCTGAAATGGAGGCCTCCCCATTTGTACCCATGCATCTAATGTAAGCAAATTTACTTCCGCACCTATATTAATCAATATGTTGCTCAACAACCACCCATCCACAACAACATTCATATTAATTTCCTTGTCATAGTCAATGATATTAGGGGGAAGATTTGAATGTAGGATCTTCTATCTGGTCTCAAGACTTACACGTGGAGTGTTCCCCTTTAACTAACTTCCTAATAGTGGGATATTTTTCTCTTGGCGCAACATTCTGTACACTTGTCACATATCATCAATATCAGTTTGGACTGTCTCTGATGCTTTCTTCTGCTCCTTTAAGTATTATATCTCACCCTGAAGATTCCTTAGCACTTCAATGGTATCATGGTAAACCTCCTTCTGATGAGCAAGATATGGGTACCTTGCATGAAAAACCTCCTCCTTGGTGATCGTAGGCTTCTAGTGCAATGCTTATTTCGTGCGTGCCACTTTAGCGCATGTAGTAATCTTTACTATCAATGTCTTAGGTCCTTCTGCTATCTTGGGCATCCACTGATCTTCTACCGCACACTAGATTCTAACCATCCTGACACCTTTTTTTTCTTGCTTATGCTGATTACTCAGATGCTCATATAAGTCTAGGAAATCTTCATAGCTATGGTTCTTCCCACAGAAAAAACATGCAATATTTTGAGGACATTCACACCCATAATGGTTAGGAGATCCACATGTATAACATGTTCCATGAAGGAACTCACATCTTCCTCCACCACAACCTCATCCTCCATATCCACCATGATATCCATGCCCCCTTCCATGACCTCCATAAAAATGCCCCTCATTCCTATCATAGCACATTGGATTATGATCCCAATCTTGGTGCTCAGTCTTACCCTTAGAATTATCTATTACACTTGTCTGTCGTACCCCAATGTCTATAGCATCCTGGATCTGACCAATCAATTAACATTCCTCAGTATCATGGGTCGTAGACCTACAAATCTTGCAAAAGCAAGATAAATTCTTCCTTATTGCGTGCTGTAACAAAGGACAATGAATAACATCATGATTCAAATGACAGATCTCACAATCCAATAGTAATGAGTGTACAGATCTGTGAGGGAAACTATCCTTGGTGTGACCTTCCACTTCACAATTTGTACACCAAATTCCTTCACGCGTTTCATGGGCTGACTTTGCTGATAGCTTCTCTAACTGCTTTGCCATAGCTGTAATCTGTGCCTCTAAGAATGGACTAACACCAGTGTCAATTCTCCCAACTTCTTTAGCACACAAAGCTTCTTCTAGTGCTTCACATGGATTATTGTATGTCTTATGTGATAATGCCCTTCTAAATGGTGCAATCAATCCTCCAACGAACCATTTTGCATGCTGGCTAGCATGAATATAATAAGATAACTTAGATAGAAGTGTCTTAAAATGAGCATCATACTCATGTACACTCTCAGTAGTGCCTTGCTTGATATCCTTGAGTGCACTTATACTCTTCAGCTCAAACTTAGGGATATGGAACTCTTTCAAGAAAGCATTTTTTAATGTCACATAATCCACGCAAGTTTGATCAGGGTCTGTTGGTCCGAAAATCTGTCGTGTGGACAGATCTATGGATAGACGAGCCAATAGTGTGCAGGGTATAGCCCCTCTTTGAGTCAGCAAAGTGAAACTGGTTTATTGCTATTCTACGAGCAGGAATCTGTGCAAGTCTCACAATATTCTGCCTTCGGGGGTTTGGGATCTCATCCCAGTAGAGGTACTCTTACTATGAAAAGAAAGGAAAGAAGTGAAAAATGAAGATAAGATAGATCTGAAGGGAGAAAAGAAAATAATTCCAAAGCAGAAAGATCAGAAGGTATATGTTTTGGGATTGGTAATAAATGGAGCCAAACCTACTCACATAAATGAACAAAGCAATACTAATGAACAAATGACAAAAAGGTAGAGGTAGATCCAACAGAATAAACGTACATATCTAACATAAGAAAGTTCTGATGCATAACACAAGTATTCAACAAAAATTATCAATATTGTATTAATATTTTCTTCTGTTACAAAAAGTACAAAGCCTTTTTCCTCACTTCTATTTTTCATCTAAAAAGTGTCCACGCTTGAATACCACAAGTATTCAAGTATTTATAGAAGAAGGAGAAGAGAGAGAAGGCAAAAGGAAACCAAAAACTAACTACAAAAATATTTACAAAATATCTAAAAGTCAAATGTTGACTTAGAGCAACTTGATGGATGACAACATCCTATGGTGCAACATGGATGTCATCGTTTACGCCCACATACTTTTAAATATTACAAAAAGAAAGCTAAGAGGAGGAAGGCTATTCGTCATCACCCCGCGGATGGAAAGGAGTATCCTGCTGCTGCTTAGGAGAGGCAATGTTGAATTGAGCTTGGTATTCCATGAATTTACTGACCATCAGCTGAAGTTGATCCTGGGAAGGACCCTTGGTATGATCGCCGATGACCTTGCAAACCTCCTGCTCATCTTTGAGTTTCTCAAGGAGTTTGTTGTATTCATTACCTACCTCCATTAGGTATCCTATAAAATCACGGCAAGCTAGAAGGTTATTGATGGATTTAGTATCAAAAGTGGCTTCTGTTCCTAGCCCTTGCAAGACGATCTCTTTGAAGAGCCGGATGGTTTCATCTTCCTTCCTCAAGGTGAATGATGGAGTGAGCAAGCCCGTAGACATTCTTAGGAAAATTCGCTCCATTTGATGCATTGCATCCAGGGCTTGTTCCTTGACCTTATCTATCTTCTCCAGGAAAAATTCCATCTGATCGACCCGGTAATCCAAATCAGCAAGGATTTTGTTGGGTTCTCTGGGGTGATCGAATATTCCGAATTTAAATAAATCTTCAACTGAACAGTTGAGCATCTTATGGAATGTCTCATGTTGCAACCTAGCATGGTCCAACTCTTCAGAGATAGGCCCTGTGATCGCTTGGAGTTCCTTGTTTGCCTGATCAATATTCTGATATAGCTCGGTGAACTTGACAATTACTTCCTCAATGTCTTTGAGGATTTGGTCTCTCCAGGAGGATACTGCCATGCCTTGTTCACCAATCTTGGCGTATTCATTTATCTTTTCTTGACTAAGGACCTCAGGAGTTTTAGTGGCAGTTGTAGGAGGTGCACTGCCAATTTTCTGTAGGGCATGGAGAAGATGCTTATTCTACTCTTTTAGTATCCTCTTCTCTTCCTTTGCTTCTTGAAGTTTCTTGCAAAGGGCATCCACCGCAGATAGTGCCTCTCCTTGGAGACTCTCAGATGACGTTCCCATTGTGACCTGTGTCACTGTATAATCTGTAGGGGACAGATCCTTTCTATCTGTTGTGGGATCGGTATACGCAATCTCCATTACTCTTTCTCCCGATGCACTCTGAAAGAAGTGGGTTATAGGATTTTGCTTCTTAACCCCTTTAGTTGGGGTGACGGAGAAGTCCATAGGTGCAATAGGGACTTTCCTCTTATGCTGACTCAGGTGCTGAGAGATCCATGCTAGACTTATGGGAGTGGGACCAGAGGTGGAAGAGGGAGCAGCTGCAGCGGATGAGGGAAAATGGGTCGAGACACTTGGTGGCGGCATCAAGATAGAAGCCAAGAAAGTGCTCACAGGAGGAAGAGACACTGCAGGGGAAGTAGTCGTGGGAATGGAAGGGAGTTGAGAGATGAGAGAAGAAATGGTGGGGGACAGCTCCACAAGGGAAGAGAAAATGGAGGAAGAGGAAGGGGGGAGCGACGGAAGATGAGGGAGAGGATACGACCAAAGGAATGGTCGCTTGAGTCACATGAGGAGGGGGAGAATGGACGGTGGGAACCTCCATGGTTGTAGCAGTGGAAACATCCTGAGTGGATGCGCCCATTGGAACACTCTCTACAACTTCTTTCTCTGGGGATGCCAGAGTTACAAAATGTTCTTGTGCGGTGGAGGGAGGACTCTCAGGAGCTTCTTCTTGAATGGAGCTCGATTATCCTTCTTTGTCCTTGCCTTTGCCCTTTGGCAGATGCTTCATCTTGATAGGTGCGTTGCCCAAACGAGACATGGTGAAATCAACCCCAAGGTAGATAAGGCCATTCATTCTGCACCAATGTTCTGTTCACTGCAATGTTTCCTTAACCCTTACCTCAATGGTCTGAGGTGCCTTTGTTCTATCTATTTTGACAAACAGCTAGCTGTCCCCATCTGTGTCTAGATACACCTGATCAACTTCTTGATCAGTTGTTTGATAACCTTTTAGAACAATGGCCACACCATATTGAATAATCTCTACCAGGGATAGGTGAGAGTGATCCTTTCTTCTGAGGTTGACCTTATGATACAGGTCGATGTAGATGTCCTCGATCTGTGGAACGTGGATCAGATCAAGTTTTGCCTTAGGGAAGCAATTTCTTGGATCGAAGGTGGGGCTTGCCGGGAAATTGTGCTTTAAGTTAAGCAGTTCTAGTTCTGCAAACATTTCCCAGGCTTTGGTGTGGGAAATGCAGGTGTACCTACCCACTGTAAGAGGGAAAGGAGTTCCACCCTTCTTTCTTTTCAGGCACTTCTCATGGTATGTTATGAGCTACTTGGACAGCTCCAATAGGATCAGCTTAGGGCCAGCATACCTTGGTAATTTGGTGGGCTCCCCCAAGAAGTTATCTGCTCTGAGATAGGTGAAGGTGGGGAATTGGGTAAATAATGACCCCCACTTCTCGGTTGCTGTGACTATGCTCTTGGTATTTTGACCGTGAGTCATATTGGGCCTCAATAGATAGATGATGCCGTAGAAAAAGGCATCATTGATCTTGGTGAACTGTGGGATACTAATTTTCAACTTCAACTTTGGGTAGTACTTGTATATTTTTACCTGAGGCCAAACTCCACATCGGCTCAGTGTTGGATAATCCCTCTCTGAGGTTGCAATGTAGACTATGTAGGAGTTCATATAGAATCTCCCCGTTATGGTGAGTTGTTGGAGCTACTGAGAGATGGTGCTACTTATGATCTCTGCCCACTCAAAGCGCTGATCAGGCACATTCTTATTCATGGTTTCTAGGTACCTGAGCATCTATTTATGAAAGTAATGAGCATCAGAAAGCCCAAATACTCTGCTTAGGAAGGTGATGGTATCACTCAGTTCCTCAGAGAAGTCGTTACGGTGAATAACCTGTGGCCACCTGGTTATCACCTTTTTATTCTTCAAATACACTTTGTTCATCAGCTGCATGCATTTGTCTTCATTATCCTCCCACGCCTTGATGCAGTCTTCTTGGCTTACAACCACAAAATGTCAATGGTGGGGAATGCCTAGCATGATCTCGAAGTGCTGGGCAGTGAGGTTGATTATAACCTCGCCCTTTTCGTTTTTAACACATCTCGTGTCTTTGTTATAGCAATGAGCTACCACAATCATAAACTTGTTATTTACTACACTGACGGGGATCCCCCCAGCAAAATGCAAACCACTGCCTACTAGTTTGTCCATCCAAGGACTGCCTGTGACCCTCCTGGTTCTGGTCCAAAAATCATCCATGTCGATGTGGCCGAGTTCAGAATCTCTAATGTCTAGGTCACATTTTGCCTGGGACTCGGGCATTCTGACCCTTTGATATTTGTATTTCATCTCTTCCTCTATGAGCTTAGCCTTACCCTTTGACTTGGTTGGCCTTTTACTTGATGTAGACATGTGGGTCTAAGTTCAGTCGCTGATAAGAGATATATAGGATGAGAGGAACGAAATGGGGTCCACGAACGTGATACGAGGATAACGAGAGCGCTGACAGGTGCAAAGGAATAAATTTTTTCACGTGTTTTGAATCGTGACAATGACGGGGCGGATGTGCCTATATATAGCCAAAGGTGTAATAAATGTGTTAACCACTTTTTAGAGGGCGCATCAAAAAATGTGTCGACATGGAAAAATTTGCACCCTTTGGCACGGAAAATGTTTTGTCAACATGAAATTATCTGCACCTTTAGCACAAATTTAGGACTATCGACACTAGATTTTGAGCACCTTGGCACACCAAAATATGGCGCAACATTTTTTTTGTTGACAGGAAGGTGCATGCGCCTTGGCACAGGTAAGAAAGGCGCTTCACGTGGAGGCGTAACAATTGTTGTGTTACCACTCCAAAGGGTGCGCTAAAGGAATAAAGGGAGGTGCAAATTTATTCTATGTTGCATAGACAAAAGGTGCACCCAGCCAAAAAGAACTGAAATGACCAAGTTTGGAAAACTAGATTTTTTGGAAAGGGATTTTACACCATTCTGAATGCTGAGGGACCCTGAAAAGGAACCAGAACAAAAATTATGTAGGGTTACCTGTAAAATTACCCTTGTCAATTTTACAAGATAATAGGGTCCAACTTCTTATACCAGCTGTGTGCACATCCCTTTAATGTAGTAGTAAATTGAATTTCCTTACGCTTAGTAGCAGTGATTCCTTTAGTGCACCACAAGATCTCACACATATGCACATGTTTGATAACATCCTCTATGCCTCTATAATATGGAAGCTGCAGAGACATCTCCATATAAATATTTTGTGGTTGCTGCAGACCTTGACCACCTGATCCAGAACCACCAGATCCAGTGGAACTAGAACCACCTATACCTCCTAATCCCCCACCTATAGATGTACTCCCCTATGCTCCGAAAGTAGTACTATAATAAACCCCTATAATCTGTGAGGTAGCTCCACTTCCAGAGGTGAATCCAACATTCTGTGCACTCACATTTTGTACGGATGATGCACCTAAGGATGTTGCTCCAGATATCATTAAAGTTGTCTATCCTGCCATTGATGTACTTACTCCCTAACTTAATCCTACTCTCCTACTCCCTAAATTATATTTTTGGTTGCTTGTCGTACTAGATACTGGAAAACCAAGCACAAGGGCTAGGTCACCAGGTGGATTAAGATGCACGCCCGCGGTCCAGGTAGTCTCTATTGGCACACTTCTGTGTGAGGCCGAGGGGGGATCTCTATCATGTTTTCCAAGATGGGGAAGTTCTTAATGCTCTAGCTTCACATCTTCTACATGAGCTGTAAATCCTTCACGAGCCATCTCTCTCCTCAATGCCACACTTTCTGCAATGTAACACTACTTCTCTATCTCCCTCTCGTGTGACTCATTATACTTAAGCCGCCTTCCCTCTCTCTACCTCTCTGTCGCTAGGTCTGCCATATTTCACCAAACCTGTTCCTACCCTAGCACATGGTGAAGTTTAGTTAGCCATCTGTTTACTCACCAGGTTCAAAGTTACCATCAAAATTTTGATCACCAATGGAATACCTCGTAAATATGCTCCTCTTGGATACCACAAAAACTTGAATTTAGCTACCTCTGGGAAAGAGTATGTCAAAATTGAATATTCCAGAATATAACTATTTAGTACACCATGATACCACTTATCCACAGCATGATTCTAGATCAAATCAACATCATATAGGGCCTAAAATTATTCTTGCATCCATAGAAGTGCATGATACCTCTAATTTCACTGAGATGCATAAGTAGTAAGCCACTCATATAATTCTATTGGAAAGATGATGAAAATCCTCTCATATAGGTTGTCATATAGATTCTATTCTACCCAAGTACGTGTGTTAAACTCATATCCATTGCTGAACCACCGTGTATATTCTTCCTCTAGATCATGTATCCATTCCTTAATACTTACTTGAGTTAACCGGTATGTCTTCATCGCGAACCATCCTAAAAACAACTGAAAAAGAGGTCTTGACAATGAAACCAATGATGCAACCTAGAATTTACTAGATAACTCCCTAGATGCACTGACACATCACTCATTCTAGATTGAGTGCTCACCTGAAGCACGCAAAGGTACTAGGTCCCTCTTTAGGGTTACTATAGTAGGATATTAGCATGATGGAGGAAAAAACATATAGATTCATAACTAATCTATCATTCTATAATGTACACTACTTTCAGATCTATGAAAGAACAAGCTTTAAACAGTAATCATGACTGAATCAATAGCATGCACTACTCGATTACACACATGAATGACACTTAGATTCAACCCATATCTTCCATCTATTAATAAACAAAAAATCTCCTTACAATAATGTTAATCGATACTAATGCACATATGAATCTGATACAGGAATTTAGTCATATGCGTATATCTCTATACCTTCATACATCCATCTCACTCCCTCTCTTGTCTACTATGTACCTCACATTATATATATAGGGTGTGGACTTTTCCTTCACCACTTATCTATTCCAGAAATAGGTTGCATCCTATTAATAGCCACGTGCCATTCACAGGCATAACCACACATGCAAGTGTGCTATCTATAGGTCTCTTATAGTTAACTGATGTGTCAATCCAATTCTTATCTCTTCTCAATGCAAAACACTTCGATCCGATTCTCCAAAGATAGACAATGCATGATGTGTAAGTCTCTACATCGTTGGTGTGTTCTGCATGCCATCTTTTAAAAATAGGTCGTCATGCTCAAAATTGGCTAAGTCCTGAATGCTAAATTTACCTACTACGCGTGGGTCCTCCCTATCCTTCCGTGCCCTTGATCCTAGCCTTATCTCCCATGTGGACTCCTTGTGTGTTTTCTAACAAGTATTCTATGATAAACACTAGTCAAGTATATGATGCATGATGAATATCCTTTTGGAGCAATACTACAAAGAAATGCAAGGAAAACATAGGTAAGTATTAGTGCTTAGAGTATTTAAGATAAATTTTATATTGGATGAGGTTCGGAAAGAAAAGAGGAAGTCATCGCAGTGTTTTGGGTCAATTTTAAGCTCAAGGTTTTTAAGAAGTACAAGATATGCCACTTTTGGTCATATTGAGTTTTTAGAAGTGTATTTCCCATCTCGAGGTCATGTTTGGAGTGTTCATTTTCTTGTAAAATATTTGCATGGGGTCGTAATACTTTCACCATAGTTGAGACATGCAAATAAGAGTGATTTAGAGTTACGATGAAGTTAAATAATGTCATGAGATTTATGAACGATTGTTAAGAAGAAGAGGTGGTCAAAACCCTCCTAAAACCCTAGTAGTAGAGCGATATGAGATATTTACTTGGTTTGGTCTTCAAATGACCTAGAAATGATAATGTGATGATTTGGGCTTGTAGATAATTTCTTATTGGTCATTTTGGTGGTGGTTTTATGTTCTAGGTGTTTCAACAAGCTGGAGAAAAACCCTAGTTTTGTGGAGATTTGCAGGGAAAGAGCTGAGATGGAAGTTTCATGATGCAAAACATATCGTTATAGATACCTTGGGAGGTGTGCTAAATGGACATGAAAATTTTTAGATAGTTTTAGAGGAGAAAATTGGTGCAAAGAGGTCTCCAAATTTTCCCTACCACGTTATGCCTAGAAGGGATAAACCTAGTCACGAAGGTTTGAAGTAAGTTTGACGATTTTGCATGATGTAGCAGTGATATTTGGTCACAAAGAGATTTTTGGTGTTTGATATGATGTGTTAAATCCTTTGGTTTGATCTGGATATTTTTTTTGAGCTTATGCCTTATTTTCCTAATTATCCCTATTAGGCTTATCAAGAAGGTGGTTTAGATCAAGTGTGCAAAGTAAGTTTTTTCCATGTGACATGTGTTTTTGAGTGATTTAGAATGTTATAAGGGATGATAGTTAAGTTTTACAATTGTTTTAAGTTCCTGGCATTGATGATTGAAGTGTTGGAGATCAAATTCCTCAAGATAGGCTCTTGAGTCCTAGAAGCTAGTTTGAGTTATTCTAGAGATAATTTTTTTGGATGCCTTGTGCTCTATTTTGGTGAATGAAATGAGTTGTTTTAGTTATAATATTTCATGATATTTCCAGTGATATGATAATTGTGTTATGAGGATGAGTTTTTCTATGCCAAGTCACTCACTTTATGAGGGTGATTTTCAAGTGCTTGAGACCCAGTTGAAGTTGCTTGCCATATGGAGTGTATCATGATGATTATGGAGATTGCAAATTTTCCCTGAGAATTATGAGATTTTTGGGAGGATGCTGATGAATTTTCATGAGCTTTAGGAGTCTTGACGATGATTTCTTGTGTCCTTGAATTCCAAATTCCATTTGTTGGAGATAGAGACCTAGTTGTAGGTCTATTTGAGTTTCCTTGTGCAAGTTGTTGTGCTTAGACTTATTTTGAGCTATATAGCCTCATGTTATTATTTTATATGGTGGAGTAGAGTGTTTTCATGTTGTGAAGACTAAAATTATTGGTCTTGGCCTACGTAAGGTTGTTATAATCTAGAGTCATGTATATAAGGCTAGTGTATTTTCTCATTTATGTGTAGTGTAGATGATGAGGATGTGAGAGAGCTAGAGAAGGTATAAGAAGAGTATAAATGGGTCAAGGGAAGAGATAAGAAGAAGTATGAAGAGTTTAGAATAGTAAAGAAACAAATGTTCAAGGTCATTAGACATAATCAACAAGTGAAGGAGGATATTTGAGTGAGGATGAAGAGAGGACTGTTTGAGAGTGTTTGATGTGGTTTGAGATGAACTTGTGATCACAATCAATTGTAAGAGTAAAAAATATTTGGTGATCATCCATTTTAGGTCACTAGGTGGAGGCTTAGTCATCTTAGGAGGTTGTAGCCTCCTTTTAGGGTGGGTTCCCTACTAAACTAGGGGTTGGTGCTCCTTGCGGGGTTAGTGGCTCACTAAACAAATCTTGTGTAATGTGTAATATTCACATGAGTCTTTTGGATTGAGTAATATATTCAGAATTTTTAATGGGTTTTCTTCCCCTTGAGGGTTTCACACTTCATATCTGGTGTCTATGTGTTCTCTCTTATCTTTTTCACTTGTGGATGGTTGGTACGCATTTAATAAGATCATAATTGATCATGTATGTTGAATGGTTTATTTGAATGATGAATGTATGTTGTGGTAAATGAAGTAAAATATTTTAAAGACTAATTCACCTCCCCCTCTCATTTTATGTGCTTATAAAAATTGGTATCAGAGCAAGTTCCTTTTGAAGCAAGCTTAACCACTTGAAGGAGATCCCTTGAAGCACTAAAATGGCTAGTCATCAGGATGGAATTTCCACTAGCAAAGCTCTTTTGTTTGATGGGCTAAAATATGCATTTTGGAGTCTCTAGATGAGAACTCGTATCACTTCCATAGGATGAGACATTTGGAAATTTGTGTTAGATGGGTATATAGTTCCTCAAACTCTTCTAACTAGTACTGTAGACAAGAAGGCTAGTAATGATAAATCCAAGGTAATGAATACAACTTTTTGTGGACTAGTAGAATCAAAACTTGTTACGGTCATGCATTGTACGTCAGCTAAAGAAATGTGGGAGAAGCTTCAAGTCATCTATGAAGGATATTCCAAGGTATTAATGGTAAAGCTCCAAACATTCAAAAATTAGTTTGAAATCCTTAAGATGAAGGAAGAAGAATGTAATGCTGCATACTACTCACAATTGATCAAGTAGTCAACACCATAAGAGGTTTAGGTGAAGAGATAAAATAAGAGGCAATGGTGCAAAATGTGTAGAGATATCTCACTCCTAAGTTTGATCCTAAAGTGTCTGCTATTGAGGAATCCAATGATTTGAAGGTCATGTTGATAGATGAGCTACATGGAATTTTGACAACATATGAGATGAGGATCTTTGATTCAAAACCTATCAAGAAGGATATTGATTTCAAGGTTGAGAAGAAGTCAAAGAATAAGAAGAATAATGATGATGATGTTACTCCTGAGATTAATGATGATGAACTAATTGCAATGTTTTCTAGAAGGTTGAAGTGTGGTTCAAGAAAATACAATGGTAAGGTTCATTTAAAATGCTTCAATTGTGGAAAAATTGGACATTTTTCAATCAAGTGTCCCCATAGGCATGATGATGAGGATGAAGAATAACATGATAAGAGATCTCACAAATCTAATAAGAACAAGAATAGGTTTAAGAAGTTTGAAAATAAGAAGAAAACCAAGAAGAGATTCTATTCCGAGGAAGATTGTTACTCACAGGTAAGTAATTATGATGGTGTTTCTGATTTCGAATCTGAATATGAGTCTAATCATGATAATGTAGGTGTATTCATGGCCAAAGATGCTAAGGGCTCAAAAATTTAAGACTCCATGTATGAATCTTGCATGGAATTTGAAGAAGAATAATATTATGATCTTGAAACTTAACTAATGAGAAGTCAAGGAGAGTTGAAGCATGCTGAGAAAAAGAACAAGAAGTTGAAAGAAAAAATTAAGGACTATGAACAACATATCAGTCTTCTTGAAAAGAGACTAAACAAGGATGCTAAGGAGTTTGAAGAAATAAATAAACAACTTGAAGAGTAACTTAAACTAAGCTCAGAAAATGTAGAAGCCAAAGAAAAGGAAATTATGTCTCTAAGAGAAAATATATCTTAAATTTCTAGCAAGACAAATTCATTCCATAAGTTTGAGAAGAGCTCCAAGATCTAGATGATCTCTTGGAAAGTCAGAGGTCTGTAGGCTATTGGATTGGTATAGGATTCAAGGGGAACCTTAAGGGTAAAGAAGCCATGAAATATGATGCTATTTCAAGTAAGGAGACTAACTGATGGTCACATTAAGAAGAACATGAATTCAAGGTCAATTAGGCAGCCTAATGCATCATGGTATGAAATAAATTTCAATTGATATTTTTATAGTTGCAATGGTTTTGGGAATAGAGAAAAAGAGTTTAGAAAGTCAGCAAGGAATGATCATCCATGAAAGGACAACAAGAATGACTAGTGAAGAAATATCATTTGCTATAATGAAGGTCTTAATGAATCACCAATACAGAGATGGAAAAATGAAGGTAATAATGAGGTTGTGTGTTTCAATTGCATTAGACACATTGCTAGATATTATCACCAATATACACATAGAAAACGTTGGAGAGATAGAGCACCTAGAGGTAAGATTCCTATTGTTTTCTTTAATTTTAACAATGTTGGGCATATTGCAAGATTATGTAAATGGAGGATGAATGAATATGAAAAGAATACATTCATGAAGTATAACTATGTTGAGAAAACGAAGGAAGAACCCTAAAGAAACAAGTTGTTCTAGTCATGATGAGAATAGGAGTAATTTTTCTATGGAATAACCCCAAGAATTTGTTTTTATCCTCTCAAGAAGAATACTAGGTGGATGATAGAGAAACAAAGGTAAAACAACTAAGGAAGTTGATATTAAAACTTGGTGACCTATCCCATGAGGAAATGAGTTGTTTGCATTACTAGATGAAATTAGGTGTATGGAGTGCCTCCATTAGGCTTCATGGAGTCATCTTCTTGTCTATCAAAGCATGATATGATAGGTGTCTTGATATGAGGAGTCTGATGTCCAAAATTATGAGTATTGTAGGTTACTCAAGAAATATGAAAGGTCTATGATCCTTATGAAATATTATGTGAAGTAAAATGCTGGGATAATTTATTCATGGAAGATATCTAAAGAAATATGTGCATGAAAGTGTAGAAATTATCTTAAAGACAAAGAAGAGTAATCCATTGAAGAGGATTATGGTAAAATATGAGCTTGAAAGGATGAATAGAAACTTGAAGGTTGTTAAAAAATGCATACTATGTATGAGCACTGCTTTGAAGTAAGTTAACCCATTTTTTGATAACAACTCTAAAAAGGACTGATTATCCTAGTTGGAAATTGTGAGATGTCTGAGTTGAATCCAAAAAAATCCTCAAGAAGATTCACAAGTTGATCATAAATCCTAGAATAAAGAAATGTCAGGAGAACAAGTTTGAAATGCTATCACAAGATATGTGTTGACCTAGTAATAGTATGTATAGACACATAGATGTATATGGATACATGGTATAAAATCAAGAATACTGTAATTGTAGAACCAAAAAGTGATAATGAAAAATAAGGTCTGAAATGGAGGTACATTATATTGAATATCTAACACAGAGCTCTATGTGGGTCAACAAATTTAATATTGAAGGACTAATAGCCAAGAGTGAAAAAGTCTGTTGAAGTTCCTCAAGGAGATATGTATTGAATAATTTTGATACAAGTTTGTTAGGTTTACATAATAAGGTTTGATATGTGATATCAAAGGTTCAATATGTTATAAAAAATTAGTTTGAATCTAAATGAGGAGTGTTTGAGGTATGTATTATGGTTTAGTTATCTTGAGAAGCTGATTTTACACTTGAATGAAAGCATGATCCAAGGGGCAGCTAGTCAAGGTATGAACATATCTTATTGATGACTCTTGAATTGATTACTGGTTAGTTGTTGTATTTGCATTTGTTGAATTTTGTGGAGTACATAGTCAAGATGAAAGAAAATATGATTGAATAATGATAATGTTTTCTCAAGAACTTCATTTAAGGTATGATAGAGTTTGAAAACTAGAGAACTAGGTATCATTTGATCTGAAACATAGTCAGAGAGTATAGTTTCAGGTGGATTCTGTCCAAAATTGAAGAATAATGATTTGTTTTTATTGAAATAGGTTTGTGTCATCTCATGTATGAAGCCTCAAAGTATGTATGGAAAATCTATATGTGTGCACATGTTGGACGTTTTCTCCATGAAGGTGATCAAGGTATGCTTTTTATATTTGATGATCTTGCTCTTAGTGGTTTGAGATTCCATTTTTAAGAATGTGGTGTGAAGATTGAAGGATGTATCAACCTAGGGGGAGTTATGTGTTCTAAGGAAATAATGGATAGTTATAAATGGCATCAAGTGACAATATGATTAAAGCTAATCCAAGGGGGAGCATGTTATGTTACAAAGGTAGTTTGGGTTGAGTTATGAAGGAATATATTCAGGAGGAAGAAAGTAGAGTGAAAGGAAAATTGTGTGAAGGAGTGTATATGACAGGGAGAGCTGAGTCATTGGTACCCTATAAGTGTATGTATCCATTTAGAGGAGATGTGTGGATACAAGACAATGGATCATCTTCAGTTGAGTTCAAGAGTGCAAGCCAAAGTGAACTAAGTAAGTCATTATGCATTATTGTCATTTTGTATTGTCAAGTTGTTTTCATGTCAAGAAGGGGGAGATTATGCTTAGAAAAATAAGTTAGGAGTCTTGTAGGTGCTTGTGTGTATGGTTTCCATCAGTGTTTTTGAAGGTAGTTTCCATCAATGACAAAGGGGGAGATTGTTGTGCATTGTGTCTATGGTTTTCATTGATGTCAAATTTCATTGATGGAAAAAGGGGTTTAGGTTTCCTAGGTGTCTCCATGAGGTATCATCCATGAGTTAAGTTGAAGGTTTATTAGTAGTGAAGAGATGTGGTGTCATGATATTGTTTTTTCATGATGTCTAGGCATGTTCTTGGTGCATGATCAAGCTAGTGAGTTTTTTTTTATATACTCTAGGAGTTGTATGAGGTATTCATGAGGTCAAACATGGTCAATATTTTGTGTTAGAGGTGTTAATGGGTTTGTAAGAGGTCAACACAGTCATTTCATGTGATTCATGTGTTGGGTCAAGTCATTATATGCCTAATCATATACCAAGTGCATGGTGTATGAGTTGGTAACATGAGAAATAGAATAGGAAAGACTTATTAGATCATGTAAGAAGTATGTTGAGGTTGTAAAACATGTGTAGGATGTGTATCAGGTCACTATTAAGGTATATGATGTATGATGAAGGTCTTTTTAAAGCAAGGGCAAGGAAAACATAGGTAAGTATTAGTGCTTAGATATTTTCAGTTGTAGTTGATCTTGGATGAGGTTTTGCAAGCATGGATGAGATCATCATAGTGCTTTGGGTAAATTTTAAGGTCAAGGTTTTGAAGGAATTATAAGATAAGCCATTTTTGGTCATATTGAGTTTTTAGAAGTGTGTTTTCCAGCTTGAGATCATGGTTGGAGTGCTCATTTGCTCATAAAATCTTTGCACGGGGTCTTAAAATTATCTCCATAGCTGAGGCATGTAACTAAGAGTGTTTCAGAGTTGGAATGCAGTTAAATAATGTCATGAGCTTTATGAACAATTGTTAAGAAGAAGAGGTGGTCAAAACCCTCCTAAAACCCTAGCAGCAGAGTGATAGGAGAGATTTTCTTGGTTTGGTATTAAAATTACATGGAAATTATAATTTAATGATTTTATCTTATAGATAATTCCTCTATGGTCATTTTTGTGGTGGTTTCATGTTCTAGGTGTTTCAGCAAGTTGGAGAAAAACCCTAGTTTTATGGAGATTTGCAAGTTCATAGTTGAGATGGAAGTTTCATGATGAAAAATTTATTGTTTGAGATACCTTGGGAGGTGTGATAAATGGCCATAAAAATTTTCAGATAGGTTTAGAGGAGAAAATTTCTACAACAGGTCTCCAAAGTTTCCCTGCCGCTTTTTTCCTAGAAGGGATAAACCTAGTCATGAAGGTTTGAAGTAAGATTGATGAATTTTTCATGATGTAGAAGTGGTATTTGGTCATGAATAATGTTTTGGTGTCTGATATGATGTTTTGAATCCTTTAGTTTGATTTGGAAAATTCTTTTTAATATTAAGCCTTATTGGTCTAATTAGCTCTATTAGGCTTGTCAAGAAGGTGGTTTGGATCAGGTGTGCAAAAAGTTTTCTCCATGTGACATATGCTTGTGAGTTATTGGAAATTTTAGAAGGGATGATAGTGTAGTGTTCCAATTGGTTTACGTGCTTGGAAGTTATGATTGGAAGTGTTGGATATTAGATTCCTCAAGACAAGTTCTTGAGTCCTAAAAGCTAGTTTGAGTTGTTCTAGAGATTGAGTTGTTTGAAGGCCTTGTGCTCTATTTTGGTGAATGAAATGAGTTATTTTAGCTATAAGACTTCATGATATTTCTAGTGCTATGATACTTATGCTATGAATATTATTTTTCCTATGCCAAGTCACTCACTTTCTGAGGGTGATTTTCAAGTGCTTGAGACGTAATTGAAGTTGCTTTCCAAATGGAGTGTTTCATGATGATTATAGAGGTTGTAGATGTTCATGAGAATTTTGATATTTGTGAGGAGGATGTTGATGAATTTTCATGAGATTGAGGAGTCTTGATGATGTATGTCTTGTGTCATTGAAGTTCAAGTTCTATTCATTGGAGAGAGAGACCTAGTTCTAGGCCTATTTGAGTTGCCTTATGCAAGTTGGTGCTTAGACCTATGATGACCTATATGGGATTATGTTATGATTTTATATGATGGAGTAGAGTTTTTTAATGTTGTGAAGACTGGACCTTATTGGTCCTTGACCGACCTAAGGGATTTATAAGCTAGAGTCATGTATATAAGGCTAGTGTATTTTCTCATTTGTGAAGTAGTGTAGATGATGAGGACTGTGAGTGAGCTGGATAAGGTATAAGAAGAGTATAAATGGTTAAAGTTTAGAGATAATAAGAAGTATGAAGAGTTGAGAAGAGTAAAGAATAATATTTTCAATTCCATTGGACCTAATCAGCAAGTGAAGGAGTAGATTTGAGTGATGAAGAAGGGAGGATTGTTTGAGAGTTTTTAATGTGGTTTGAGCTGAACTCGTGATCACAATCAATTGTAGGAGAAAAAAATATATCTAGAATTGATCAGCCATTTCAGGTGGCTAGGTGGGTTCTTATTCATATTAGGGGATTGTATCCTCCTTATAGGGTGGGTTCCCTACTAAACTAGGGGTTGGTGCTCCTTGTGGGGTTGGTGTCTCATTAAACAAATATTGTGTGATGTGTAATATTCACATGAGTCTTTTATATTGTGTAACATATTCATAATTTTTAGTGGGTTTTCTTCCCCTTGAGGGTTTTCCACTTCATATCTGGTGTCTATGTGTTCTCTCTTATCTTTTGCACTTGTGAATGGTTAGTACACACTTAATAAGCTCACAATTGATCATGTAAATGGAATGGTTGATTTGAATGATAAATGTATGTTATGCTAAATGAAGTAAAAGATTTGTAAGAATTATTCACCCCCCTCTCAATATCTATGCCTCTAAAACACATTTTACACTATTCCATTTGGCACGCTACAACACTCATTTGACATGCTATTGGGTACAATATTCATTCAACTCTCCAAGGTATGATTTTATTTTCTACTTTATGTTACTAAATCCTTATTCACCAACATAAAGTAGGGGAAAATGTAGTCAATAAATCAAACACTTACTATGCACATATAACCTCTAAATACTTCATTTATATTCATGATTCTTGTTGTCCATTTTTGAATTCCTTGTAAAAGTTGAACAACTTGGGAGATTGGACTTGAGCACTTTTCATGGAGCTTTAGTGGAGAATCTAGAGAAACATGTAACTTCATGTTTTGTGAATTTATGGCCATTTGGATGTATTTCCCTCCTTTTTATAGGCTTCAGAACTTCATACTTAGCCAAAAATGAGTAAAATTGGGTAAAATGGAAAATTTTGGCTTTAGGGCACTTCTTTGATATTTATCCTAACTCGTCAGTTCAAGGAAAATTTAAAAAGTTAGGAGAAATTGGAAAAATTGAGAAAAAGGATCAGATATAGTGTATTGCCGACATATCGAGTATGGAGGGAACAAGTGGAACAAGTTCTATAGGGCCATAAGTTCTCCAAAAGCCTGAAACACCACGATTTACAAAGGAAGGTGGAACGAGGAATTTATTTGTGGAAATATGGATAAAGGGAGGTCAGATAGAAATAGTTCCTTTGGGGTCACATTTCCCATCATGAGCTTGGCAAGCCGATTTGTGAAGGGGACTATAAAAGTTAGTGTTGTGCGGATCGGTGTGAGTCTAGAAAAATGTAGGCCCAAGTGGCCCGGACGGGTACAGGATTCTGCGGAGACGCGAGTTCCCTGAAATTCGGAGGGAGTGGATGGGTGGAGGATGAAGGACTAGATGAGCTCAATGAGATTTCCAAGCTAAATGCAGGATTGTGGGTACTTTCGGGCCCATGTGGAACACCCATGCCCAGTTACATGATGACATTGATTCCTTACACATCAATGGATACCACATAACAAAATAAACAAAGAAATGAGAAAAGGATGTAAAGAATGCGGGGAAAAAAGAATAAGTGGTCCACTTCCATATGTTCCTCATGAGCCTGAAACCCCCTTAGTCATATATGAAAAAGTGAAGAAAAAGGGTAAAAGGAAAATAGACTATAAGTGTGGACTGTGACATGATTAAGTGACCCGAAACCTGAAAAACTAGGAAAAATAGCAAAAAGGAGACCCTCGACCTACATGATGATAACTTCTTCCACACTTCACAAAATATGACAAAAGTATACTTGTTGGATTTTTAATTCAGATAACTTCATCATGGAACCATTAGATCTTTGGTTTGGTGGGAGTAGGTGAATAAAAAAAGTAGAAATATTATCCAGCTATTAAAATGCACATTTCTAGGTAGCTGGAATCAAATTTAATCAAGTAAGGTGCTCTATTTATTCTTCCTGAAGTAATGTACAATGGGTGAGTGGGTTTGTAAGGTTTCCCATGACGTTTTTCCAAGCATTTATTACATCTTTTTGGTGGGTGAATGGAGGAATTCGAGTTTCCTTCTTTTTCTCCCTCTTCTTTCTTTCTCATCTTCTCTACATATTGTAATGGAAGGATTCATTTGTACTGGTTGGATAATTTGGGAATACATGGGCATCATTGTAAGTGTTGCACAAGTGTTCTAGAGCTGCAAGCCTTGGATTATGATTATGTAAATGAGTTCACACCTCCTTCCTTCATTGTAATGATCTGTGCATCATCTTGGAGTACAATAAAATTACTGGTTTTATGGTTATTTTCTAGCTTATCTAGTGATCTATTGCATCTCTTTACCTCTTCATTTACTTTATAGGTATGTTATGTGTGTTTCTTCATGTTACATGGGTCATTTCTATTGTGCATTGTCTGAAAATGGGAATTTAGATGTTGTTTTGGACTGTGGTTATTCATCTCTGTCCCTCTCCATCATTGTTCTATCCCCATTTTTTCTCTTTCAGAAGTATCTTTCCCCTTATTTTTGGTGTTATCACCTCATGTAGTGTAGGATTTTCAGTTTATGTAGCTCCTTCTAACCTTGGTCCCTTGGAAAGTTAGTTTAGGATTAGATAGTTTCATTTCAACATTAGGAGTAGTTTAGTAGTAGGAATAAGCTAAGGAACCAACCTTCTCTATGTAGGTCTGTCTCAGTTCATAAGTCCCACAACTTGGAGATAGTCCCATGTTGCCTCAAAGCCCTAGATTCTTCATGATTTAGGAAAGGTGCAATTTTGAGCTCCAATAGTTTTTGGCATGCCTCGGTGGGACCATAAGTTAAAATCAATATTTCTAGTTTTATCAAGTTTGGATTTGTATCTTGGTAAAATTATAGCCTTTGGAGGCTCTGTAACAACACATATGGTGACTCCAAGCATCAAAATCTACTGGTTTCAATAGTTAAAGTGTCTCAGATCCATGAGAAGAATCTAAACAAGGTTTAGAACAAAAGAAGAAGGAGTTTTTGAGTACCTACATCTATCACCAGGAAGAGGAAGAAGAGGAAGAACAATTCAGAGATCACCATCTCCACCAAATAGAACTCTTTTAACACCACCACCTGGTAGGCCCTTCTTGCAATCCACTAGAGTTCTTAGACCTATCATAATGAGCAACACAACAAAATCTAGGATTTGTAAATTTCACTGGCAACGTAGTCCACTTGCTCTTAATGCTTAAAATCCTATTCCCAATAACAACTTTGAAGAATATTCCATTCTTTACTAGGAGAAAATCACACCACTCCAGTCTGATCATATCCAAGACATTGCAAAATGTTTGTGTTATCCATGAAATTGTTGACATGGATGTAGCTGTGAAACTTATAGCTTCCTCATTCAAAGGAAAGGATCTACAATGGTTTAGGAGTTTAACAACAAGATCAATTCAAAATTGGAATGCACTATGCACAACCCTTTGTAATCAGTTTAGAGAGAGGGAAGATAATTTATCTTTGTTAGATAAATTGAACACCATAAAGAGGGCTCCAAATGAACTCATGGAAGACTTCAATTTCATGGTTTTAGAGAACGTGGGACAAAAATTCTAGTTCTTGTAAGACCAACTGACTAAAGGTGCATTTATTTACTTTCTAAAATCTCTTAACTATGATATTGTTGTTATGGTGCAATCTATGGGAGGTATAACAGTTGCTACAGGAGCTTATACATTAGCCATTAGGGACTGAGAATTGTTTAATACAAGATGGGAAATTAGCTCCTAGGCCACCCATACCCTTATATCCTGAATTTCCTCAAGTTTCTCAACCTTCTATTACTCCTATTCATGAGAAAAATTCACAATCTACTGCCTCCACATCTCATTCTCCTATGCAGCAAAAAGAAGATGAGGATATGAAAGCTTTAATCATAAATTTGACCAACAAAGTTATATCCCTGGAAAAACAACAAGCCCAATCCTATAGAAATTATCAAAATCAAGGGCAATATTCAAATCAGGGATATCAACCATATAGAAATCAACAATCTAATCAAAGATATAAACACAAAATCAACAAAATAATAGATGGCAGGGCCAAAATGCACCTCTTCCATTAGAAATAATTACTCCTCCTCCACAAGCACTTTCTACTCCTAGTCTCAAGCCAAGCATTGGTTCCAGTAAAATAATATCATTCAGGAAACTGAATGGTGTTTTCCATGTAATCAACCACATAACCAGCTTAATTGTGAAAGGGCATGTTGCATTTTCAAGCCTACATGGTTCAAACTTCTTCTAATCAGCAAGAGCCACTTCTAGAAGCACCCAATCCTAATGTGAAAGGAGTCCAAGAGGCTAATCCTGATGTCAATCTCATGTTCTTTGGAGTTGATGATTTCTATGCAGTCAATCAAGTAGTGGGTAGCTCTAGTAGACCTCAAAATAATGTTGCTGATAATAAAAGATATAAGAAAAGGATGTTGGAATCACAACACTTCATCTTCCTCTGGTTAAGAAAATGTTGTTAACTAATAAGGAGAAGAGAGGTTAATGCTAGCAACAAAAAATTGCTTCAGGTTCTTGATAAGACTTGTTTCAACAAGGAGGCTGCTCCCCAACCAAAGCCACCTATACTCCAATATTGCAACAATAGAAAGAGAGATAATAGTGTGCCACAGATGCATAAATCCATGGGTCTTCCCTTCAATATTGTTGAGAAAATGAAGAAGACCAATATTAATGTGACAATGTGGGATGCATTGGCTATTCCATCACAAAGAGATATCCTATGTGAATCCCTCAAGAAAATTCTTCAAGCTCCCAGTAGTGATCTAGAAGACTTATGCTGTTGTGAATATGTGTCAAAAAAGGAAGACCAAGTAAGTAAAATTGTTAAGATCCCACCTTTTTAGATGCCATTAATTGTGGGTAAACACTTGGTACATAATTGTATGATTGATTCAGGAGCTAGTACCTCTGTAATGCCTAAGAAAATTTTTGATATCTTGGGTCTCAAATATAGTCCTATGTTCTAAGGGAGTTTTACAACTTGATGGGTCAACTGTTGGTGTATTAGGGGTAATTAAAGATCTTGAGTTAACCCTTCATGCCTTCCCAAGTCTCACTATAACCCATGACATATCAGTAATTGACTTTCCTCCCATGTTTGCGATCATATGTTTATCTAGAGATTTCACTATTAAGGTAGGTGGTTATTTGTCTTTAGATTGGACCTCATATGACTTTTGAGAACTATATATGGTACAAGGTTTTCCATACAAGTTGAGACCATCTTTTCCTACCACATTGAGTCATATGATCCCACCCCTATCTAATCAAATTGCCTAATACAAGAAGAACATGAAAAAGATTCAGTTTCAAAAGAACAACCTATTCCTCCTCCCATGCCTAATCTATTGCTAGATGAATGGGCTGAGAGACATCACAAATTTGATCCTTATGCCAAATAACTTGAAGCCTTTAAGACTAGTCTTGGTACTTATTACAGTCATTCTTCTAAGAATGATCTATTATACTGACACCATTCAAGTAAGAAAAAGAAGATGATTCTGGACTTGTGGAAGATGTTATTTGATGGTTCTAGAAGAAGAAATGGAGTTCCGGGACAAGATGTTGTGTTGATTTCTCCAATGAACAAGAAGTTATTCTTTTCTCCTAGATTACATTTTGACATGCTCTAAAAACGTAGCAGAGTAAGAGGCATTGGTGTATGGTCTTCTGATTGTTGAAAAGAGGAAGATCAAAGAATTACAGATCTTTCGGAGATACTAAATTGGTCATTCACCAAGTATAGAGGGAAGTGTGCCACAAAGAACAAGATGTTGAAGGCTTACAAACATAGAGTTTGGGATCTTTATAGAGAGTTTTAATTCTCTTAATATGTAAGTGGTGCCTATGAAATTGAAAAAGGAAGCAGATCAAATGGTAATCTCTTGGTTCTCAATTCTCACCTACTAAATATCTTGTTAAAGGAAATGTGCAACATATCAAGGTAGTGGTCAGACCTTCCATTCTAGATAATGAAGACCAGTTGGAATTTATTTGACAATCGATGAACAAATTATCCAATTCATACAAAATGAAGCTGAATTTTCCTCAAGAATGTAATCTGATTTGTAAGATATATATGGTGACCAGATTATTCAGCTGAAACAAACAAATTGCCAAAAGGATTGGTCACTTTGGAGCATATTTTCAGCCTGGATGATGAATTCAGAGGTGATGAGAAGAATATAACAGCAAAGAAAGAAGACTGTCAACCAGTCACAATTACACAAGGAAAGGAACTTATTCTTGGGAAGGTATGTGATGATGGATGAAAATAATAATTTTATTTCCTTGTGCTGAAAGATTCAGTGATATATTTTCTTGGTACTATGAAGATTTAAAGGGTTTCAATCCAGAAATTGTCTAGCATTCTGATTGATCTTGATCCTAATGTCAGGCCAATTAGGCTAAAGCAAAATTACAGTTACTCCTAAGATAAAGCCCCTCATGAAGAAGGAGTTGTCCAAACTCATTGAGGCCAAAATAATTATTTCCTATTAAATACTCTACTTGGGTGGAAAATCATGGTTCTTGTAAGGAAGAAGAATAGATAAATTAGAATTTGTGTTGATTTTAAGGGACTTGAAAAAAGCCTACTCTAAAGGACCACTATCCTTTTACCTTTCAATGGAACATATTATATAGATACAGTAAAGGGAAGATAAAAGTTTTTCCATGCTTAATGGATATTCAGGTTTTTATTCAGATCAAGGTTAAATGATGAGGATCAATATAAGAGTGCATTTACAACCAAATAGGGGGACATATACATATTAGAAAATTCCCTTTGGCTTATCAAACAAAGGTATCATATTCCAAAGGGTGATGGACATTTGCTTTCAAGGGTTATATCAATGAATTCATTCTTGTCTATCTTAATGACATTACCATTTTCTCAAAGCATACTAAGGATCATATTAGTCATCTTGAGAAGATATTTGAGTAGATGTCAGGGAATTTGGGGTGTCCCTTAATCCTAAGAAATGTAACTTTGCAGTCCCCTAGGAGTAAACTATTTGGACAAATTGTCTTCTAAGGAAGGTCATTTCTATTGACCCGAAAATAATTTCAGCTATCTTGTCCCTCTCCCTGTCAACTCACAAGAAGGCCTTGCAGTCATTTCTAAGAAAACATCAACTTTGTAAGGCATTTAATTCCTAATTTTATAGGTTTGGTGAGACTTATTACTCTTATGATCAAGAAGGATTCAGTTTTCAAGTGGACAGCTGAATGGAAAATAAATCTTTTCCACCAGGATAAAACAAGAAATTAACTCAAGCCCCTACACTAGTCAACTCTGACTATTCTAAGAATTTCATCCTATATTCATGTGGAGTTGGATCTAGAATTCTTTGTTGTTCTTAAATTAGGAAAATGATCAAGGAATGGAGTAGCCAGTAGCCTTATTCAGTCAAACATTGAAGAGGACTATGAACCATTGAAGTATAGTCACGTTGAAAAAGCAAGTGTTTTCCTTCATGAGAGCTCTAAATAAGTTGAAGAATATGATTTCAAATAATCACATCAAGGTTTTAGTCTCACATTCCAGTGTAAGATAATTCATTATGGGAGCACTTAAATCAGTGAGAAAAGAGCATGGATGGGTGACCAAAGATAATGGAATATGACATGAGTATTAAGGCCACAAAACTAGTAAGGGGTAGAGCACTTTGTGAGCAACTGGATTTAGATGCTCAAAATCACCAACGAGACCTCATTTATGAATGAATATCCTTCAAATAATGTTGAAATTGCAGGAGGATGGAAGGAGATGTATTCAATGATCACAAGCTGGATTTCTGATATGACTAGGTTTCTTTTCTATTGGTGCATACCCTATTGGACTAAATAAGACAAAAAGAAGACATCTAAGGATGCTGTAGTCTATCCCCTATGCATTCTAATTGATGGGGTTTTGTTTCAAGACAAAAATTCATGGGGATGTTTTTTAGGTGCATTGAAGCTGAACATTGAGAGAAGGTGTTGACATGAGTTCCGTAATGGTGTCTCGTGGGTGGGCACTTTCTATGCTCCAGAGCTATGACCATAAAAACTATAAAAGCATGTTAATTTTGACCCACTTTGTTTTTTGATGCTCACAAATGGGTCAGAAAGTTTAAAGAAAGTTATCTCTTCACTAATAAGAAAAGGTTGGTCTGTCCTTCCACTTCATCCAATTCAAGCAGATTAAGCATTTTCACAATGGGGTCTTGATTTCATTGGCATGATTAATCCTCCATCTAGTGTTGGTCACAAGTGGGTCTTAACAGCAATATAGATTACTTTACCAGGTGGATAGAAGTTGTGCCATTGAAGGAAGCCACTAAATTAGTTATACTAGACTTCCTTGAAGAATATTGTAACAAGGTTTGGTATCCCTCAGACCATCATTTATGATAATGCAAAATATTTCTTGGGATCCATAAATTTATGATTGGGATCTTGGACTTGGGATTTATCTTAAGACTTCTTCTAATTACTACCCCCAAGGTAACATATTGGAAGAGTTCTACTAATAAGAATCTGATTAGGATCATAAAGAGAACAATGAACATTAATCAAAGGCAGTGGCACACAAAGGTTAGAAACGCTGTCTTGGTGGACATGATAACAATGAAAAAGGAAATTGGTACTTCTCCCTACAATTTTGTATACGACAAAGAGGCCAAGCTTCATGTGTCACTTGAGTTTCCTCCACTAGAATTAGCTCAGCAGTTAGAGTTTGAAGGTGCATACCAAAGAGAGATCCGACAAGGAATAATTGTTGGAGCTTGAGGAGTTGAGAAATTCTGCTATGATAAGGTTGAAACAACATAAAAAATTAACCAAACAATGGTTTAAAAAGAAGGCTGGGGATTAGACATTTAAGGTTGTGGGGATCTAGTATTGAAATGGGATGTAGAAAGAGCTAAACCATGAAGACACTCCAATTTTGATGTAATCTGGAGTGGGCCATATATTGTTATTACTTGCAAAGAAGCCAACTACTTTTGAGTTGTCTGACCTTGATGGAGATGCATATACAAATCCAAATCAATGGCGATTTAGCTCAAATAATCACATTAAGTTTTTCTTTTCATCTTGTACATATTAATCTTAGTTGTATTTTTCCTCCAAGTGCTTTCAAAACATTATTCTTGTTGGTAAGAGTAAGTTTCCTTTCCCTAAGTTCTTTGCACAACTTATGTTTATGTCTGGATGATCTTGTTGCATAGTTTCCAACATTTTTCTGGTGAGGTTTATGCGAGAAAGGAGGTTCAGGGTGTCATGAATCAGTTGTAGGTGCTATTAGGGAATCAAATGTAGAGTTACTGAAACCAGAGTTTGGGAAAATCTTCATGATAAATTCTATTCCAGCCCAAACAGATCAAAATTCATAGGATCAATGATAGTATGCATTTGAGATTGGGGCCATACTGCTACTAAGTTTCATCAGAAAATTATAGAAGAAGAGGGTGAGGTTTGAGGTTCAAAACAATTTTCCACTCGACATAAAATCTTGATTTGGATAAATTCTTCTTATGATGAATGTTGAAAATTAATCAAGCGAAAGATTAGTTGTCAGATTGGCTCCCAAGTCCAGGTAGTATCCTTCAGATAGATTCAATGGGTTTGTATTCTTAAAGTTCAAATCAAATTTCATGATTATTAGGCTGAACTCCATTCCCAATAGATGCTTACAAGGAAATTAATCAAGTCACCTAGCTGGTAGATGCCTCCTGTAAATTACCAAAAATGTTTTCCATTTTTGCCCCCCTTTTTAAAAATTGAACAGCTTAGGATATTTGGACTTGGACAACTTAACATGGAGCTTTAGTGATGACTCTGGAGAAAATATTTAGCTTTCATATTTCTTGGGGTACTTCTGATCATTTTGATGCAATTCCCTTATTCCTCTAGGTTTAAGAAATTCATGCTTAGCCAAAAATTTGATTGAAATAGGGCAAACATTGAGAAGATTAGATTTAGGGCACTTCCTTGTTCCACTCTTCTCATAACTCCTCAAATAGTTCACTGGGTAAAAAGACAAAAGGTTAGGAAAAATTGGGAAGAAATAGAGAAAAGGGATTAAAATTAAATGTAGTACTGCATTTTCAACTCTAGGAGGTCCTGGAGGGTACAAAGTCCATTGGGTAAAAAGTTCTCCATGTTGGGCCAAAATTACTAATTCCCTAAGGGAAGCTCAAAAATGAGGCCTTTGTTTTATAGAAAATGGAAACCTTGTAGGTATTGCGGTGGATTCCAGATAACACAAGACCCATTAGGCCCAAGTGTTACTCTGCAGGGATCTTCTACGGGAAACGAGTAAGGATTCATGTCTATGCAGGGAATTTGATTTCGAAATGGCCCGAAAATGGAATATGTAGTCCCATCGGGGCTTAAGTTCCCCATGGGACCAAAATTGCTAGATCAGTGAATGGTGATGTAGGAATGCCGAGGGTTGAGTGAGGATGATTCGTGAGTTTCCGTAGGGATGTGAGTTCCCAGACTGAATAGAGGTTGCGAGGGACCGTAGGTTTCCCATCCAATTGATATACCTCCAGGAAAAGAGGTTGGGGACCTAGGTTCCTCGTGGAATTGATATAACTGCTAGACAGAGAGTTGTGGAGTAGGTGGATGATGCGGACTTGAAGAGAACACAAGGTAACCCTAGTTCCCTAGGTACCCACAATGGATACCAAGAACTTGAACACCCACAATAAATGAGGAAGGAGAGAAGGATGAAATATATATTACGGGGAACACAGATAATATAAGAACAAATGACCCTAGTACCATATGCTCCTCTTGTGCCCCAAACACTGACGTCATATGCAAAATTTCATAGGCAAAGAGGGGAAAATGATTATTGACTATGGAAGTGTAGATTGATGACATGATTAAGTAACCCATGTTCCATAGAAAATTTGGGAAAATGTCATAAAGGATACCCTCGACCCGCATGATGATAATTTCTTCCACAGGTGCTCACCAATTTATCGTGAAATTAGACTCGTTGGAAATTTTTCTCTCAGAGCATTTCATCATGGAACCATCAAATCTTGAGTTTGGTGGTAGTAGTTGAATAAAAAGGTCCAAAAAACTCTCCAACCTTAAAATACACAGTTCCAGGTAGCTGAAATCAAATTTAATGAAGTATGGTGCCCATTTCTTATTCCTGACGCAACATACATTGGGGGATTGGGTTTGTAAGATTGCCCATGATGTTTTTCAAGAATTTATTGCATCTGGTTGGTGGATGGATGGAGCAATCCGATTTGCTTTCTTTTTCTTCCTCTTCTTTCTTTCCCATCTTCTCTATATATTATAATGGAAGGATCATTTGTAATGTTGGATACTTTGGGAATATAAGGGCATCATTGTAAGTTTTACACACATGTTCTAGAGTTGCACGCCTTGGATAATGATTATGTAAATGAGTTCACACCTCCTTCTTTCATTGTAATGATTTGTGCATCATCTTGGAGCAATAAAATTACTAGTTTTATGGTTCTTTTCTGCCTTAGCTAGTGGTCTATTACATCTCTTTGCCTCTTCATTTACTTATAGGTATGTTGTGTGTGTGTTTCTTCATCTTATAGGGTTCATTTCTATTAAGCATTCATCTAAAAATGGGAATTTAGATGTTGTTTTGGATTGTGGTTATCATCTTTGCACTCTCCATCACTGTTCTGTCCCCATTTTCTCTCTTTTAGAAATATCTTTCCCCTTATTTTTGGTGCTGTCACCTCCTGTAGTGTAGGATTTCAATTTATGAAGCTCCTTATAACCTTGGTACCTTGGAAAGTTAGTTTAGGATTAGATAATTTTACTTCTAGCATTATGAGTTGTTTATTAGTAGAAATAAGCTGAGGAACCAACCTTCTCTAAGGATCTGTCTCAGTTCAAGTCCCACAACTAGGAGATAGTCCCATGTTTCCTCAAAGCCCTATATTTTTGTGATTTAGGATGGGTGCGATTTTGAGCTCCAACAATTCCTAAGTGAGAGAACTAGTCATTGAGAAGTCATCACTTTGTTTTGACATTGCTTTTATCTTTTCGATCCTTATTGCTTACTATTTTTGACTTGCAACTTGCAATTTTACATACTAATCGACATCTTTCTTAGCTATGGTTTCAATTTTTACATTTTTGAGTATCTTATATAGGACCACCCATTAGCGATAGGAGCACCCAAGTGCTAGTGTCCCCCCTTTGAGCACCTTTTTCCACTTTAGCTCTTTTGTTGATTTTTTGGATGTCACTTCTTTCTTATCTTTGTTTTTTAGTCTTAGTCATCTTTTCACTTGTTAACGACAAAACTTAGGAAAATGAATCATGTATATACATGTCGTATTTAACATCATTAATGGGGGAAAGCATTTTAATAGGCACATACTATTACAAGGAGTTAATATTTTCTATCTACTACGCCAAGGACTGCATTTTAGCATTGCATACTTCACTGCATAAGAGGGTTTATTTTGAATTCCATACCACACATTTGCATTAGGAAAAAGTAGTTGTAGCCTGGTATTCTCTGTGTGACTGAAACTAGGGAATCTTAGCTCAAGGAACACTATTCCAACCACACACTCACTAGAACTACATTGAGTCTGAAATCTAGTGCAACGTTCGGTGACAATCACATTGGAGTGACCTCCAAGGTCAACATGACTCAAACATATGTATTATTTATTCATCTAATGTGTGATTGAGTATTGTATAGGAAAGTAGGGTATATTTTGTAGGTACATGTGTGATGCAATGAATCTGATGTGACCTAAAAAAAATAAGGAGTTACCTTAAGTGACACAGAAATAACCAAATCTCGAGCTATTCCGTAGACACTAGCACCTAGAACAAACACTAGCGGTTGGGTGGCCCTATCCTATTCTAGCCAGTTCTGTCCTGTTAGTTTCTAGACCAAAATTTCATACACGTTACTTACATAGTCCAAGATTAGTTTTCTGAGACCATCCACCAGCCTAGAATCGGTCTAGAACTACATGTACAAGCTAAGTCATTCTCTAAACCCTATATATCACTCTTACTTGTACCTCTTTAGTTTGATCTTGCTTGAATATTGTTACATTTATCTGATCAACAATGTACTTATATTAGATTTAATTTTATTAAATCACTACCTTGGGAACTATTGAGATGAACTTCTAGGAAATTTTCATGAATTTCCATTTTGAAGGGAGGAATTTTGAGTTGTGCAGGATGAAGGAAAAATGCCCATAGTTAGTAAGTTCTCATCAAATGTAGGAGATGTTTAAGAAGGGTGCAGGTGGGTTTGTAACACAACTATTTTCATTGGAATATCAACCATAAAATATCTTCTACCATCAAATATGCAACCAAATGCTAATGAGAAATCAATTGTATTTAGGGATATGACGAAAGGGTTGCCTCCTAAAATAGATCACGATCATGATTATGTCATTTAGCTAGTATTAGGTATCTAGCTTCCCAATAATTAACCTTATTAATATCTATATCTATAGAAGAGCGAGATTGAAAATATGGTATTAGAGATGTTGGAAGAAAGTATTATTCACCATAGTCAAATTTCTTACTCTTCTCTAGTAGTGATGGTAGGAAAGAAGGATGAAGGTTGGTGAATGTGTCCAAACTAAAGGGAGATCAACAAATACACATTAAAATATAATTTTCCTATTTCTATCATTGATGATTTTCTAGATTAATTACATGGTGTTGTTTATTTTACAAAATTAGATCTTTTATCAGGATATCATCAAATTAGAATTTGTGATGAAGATATTCATAAAACAACATTTAAGACATATGAGATCCACTATGAACTTATGGTGATGTCATTTGGCCTTACTAAAGCACCATCTACATTTCAAAGTTTGATGAGTTATATCTTTTATCCATATTTGTGAAAGTGTGTCTTGGTCTTCTTTGGTGATATCTTAATCTATAGAAAAACATGAGAGGAACATCTACATCATGTAAATAAGGTTTTGGAAACTCTTGAACAACAACACCTTTATGCTGAGCCCTCTAAGTTTTATTTTGGTTTTAGGGAGGTAGAATAATTTTGTTATATAATTTCTTATGAAGGTTTAAAAGTATACCCTTACAAGATCAAGGCCATAGTGGATTAGAAGTTACCTAAAACCCTCAAAAACGTCAAGGGATTCTTAGGGCTTACCATTTATAATGGATGTTTTTTTGAATAATTATGGTGGCATTGTAGCACCACTCAAAAATTTATTGAAGAAAGAATCCTTCCATTGGAATGAGAAATAAACAATCACATTTGAGACACTAACGAAGGCCATGTGTACCACTCCAATTCTTGCTACTCAAGATTTCTCCAAAACCTTCATTTTCAAGTGTGACACGTTAAGGTGTGTTATAGGTGCATTACTCATGTAAGAGGGTCATATCATTGCATTTGAGAGTCATCAACTCAAAGGTAAGAATTTTTCAAAAAAAATTATGCGAAATAAATGATGGCCATTTTTATGCAGTGAAACAATGGAGACCATATCTCATGGGTTTCCACTTCAAGGTGAAGGTTGGTCATGATAGTATCAAATACATTTTTGAGTAACCACTATCATATAAATAACAAAAAAAATAGGTCACAAAAATATTAAGTTATGACTTTGAGATCATTTATAAAAAAGAAAAGGAAAATGTGGTTGTTGGTGGTCTATCTAGGAGGGATGAGTCTGCAAAAGCAATATTATGTTCCATGTCCACATTACAAAAATATTGGGTTATCAGGAAAGATCATAGTGGTAGAATGACATAAAGACCCCCACTTTCATTTAGGACCTCCAACATGATCCAAGGATGTTAGAAAAATTTATGTGGAAGGGAGATGCATTATGTTACAAGGATAGATTATACTTATGTAAGAACTCTAACCTTAAAAGTCAAGTTATTTTGAGCTACATGCTTCTCCAGTGGGTGGACATTCGGGATTTTTGAATACTTATCATCAAATTAAGTTGGATTTCTTTTGCGAAGGGTTGAAATGTTAGTTCATCCTATCATCCCCAATTAGATGGGTAGAGTAAGGTAGTAAATAAATGTATGGAGGGGTATCTTTTATGATTCGTTTCACATAAGCATGAAAGATGGGTTTAGTGAATACCAATTAAAAAAGGTGGTGTAAAAATTCAATTCACCCCTCATCCAAAACGTATGCATTTATGGAATTATATGGGTATTAGGTGTCATCACTCACCTCCACCTTGAGGGTTAGGCCTAAAGTGAGATTAGTTATTTAGAGAACATTAAAGTACAATAGGAGGTACTTTCTATCCTTCGAGAGAATTTAGAAATGACTCAAAATGAAATAAAGCAATAGGATGATCAATACCCTGGTGAATGAAACTTTGAAGTTGGAAACTTTATTTTTATGTGATTACATCCATATAAGTAACTCTCTTGAAACAAAAAATAAGGATGACTAGATTTCACCTAAATATTATGGTCATTATCAAGTGTTGTAAAGAATTGGTAGTGTAGCATACAAGTTGGAGCTCTCTCAATCAGCCAAAATACATCCAACCTTATATGTTTCTTGCTTGAAGAAGGTCATTGGATAGCAAATGACAACCAATTTAGTATTACTTGAGCTTGATGAGGAGGGTCAAAACGTCTTACATTCTTAATGCATTATTCAAGCATGCACTAAGAAGTTAAGGACAAGGTTCATTACTAGGTATTTGATCAAGTAGAAGAATTTGGACAGCAAAGATGCAACATGAGAAGATGAAACATTCCCACAGCAACATCCAAAGATTTCAAACATTAGGGACATTGTTGCTTTGAATGGGAGGGGCATAATATGTGCTTGATATAGTGGACCATATATTGGGATATGTGTGGTCGATTTGTGTCTAACATAATCTCTTATCATGTCATATCACATTTATTTATGCTTTCATATGCTTAGTAGATCCTTCTTGGTGCTTTGTAGAGCATAGTAGGTTATACATATGATTTAGTATCTAGTGGATTATCATCATAACGAGCACTTGAGTCTTATTGTATGGTTTAGAGGTTACCCCTCGAAGGGGCTAAGTCATTCTACTTGCATATTGTGATCTTTTATCTCCATTTTGGTGTTTGTTGGTGTTCTATTGTTGTTGATATTCAAATCTATCTAAGTAATTTCATTACAAATATATGATCTTATATCACCTGAGATTTCGTATCCTCACATCATGTTGTACCGTTATTTGGATTTTTCTTTCTTGATCTTATAGTGAGGAAGGGGATTTGAATAATACATTTATTCATAAATTTTTGTAGATTTACTCTATTTGTATATGTTCATCTATATGTATTTCCATGTCTTTTTTCCTTATCATCAAAACATTTTTGTTTCAAAAAAAAAAAACCTTCCGTACAAAACCTTCCCATGACATCCAACTTGTTTATCCCTTTTAGATATACTAGAGCTACTTGCAATTTGTTGATTGATACACTAGAAAATGTTTATTATCAACTAAACCTATACTTAAATAAGTTATTTACATTTTAATGTTCATGTTATCAGCTTTTTGGAGCATTGTCTCCATAGCAATACAAAAATTCCATGAAAACCCTTTATTATATCTATGAGAATCATAAAAGAACAAAGTACTCACATGTAGCATGAAAAAATCTACAATAGGGGACCTAGTTTTCCATCATGAAAAAATATCCCAGAATATCAAACTAGCAAGATTTGACTTTGTTTCTGTTATAAATAGGATCGGAATTCTCCTCTACATCTGGAGATGAGAAAGTAAGAGGGGGAAAATGAAAAAGAGTTGCATTATTATCATGGCATTGGGTATGAAAAAGGATGAACGACACAACACCAAACATGTATGCTTTCACATTTAACTCCCTCAGAAACTTAGGAATTTTGTAAATGGAAACAGTGCTAAAAGAATCCCTTGTCATTTTTTGACTCCACATTCTTTCTCTGTCCTGAGACTCACTTCTTCCACCCATGTTGATACACTTTATTTCTCAACCATCATCCTCTCTTCTGCCATTCTTTAATTTTACCTCCTCTCTAAGATGTGGAAATTTAAAGAGTTTTAATAAATATAAAATGAAAAACTTTTACAAAATTCACACTAATTTTTAACGAGTGTTTTGAAATTGAATATGTCAAATTGTATTGAGTGGATGTTTATAATTTCAATTGCTACACTAAAGGCGTTTCCCTATGGGAAAGGCCTTTTCGATCGTTCATGCCACTGACTTAATTTAACAAATTTTGTGGGGTATATTATGCATGGTGAATGTATATTTAATAGTTGTTTTCAATTTTTTTTCCAACAACAACAAGATTGTTCCACTGAGTATTTGATTGTCGATTTGTTTGTCAATCGACAAAAAAATTTCTATTCATACGCTCATGGACCCCTGTTTTGCATGACATGAAGTAAATTTCTTTATTTTTTGTCTGTTTATCTTTTCCCAAATTTCGGGCGAGGTTCAAAAATTTCTATAGTAGCTTAATAAATCCAGGAGCTCTTCCTTTTCAGCAAATGGAGGAGCTCGATCAAATAGTAAAGGATATAAGTTTTTGAACCTATAACATAGGAAAAGAATAAAGATGGAGGAGAGATTTGATGATGCTCCAATTTTTTATTTGAGGGTGGTTTCATGGCAGGTTTTACAATTTGTTATGAGAACCAAAAGAATTAGGTGATATTATAAAAAGTGGAGTGGGTTGATTTTTTTTGGATGAAATAGACTATATTACTAAATAAAATATTACAACTATCAACAAAAAATATGGGTGGTAAAGGGCACACCCCACGTTCAAACTAGCCAAAGGCTAGGAGACAAAAGTATCAAAAGGCAACAATGCCATAAAACATAAGGAAAGCAAACTAAGCTACCACTAAAAAAGATAGCAACATGGGGTGGTGGTGGAGGACCTTTATCCTCCAAGTTACCACCTGGAAGATAATTTCCATTCGAAAGGGGCAGACAACTAGAGCCAACTTCTTCTTCTTCTTCTTTTTCATTTTGTAGATTAGGAGATATGGCAAGAGCCAACCGGGGGACTTTTCCAGAATCCCATCCATCCCATTGTGTAAGAGGCGGGAGGCCTAGCCACTTTGATGTGCGGACCATTGTGGGGACCCCTAACCACTACGATTGACAGGGCTCCGCTGATGCTCGAGTTTCCACCTAGGAGAGCAATGATGGTGGGTATGTTCATTTGACCGGCCTCAGCCACGACGACCTCTCGAACGAACACTCCCAGAAGGGGAGGTGGGGGGCTCTCGTGTCACAGTGCAAGGAGTGTTGGCCCAATGATCCAGAAGGGTCTAGAGGTGCCGCACTTCCAGTTCAACCTTGCGGGCCTGGTCCTGGATCTCTAAGAACACATTCGAGATAAGCATGGCCTTATCATAATGTGAAAGAAAGTAAGAAACTGCAAAATTAGCAAAAACAACATAATTGTGTTCTTTCCATATAAAAAAAGGACCTCCACTCTAAAAGTATGCCACACTTGTGCAAAAGCATGGGGAATGGAAATAGAATCCCCAACAAAACATGTTGCCAAAGAAATGTAGCTGGTGGAAATGGCTGAAAGAAATCGTGGATCCAGTCCCAAATAGCCCAAGCTTTTGGCTAGTATTATAACAAATGTGTAAGCATCTCAATATGCCCACAAAAATGGCAAAGCCGAGGAGAAATCCTGTAATGAGCTAATTTGTGCCCAAAAGGGAGGCCTTGAAAGAGCACGCACTAAGAAAAACAAGCTAGCTTGGGCTAAAGGATGGCCTTCCAAACTGTGTGAAATCTAGCTTCCCAGGAGGACCATCCAGAGTTGATGGACCACCTGGAGTTTAGCAAAGCCACCATTGGCAGCCTGGGGGTGAGAAGAGCATACCCTTTTCCTGGGGAGTAATTTAAGAACAAGGTATCTAGAAACCATTTCCAATCCTTCCACCAAGGCCTGAGAGAGACAATACCCACTTTATGAAGCATCTCAGCAGGAATGGAATCAAGAATTTCCTAATAAGACTCTCTGTCGGCTGAAACAAGCCAAAATTTGGCTTTAGCTTGAGGCCAAGTGAGAAGAAGTCTAGAGTGCCTGCAAAAGATGTCATTAAGAGTGCACAAGTCTTGATGATATAATTTAAGGGCATGAACCCAGGGCACTTGGGCAAGTGACACATCATGAAAATTGATTAGAGAAGACCACCAGATGTTGTGGTCATTAATGGAAATCCCATTACGGAAGCCATTCCATTCCCATATTAAAAATGGTTTGAGAAATTTCTAGGATTTCCATATGATTTTGACAACAAAGGTGTCCGCAATCTTGATTGGGGCTTTGAAAATGAGAAGACTGTGAAAATCCAGCCCTTGCCAAGTTTTGTGCCCTTGAGGGGAACCTTGGAAAATACAATTGTAAATTAGAACTTTCCAAGCTTCATTGCCAATGCAGGCTCGAATGATCCACTTGGAAGCCAATACAGTCCTTTGGTGGCCTATGTAGGTCAGCCCAAGCCCACCAGAATCCCTAGGGAGGCAACAATATACCCAGACAACTCTGTGGAAACCTTTTCCAAGCTCCGAGTTAGCCCAAAGGAAACCTCTGAGAAGTTCTTCTAGCTTCTTATAGGAGGATTTGATCAGCACCCAACATGAAGAATAATAAACATGCATGACAACCAGAATCTTGGAGAAAATATTGAAGTTTCCTGCCAGCGAAAGGGGTTTAATAATCTAGTACTCCAACTTGCGGGAAGCCCTGTCAATAACATACTGCCAAAGTTGACTGGGGGAAACGTCAAAAGCAAAGGGGATACCCAGGAATTTAAAAATTTCTCCATGTTGGATGTACTTCCATTCAAAATGATTAAGCCAACTAGACTTGGGGAGAAAATATTGCCTGAAGCATTGGGTCTTATGCCATTGGATACTGGAACTTGAAGCTAAACAATACATGTCCAAACATTGCATGACATTGTTGATATTAGTTTCTTCCTCCAGGAGCATGAGGAAGGAGTCATCCGTAAAATTCCCATTGATATGTTGAAGAGAGTCAGGGAAGGGAGATGAAATCCATGCACAAGCCCTTGGTCCCGAGCATGGGTAAGGAGAAACCCAAAACCTTTAGCGACAAACACATATTGAGCATGTGCTAAAGGACAACCTTGCCTAATAGAGCGGAAAATCCCAAACTGCTCAAAAGTATGACCATTTATAGATAGAGAGGTAGATGCATCAGCAAAAAGCATTTTGATAAAGGCAATGAAGATTGAACCGAAGCCCAATGCTTCAAGCATCGCCAAAATGAAATTCCATTCAATCCTGTCGTAAGATTTTTCAAATTCAATTTTGAAAAACATGGCAGATTGGTTAGAGGTTCTAGCCCACTCCATGCCTTCCCAAACAACCAAGATATTATCTAGAATGTACCTTCTTTGTATGAAACTAGTTTGCTCAGGACTGATGATAACTGGTAAGATGGGCTGAAGCCGAAGAGCTAAAGCCTTAGCTATGATCTTATAAGAGACATTGAGCAAGGTAATTGGCCACCAATTGTATATGAGCTCTGGGTCTCCCACTTGAAGGATGGACTTTATGTGACCCCAATTAATAAATGCACTGAGGGACCCTGAGTGGAGAGCTTCAAGATAGACTTGTAGCAGATCCCGACCCACCATGTCCCAAAGGGATTTATAGAACTCATAAGGAAAGTCATCCATGCCAGGGGCTTTGTTGTTGGCCATGAGGGAGACAACTTCATATAAATCCTCTAAGGTAAGCATTTTGTCACAGACAACTTGATGTGCATTAGAGAGTTTGCATGGAACAATCGATAGGCATTTAGCAAGCACGGCTTGTCACTTAGGAGACTCCTCCTGAGCTTTGAAAACCTGAACATAGGGCCTAATAGAGGATTGGACCATTTGAGGAGTGTCTGTAATTTGAACACCAACATCAATAATAGCAAAAATTTATTGGTTCATGTGCTTGGCTTTGATCTCCTGGTAAAACTCTTTGGTGTTACGATCTCTAATTTTAAGCTAGTGCAACCGAGCTTTGATCTAAGCACCCCGTGCTATGTAGTCATCAACAATGCAGATTTTTTGCCACAATTTAGCAACTTGGAGTTGCAGATCCACATTGAAAGGATCCTGGGGGGGTGAGTGCCATTGTGGAGCGGCTCAGCTTGGTGGAGGTGGTGGAGTAAGATCACTGCTGAAATTTAGCACGCTGGACACCGTACATTTGGAGGAATTTAGTTAGCCAAATTATAGCGTCCTTCCACCAAATAATCCATACAACCTTACCAAAAGGGTGAGGTGCAAGGTTCCAGATTTGACGAATCTGTGCCAAAGTGGGGCCATGATGCAATAAAGCAGTATTTAAATAAAACTGTGTTTTTTAATCTTTGGCAGTTAAAGAGTCCATTCAATACGGAACTAGATCAAAATGTGGTTAGAAAGGACAACGGCTGGAAAATCTTCCACCAGAAGAGAATAACAGCTGGCAAACTTAAAGAAAGGCTGTAAAGATATCATTGCATGATCCAACCTTTTAAAAACCCAATCTTGGTCGTTTCTAAGATTAGAGCAAGTGTACATGTTGATGCGTAATCATAGCACCCTTGAATGTCTACAATGCAATGGGTTGATACTCTCAGTGTGATTACATAACATGGATCTTTTCCTAAATGTGGGACCTTACGAATCAGGAAAGTTCTCTAGATGAAGGTTGGTTCCTATTCCTCTGTTCAGGTGCACACAAATAATTTATAGAGGATTCACTCAAAAACCTAATCTAACTTGCCAAGGAGACAGGGTTGAGAAGATGCAAGAAAATAAACCTAATCTAACCAAGGTGATGCACCGAAGGAATGATGAACACCTGCTTTTCCAATAAACACAAACCATAAAATTGGAATATAATAAACATGCACAGGTAACCAAGGCTGCAATGTGAGATCATTTGAATGCAATGAATATAAGAGAGGGTTGAAGTCATCCACAAACTTAGTTTTTATTGCTCCAAATATTGACACAATCCATTACAATGGCTAAGAGGCACAACATGCATTACAATTTGAATGGGAGGTCTGAACTCCACAAATCCACTTGCTTATAAGAGAAGAAGGGAGGGGCAAAACAAGAATGTCTAACCTTTTAAAAAATACCCCTCCTTACAATTTATAGGAAAAAAAAAAAGAGGGAGAAGAGAGGAATTCGAAATCTACCCCAACCACTTCCAAATTGCATTTAATTCATATCATTATGGCGGTAGGTGAGAACCCTGGCAGACCCTAAAAATGGTGAACTGTATTTTGAATTTTTGAAGAAATTTTTCTCACCCAAATAAAGATATCCAATCATAGTTGGGTAGAGGACCCTGTAAGCTTTCCAAAAAGTCCTCTCTTGCATGAATCTGAGCTCCCAGTCGAAAGTTATGGCCATTTGAAGGTCTGGGTGGCATGGCATACTGTGAAAACTGGCCTGAGAGATCCGAAAATCTGAAAAGCATGGAACCCCAAAAACCTGAAATTCATATTTTCAGACAAATTTCATTTCGAAGAAAAAACACTATTCATCACAAAAATTCCTTGAGATTTTTGAAACTCCGAACTCCGAAACCCCGAAAGTCTGAAGTTCGAAAATTCGGAACTTTGATACTTTGGGATTTCAGACTTTTTTCTTTCTGTGTTTGGCACGATTCCCAAGGCTATTTTTTTTCTAAACCCAAAAACCTGAAATTCTGAAAATTTAGACTTTCAGACTTTAGAATTTCAAACTTTTTCTTTCTGCATTTCCAACTTTGTGCCTGATTTTTTCAAAAACCCAAAAGTCTGAAATTTCAGACTTTTAGAGTTTCGAATTTCAGACATTTTTCTTCATTTTTCTGCCCTATTTTTTCTTAAATGCCAAAAATTCTAAGGCTGAAAAACTTTAACCCTTTTCTCCATTTTTCCCTTCGATCTTTGATCTTCCTCGACATTCCCTTGCCATTTCTTTGACGCCATTACATTGCCAAGCTTGAATGTAACTTGATTTTTGGAAATGATTGTGAGCTCGCATGGTTGAACTATCCTCCATTCCTTCTACTTGCAAGGTCATGTTGATAAATTTTTCTCGAGAGGTGCAAAAATTGGACAATAGTACCATGGCAGCGTGTTGGTGTGACGCGAAAAATTGGGGTCATAAAACCCAAGTTTATTGCGCATGTAAAACCATGCCTCCCTTTCGCTAGCTGGCCACCTCATGCGTAAAAGGCCCAATTTATCATTGGGCTTCTCCACCATATTAAAATCCCCATTAATCATCTAGTGTGCATTTGTAAGGTCATCAACCACCCACCTCCAAAGTGCCATCCTTTCTAACGCGTCATTAGGTGCATAAACATTGATAATCCCAAAGGAGAGATTTTCGATATTGAATAACACCCAAAGAATACGGTTGTCAAGGTCACATCCATGATTGATGTAATGCGGCTGCCATTTCAGAGAAATAAATGTGATCATTCCACCTCTGTCAGTAGCATGGTTGCTAGAGATAGCTAAACTGTCAGGCCAAAGAGTCTTAGCGACAGAATCAAGTGTCTGTTTATTTTTTGAATATTGTGTCTTAATGTGTTTTGCCAACCCATTCATTGTCTGACTCTCTTACAATATACTGTCCCATCGAATTGGAGACTTTAGTTATTTTGGTCCATTATAATCAATGAAAGATGATTGAGTCTATATAATACACACGTCTCATTTAGTTTAGTCCCTTTAAGTGTGTAGAAGTAAAATTGGTTCAATCTATAGTCGTTTTCTTAAAAAGGAGTCTTTTTCAGCACTCATATAAGTTTGTCAAGTTCAAGTAAGTTTACTAATAACCTTTGTCAAAATTCAAAAACTTTTAGGTTAAGAAGTCACGTTTTTTGATAAGTAATTATAGGTTTTATTTATAGGGTTAAAGTCATAAAGTATTTAAAAGGTCATTATTATTTGTAAATAAATATTGTCATTATGTAAGGAGATTTAATGTAAATAGCCAGCATGTAAAAAGAGTGTACATATTGTTAAGAGTGTTGTTCCGGTGAAGTAGTCCGGTGAAGTTGTCAAAATTTGTGAAAATAAAATAAAAATTGTCTCATGGATGCATTTTCGGTGTTACCCGATGTCCAAGGAAATAAAATGTTTCACATTACTAGAGGGAAGAAAAGAATAAGCCCAACGTGGAAACTATTGAGTGTCCAAATCAAATCCAGCTGAGCTAGCAACATCATTAACTGGAGGATGGAGGCATAGGAGGATGGAGGACAAGTAGCATCCTCTCGCCAGCCATAAGCAATGCGGCCACAAAACAAGGTTATGTCATTTTATTTCAGTGTGTTTTTTCTATTGCAGTGTATCTATTATTATTCATTTTACAATATGTTCCTATTGTAATAAAGTGAGCATATTCCTATGTTAATTCCATGATGTGAATATATTGTGGAAAGATGAAAGCGTAGAGGAAAAAACAACATCATGATTCTTGAAGAGGATGAGAATGGGCTCATACCTGGAAAAGCGTTTCCTTTTTTGGTGGACATGGGTCCATTTTTGTCGAACATGGGTTCATTTTTGGTGGGTAGGGGTCCATTTTTGTCGAACATGGGTTCATACAGTGAATAGGGGTTCATTTCAAATGAATAGGGGTTCATATCGAGGTTGTTGGTCAACGTTTTCAAAACCATCAAGTGAGCCAAGATCATGAGTACGCTATGGGCGACAAGCTACGAAGGAAGTGTGATTGTTTTTCTCCCATGTTCGCACTAAGGGGGGAATGTTAGGAAATATATAGTGCTCACATTATTTAAATATGTGTATATATTGTAATATTATTAATATGAATCGTATTATAACTCATTATTAATAATATAGGTTTGTTATATTATTTCAACAATATATATTTTGTTATACCTGTAAAACTATTAACGAGTTGTTTGGTTGTGTGACTTCCTAGTTTGTAGGAGGTTGCTTTTTTATTCCAATGGCTATATAATAGCCCTCCTCATATTGCAAAATTACTCACCAGTAATTAATAGAAGACTATATTTGTGCTGTGTTAATTCAACTTTGACCAAATTTAAGATGTTGTTATTGAGTAAGAATACCATTCAAGCCTATTATTTTCTCAAGCATGCACATAGAACTATTGTTTTTTCAATGTATATTCATTTATTTCAACAAATTTTGCTTATGTTATCATTCTTCACAAACTCTGCTAATACGGTGTAGTAAATGTCCAAAAATGAGTTTTTTCACCCACGTGTCTTATTGTTTGTAAATACAGTGTTGTTATTGCCTATACATTGTTGTTATTGAGTAAAGGGTTATACTAAGATCTATTGTTTTTTCAAGCATGCACTCTAAACTATTATTTTTTAGTGTATTTTTTTTATTCCTCTATTTTCCATGAACTCTGTTAAGATGGTGTTGTAAATGTACAAAAATAGGGTTTTTTCACCCATGTGTCTTATTGTTTCAAAATAAAATTTTGTTATTGACTATACGCTTTTGTTATATGAGTAATGGGTTCCATTCAAATGTATTATTTTGTCAAGAATACATGTTGGACTATTGTTTTTCAGTGTATAATCATTTATTTCAGTGCATTTTGTTTATGAATTTGTTCACCACAAACTTTGCTAATATGGTTTAGTAAATGCCCCAAAAACAATTTTTTCACCCATGCATCTTACAGTTTCAAAATTCAGTGTTGTTATTGTCTATACATTGTTGTTATTGAATATACAATGTTTTTATTGAATACATAGTGGTGTTATTGAATATAAGTTTTATATTTGTTTGTGTAGTTAATATTTGAATATCCACTATTAACTTTATATTGTCTAGCTGAATATATACTAGAATTACTTAACATACATTAAATATAAGGTTGTAACTTTGTCATTTTTTACTATGCATTCAAACTATTAATGTGCACTGAAATTACTAAATATACATTGAATATGTTAATGTTAGTTCAGTGCATGTTCTTTTTACACTGCTATTATTGAATAAATACTTATATTGTCAGAGAAACTATATATTCAAGAGGTAAATAAAAATTATCTTTGTAATATTCAAAGTATTCAATGTTATGATCTTGGTGTGAAAATTCACTAATGCCTCGAGGTTTTGGTGTAACGGTTCGTTACATTTGGTATCAGAGCGACCACCCAGGTTCAATTCCTAACACGGGTAGCTACGCCGGCATTGCAGTGTTTGCCTGGGGCTCGTATAGGGCAAGGCGGGGTCCTGCTATATGGGTGAAAATCTAGCCCAGGGTTCGGGATACAGAAGCATGGTGGGATGTTATGATCCTCATGTGTGGATTTCACTAACGCCTCAAGGTTTTGGTGTAACGGTTCGTTACAAGATGGATGATTGAAAAATGCTGTGCAACTCTGGTGTGAAACTGGAGTCAGCTTTTCTAGGGTTTCCCCTTCCTAACCATCATATCACGACCTTTTCAGGCTCTGTGGGAATTCATTTCTATAGTCTCTCCTAGGGTTTCTCGCCCTCTGAGTGTCCCCTATATAATGACCTCTCCATCTTCAAACTCGGTTGTTTCAACCGCGGTAGGAGATATTGGAACGAGTAATGGAACTGCTGACGAAGTGCCCCAGGAAGTTCATCTTGAAGGTTTTTCAGGAGGTAATCTCTCTCCTCTAGATGTAGTTCTTCCCATTCCTAAATTTAATGTTGCTTGTCAATGGATAGAATAGTTTTACATCATTGGGTATTCTGTGGGTTGAATACCCTCTAAAAGCATGCTCAAATCCTGGGCTAACACAGTCTGAACCCCTCATGGGGTCCACTTGGATAGCGTTCAAAACATGACCAAGGGTTTCTTTCTTTTTTGTTTCTCTGACCATGCTAATGCGCCCAATATTTTGGTTAAGCAAACCACTTGGTATGTCCGTAACTCACTTCTTGTGTTAACACCCTAACATAAGGACTTTGTGGTATCTGAATATACCGCCCTTAAAGTGCCTGTATGGATTGAATTTCCTAGTCTTCATGTACCATGCATGCATTTTTTGCCACAAATTTCCACTTCAATTGGGTGGGTAGCATGCCTAGAAGCCGATAAGTTTTACCCTGGTCATCCTCATAAGTGAGTATGCGTTGAGATTGATCTCTCGCAGGATCTCAACGAATTTGTGGATATTCAAATGGGTGATAAATGTTATTCCCAATGGATCATGTGTATCAATCTACCCAACACTTGCTTTCATTGTCAAGCGTCTGATCACAAGATCAGGGATTGTCCACTCTATGTACCCCATAACCTCTGTTTGGCCAAAAAAACACCCGATCCAGTCAAATCCCAACAAGAGGAAGGTTGGAAAGTTGTCAAGGGATGGGAAAACAAGAACAAAGCCTATCAATCCAAATCTTTTGGCTCCCATGGCCATCGGGAACCAGCTGTTAAGGATAAATATCTAAATATTCTAGCTAAGGAACCTACAATTGTTGTTATCGCGGCTACCCCATTACCAAAGTATTCCAGTAAGCCCCTCGCGGTGTCAATTCTTATGGACCAGACTAATTATGTTTCTCATGTCCCCATCCCACATTCAGTTCTACCGATGCTACCAAAAAACTCACTAGGGCCTTCCAAACAAACCCGAAGTCCCTCTCGCATCTCTCAGGACCATAGTCCAACACGCAACGTGGATTCCACCGAAGCGGAATACAACATTGAGTACATCGACTAGAAATATATTGATCTGCAGGAATTTTTACATCATAATGTTACTCATTTCTTGCACAATCAATATGATTCCCTTGATGGCTTGGAGGATGGGGATATGGCTCTTGACCAATGTTTCCCAGAAATTTTTTATCTTGGAATGTTAGGGGTCTCACAAATTCCTGTCGTAAGTATGTGGTGTGTGGAAATCGACAACGATGTGAAAATCTAGACGTTTTGTTTTTATAGGAAGTAAAAATTGCAGGTTTTCAGCTACAGATGGTATGTAAATCCATCTGGCATGACAACTTGAATTTCTGTAGTAATCACGAAATAGGGCATGGGGGATTAATTTCAATTTTTTCTCCTAAATGGCGGCCCTTATTAATTGACCATGGAATTGACCCCACCAACCGTGTCATATGGGTACTATTTAATATTGATGGCCACCCTTTTGGGATCACAAGTATTTACACCTCGAATGATGCAGACAAAAGGGCCAATCTATGGTGGTGGATATATAACTCCATTCTCGATGCCTACTGGGTAATAAGTGGAGGTTTTAATATGGTTGAATCCCTAAATGATAAATGTGGCCACTTGCCTATGAGGTGGACACATGGTGAAAGGGAAGCATGGTACTTCATGCGAAATAAATTTGGATTCTTTGATCCTAACGCATCTCACTTTCCCACCTATGCAGCTTGGTACACATGTTCCAATCTTCGTGGAGGGACATATCATGTCCTTAAATGACTTGACATGGCCATGCTGTCAACTCAAAACGTTTTTGAGTTTGATAGCATTTATTCTATGCTAGTGGAGGTCATGCCTGATGTTTTCCTTTCAGATCACTCTCCTATACAACTTCATATATGTTGGCATGATGCACACTGGTTTTTTCATAAAAGGCCAATTCTTTCTTAATAATTCTTTGATACAACATGGCCTCATTGTTAATCATATCAAGCGGGTTTGGAATTTAGCTCCACGATCCACTCACTATCATTGGTTTCATCCACATATGCAAACCAACTAGTTATAATGATGGGACGATGTGCTGACTCAGACTACTAGATTTCTTAAAATCTACGACCGCTAGATGGAAATAATTTGGTGCCACTCATACACCACTAACACCTCAGCTCTTAGCTGAGCGATGTTGGCATTTCAAGGTGATCCCTTCTCTAACGCTCTATAATTATAAGTTGCAACAATTCAACATCAAATCCAAATTACAGACAACTATAATGCCAGAGGTGCTCAGATCCGAGCTCAAATTCATTGGCTCAAGATTGGAGATCAGGTTTCAAAATAATTCTTTCTTTCTCTTTGAGCTAGAAATCCTTCTTAACAAATCTAACCTATCATGGACAATGAAGCTCAAATTACTGACTCGCAACTTATGTTGCAAGACTTTGTGCGCCATTACAAGCTCTTCTTTCAATCTCAGCCACACTTCGTAGCTCGCTGAGCCGCTCTTGAAATTTTTTTGGGTGTTGTGCCACACAAGATTTCAGAGGCTTAGAAGGTGATCTATGAAATAATTCTTACCATTTAAGACCTCCATGAAGCCACGATGCAAATGACTAATGATAAAGCGTCGGGTTATGATGGATTCCCTTATGAATTCTATAAAGATATTTTGGATTCTATCAGGCAAGACCTTCTTCAGGTTTATCTTGAAGGAAAATAAGAACCAATCCCTAGGGCCATACATTAATAAGGGAAACATTAAATTTATCCCTAAGCAAGGAGATATCAAGAAAATAGCTTGTTGGCGGCTGATTACGTTGCTGAATGTCATGTACAAAATCATTGTCAAAGTGTTAGCTCTACAATTATGTAATCTTCTACCTATTATTATTTAGCCAAAGAAAACAAGCTTCATACAAGGGCATTTCATCCTAGATAACATCATCGTGGTATGGGAAGGAATGGAATGCACTCACATATTTAATTAGGCCGCCATGTTTATCAAAATTGACTTTGAGAAGGCTTATGATCGGATTGAATGACCATTCATTCTCGCCATGCTTCAGGCCCTTGGTTTGGACCCATTTTTATTCAATCTGTCAATATGCTTTTTGTAGATACTTCTACTCAAATTTCTATCAATGGCCTCATATCAGAGCCCTTTGGACTTTAACAGTCTATTAGACAAGATTTTCCTCTTTCCCTTGCACTATATGTGTTGGTGGCTGGTGGATTTGGTTATCTCTTAGCTCATGCAAAAGTGCAAGGTCTTGTTCATGGAATTTGGCTTCCTGATGAGCCCAATTCTTGTCTCCTCAATGAGCATTTTATGGATGATTCCTTCCTTATGCTTATCGAGGATGAGAGCAACATTTGTAATGTTATGCAATGCTTGGATACTCCTTACCTAGCTTCTAGCTCATCCATTCAATGGAAAAAAACTCAATGTTACTGATAATATTTCCTTCCTTCGTCAGACTGACTTGCCACATTTGATTAGAAAAATCTGTAACATGGTGATATTTCCAAATTTCTAGGTATTCCTTTTTCTTTTCAAGCCTCCCCGACTGAACTATGTCATTATGTCATTCAACGGGTGGAGAAAAAACTAGAATATCGACTTACTAGGCCTTTGTCTCTAGTTGACAAATGCCAAATCTGATCTAAAGTTCTTACTACTACCCATGTTTACTACTTGTCTTGTTGGGTTCCTTCCAAATCCTCCATTCAGAAGCTTGAAAATTTTCTCAAAGATTTCCTGTGGTTTGATGCTTCTACTGGAAAAGGTTTTCATCGAGTAGCATGGGATATATGTTGTTTATTTTGCAATTTTGGAGGCCTCACCCTTATTCACATTCAAAGCCAAGGGCACAAGCTCTCTGTGCTAAGGGGATTGTCAGAAGCATCACTGGCCAAGAATGTTGGAAAGTTCTCATACTGCATGGCATTGTGGAAGGCTCTACTTATGGCTGCCTTGTGTAGAAAGGATTAGGGTTTGTCAATTTTCTCATCACTCCTATGTCTATCAAAATTGTTGGCACTTTTGTGCTTAAAAGTATCTGGAATGCGTGGGAATGTGTCAAACTCTAAATTTACTAAAAGGGGGTGGCTTTCGTAATGGGCTATCTCTTAACCATAAATATCTCTGGTGGTCGCCGAATTTTCAATCCCAAGATCAATGCTTAGCAGAGGTCCCGAGAATCTCCACGCTCAAATTCTTCAAGTGCGGAATTCACACCATCGTGGAATTCTTCTGTAAGAACACACAATCCTTGTTATCTTGGCTGGAATTTAAAGATTTGTTTTAGCTTTCCAACCAAGATCATGATACTTTCAATATTGTGATCAATTCGGTTCCTCATCACATGTTGCATAAGATTTTTGTGCATTCCTCTCATCCATGGTGGACAGATTGGAAGTGGTATGTTGATACTCCTTTCTATAACTACAAAGCCATCAAAGGTTATCAGAGGCTCTCGCTCCATTTTTGCATGGTGGACAAGCTTAGTACTCGTTGGGGAATTCACACCACTCTATCTACCTGGGGTAGATGATTTGAGACTATTCGGACTATATTTGTGGAGCCCAAAATTGCTCATTTTCTTTCGTGTATTCTACACCAAGGCCTTCCTATCAGGGATTGTCTTGTTCAAATTGGGATTCTGGCTCCCAATTGCCCCTTCTCTGGGCATATGGAAATGATTTTACATGTATTTTGGTTCAATCCCAAAGCTCAATTTTCTTGGAATTAGATCCATTACTTTTTTCCCTCTCGGCCCCACTGTTTCACTTAGCAACATATCCTTTTGGGAGATAATCCAAAGCTTCTACCTATGTTCACCCAGATTTGGCATGTTTTTAGAGGGGAGATTTTATTTTGGATATGGAAAGAAAAAATTCTTTTTTCTTTGCTAATTATACAGTTGATCAATCTTTCTCGATTTATAATAAATCTATGGTTTTCTCTAATGTACTTCTACAGATTCAAGGTCAACCAAACAAGGTGGCATTAGAGGTGGACCACCTCCAGACCTTGCTATGCCACTAGGGGAAAGCATTGTACAACGTTTATTGAGTGCCTCCGTCTCCCACCAGGCACTCCTCGCCTTCAGCCTGTGGTGGTTGATGCAGTCGATCTGAGCACCATGCTTTTATTTACACCCGTCACTCTCTAAGGCTGCTACATCGACATAGTCATTTTCCTATACACCGCCATTGCCAAGGCTCCCTGCTACACTCATTGGCTTGCCATAAGGGCTAGGGCTCACCACCTCAGCAACATGGGCTGGGTTCTTCTCCATGTTCATCATCTCAACAATAGGTTTAGGGCTCTCCTTCTGTCGCTACTTCACACCAAGCTGCTTGGCACCCATTGCCATCCCCGCCATCATCTGGAAAATTCCCTCACCTCAACCTCACCATTCCTATGCATGGGGAAGAAGACCCGGAGGAAGAACTTGTTGCTAGCTGGGAGATTCTGGATTCTAGAAAATATCTGCCTGGGTCGGGTGGCCAGATGATCAAATTTTTCCTGCCTCAGACATGTTTGCAGTTGTTGCTTGATTGTGCCTTTGTTTTTTTTTTGGGTGGTGCTTTTTGTTTTGTTGTGCTCTCTTAGGATCATCTTGGTTTGAATTTTGATTTTCTAGGCTCGACCTAGCTTGTTCGTGGTTTTAGTGTGTGCTCTCATACCGCCCACTTTTTTCTTAAAAGATATTTTGTATCTTATTGCATTAATACAATATAAGATCTTTTTCATCGAAACATATTAAATACAAAACATTGCACAAAAGCGATGAAATATTTGAAGAAATTTGAACAAAGTTTATATAAATTGTACCTTAATTGAATTCTGCCTACCCAATTGGTTAAGTGTAAGTGGGTTAACAAGCTAAAATGTCAATATGTGCTCCTATTTTTGCCAAAAACATAATAGATACTCGTTCGTGCACCCCTAACCCACCACCCCACCACCTCATTTTTTGAGCACTATTTATTATTATTTTTGGATCATTATTTTTTGAGCACTATTTTTGGTGGAAAAATAGATAGGATCATCTAGTTTGCAATAGGATTTTTTAAAGTTTTTTTCAGTGAGTACTTATTTTATTATTATTATTTTCTGAGTAAAAAGAATTTGAAATTTAAAAAATAATCGATCGTCGACCGTGCCCCCCTCCCTAACTGCCTCAAAAAATAGAATTATTTTTAATATGTATAGAATTAGTACTAGTTTGGGACTATATAATTTTTATTCAACTTGGAGAAGTGAAATGAAAGGTATATGGCAAAAGATAGACATTTATAATCACTAAAAATAGGGGTAAAAAAGACATAGTTTGAAATAAATATAAATGATAACCTTACAATAGTAAAAAAAAATTAAAATTAATTATATATATATATATATATATATATATATATATATATATATATATATATATATATATATATATATATATATATATATATATAGGATAGTTTGCTTTACGTTGTAGGTATATTATTAAGAAAGGTTTCAATTGTTTTTGTAGGATTTATGATGGTGAAATATGAATTTATGCATTTTCAACCAAAAACACATAGGTTTCTGTGTTTTAATTGTTGCAGGAATCAGGGTCGGGAAACCAAAGCATTTCTTAGCGTAGGATGGTTTGTGTGAATAATTTGAGGAATGAGAATGCACAATAGCGTGTAATCATTCATGTACACATTCCTGATATATGAGTTATGTATAGTGTAGTATATGTGTTTGTGGAAGCTATGTATTTACTAAAATAATTTTTAAAGCATAAGTTTCTCATTTAGTATTATTTATAATTTATAATTTTTATAATTTAAATTTATTTTAGTAAATATAAGAAATCAGTGTCACTCTGCACTTTATGGAACTAGTGTCGCAACTCCATGAGTCACAATTTAGAAGATAGTTTTTCATAATCTAATTTGGTCAATACATAGGTATTTTTCATGATTTCAACATTTAACCTAATTCTTTTACGGTATAAATTATATAACCAATTCATTTTTTGGGGAAAGCATATGATCATTATGACAGGTTTTGAGGCCTTTTGGATTGGTTACTAACATTTTTAGGAATTTTAGATGTGTCAAAATTAGATTTTACAAACCTCACAACTCAAAAAGATAATAACTTTTCAAATACATGGAATCATGAAATGCATTATAATCCATAACAAATCAAAACACGTGTACATGTTTTTTATTAGTTTAAAAAGTCTTGACGAAATCTACAAATACTACTCCAAATATTAGGACTGTTACACAAATTAACTAAAATCCTTGAGTTGTCACAATGGTGTTTCTTCTAAACCCTTGAAAAGTTTCACTTGTTCAGTATGACTCAGCTCGTTTCTACACTCTTTGTCACTCTAGCTCCTCAAATGTTATAACTGACTCACATTATATTTTTTTAGGTTCTAGATATTCTACATTGGAAGTAAGTGGGTGGTTTCTCTTCATGACTCTTTATCGTGCCCCTCTTACATGTTTTTTCAACAAATCTTTGTTAGGAAATTTAAGGGATGAATAATGTTACAAATTATAAATACACAATATAAATTACCAAAGATTATAGTTTATGAAGTCCAGTAATTAAAAAAATAGATTTAGATGTTTATAATTCATATTATAATATTATATAATATAATCATGATGAAAAGAAAGTAAATGAACACAGTTACACAAGATATAAGTAGGAAAACCTGATTAAACTAAAATGGGATATGGGGGCCTAATTTAGTTTAATCTAATGTTATGCAAAGTAGTAAAACAATAGCTAAATGAATGACATAAATGACTCAAGCAAATAAGTAGATGAAATATGAAACCCTAATGTGTAAAGCAGGGTTAGAAAGAGATTAGTTGATTTATAGATGAGACAGGATAGTGTTGCAGTAAAAATTAGATGAACGGAATGCATATGCAACCACACAAGAGCTCCAAAAAGTGAAGATCTAAAATGTCTGGCTAGACTGGGGCACTTGGAGAGGGATGGGGGCACCTGAGGCACCATAGTCTGAATTCTGGGCTCCCTGGTCTATACAGGAGGTCCAAAAACCAACTTTGTAGGGTCGCTAAGTGATGTGAAGCCTTCGTTGCATGTCACATGAATATCGCTAAATTGTGCTAGATGTCGTTAGTAATAAATGATGAAGAAGAGACCTATAAAACACTAAAACCAAGCATTAAAACAATAAAAAGAAATATGTATATGAAGGGGTCGCATTGTCTTGAATGACCACTATGGTGGACTTACTAACTGAGCATTGCACTATATTTCAGACTCAAATGTAGTTCTTGATGTGTGTGTGTGTGTGAAATTTTTTCCCTAGGTGGTCTTGTGCCAGTTGCACTTTGTGAAGTAGTGAGCAATAACTAGATGTAGAAATGTAATAGATGGTGCAATGAAATAAAATTAACTCCCCTCTTATGTAGTGTGATGCATATGAACCAACCTTGTCCCTTGTGATGGATCTAGTTGGAGCTCTAGATGCCTTGGATGGAATGGAAACTTATGTGATGATAGTAGTGTCTAGTGCTTGGTCCCTCATTATGATCTCATAAATTTATATTTATATGGTTTTCTTGTTCTAATTTTGTAATTAACCCCGAAAAGGACAACTGCTTAAAATATGGAAATCTCAAACGGCTAGAAAGTGCCCAAAAGGCAAGTACAAAATGGGAAAAGGATCAGGGCACCCCGACTAGAACCAAGGTGCCTAGGGCGCCCCAGTTAGGGATAAGAATGACCCAAAATATTAAAACTAACTGGGTGAGTACATATGGGAGGTCAGTAGTGATGAACAAAAACAAAGTAAAATGGTCATAGGACATGAGTTAATACTTTCTTCACTTAAAAACCATATGAATAGTATTATGAGACCGAGACTAAATAATACCCAAAGTGTGTGATTTTGTGTCTACAAAACCTTGGAAGGAAAAAAACCCACTGAAAATCACTTTTCTTTATTGAGAATAAACTTTCACCCAACACTCCCACTATTTCCACATATCCAGTTGTAGTTACACCTTCAAGAAGGGATTACAAACCACCTCATACATATGTTCACGAGTTTTACATTATTTTCATTAGGTATCTATAATCACCTTACACATATTTCTTGTATTCATGTGTTACACTTGATATTTTCTCATATCACCAATGTAACCAATCTCTAATGAGATCACCTCATTTTATATAAGGTGGGTGACCTATTTTGGGTCACTCTTACATTTTAAAACACCTTCATTAGTAGTATTTGATCCATCATGCTTATATTTTAGATATAATCTATAAATAAAAAACATGTAGTCTTTGGCGGGTTTCTCAAATTAGTATTTTTTTCTTAATATTATAAACCTAACACTCCCCCTTAATGTTAACTAGGGAAACATGCAAAATTTCTTTCACATGTCAAAGTTTGTTCCTCATGCCAAGTCACCTTTTGGTACAAAAGAAATTACAATCCATAAATCAACACATGATTTAGGCTAGCATCTAAACAACACTTGTTCTATGGGTTTTGCGGTTATGTCGTGCACTACAACAATGTCCTGCGGGTTTGGAAAGTTTGCGGTATACTACCACAATGTCTCGTGGAATTATACAAGTTGTGAACAATTATATACACATTTATGGTTTTAGAGAATCTGTGATACAATATTTTTTCGCTTTTCAAAGTAGTGTTCTACATATTCTATAAAAAATGCAATACAAAAGAACATTACAAGTTCTCAAGATAAAGTGATTAAGGATGAAGTCTTGCATAAGACTACGGAGTTAATAAACTCTTCATATATAATGCTTCATTGGGGATTATTTTTGGATAGTTACATCTTGTTAGTGATAAACCACCATATAATGATAATAGATGTGCAAAGCTAATATGGGAAGAACAAAAAATAGTTGTCACTTTGGATAAAGTATTTAGATAAGAAGGATAAATCCAGGACCAAAAAATATTTCTACAACTTCTCACGAATATTATGGATGCAAATATGGCAATTGATGATTGGAAAATACTGATGAGAAGAATCAAGGTTGGATTAATAGAACTAGAAATGAAGAATTTAAAGATATCAATCATATTTTTTTGACTAAGAACCATGTGAATAACCATAACAAAAGAATATTACATTCAATGAAATGACCTATTACATATATCATTACAACCAAAGTTGGTCAAACACACCAACAAGAGGTCGAAATTATTAACTTGATGTTGAGTTATTAATTGTTAATGATGTAAATATCATGTCAACTTCAAATATTTGAATAGAAGAAGGTCATATAAATGGAGGTATAGGGTATATTCAATGTTTAATATACAAATATAGGAGTGCTCTACCAGAACCACCGACATATGTCACTGTTCGATTTTATAGTTACTTTAAAATACCATTTAAAGATCAAACTTTATATATAATTATAATTACACTAATTTAAATGTAACACACACACACACACACACACACACACACACACACACACACACACACACACACACACACACACACACACACACACACACACACACACACACACACTACTCTTATGGTTTCCTTGAGAATTGATATCACATAAATCACAAGGATGGATCTTCTGAAAGATACAAATGATATATAACAAAAGGAAATAATATGGTTAAAATTTGTGGATATCTCTCATGTAAACTCATTAGAAGGACTATAAATACTACCCCCATTTACATTTGAAAACTACAAAAATATGAAGAATGGAAAAATACTTTTGAAATGGAAGGATGAGGAAGAAAGAAAAAAATCCTTATAAGATAAATAATGTCACCTACTTATTAAAAAAATTCAATCTATGAATTTTTCATTTTATGTGATGTACATGGCATGTTTTGGTTAATATTAGATAATTTTTTGTTTTTTATACTATCTTTTGTATATTTCACATCTGGATGATTTTCAAATGCTTCTCTTATTATCATTTAATGTCATATATACTACACATTCAAATGAACTAATGAAATGTTTCATATTATGTGTTTAAGTAAAACGTAGGACCTGTGGATGCTAACAACATACCTATCTTAGATAAATGTATGTAAGAGATGTTGAGAGGTATCATTCTCAAAATGCATATTCCACTTATAGGAGCCTCAAGAATGATATGTCTTGGCATATTTTATATAGATTTATCTAGGATAGGTATGCTAGTTAATTTATATCGTATTTGTTTATTTATGTATTTATATGGTTTGTAGTTATTTCAATGTTTAATTATAAATTTATATTGTAAAGTTTTGACATGACATTAAAGGAATATGTCATTAATTTTAGATTTGACTTTACAATTATAAAATAATATGTAAATGCTAGTATTTACATGGATTGCAAATTAAAATTATTTGATCAAGCCAATACATTACTTACGTCTTCCATAATAATAAAAAATTACCATATTTGAAAGCATTTTTTTATGAGGGTTAATGATGTGGTTGTAATAAGAACTCATTAAATGTAACATCGAAATGTTCATTCTTTTGTATTCTTTAAAATGGATCTCTTTCTTATGCAATTATTACTAAAAATACGTGATGAAACAATGTCATCATGTTAAAAATTATTTATGGTGATCATCTAAAAACTATTTAAACTCGCACATTAAAAATGAAATGAAAATCAATAATATTATTAACTCTCCACAATATTTATAATTAATAAAAATAACTCCTTGAAGAATCAATTTTTGACATGTGGAAAAACCCTTGAAAACAAAATAGAATGGCGTTAATATTTATCCTTCAATTACAAAATCGCACCCAAACAATTTTACAAAACAAAAACAAACAATTATTGTAACAATATTGTCTAAACTGTATTTTCTTAGGTAATACTTAAGTTGGGAAGGATTTATAGAAATTCATGTAAACACTGACTTATCTCATAATTTGTATGATCATGAACATTCATAGTTCGATGTAGTATTTGATCAGTTCAAACCTATCTTTCATTATTTTAGTATAAAATACACTACACCAACACATGCGTCCATATTATATTATTAGCAATCGCACGTGAAGTGTGAGATGGAAACTCCAAAGGAGATGCAATGTAAAGGTGAATTAGAAGGGAGTTAAAAATTGAGGGAGGAATATGTGTATTAAAGAAGGGTGGTAATTGAGGAGAAGTGAAAGGGTGGGAAAAATGCTACGGGGAAGGAAATAAAAAATATTATTTTTTACGACCATGAACACATAAAACACATGTCATTTGTGTCAATCATTTGAAGGATAAAGGAGCGAGGTGTGTAGGTCGTCAACATAAGGTAGTATAGAGATATCTAAAAAATCAAGGCATGGTTGATCAATACTTTGAAGGAAAATTTACATATGTTTAAATCACAAATTTCACATATGTTAGATACATGAATTATAAATTCAGGGTACCTTATCTTCTTGATTTCATGAACATGCTAATATTCAATATGAGTGATTGAAAGGTGGATTAATTTTTTATTATTTTACAGTGAGAAACATGTTGCCAAACAAAATATTGGCCCCTAGGGAGTTTCTATCAATAGTTCTCACAACCACATCTACAAAATATTCTTTCCATTAAGCGTCATTATTTTTCTATGTCTTTCTCTAGAATCCTATTATGGCCCGATTAAGAGGGTGGTGGTGAAGGTAAAAAGGGTGAAATGGATTTATGAAAAAAAAATACATGAGGTGGAGATACTATCTTACAAGACAGTTGGAGGACATCAATAAAATGTACATGATGTTGTGAATGAGCACACCAATATACCCATAGTAAATCATGAATGCTTGCATAATACAAAAGCCCAGTAAAGGAGGAAACATAGTATCTAAATGTATAACCAATTCCAAAATTGAGGTCTTCGCAAGCTACTAAGGGAAGATGATGACCCATTCCTAAGGGGGAAAGACATAGACTATTGAACATGAAATCCAAATTCACCCCATGATTAAACTAAAATGGAAAATGGGGAGCCTAATTTATTTTAATCTAAGTGTATATGTAAAGCAGTATATAAAAGCTAAATAAATGAAAGTAAATGACCCAAGCAATTAAGTAAATGAAATATAAAACCTTAGATGTGCAAAGAAGGGTTAGAAAGAGGACTTAGCTGACTTGTACGATGAGCCTTGGGACTGTGTTGCAGTAAAACCCATGGCTGAATCAGATATAGCAGGTGCCCACACAAGGGCTCCATAAAATAGGGCAGATCCGAGTTGTCTAAACAAACTAGGGCACCTGGGGAAGTGATGAAGGTTTCGAGGGCGCCCTGGTTTGAGATCTGGGTGCCCTGGTCTGTAGCAAGAGGTCCACGAAACCAAATCCGATAGGGTCGCTAAGTGATGCTTAAAGTCTTCACTTGCATGTCGCATGTATAATGTCATTGAACTATGCTCGAATGTCGCTAGATAATCAGAAATGAAGAAGAGACCAGTAAAACCCCAAGCCAAGCATCAAAACCCTAAAAAAATAAATATGCATATGAAGGGGTCGGACTGTCCTCAGCAGCCACAATGGTGGACTTACTAACTGAGTGTTGCTCTACATTTCAGACCCAAATATAGTTCTAGGAGTGTGTCTGTGTCTGTAAATTGTGCCCTAAGTGCTCTTGTGCCAGTCACACTTTGTGAAGTAGCAAGCAATAACTAGATGTATAAATGTAAATAGATGGTGGATGGAATAAAATAAACTTCCCATCCTATGCAAGTGTGATGTAGATGAACCTAGCCTTGTCCCTTGTGATGGAGCTAGATGGATGCAAATGGAGCTCTAAATGCCTTGGATGGATGTAACCTTAGGTGGATGATAGTAGTTCTTAGTGTCTTGGTCCCTCATTATGGTCTCATAACTTTATATTTATATGGTTCTCTTGTTCTAATTTCGTAATTAACCCCGAAAAGGTTGACCACTAAAAATATGGAAAGCTCAAACAGGCTAGAAAGTGCCCAAAAGGTATGAGTGCAAAGTGTAAAAGAGGATTAGGGGTGCTTCCAGATGGGACCAGGGTGCCTAGGGCACCCCGATTACTAGGGTAGGAATGCCCCAGTCAGAGACAGGATAAAACGGAGAATGGAAAAAAAATGACTAGGAAAGTACATGCGGGAGGTTGGCTAGTGACGACATAAAGAAAAGTAAAATGGCCAAAGGACATGGGTTAATTAGTACTTTCTTCACTCAAAAACCATATGAATAGTAGTATGAGATTGGGACTAAATAATATCCAAAGTGCATGATTTTGTGTCTACATTTGCCCCCAATTTATGTTGGTGAGTGAAATGCTCGGTAACATAAAGTAGATAGAGATGTGTACCTGATGTCCATGTAGAGTGATGTAGAAAGCATGTCAATGGACTAGAACAAAGCATGGAGTGACAAAAAGATGGAGCATGGAGACTAAAGATGCAAAAGATGTAAAAAGTGATGAGAGTGAACCTAGGGCGGAAACACGTGTGTAGATGGTCGATGTGTGTGAGGTACATGCATGTTAGTATGAGGTGTGTGCTACCATTTTTAAATGTTGTTGTTGCCTTTGTTGTTTGTTGTTTTGATTACTTGCTTTCATACGGACAAACTTGCAAAGGAGAAGACGATCAAGTAGTCAAATACGCATGTATATATGTAAAAAAAATATTGTACATAGTAGAAATACTATAAATGGAAATATGAAAAATGCAAAAGGAACATGTGCACCTGATCCATGATGAGAGAAAGGGGTGTAGAAAGGATACCTTGTAACTTCGGTGAAGTGTGAGTTTTTTGGGCGATCTCACGCCACTGTGGCCAAAGAAGTGTAGGGAGAAAGTTGTTCGTTATTCTCTAACCTGTAACTGCTTCTTTGAGAAATATGAAGAGATCTTTGTACTGCCTAGTTTTTTGGGCGATTTGACACCACTAGCCGAAGTAGTGTAGGGAGGAAAGTCTGTTGTATCCTCCAACCTGTAACTACTCCCTGAGAATGCTAAGGACAACCTATCCTATAAAATCCATTGTATATGGGGTTCATAGATTAGTCTGAACCCACTCATTGTATAACCCACTATGTCAAGGATGGAAAACTTAACTAAATTGTACCGAGTGTAGAGTGTTGTGTAGTGTGTAAACCCCAAATGATGCCCCCCTCTTTGGGGGCACATGTGACATGTCATGGATAGGAGGATGTGGCCCCAAAAGAGGATCGACCACGTAAAATATGCCCTGCAGGGGGAAGGGAATGCGCTTGGTAAAAGCCAAGGTGCACACAAACAAGTGGCTAGAAACAAGTGTTAGTACGAACAAGCATGCATGTAGAAAACAAGTGTAAGCTACCCAGACAATATGTAAGCTAAAATGCAAGTAATCACGCAAGAAGGCAATCATAAACTGAAAAACGTGGGTTGCAAACATGGGACATCACTCATGATGTCGCAAGACACTTCAAGGCCATAATGGCCGTCATACAAACAAACAAGTTTGCACACCTAAACAAAGGGCAATGCTAGACAATAGAAAATAATGGACAAACAAGAGACAAGCAAGTAAACAGACATGTAGCCATGGTAGTCAAGTAATTCTATAAAATAAATGATACACATGAACCACCCACTAACATGTTAAAAAAATAACCAATCATGTCAAGAGCGTGTATATCTAAGTAAAGTAATGTGATAAGTACAAAATTAAACAATAGAACTTGTAGTAGATGTATGTTGATGCCCCCAATAACCATTGTGAGAATGGTAATAGCCAAGCATCCATGTTGCATGTAGAGAGACTTGTAGTATGTGATCATAACTAGAAAAAGACATGAACGCACATGTGTGTATGGTAAAGATAATGGCATGCAAGAGATCTATCTAGCATGTGTAATAAGATGAACATGTTCAAGAAAATGCAAGTAAGAGTAAAAGCAACCAAGATATGCAACATGTTGTGGATGGATGGAATGGAATGTAAGATGGATGATAGGAACCGCGTGTTCCCAAAGTGAACCAAGTTTTACATAGTGAGGTTTGTTTGGTTTTCCCCCTCAATAGTTAATAATGAACCATAAATGAAAGTGCATCACCAGGAAATGATCGAAGCATGTGTTGTGTCTAGCATGCACTGTGATGAATGTGTATATGTTTTTATGATATGCTATCTAGAGATGATGTGTGTGCGTGACTGTATATCCTAAGCGTATATCACGACTAGATGAGTGAAGGAGTGATGATTTAGCCTAATGTGTATATCATTAGAAGATGAATATAGGGAGTGGGGATGTAGCCTAAAGCATATACCACTACAAGATGATGGAATAGGTGACCATTTAGCATATAGCGTATGTCACTAACCTAGGAATATCGCATGGTAGAGAGATCAAATGATGACCGTATGAGTATGATAAGGTCCATTTTTGATTTTTTAAACCATAGGAAATTGAGTATGGACTGAGGAACTAGAGTGTGTCGTAGGGAAGTGAGTGCAACGCATTTGAAGGATCTATGTGTGTAGTATATGTGATGATGAGAGTCGACCATGCGATGACCAACATGTGCAACTATGTGATGTACAGAATACAATCCAAGATGTGTAGATAGCCTAGTTATGTGAAAATGTGCATGTTATATATTAGTATATAGGATGAGTAGTATGTGAATGCTATACACGTAAACAATAGGAGTGTGGGACATATGTGTTATGAATGCTAGTATGGTGTGTAGAGTATGTAGGATGTGTAGATGTGTAGTAGTCAAAATGATGTAGACTAAATGTAGTATGTAGGATGTAAGACATATGACATATAACGCGAAGATGTATGAAGAGACACAACATGTAGTGCCTATTGGGTAGTGTATGGGGTTCATGTGTAGTATACCCTCAACACTTGAGTGTGACCCAAAGCACAAGATTGTGTCATCAAGTAATAGATGATGCCTACAACTTGGATGAATATGTCCTATGTTAGGAGATTGATGATATGATGTATGACTAATGTGATGGGATGAAAGATGTGTTGACGGTAAGATGCATGTGGAGATTGTTTGAATGTTCTGCCCTCCTAAATGTGTAAGATAGAAGAATGAAATCATGTAATGTCATCTAGAACGTTGTCGCTTTCAGGTTCATAGTCGAATGGATAAGCATTGGTTACTTGATAAGCAATAGTGTCTGGTTGATCCCGTAATGAGCCATTGAGGTGCATAAATTGTACATACCTCATGGCATATTCCTTAATCAGTGAATGGAGGAAGTGGACAATCATGTGCATACCAATGAGTGAGGATTTTGACGTATAGCCAAGAAATGAACTATTACAAATAAAGACATGACCAAAAGGCATGAGGAAAGATATGTCTGTATGATCAGGATCTAGAGTACCCCTAATGTAATCAAGCCAATATTTACCTAATGTAAGTGGTCCAGATCGAGGATCACATGCAAGGAAGACTATGAGGTGAAGATGTGATAGGCCATAAGTGGAAGTGATGTGAACAAAACCCATGATAGAGATGAGGAGCAGTGTACTGTGGAGGATAGAGGTCCTCAAAAGAAAAGCCTAGTTGAATCAAACCCTCATGTGTATATATAGTGTCATCGTCAAGTAGGATCAAATGGAATATGTTCCCAATATGAATCATTCATGAAAAGCATGCAAGTAAATGGTGGGACGTGCTAACGAAGGTGGTACATGTGAAGGTGTAGGTGATAGAGCGACGTCCATAGACTAGATATGCCCCTGATAAAGAATCATAGCAGTAATAGTAACATAGGTGGCGTAAAAGAGACTGACATCTATCACAAAAATGGCACCTTCAAGTGGTGGCAAGTGAGGTGGTTCATCCATAGGTTGAGGATCATCTGTAGTATCAGTGTGTGGAATAGGAAGACTAGTATTAGGAGCTCGAGTCATAATACTGGAATGGATTGGGGTCATAGAAAAATAATATATTCAATGCCTTCATGGAGGAATTTAACACAATGATGTATAGTAGAAGCGACCAACTTGCATGGCATGAAGCCATGGCCTACCAAGCAAATAGTTGTATGAGACTGGGAAGTCAATGACAAAGAACACAATGTTGATAGTTTTTGGTCCTACAGTGATAGGTAATGTAATGTGACCAACACATGGATGAACATAACCATCATATGCATGTACTGAAAGATAAGATGGACTAACATTACGAGTGGAAAGACCTAGCTTCTCAAGGAATGACATGGGACATAAGTTGAGTTCAAATCCATTATCAATTAAGTGTGCATCTTGATACCCATATTGTGAATGTGACACATGATATGCAAAGGTGGGTCATTGTCAAAAGTGTTAAGATCAGCAGGAGGATTAAATTTGAATGCTATATGTTGAGAAAATGCATCCACAAATTTTTGATAAACTGAGTCAGGATGCATATCAAGACATGAATGCGAGTAGTAACAAGAAGATGTTGGACTCTATACCTTAGATCAGGATTTGCAAGCAAGTAATCATTGATTGAGATACTCATGATGATTAAAAGCTCTAGGATGATTAACAATGAATGAGGATCCTATAAGAGTGAAGATTGATGTTTGGGTTCACCAAAATGATTAAACTAAAATGGAAAATGGGGGGACTATATTTAGTTTAATCTAATTTTATGCAAAGCAGTAAATAATAGCTAAATAAATAAAGTAAATGGCCCAAGACAATTAAGCTATGAAATATGAAACCCTAATGTACAAAGAAGGGTTAGGAGAGTTCTTAGCTAACTTGCATGAACTGTTCGAGGATTGTGTCGTAGTGAAGACTAGGATGAAACAGGATGCAGGAAACTAACTACATCAGGAGCTTCAGAAAAGTGTAGATTCTGAGTTTTCTGAGTAGACTGGAGATGCCTGGAAAGAAGTATGGGGGCGCTTGGGGCACCCTAGTCTATGAAATCAAGGCTGCCTTGGTCTAGTACAAGAGGTCTAGGTAACAAAATCCTTTAGAGGTTTTGCTGAGTGAGTACGCCTAAGCTTTGCATCTTTTCTGTCACTTGTATATCCTCTGAGCTGCGCTAGATGTTGCTGGTAATCAAAGATGAAGAATGAGACCTGCAAAACTTCAAGCCAAGTATCAAAACCCTAAATAAAGAAATATGCATATGAAGGGGTCAGACTGTCCTTAGCTTCCATAATTGTTGGACTTACTAACTAAGCACTGTAATACATCTCTAGACCCAAATGTAGTTCTAGGTGAGAGAGAGAGAGAAATTCATGCCATATGATGCTCTTGTGCTAGTCACAAATTTGTAAAGGTAGTGATAAAATAACTAAATGAAGAAATGTAAATAAATATGTGCATGGAATACAATATACTCCCCTCCTATGAAGTGTCATGTATGATGAACTAAACTTGTGTGCCTTATTATGGAGTTACATGGATGCAAATGTAGCGTTAGATGCCTTTGATGGATGATAACTCTAGATGCTGATAGTAGATGACTAGTGCTTGGTCCCTCATTATAGTTTCATAACTTTATATTTATATGGTTCTCTTCTTTTAATTTTTGTTATTGATCCCGAAAAGGTTGACCACTAAAAATATGGGAAGCTCAAATAGTTAGAAAGTGACAAAAAGGTAGGAATTAAAGTGAAAAGAGGATCCAGGTGCCTAGATGGGAACCAGGGCACCTAGGGCGCCCAAGTATCTGGGCTTGGTTCACCCTAATCAAGGATAAGGATAAAATGGAGAATGATAAAAACTTACTCGACAAGTACATGCGGAAGGTCGGGAGTGATGACAAAAAACAAACCAAAATGGCCAAAGGACATGGGTTAATCAACACTTTCTTCACTCAAAAACCATATGAATAGTAATATAAGACCAAGACTAAATAATACCTAAAGTGCATGATTTTGTGTCTACAACCCATACTTTGAAGCTTTACAAAGTCTCCTTCACAACCAATTACATAAAGAAAGGTTACATATGTTTGAGTGTAGTAAGATTTTGTTCTTGTCCTCCGCACCCTCCAAATCATCATTGTCATCCAACTTATTATAGTTGTTAATAGAACATAGTGGCGAAATCCAACCAATATTTTCATTCGAGTTGTAGGTTTGTAGGAACTTAACTCGGGGCTCCCCTACCCAGAGTATATACCATGTTTTCACTTGTTCCTACCTTTTTCTTTGTTTACCTTACATGCTTACATTATTCAAATGCATAAAAATGTGATTGCAATTATCTCAAAAAGTTACAAATCCAATAAAAAGTAGGGCTTTTCATGTTGGCGGTGATTAAGACATATTTATTATTGAACAAAGACATAATGATTTGACTGTAGATAGTAAGAAAAATTTAATGTTCAACAAACATTGCATTAACTAGATGGTGCAATTCCAAGTTATAGTGAATAATTAACTTACCTTTTCTTGCATACCACATTAGAGTGGAACATGTTTTTTTGGCATGAAAGCCTTGTTGACTAAGCTTAAGACATCATTATGCATTATTTTATTAATTAAAGAAAAATACCCAAAGCAAGGAAATTGCATTATTTTTTTATTAAAGGCTTATGGGTATGTAGGCCAACATCAACAATAATACACTATGGTGGGTCCATTCATTGTAATTTTTTTGGCAACAAGAGATGATGTTTGAACTTGTACAATACAACAAATTATCATTATTTTAGAAAGTTAAATATAAAGTGTTCCATGCAATATCCATGAGATACACTAACTTTTATAAGTTGATGTAGTTATTATTTTTTTAAAGTTTTGAGATGTGACAAATTTCCAAAAAAAATTGAGATATATGTAGAAATTCTTATTCAAATATGTTGCATATCGAGGAGAAACAAAGGAGATTATTTCTAAGACTGCACGTAAATATGATGAAAGAAGTATTTAGTTAATCAAAATATTAACGATCCTAAGAATAATATTATATTGCATTTATTTTAAGGAATATATAAGGTTCACCTAGTCATTGGAATTTAAATTTTATGTTAGTTCAAGGGTGCTGACAACTGACACTTACACAGCTTAAAGGAACGGAAAATTTTGAGAAAACATGGAAAAGTGGGCTTCACCTTTTTTTAAATTTTATTTTCAACGATGTCAAGGTTTTCACTTGGACAATGTTTAATGCTTAGATACAATGAAGACGTCACTCGATCATTTCCGCCACTACATCATCTTAATAATCTTATAATAAAATTAAATATAATGTTATTTTAATAGCCGCTTAACCATATGAATGAACTTTCGAAATAAAAAACATCTGATTTCGCAAGAAAATTATATAAATAAGCAAGAAAAAATGCACATCTACATTTTAACACAATATGAAAACCTCATGTCTTTATTTTCGTTTTAACATTTTGATTCCTACTATTTTTTATTTTAGTTGGTCGTTCTCAAACTCATATTAATAGAGGAAAAAAGTTAATGCAAGGAAAATAAAAAAATACTTATGTTCTCAAGTTCTCAAAACATGTGGCCACCCGTGGATTCGGTTTGTAGTGCAACCACCGAGCCCGGGTTTCAATTCTGGGAAATAATGTGGCAAGGTAGCGATGCTTAGTTCCCTCTTCAATAGAAGATGCCATTTCTCATAACTCGGATGAGCGTCTTCCCAACTTGTAGAATGTCAAGTCTAGCACATACGGTAATGCTGGCGTGGATAACAGGTGTTCTTCGAAGTTGGGAGTAGCAGGGGATGAATTATATAGTAGGAGGTTACGACGAAACATGTTTTTGAGCATAGAGGCGCTGGGAGATTAATTGTTGATATAATTTTAATTAACATCCATATACAAATCAACCTGCAACTGTTGATTTGAAATATACACTGTCAAAAGCCCCTAGGGGTTTCCCACTATGAAATATTACTTTGGCATCATAAATTAATGAAATGCTTTCATTATAATTACAAGTTGTGGTGTTGTAATATGAGAGCATCATTATTGTTTCGATGGGGAATTGAATAATGAGCTTCAGAGTGATATAATAGAGGATTTGACATGAATTTGGTTCTCAAAACAAGAACTTGATGATAAGGAGGAGTTAAACGTTCCACACCTAGTCGATGTTGAATATGTCATAAAAAATCGGAAAAGAGCGCCACTGGAAACATGTACAAGAAAACTCAGAGGAAGGTATGGCGTTTCGGTTGTGAATTTCAATTTTTTTACTGCCTCTCTCATTGTCGGTCAAGATTTTGGCTCAAGATGTGAACACAATAATCGCACCAACAATAACTGCTCCATTTCCTATGCTTAAAAATTCCCAACTAATTTTTCGGATCAGCTATATCTAAAAGTGTCCCATGTCTGTGTAAATCCCAAACCCATTCCTCTAGTATTTTATCCAAGCTTTGATCCACCGGTTGTTGTCCATGGGAAATTTCCAAGGTCAACACTCTAAAGCTATACATGTTTGACTCTTTACTTGTCTTTTTAGTTATTACACACTCTGGTGCCAAATACCCATATGTTCAAGGGTGCTGACAACCGACACTTACACAACTAAAAGGAACATAAACTTTTGAGAAAACATGGAAAAATGGGCTTCACTTTTTTTTTAAAATTTTATTTTTAATGATTTCTAGGTTTTTGCTTTGATGTCATTTAATTCTTAGATATGATGAAGATATTACTTGATCATTTACGACACTACATCATCTTATAATAAACTTAAACATAATGTTCTTTAATAACCGCTTAACCATACGAATGAACTTTCAAATTGAAAAACATCTAATTTTGTAAGAGAATTATATAAATAAGCAAGAAAAAAAGCACACCTACATTATAAAAGAATACGAAAACCTCACTCCAAGCAAGGTCACGAGCCATCACCAATTGTTCCTGGAAGTTCTAAGGATGAGTTTAACTGTTACTATGTAGAAGGTACGGGAGGCTAAATTACGCTTAACTCTAGTGTGTGTTTGGTGCCACAAACCAGTAGCTCCTCGGTCCAGCTAATGCTGGTGAAAATGGATCCAAATTCGAGTAGAAATAGACACCTGTCAATAGCAGCAGAGGTGAGCATTTGGATTGATAGGCCCATTTTAAATTGATTTAAGGGCATGACGTATAATGCATAGGATATTCAATGTGTTTGTCAGTGATTGTGCACATGTGTCGGAGGTAACACCATGTTTGTAAAAAAAAGTCCATTTCGTTGTGCTAGATTCTAAGTAACAAGACATTGCATATAAAATATAATAAAATATTATTGAAGGATAACATCATTGGTTCACTAGGTTTGTCTCTGCGACCAGGCCCTTTGGTGAAGTCTGACCGGACGAACACGATTCTAACAAAAACTTTGGTCCCATAGGTTGTCTTTGGTAACCTTGCGAACATTAATATATATTATTCTTCTTCTTCATCTTCTTGACCACCATTTGGCTAGCAGGCCAAAAGCATGACAGTATATAGTGAAGATCGACGCAAAAGAGCGGAGAAAGAGAAAAGAGATGTAAATCAGACTAGACAAGGAAAACATCAACAAAGATGGAAATTGTCCAGCCACCCGCAGAAATTCTGCCTCGAAATCCAATGGTCAGACTCCAGAGGTGAATCAAAGGCTGGATCTTTGTCCTAAATCGAGGGTAATATACTGTGTTTTTTATGCGCTTAGTCTTTATTTCTTTTTCCTTAAAGGAAATAAATATATTCTAAATAATGAATACACCTGTGATTGTGATTTTTTTGGCGACAGAGAGTAACTGTTAATTTCACAAACGAAGCATGCAAGGCAGAGCATAAAAAAAATGCAAAACCCCATGAAAAGGAGGTTATTCCCGCATGGCGCACAGAAAATTCATCTGAGGGTTCGAGCCATCAACCTCGTTTCACCTTGAGTGCCCATTTTAGGGTTAGGGAAGAATTCCATTGCAAATCTTTGAACTCGGTGTCGATGTGGTTTCCCAATGTATTTTGACTAGTAAGATCGTTGGATTAGGCATTGTGAAAGGGGATTCAACCACGCGAAATTGATGTCAATTTGGATATGATGCAACTGAATGGAGATAAACACGAACCAAGTTACTAATATTTCCAAAGAACTCGTGTATAGGGATAAGAAAATTAGAATGCAGAAAGAATCGTGCGGGCAAGAGCTTTCTATGTTGAGTGATAGATATTTTTTTGGTGCAAGGTTATCTCACTTGGGTGAGATGATCAAAGAGCTCACTGTGATGGATCGAATCAATGCCGTAGGGAGGAAAGCTTCTGGTGCGCCGTTGAAGTAGCATATTTGAACCGAGGGTGAGGACTTTTCTGCATTCACTCTTATGTAATATCAATACAATGTCTGTTATTAGAGCTATGTTCACTGTCAAACCACCAAGGATTGTATCTGACATGGATCACCATGGTCTACTCGATCCATTGAAGTAGGGAGGATCCATCGAACAGACTGGACGAAGAGAGTTAATGGACACCAAGATGTAGGTGCAACTTGTGAAGGAACTCATCAATCGACATGCTGTTAGGTTGTGGACCCTGTTTTCATGTGTGAAAGTGTTGAAGATTGTACACTAAGAGTACTGTACACTTTTCATGTATCCTCCCGGGGTTCGGGGGCACAGCCCCCGATTTTTTTTTTAGGCGTAAAATTTTTTTTGGCCTCGAAAAATGCACCCGACATATCGAGAAACGTGCTCTTCTCATATGGGCGAGTTTTTTGACCCATAGGTTTATGGGACGGGTTTTGCCCATGGTTTTTATACCCATGGATTTGTAAAACTGCTTAAGCAGTTGTCTATTTATATGGCCTTATGCATATGATAGATGTAAAAGCAAATGTATTGTAGATGTGTTTAGAATTCGGGTGTGAATTCTGTAGAGTTTGTTGAGCATAGCTCCAAATGGATCTGGGTATTGTATTGAGAGAGCGGTGGCTTGTAATAAAATTTGAGCAAGTGATTCTTTGGTGGACGTAGCCCAAATTGGGTGAACCACGTTAAATACTGTCTCTTTGTGTTGTGTTATTTTATTCTGCAATTTTATTTGAGATCTGTAATAATTTCTGCATATTAGTTTTCTACTGTTGCGATTCTGTGAGGGATTATTCTACATATTTTATCTCTTATTTCCTAACAATTGGTATCAGAGCCTGGTTTGGTTTTCTGAAGTGTTGAATCGTAGGGAAAGTTTTTAGCTTGAGTGGGAGCTATGGCAGATGATGGAAGATATAGGGTTGATAAATTCAACGGGTGAAATTTCAGTCTTTGGAAGATGCAGATGGAAGATTACCTTTATCAGAAGGATCTTTATACTCCACTGTCTGAGAAGGTGAACAAACCCTCGAGTATGACAGATGTGGAATGGGATTTGTTGGATCGGAAGGCACTTGGAATGATCCAGCTGTGTCTTGCATCTTCGGTATTATTTAATGTTTCAAAGGAAAAGACTACAAAAGATCTAATGGATGCATTAGGGAAGTTGTATGAAAAACCCTCTGCCTCTAATAAGATATTTTTAATGAAAAAGTTGTTTAATATGAAGATGTCTGAGAATAGTTCAGTAGCAGATCATTCAAATGATTTCAATACGGTTGTGAATATGCTAGCTTCGGTTACAATAGAATTTGATGAAGAAGTTAGGGCTTTATTAATTCTGTGCTCTTTACTTGAGAGTTGGAATAGCCTGGTAATGGCGGTAAGTAACTCGGTTCCAGCTAACTCGAAGTTGAAGTTTGAGGATGTTGTAGGGGTGATTCTAAGTGAGGAAATGTGAATAAAAAGCTCTGGGGAATCTTCTACTTCAAGGAATGCTTTGACAGTGGAAACTAGAGGGAGACAGAAGAATAGAGGAAACCGTGAAAAATCAAAAGATTGGGCAAGGTCAAAATCCAAGAACAAGATTGTATGCTGGAATTGTGGAAAGCCTGGGCATGCAAAGAAGGATTGTTGGGAACTTCGGGATAAGAAGAAACAACAAGAAGAAAACAAGGAGGAAAATGTGGCAACAGGTAATGTATGTCAGGATGCTTTAATTCTTTCTTTGCACAATATTACTGAATCTTGGGTTTTAGATTCAGGGGCTTCATTCCATGCTTCTCCACATAGGCATTATTTTGTTGATTATGTTCAAGGAGATTTTGGGCATGTTTTTCTTGGTGATGATGAGCCTTGCAGCATAGTTGGAAAATGTTATGTTTAGGTTAAGATGCAAAATGGGAATACTTGGCTATTGAAGGATGTCAGACATGTGCCTACATTAAGACGAAATTTGATATCGGCAGGGCAGTTGGGAAGTGATGGTTGTACTGTGATATTTACAGCAGAATCTTGGAAGGTTACCAAGAGTGCTCTTGTGGTGGCAAGAGGTAAGAAGGTTGGAACCTTGTATTTAACCACTGATAGTACTAATGATTGTAATCTTGTGGCTTCAGATGCAGATACAACATTATGGCACTATAGGTTCGGTCATATGAGCCATAAAGACATGAACATCATAAAGAAAATTTTTCTTGGATATACAGAAATAGGTTTGGATTTATGTGAGAACTACATATATGGGAAACAGAAGCGAGTAAGGTTTCTCAAGGTTGGACCTACGAAGAAAGAGAGTAAGTTAGAGCTGGTACATTCTGATGTGTGGGGGCCGGCTCAGGTATCATCTCTTGGGGGTTCAAGTTATTATGTTACTTTTATTGATGATGCAACAAGGAAAGTTTGGGTTTATTGTATTAGAAACAAATCTGATGTATTTGACACTTTTGTTAAATGGAAAGCCTTGGTAGAGAATGAAACATGTCTTAAGCTAAAATGTCTCAGGTCATATAATGGAGGGGAGTATTACAACAATGAGTTTAATGATTACTGTTCTAAGAATGGAATCCACAGGCAAAAGACGGTTCTAGGAACTCCGCAGCAAAATGGGATATCGGAAAGGATGAACATAACAATAATGAAATGTGCTAGGAGCATGAGGTTACATGTAGGACTGCCTCTTTCTTTTTGGGTAAAAGCGGTGAGCACAACTGTGTACTTGATAAATAGAGGACCCTCAAGTGCCTTGGATGGAGGCATACTTGAGGATGCATGGTATGGTAAGAAAGTTGATTATTCATTTCTTAGAGTCTTTGGATGTGAGGTGTTTGTTCATATAAACAAGGATTATAGGACCAAGCTAGAGGCTAAATCAAAAAAATGTACTTTCATTGGTTATGGCGGTGATAACTTTGGATTTAAATGGAGTATTAAGGACAAGAAAATCATTTGGTCTAGGGATGTGGTCTTTAATGAGAAATTCATGTATAAGCAACAGTTGCAGGAAAACATGGAAGAATCCAAGAAAGAATATGCAGTGGTAGAGGATCTTCTGGATGGAAAAGTGACCCATGAATCAGTTCAGGAACCTACTCAACAGGAACCCCAAACTCCTACAGTGAGGAGGTCTTCTAGGGTAAGAAAAGAACCTGAATGTTTTTTCTCCTTCTCTTTATTATTTATTACTCACTGATAGTGGAGAGACAGAGAGCTTTGATGAAGCAATGCAGGTAGATGCCAATAAGAAGTGGGAGCAAGCCATGGATGAGGAGCATAAGTCTCTCATGGAGAACCAGACTTGGGATTTGGTGAAGCTACCGGAAGGAAAAAGAGAATTGCAGAACAAGTGGGTGTACAGAGTTAAAGATTAAGAAGGAGGAAAGAAAAGATATAAGGCCCGGTTGGTGGTCAAGGGGTTTGCACAGAAACAAGGTATAGATTTTGATGAGATTTTTTCTCTGGTAGTAAAAATGACTTCTATCAGAACTATTCTTGGAATAGTGGCAGCAAAAGACTTGCACTCAGAACAGTTAGATGTAAAGACTGCATTTCTCCATGGTGATTTGGAGGAGGAGCTATATATGCAGCAGCCAGAAGGATATGAAGTCAAAGGTAAAGAGGAGATGGTGTGCAAACTGAAGAACAACTTGTATGGCCTGAAATAAGTTCCACATCAATGGTATAAGAAGTTTGATAGCTTCATGATGGAGCAAGGTTATATTAGATGTCATTTTGACTATTGCGTGTATACAAAGAAATTTGAGGATGGAAGTTATATTATTCTGTGTTTGTATGTAGATGACATGTTGGTTTCAGGTAAAAAATGCAGGAAATAAAAGTACTCAAGAAACAAAAAAGTGAATCCTTTGATATGAAAGATTTGGGGGCAGCCAGAAAAATCCTTGGTATGAGGATAACTCGGGATAGGAAGGAACGAAAGTTGACTTTATCTCAGGAAGAGTACATTAAGAAGGTATTGTATAGGTTTAACATGCAGGATGCTAAACCGGTTGGGACTCCTTTGGCAGGCCATTTTAAGTTATCAAAGGAGCAGTGTCCCAAGACAGAGCAGGAAAGAAACCAGATGTCCAAGGTACCTTACTCATCAGTAGTTGACAGTTTGATGTATGCTATGGTGTGCACTAGGCCTGATATTGCCCATACAGTGGGAGCTGTGAGTAGATTTATGAGTGATCTAAGTAAAGAGCATTGGCAAGTAGTAAAGTGGATCCTTCAGTATTTGAGAGGGACCATGGGGGTAGTTTTGTGCTACAGTGGATCAGACACCACTTTACGTGGTTATGTAGATTCAAACATGGCTGGAGATGTAGACAGCAGGATGAGCATGACATGTTATATTTACACTGTAGGTGGGACAGCAGTGAGCTGGATTTCACAACTACAGAAGTTGGTGGCTTTCTCAACCACGGAGGCTGAGTATGTTGCTGCCACAGAGGAAAGCAAAGAGATGATTCGGTTACAACAATTGCTTGAGGAGTTGGAGCATAAGCAGGAGGAATGTAAGATGCATAGTGATAGTCAGAGTGCTATACACCTAGCTAAGAACTCTGCTTTCCACTCCAGGACGAAACATATACAGTTAAGGTACCATTTCATTAGGACAGCTTTGGAGGAAGAGAAGTTGAAGTTGAAGAAGATTCATACTAGTCAGAATCCTGTAGACATGATGACCAAGGTGGTCACAAGGGAACAACTAAAGTTATGTTCAGCTTTGGTTGGTCTTCACAGAAACTAGTGAAGGGTTGAGAAGCTTGCTCAGAGGAAAACTAGTCTCCAAGTGGGAGATTGTTAGGTTGTGGAGCCTGTTTTCATGTGTGAAAGTGTTGAAGATTGTACACTAAGAGTGCTGTACACTTTTCATGTATCCTTGCCGGGGTTCGGGGCCGGGCCAGCAGCCCCCGAAAAATAAATAAATTTAGGCATAAATTTTTTTTGGCCTCGAAAAATGCACCCGACATATCGAGAAACGTGATCTTCTCATATGGGTGAGTTTTTTGAACCATAGGTTTATGGGATGGGTTTTGCCCATGGTTTTTATACCCATGGATTTGTAAAACTGCTTAAGTAGTTGTCTATTTATATGGTCTTATGCATATGATAGATGTACAAGAAAATGTATTACATATGTGTTTTGAATTCGGGTGTGAATTCTGTAGAGTTTGTTGAGCATAGCTCCAAACGGATCTAGGTATTGTATTGAGAGAGCGGTGGCTTGTAATAAAATCTGAGCAAATGATTCTTGGTGGACGTAGCATAAATTGGGTGAACCATGTTAAATACTGTCTCTTTGTGTTGTGTTATTTTATTCTGTAATTTTATTTGAGATCTGTAATAATTTCTGCATATTAGTTTTCTACTGTTGCAATTCTGTGAGGGATTATTCCGCATATTTTATCTCTTATTTCCTAACACATGCTTTCTTTTGCAACCCAGGGTGAGGACTTTTCTACATTCAGTCTTATGTAATATCCAATACAATATCTGTTATTAGAGCTATGTTCACTAATTTAAACCACCAAGGATTGTATCTGACATGGATCACCATGGTCTACTCGATCCATTGAAGTAGGGAGGATCCATCAAACAGACTCGACGAGGAGAGTTAATGGATGCCAAGATGTAGGTGCAACTTGTGAAGGAACTCATCAATCGACATGCTTTCTTCTGCAACCCATGAGTTACCACAAGGGAGGATCCAGTGAAAAACATTGAGGTCGAATCATGGAACATGGGTGTTGCTAAGCAACATGCTGTTCATGAAGAACGATATATATTTAAATATCTAGATCCATATATGTTTAAATATATCTTAAACTATTTATTTTTCAACAGAGATTTGTACACTAAAAAACATTTCCTACACGACAACTTTTCCAGTAACTGAAATATATGCTCCAAATTACATTTTTAAAAAGCATGAACACAATAAACAAATTGGATGAAATACTGCAAATAGAGTGAATATGATGGAAGGAGAAAGACGATGCAAATGAATGATGCCTATCAATCAGGTTCACACGAGGTCCGCTATGTTATACTGTTGACATATTGCAAGAAGGGTGAATGCACGAACAAAGGGGTTGCATGAGGTTCGTGGTATCCTGCTAGCCTTTGTTTTCACATTTTGGCATTAAAACACATGGATGAGCACAGAAAAGGTAACAAGTTTGTTACGAGGTCTGTGGTATCCGCTCGCCCATTGATTAAACTAAAATGGAGTTATATTCTAGCCTAATGTGATGTTATAAAAGAAGTAAATGAATGATAGTTAAATGTAATAAATAGACCCAAACAATCTATATAATGAAATATGAAACCCTAAAGGCAAAGAGGGTTAGGAAAGGCCTTAGCTGATTTGCAGATGTTGTAGGACTATGTTGTAGTGGAGGCCAAATGGAAAGGAGGAGGAAACTGCTGCACAGGAGCTCAAGAAAATGCAGATCTAGATTGTCTAGCTAGACTGAGGCACCTGGAGAAGGAAAGGGGCACCTGGGGTGCCTTGGTCTAAGATTTGGGTGACATGTTCTATGAAAATGGCCAGGAAACATCCTCTGAGGTATCATTGAATGTTCACATGTGTTTTTTTCCTGTCATGTGAATGTCGCTAGATGTCACTATAAAACTAAAATAGAAAGATCACCTATAAAACCCCAGACAAAACATCAAAACCCTATAAAAATAAAGATGCATAGGAAGGGGTCTGATTTTCCTCAATGGCCATAATGGCAGATTTACTAACTGAGCACTGCACTACATCTTAGACCCAATGTAGTTTTATGTGTGTGTGTGTGTGGAAATTGTTCCCTAGGTTCTCTTGTGCCAGTCACACTTTGTGAGTAATGAGCAATAACTAGATGTAGAATATAAAAAGATGGTGCATGGAATAGAATAAAATCCCCTCCTATGAAGTGTGATGTAGATGAACTAGCCTTTGTCCCTTATGATGGAGCTAAATGGATGCAAATGAAGCTCTATATGCCCTGGATGGATGCAACCTTAGGTGGTGATAGTAAGTGCTTAGTGCTTGGTCCCTCATTATGGTCACATAAATTTATATTTATATGGTTATCTTACTTTAATTTCATAATTAACCCTTGAAAAGGTTGGCCACCAAAAAGATAGAAAGCTCAAATGGCTAGAAAGTGCCCAAAATATGATAGTAAAGTGCAAAGAGGATTAGGGTATCCCAGAGGGGACCAGGGCACCTGGGGTGCCCCAGGGCTGGATGCCCCAGTCAGTAACAGGGAAAATTCAGTATGAAAATACGGGCTGGGCAAGTGTAGGTGCAAGGTTGAAAGTAATGACAGAAAGCAAAGTAAAATGACCAAAGACATGGGTTAATTAGTACTCTTTTTCACTCAAGAACCATATGAATAGTAGTATGAGACCAGGACTAAATAATTACCCAAAGTGCGTGATTTTGTGTCTACACCCATTCCCTAAGTCTACCTGAAAAACAAAAGTATGGATGGAATAAAAAAACATAGAGGCTTCATACGAAACCTGCTCTGATACCAGATGTGAGGAGACTCCCAAATTTGAAGACAAGCATAATCTCAATAATCATTCAATCCAACATATTTCCATAATACAATTATTACATATTTATAGGGAAGGATTTCCTAAATATAAGGAGTCCTATAACCACTCTACTTAAATGGGTGTTCCAATATATTACGCGAGAACAATTGGTTTTCCTAATTATGTAAGTTGTTTAAACAACTTACATAATATTACAATAGTTACTCTAACAAACCAAATGTTATTGTTACTATTATATAATTTCCTCCATCACCCACTGAAATTAGATAACAAGCAAATTACTGCTGTGATATATCAAGATAGTGTTGAGAATCTCAAACTAATGCGAGATGAGTCAAGCCTTTGACATTTTTGTAAGGACTTGGCCAAATCATGGTGAAAAAACGAAGGAAGTCAACTCAACGAGTCAAAACCGAGCCAGGGATGAGTCGGAAAGAGAAAAAAGAGTTGGGGAAGGTGCCACATGTCATCCCAGCACAATTCCAGAAATTAAAGGGGTGAATGAAGCCTCAAAAGCCCACGGGGCTTACACATGGAGTCAACTATAAGGGTCCTACCTAAAAAAGGGTTTTCAAATTAATATGCGGCAAGTCCATTACTTACCTAAAGAGAGATTAGAAGTCTCACAGAAGGTGCCATGTGTCATCTCAACGCACTTCCAAAAGCTACAAAGAAAAGTAGAGACCCTAGAGATGCGCTTGGCTTCCACGTGGATCTCGTGACAAATGGACGCCAAGTTCGAAGCAAGTTGCAAAATATTGGCGACAAGCCAAATACCATGTATGGGCAATTATGAAACCCATATTAAAGTTTTAAATGCTTAGATCTTTTCAAAAGGTAAAAGGTGAAAATTCATTTGGCTTGTCTTTTCAGCAACAAAGTTAATGCATAGTTCCGTGTAAAGGGTGAGAAGCTACAAATACTCAATTTGTTCACCTACAATCAAAGGGTCATTTTAATATAACAACATAAAAATAGGTGCCACCGGAATCATGAGCCTAGAACCCAATGCATAACAATTGATATGTTTAGATATGTAATAAAGATTTTAAAGGATGTTCCTTAAAAATCGAGTCCACTTCAAGGAAGTCGGTTGCAAAATAGTTAAAGATGTATTAAATAGGTATGGCTCTCACTACTTAAATAAAAGATCATGGGGAAGTGTGAGGTAGATCTCTCAAATCTATTTTTGTCACTTCACGCCATTTACCATAACTTACAAGTAGTTGGAAGATGGTTTGGGAATTGTCTTCTTATCTTCTTCTCATCCAATATATTGCAATCGAAGGTTTCATAACACATATCAAGAGTTAGTCATTTTTTTCCCTCTATCCATGTTTCTTCTCTGCTAGGGGGAGGATTTGGGAGCCCAAGCCTTCTTCCTGAAGCTTTTTAATGGCATTTTTTCCTCTTACCTACTGATTTTCATACCGTACACAATTTTGGAGCAATGTAATATGTCCTGTGATGCATTTCGTCCATCCTTTGCATGTTTTATTGTCTCTAATTGCCTTTAATTTGATGTTGGTATATTGTGAATATTTCTAATGTTCGCTATGGATTTTAGAAGTTATGTGTGATGGGTTTGAAGTGGTGTTCTATGTGAATCTATCTCTGGCCTGTGGTGCATTTCGTCCACCCTTTTGATTGCTCACCTTTTCCCCATTTCACGCAGTTGGATTCTTGGTTAATTTCTTCTTTTTCCAGTGCATCACTTCTATTAGTTTTGTGCTATGTTTCATTTTTCTCTAACCCTCATCTCACACCATAGAGAAGAGCCAAAAATTTTAAAATTTGGAGGTTACCTTAGGGAACATGTCCCACTAACCTAAGGTATCCAATGACTCCGATGGTTCATCCGCAAGGATAATCATCAATAGTTACTAACGTAACAATAACTTACATTTTGCTCCATGTAATATTATCTAACCTAAACACAAACACCCTCATGTGAGGACTATCCCTAACAGGTAAAATTTTTAAGGGATAACTAGAAATCTCTATGTCACTCTTCAACTCACTCAATTTGGGTGGTTTTTAGGATGACTAGACATCTCGTGACACCCTTCCTCTTTTGAGAATATTTTTTGGGTTGAATAGAAAGACCTATGACACCCTTGTTTGGGGTTGGATTAGGTGACACTTAATTCCCTTTTGAATTTGGATTATCTTTCAACATATTGGGTACTGATCACCCCCAATCCTTCTATGTCTTGGTTTCTATTTATTTCTCCAAGAACTTTATGAAGGAGATTATTCTTTAGAATGAAAAACATATGTACTCCCATGCTTTGTTCACTTTTCAAATTTACAAGTTTCAATTTTAAATTTCAAGTTTCAATTAAATTTTCAAATTTGAGTTAAAGTTCATTTATTATTATGGACATTGACTATGCCTTGTGTTGTAAGTTTCATATGGAGATCATGTCAACACTCAAGAGAATCAAGTACCTTAGGAAAATATGAAGTGTGTTTACACACTTCGGTATCTTTTCCTTTAAACATGTAAATTATACTTCCTAGATTAAGGGGGGAAATGTAAACACCTAAATTTGGTAATTATCAATTGAGAATGTCAGCATTAGGTCAAAAAGGGACTCAATTTTTAATAATTACCCAATCACATTAATTCATAAAAGGTTGCTAAAAATTGACCAAAATGAAGAAAATATACTAGCCCATAATAAGAGGTAGAAGGGGTTTTTTAATTATTATTTTTAAGAAAATAAAGGGGCTAGGGTGCGTGGGTGGACCATTTTTTTCTTATTCATTTGTGGGACCACTCCTCCATCTCATCTAAGTACTCATTCACACCATTAAACACTCATGCAATTCGAAGAAATGAGGGAAGCAAACTTTACAATGGAGATTAGATTCAAGACGCATGTTTTGATGTCCATGTGCCCATAGTCCTTTTTGTAATAAATTATGAAATTTAAGCTACTATAATGGGAACTGTTAGAGGGTTTAAATCTCACAGATCAACACCACTTGTCTTCCATTGGTGTTTCCGCATTTTACAGGGTGAAGAAGCAAGGTCTACAAATTTGAGATGGTGCAAGGCACTGATTACTGCCACCTGTCCAAAACCACTACATGTTCTCCATCGATGGCCTATAAGGTTTGGAGGAAAGATAAAAGGTTGGAGAGGATGATATGAAAATGTTTAACACATGTCCCTAACATCATGTGTTGCACATTGATGCTCTGTATAGTTTGGAGGTTTAATGAGAGAAAGATGTTCATTGATTGCCTCCACATGTCCTTTGTGATGATTTTCATCAATTAGTGCTTCAATGAATTTTGGAGTGAGGGTAAAATACTTTTAATTCTATGGAAGTTTTGTGCCTTGATGAGTGACACTTTTCATGCATCCATCACAGGTTGTAAAACACATGAAAAATAGTTAAGTTCGATGTATTACGGGGCATGGTGAAGACGATGGATGCCACATGCCTTCAATCCATCTTTGTTGATAAATTCCATCAGACGAGGCCATAGGAAGGACTCTAAGTGTCTAAGAACAAATGGAGACTCTAATTTAAATTTGACATTCCTAATTCAATGAGAATACAAGGGATTTGAACATCAAGCGGTTGTTTAAATGAAAACTCCTTTGAAAAAAGCATAATTCTTGTAATTTATTTTAATGTATTGTATGCATACCTGAGTTGTACTTAAAGATAAACTTTCCTTAGTGTGGGTATGACAAGGACTATTAATACACTTAAAGTCTAATATATCCTGTATAGATAATTCAAGTGGGTTAAGCATAGTTACTTTGATCATTACACAACATAACGAAAGTCAATAATCTGACTAATGAAGCACCTTAGGTTGTCCCTCCTTACAGAAAGAAAGAGTAGAGAGTAACCAAAGATGAAAAGATAAAACCATGGTGGGGCATCATAGGAATTGTAGACACAAAATCACGCACTTTGGGTAATTATTTATTCTTGATTACATAAAACTATTCATATGATTCATAAGTAAGAAAAGTACTAACTAACCCATGTATTTGGCCTCCTTTCTTTGCTTTATGTTTCCACTTTTGGTATTTCACTCTTACTTTCTTAGTCTACCTTTTTGTACCCCAACATTTATCATGCTAGACACTAGTGCCCATCTAGGACACCAGCGCCAGCTGCCCTCATCCCCTCTAGGCATCCCTGACCTCAGTATACTTTGTTCACATCTTTTGGGCTATTTCTATCCATTTGAGCATCTTATCTTTTTGGTAGTAGGCCTTTTTGGGTTCAATTACGAAATTCAAGCAAGGGAATAATATAAATATAAATTTATGTGACCATAATAAAGGACGAAGTACTAAGCATTAGCTATCACATCCTAAGGTTGCATCCATCAAGCATCTGAGAGCTCCATTGCATCCATCTAGCACCATCCAAGGGACATAAGAGATGATTATTCTGCATACAATTCCTAGGAGGGAAGTTTACTCTATTCCATGCACACATCTATTACATTTCTTTACATATAGTTTGCTTGCTCACTATCAAGTGCGACATGCACAAGAGCCACCTAGGGCACAATTCCGCACACACACACATAGAACTACATTGGGTCTGAGATGTAGTGTATCACTTGTTCATAAGATCACCATTGTGATAGTTGAGGACACTCTGACCCCTCATTCAACATATTTCTTTTTCATGATTTGATGTCTATTTGAGGTTTTTGTAGAACATTATTTCATTGCAGGTTTCTGGCGACTTCGACGATCATTGTGCAACCACATAGCAACCAAAGGAAAAAAATAATGAATACCTCACGACCACTCAAAGGAGTTTTTTCTGAGTATTTCTATAGACACAGGGGCCCAGAAACAGGCCTAGGGTGCCCGAAGGCACCCTTGTCCCTCTCTAGGCACCCTAGTCCAAGAAGATTGTCACCTCACACACTTTTCTGAGGTTCTGTGTGACACTCCTCCCTTTCAATTCATCCGGTCAGAACTTTGGCACAGTCCAGGACAATTGCAAAACAACTAAGTCATCTTATCTCTTCTTTGTACAGGGTTTCATACTTCCTTGCTTAGCTTGTTTGGCTTAATTCATGTACTTAATTGTTTATTCATTTACTACTGCAATAGCAATCAAATTGGGCATATATAATTCACTTTTTGCTTAATCAAGAATGGTGAAGGAAACTCATAATAAGGGTGGAGGAAACTCAAGTAGCACATAATTAAAAATATGTCGTTTTATGTTTAAAATTTGTACCTGAGATCTAGCCTTAGTGATGTCTCCTCTGACTAGGGATGCATGGAGTAAGGAATCATTTTATTGGGAACCCTAATTGCGACTACATTATTTGTGAGAATTCACTCATATGCTATAGATTGTCAACATAATATGCTATTAAAGAACTATTGTCTTACCATTTACAAATTTTAAATGGGGATCATTAAAAACTATAAGAATGCCAACAAACTAAGTGAAATGTTAAGAAGCATTACTTTATCATACACTATTGAAATGAACCTCCAAACTCACTTTGACACCAAACTCTCTATCTTCTATAACTTGCATTACGTTGGCCAGAATTTGAGCCATACTTAAAAATAATGTTTTTTTAGTGTGGGTCCTTGGTAGGATTATTAATACACTTAAAGTGTATTATATTCCAAAAAGGCAAGTGGATTAATTATAGTTACTCTATTCATTGCACTACATATTGAAAGTTAGTCCTCATTGATAAAGTATTTTGGATTATCCCTCTTTAGAAAGAGAGAGAGAGGAGGGTAACCAAAGATATAAAAGTATAAAGGAGAGATAGCGTGGAGGGTAACCAAAGACATAATAAAGAGAGGATGATAGCCAACGATATAAAAGAAAAGGTATGGTAACGGGAAAGGAGACCCTTTCCGCACCTTACCAATAGTTGAGCGGGGTCTAATTGTGGATATAGTGTCTTGAATACAAAACACCCAATAGTTGTCATAAAAGTACCTGGTGATTAGTCATTTTTGACATGACAACACTCAATCCTATCATGACATGTAAGATTTTCCTTTTTGAAAATTTAAATGTTCAACCATTATCACCCATGATCAAATATGGGTCCCAATCAAAATGTAGTGTAACTAAAATTTACTATTTTAAATAAATTCAAAATATATTTTTCCCTCCAATTCAACATTTAAAAAAATATATGTAATTTAAAAAAATCTTAAACTACGTGCTGGTGAAAAAATCAAACTCCCACATTTTATAGAATTTATTTTGTGGGCCCCCACTATTGGTGTCTCTTTCCTTTTATACTAAAATGAAAATGAAAAATTAGGGGAGAGGAGCCAATCATGGTGCATTACCCAGTAGTGGTGAGGGTAGTGGGAGTATTTGCTGTCAGCTTTTGCACAGTAAAATATTAATAATGGAATGAATATTATCCTATAAATGTACAAAGTATCCTCAAAACTGATGTGTCTGTCACTTTTCATGTACAGCCATGAATCTGTCAACAGTAGAATAGTCAGTATGGCTTTTAAACATATAATAACATATATTACACTTCAAAAATTGCCAGATTTAAAGTCAACATGTATTTAATACAAGGATATATAATTGTATTTCATCCCTATACAAAATAGATATCACATCATCATATCAATTTGATGTCAATTTTCACATAATTTAAGTTCCCAGTTTACTGTGTAAAAGGTCTTGTCATTCACACACTTTAGGCTAGGTTCTCACAAGCAGAAGTCCAAAGTGCACCATTTTCAGATACAAGTTGTCTTTTAAGCATTAACTTTGTCACCATTTTCCATCCCAGCTACTCCCATAAATTATGTACCTGCATATTTTCAACAAATGTGAGGCTCAAGAAACAAACATTGAATTGAAATGAGAAATCAAATCAAATTGAACTTCAAATATGAGTATTGAAATAAAATATCATAAATCTTGATCCACCCCTATTAGTTTCACCCAATCAAAAACAAGCACAAGGATCAACCAATTTTACCCAATAAAAAAAAAGCACAGGGATCACTCAACTACAACACTTTTCATATCTCCTATAAATCTAGTTCCTCAACTGCTCTGAAATTTTATTCAGTTAGAGCTATTTTGCTAGTGCATGACAATTACAGTTCCAAGCTGCCATAATCAACTGTTATTCCACATCATAGTGCCACATACAGTAAGTTCTTAACTCTGTTCTTATATTGATGCACATTCATTTAATTTTAATTGTTTTTTATTGTCAATCTCCATATGGGAAAAAACCTGATGATCCCAAAAATCTGTCAAAAGAAGCGCTTGAGAATTCTCTACAGCCCAATCTACTTTGCAAACTAATTCATGTAAGATGTATATTAACAAGTAATTCCAGTCTAAATTAATGAAAACTGTATTTCACATTTATACAGTCAAAGTATGTATCCCCTTGCTGGTGCATACTTTATGCTGCCTTTTCATGTAGACGTATATTAACAAGTTATTCCAGTCTAAATTAATTAAATCTGCCTATTTCATATTTACGAGTAGATGTATGTTCCACCTGCTGGTGCATACTTTATGCTGCCTTTTCATGTAAGATGTATATTAATAAGTAATTCCAGACTAAATACATGAAATCTGTATTTCATATTTACAAGAAGCTGTATGTTCTGTAGACGTATATTTACAAGAAATTCCAGGCTAAATTACGGAAAGGCTCTATGGCAGGGGAGGCAGTCATGGTGCACCCACACTTTGGTAGATTATAGTGGACTTTAAAAAAACATTGTAATCACAAAAATCCGTCAAAAGAAGCGTGCGAGAATTCTCTACAGCCCCATCTCCTTTGCCAACACATTTGACACGCAGATCACCGTACACATGAACTGGAGTGTGAGGTGTCTCAAATTCTGAATTTTCATGGTGTGTACCAATAGCTATTAGTAGAACCCCCCACAGTTTACTGTATTCGCTGCCACTTATCACTAAAACAATCACTGTTTCCGAGGACAGCAAAATCCACACATAGGTATATGGTAGTAATAAACAACCAGTAATTTTCATGTAGATGTTTATTAACAAGTAATTCCAGACTAAATTAATGAAACCTGTATTTCATATTTACAAGTAGCCGTGTGTTCTGTAGACGTATATTTACAAGAAATTCCAGGCTGAATTACAGAAAGGCTCTGTATTTGCAAATAGATATATAAGAAATATACATCTACTTGTAAAGATACATCTACAGAATACACATCTGGATCTAAATATACATCTACAGAATATACAACGACAAAAAAGGTAGCATAAATAATACAGTTACGTGAAAATGAAGCATTAAATATACAACTACATGAAAAGGCAGCATAAAATATGCTGTCTAACATGTAATTTTTTGTAAGCATATATATATACATATTTCTTCAATTTAGCCTGGAATTACTTGTAAATATAAATCTAATAGTACACATACATCTGCAGGTTTCATTACTTTAGACTGGAATTACTTGTTGATATACATCTTACATGAATTAGTTTGCAAAGTAGATTGGGCTGTAGAGAATTACTTGGGCAGCATAAAGTATACAGTTTCAATAATTTAGCTCACAATTACTTTTGAATATTCATCTACATTTAGAGGCAGCATAAAGTATACAGTTTCATTAATTTAGCTCAGAATTACTTGTGAATATTCATCTACCTTTGATTTTTGAAGTATCCATTGCTCAGAACATAGGCACTCATATCAAATGGCTGCACTTGAGAATTACGTTTGATGATTCAATATGCTGAATATCTCATTGTTGTAAGTTACATCGGTTTGGTGAATTTAACTATATTAGCAGGTTTTTATTGACATCATGAGGAGAAGGCAGCTTCCAAAAAGAGTAAGACCTACATGTGCCAAAATTAGGGGAGCAAGATTTCCGCCAAGTGAAGAACGTGAAGAAGAGGCTATCAATACCCCACCTCAAGATGCCAATGACACACCACATGAAGAAGTAAATGTCCAAGCAATAAGAGTGAGCCCTTCAACACAAAATGTGTCAAAGCCAAGATCTGATTGGAACAAGTCTGATATGAATAATGCCATGAAAGATGTTGAAGATTATGGATACTCTACACGCGCTGCTGCAAAAAAATGGGGTATACCAGCAACCACCCTTACTTCTTGGCTAATGGGCATTACCACCACTAAAAGAAAGGGTCCACCAACAATTCTAATAGAAGAAGAAGAGATGGAGTTAGTGAGTTGGTGTCATGAAATGGCTAACATGGGACATGGGTTAGAAATTATACAACTTAAGACATGTGTGGCACAAATCTGCGAAACAAGGTCTAACCCATTCACGGATGGTTTTCCGGGTAAGTCATGGTGGGCAGGTTTTAAAAAAAGACACCCGGATCTAACATTAAGGACAGCTGAAGGGCTTGATAAGGATCGAGCAGTGTGTTTGAGGCCATCAATTGTCAGTTCCTTCTACATTAATTTGTCTAAAGCTTATGAGGCCAACCCATATGGACCAAACCGAATATGGAATTGTGATGAAACTGGATTACAAGCAGGGAGGAACTGTGGTATGAGAGTGCTTGCTAAAAGGGGTAGTAGGAGTGTGCCATATATCATCCCAAAAAGTAGAGAATGGATTACCATTTTGTGTTGTGTAAATGCTGCTGGACAAAGTATTCCAGGATTCTATCTTTTTAAGGGGAAGAGCCATTTAGAAAATTATATTGCAGGTTGTGAGCCTGGAGCTTGCATGGCTACACAGTCACATGCATGGATGACAAAAGATTTATTCATGAATTGGTTACATCACTTTGCATCATCTATACCTGGTGGAGTGTCTCCTACCAATAGGCATTTACTAATTTTTGATGGCCATGGTTCACATGTTGCTTTGGGGACAATTCAAGAAGCCAGGAGTTTGGGGATTGATTTATTAACATTGCTTGCACACACCTCTCATAAATTACAGCCATTGGATGTGAGTGTCTTTGCTCCATTCAAAACATACTTCAAGGAGGAGAGACGCAAATGGATAGTTGCAAACCATGGGATAGATGTGAAAAGGGCTGAATTAGTAGAGTTAGGGAGCAAAGCATTCAGAATGGCTCTTACACCTAGCAACATTAAATCAGGATTCAAAAGAACAGGGATATGGCCTCTTAATCCCAATGCCTTGGATGAAGACATGGCACCAAGCAGAACATTTGACACATCTTTTCAAGATGATGCTGGTGCAGCAGAAAATATGCTTCATCTATCTAGGGTTGATTTAGAGGGAAGTGAAGATGCTCAGATGGTGCCTAACACACAATTGGAGAAAGAATCAGAACCTCAGCAGATGGAGATAAATATAAATGAATGTGTTGCTCAACAATTGGAAACTCCAAACAGAATTAATCAAATCGATGAATCACTATCTTTGCCCACAGAAGAAATCCCACCCGATTGGATGAAAGAAGCAGCTCTTAATCTTGGTGTCAACTTGAACTTCAATAATGAAGAGGTCAGCCTCTCTTTACCCTCTCAACCAGCAGTACTTCATGACTCAGATTTGGTGCACTACTATGTTGGCAGTCAACCTGAAGATAATGATGCAGATTCACAGTTAGAGGTAGCAGGGGTATTAGGGGCAGATTCGAACCAAACTTGTGAGGAAAACCAGGGACAGAAAACTCTTTGTAGATTCTTGAAACTCCCTGTGGAAAAGGTTAGAGAATCATCAAGGTCAAATAGTGCTTCTGGTATAAGATTGAGTAGGGAATCTCTACTAATTACAGAAGATCAGTACATGGAGCTTCTGGTTGAGAAAGAGAACAGAAAAAAAGAAATAGATGAATTAAAGAAAAGAAAAAAGGAACAAATCCAAGAGAAGAAGGTTGAACGAATTGTTGAAAGGGAGAGGAAGGAGCAGGAAAAGATTGAAAAAGAATATAGAAGGAAAACAAAAGAGCACCAAAAGTTGATTCAAAGGCAGGAAAGGGAACAGAAAAAGGAACAGGAAAGGATTCAAAGGGATCAAGAGATAAAGGAGAAGGAGTTTGAGAAGGCAAGAAGAGAGTTAGAAAGGAAAAGGAGATTGAGCAGTCCAATTAATCCTTTTCCTGATCAACACCCAATGCTAAGAGAATTAATGGGCATACATTGCCCTTTATCAGTTTCAACACATAATACTGCAATCGGAGTGAATGCTTCTCCAAGTTCTGATCCATTTCCAACTACGCCTACGAGGGATGTCAACATTGGGAGGCAATTGCAAAGTAACACCCCAGCTTCAACCTCAACTGCAGATTCAACGCTGCCCTTCCTCGGATTTTGGAAATAATATTTTCGAAAGTTAATATTTAATTTTGAGGGCTGAATTTTTGATGTGTGGAATTGGCCTTTCGATTTAAAAAGTACAATATAGTAGTAGTAGTTATATGGCCCAAGTATATTGTATGGCCATGTTTTTGTAATGGACAATGGAATGTTTACTGAATGAATATATATGTCTTCCAAGTTATGTGATAACCTTTTTGAAAGATTTAAACTCCTATTGTTTTTGAAAATTACACTGAGTAACAATCAATGGTAAATGTCATTAAAGTAACACACAGAAGCCAATAACCCAATCTACAAGTAGAAAAGAGAAATACGCAATAGTTTCTATCACTGCCTCAATGAGGGTAAAAACCTCACCTACTGGAAGCATATGGACTGTAGATATTCAAAGAGAATCAAACAATTGCCAAACTAAAAAATGTGTTGATAACAACAAGCATATGCACTTCCATTATCAGTCACTCCAACAAGCATAACAACACCAGTGCAAGACAAGTACAAATTATATTATCAGATTTTAATATGTAAAATCACCAAATTATACGAATCAGTTACTAATAATAGGCGTTGCCATGTCCTTTGACAAATCAGGCTCTTCGACTTTCTTGTAACATTCGAAGGCTTTTATCAACTATGATTGAAATATATTCAGTTATAAATCATATCCGATTATAAATCACATGCATACTAGTGTAGTTTGAATCAAACAACTCCATTTTGACTATTGCTCAAGGAGCCTAACCCCTTGATTACCTTTAAATATGAACAATTTTCCAATCTTCACATTAAAACGACTAAGGAGGGTTACCATAAAAGAAGTAAATGGCTAAGAACAGAACAGTGTACAGAACAAAACCTCTTTTGAAGCATCCACGGCAAGATTCAAATGACTATTTCTAGTTTTGAAGGAAGCAAAGTTAAAATATCACTTCAAGTAGATATTATTGCTGAAGAAAGAAAACAGAAGTACACTCAGAAGTATGACTAGCTCCCAACACAGAGGTGGCCAGTGTAAACACCCACACACAAAAATCTCAGGCCAAAACATTAGGCAGCTCTGTTGTTAAACTTACCATATCCCTATGCGTGGATTTCACAGTTGTCGAAAACAACGAAGGAGATGGGGCTGTAGAGAATTCTCGCGCGCTTCTTTTGATAGATTTTTGTGATTACGTGGTGATTTTAAATGTTCAGTTTAGTGTCCCAAAGTTTGGGTGCACAGGGACTGGATCCCCTCTCATACAGTAAGACACAAGTTCAAGAAATAGGAGGGTTACAATTGTGTCAGAGAGAGGAAAAGGGAAGGATCAAACCAAATTTAACGCTGCCAAATGCACAAGTTCCATTAAGAGTGATCGAGAAGTAGAGGAGATAAAATGTAATGTCTTTAAAAGAATGGAAGCGTCCGTGTACATAGCTACAACAATGGAAACGTGAGAGCAAAAATCACACTTTGAGCACGCTCAGTTGAGCACAATCGAATGCTACAACGATACAATGATACAATACTCACATGCTTATTTTGACATATTTTATATAAATTCAACAAGTAAAAAGATTCAACTCTCACGCACTTCTTTTGACACATTTTTTGGATCACCCAGCTTTTTTTAATGTTCAGTATATTGTAATTTTCAGAAACAATAGGAGCTTAAGTCTTTGCGAGAAGGAATCACGTAACTAGGAAGACATATAACACAATCTACCAGTACAGAAGAAGTAATAGTAATTGTTTCTATCACTGCCTCAGTGAGGGTTAAAACCTCACCTATTAGAACCGAATCGACTGTTAATATTTGAAGAGAATCAAACAATTTCCAAGCTCTTTTGATGTGTTGATAAACACATTTGAAGGAATGTGTCTGCATCTGCGTGGATCATTCTCCGTCAACCGAACGAGCTCCTCCCCACCACTGCAAGACGCGTACAGAAAAAACTGTCAGTTTTTCATATGTAAAACCACCAAATCAAATTGAACTTCACTTTAAAACGACTAAGGAGGGTTTGTCTAAAAGAAGTAAATGACACAGAACAGAACCGAACGAAACCTGTCTTGAAGCATCCACGACAAGATTGAAGATGGCAGATCAGAAGGATTATAATTGAAACACTGAGTTATTGCTGAAGAAAGAAGTCGCAAGTATGAGTAGCTCCCAACGCCGTAGCCGTAAGCATGAACACGTGAAGTCGCAAGAAGAAAATTATCACGCCACAACTGTAAACATTCCCCTCCTGGTCCGATGGCTTCCAAAGTTAGGGTGCATTCTTTGCTGGTTCGAGCGGTATACAGTCTGTGTGCTGGAGGCGGTTTGGGAGTAGGTGGCGCCATGAAGAGCTTGCATTGAATCCGCGCGGTGCACGTCTTGATGCCGTTTGCTTCCCTGACACGGCGCCTTAACCATTTACTACGACCATATCCCTATGCGTGGATTTCGCTGTCCTCAACATACAGTGAGTTAATGTGCCTTAAGTGGCATCAAAAATCTCAACCGGTGGGGGTTTACATGCACGGGATTTGGTCAAGCGCGCGAAAACACGGTTTTTTGGACACCTCACACTCCAGCTCATGCGTACGGAGATCTACGTGTCTGTTGAGTTGGCAAATGACATGGTTGTGTAGAGAATTTTCGCACGCTTCTTTTGACGGATTTTTGTGATTCGTCTGTTTTTTTTGCTGTTGCAAATAGTCAGCCAAAGTTAGGGTGCACCGTGACTGGCTCCCCTCCCATAGACATAGGCTACAGACTAATGATAAGACTTGCGAAGTATACAAGACAATTAAACTCCAAAAGAAACAAAACAAGCCACTGTCTGCTCCTGCATTGGTGCGGACCAAAGAAAAATAAAAAACTAAAAACTAACCTCATGATCAGCACCTGGAGACTTCCCACTTGAAAAATACCCGGAACATTTTAAACAAAAACCACATTTCTAAGTGCCCTTCCTTGTAAGCGGAAAAAACCCATTGCATTCAACAAAACCAATTTCAAATGAACTTTCTGAAGGTTGCAATGAGTAAAATAAGCTTCCAGCTGCTCCTGCTGTCGAACAGTAAATAAATTTCATTTCTCTTGACCTCCATCCAAAGACCCAGAACATATTCTTTAACTATCACAATCAATTATTTCACTTCATCAATCTCCTTTTATGAATGCATAACAATAATTGGAATGTTGTACAGAATGGCTAGAAATAGCCTCAATGCTTCACTAATTTTTCCATCTGTTGCCATGTATGCAAGTGTAAGTTTGTGTTCCATTAAAGATAACCTGAATACCAAAGCCGTGGTACCTCTAACATTAAGACTAAATGTCTCACTCCAACCTCTATCTACTGCTAATGAGACTACCGGTGTTGAAACAAATGCAGGAAGGTATGTGTGGATTCCCATGTAAAGGTAAAAAAAAGGATTTAATGGAGTGAAATTCTTAATACCCAGTTGTCGACTCAAGAGGTGCATAGCTGTATTAAAGTTACAAGCAATTGCATGCTCACCTGCAAGAGAACATTTCTATGTCCAGATTTGACTCACCAGAAACAAATGATAGTGCATGAGCGACACCTATAACATTTGCAGAAGAAACATCTGGAGGTAGCTCCAAATATTTTAGATCCCACCCTCCCTCCTCATCATCTTCTCCTTTCACTCCGTTATCATCCACCACTAAAAATTCATCATTTTGTTCTACCTCAACAATGTCCACATCATCGCCCCAGTTTGTAGCTGCTCCCTCATCCTCTTCTTCCTTTTCTGTGCGACCAGTTCGTAAAGTAGGCATTAAAATTGACGATTTCCTTCAAGCGTGCAATGTTGGTAGATTGCCAACAAACTCATATGCAAGTCTGTTAGCAATGCATGTAAGTCTGTAAAATGTAGCAATAACATAGGCAAGCCGGGCGTGACCAAATTTTTCCAAGATTTTGATACGTCCTTAAATATCACCCAAATATAAGGCATTGCGAAACTGACCCATTACATCATTTTTTATTTCTGCAATCCTCAACATCTTTGAAAATTTATCAATATTACCAGTTATGAGATATCGAAAGGACAGCCTCTCCAATTCTTGGTCTTCTGATAAGCATATTCAACTATGTCGGCATTACCTTGTCGAAGGGCTTCTACACTAAGTCTACACAAATGATGCTTCTCATCTATCTCACTTGCAGAAACAAGAAAAATTTGAATATTTCCACTCATCTCTACCGCTAAGTTGACTCGTGTCTCTTCATATTTGAAAAAGTGAAGAGCAACTTCTGGGAACCGATTCTACAGCAAGTAAGCAGTCATTGCCTGCCCATAAAGTTGAGAGTTTTGGATCATGCTCATGACATGATCATACTTGTTTTTTATCAGTTCCACTTTGAACATATATTTTGTGGCATCAATCTATATAGCACGGTTCTTTCCTTCCCGATCCAAGTAATTAACAGAAATCCCAGAAACCTTTGTTATGTTTACTGGGACATCCAGTGTTCTGATGATACCGGCATCTCCATTTGGAAGACAATATTTAATGTGATTCAAGGTTGTGTAAATAAAAACACCATTGTCATCCCATGCACCACTCTTAACACGAATAATCTCATGTAGAGTGCACCTATGTACAAGCTTTTTTCTCAAAATTATAATTACATGCTTGCTCAACAAGGCTACATTTTCCATGTCATTTGACCAGACAACATATTTCACATAGGGAGTATGAATGTCTCCAACAGAAATCCTCTGTTGCATATAAAAAAGAACCTGAAAATAATGTTTCCTATCCATGCATAAAATATTGCATTCTTACTCACCTAATTTATTAGATTCTTTATCATTACTTGATTGTGACTCTTGTTAAGAACTGCAAATCGATTGCAAGCAACAAAACCCACATTTTAAAATGCCCTTCCTTGTACGGGGTTGTGAGTTGCCTTTATGCCAGTATGGCGTCCAAGTCTCTCTTTTAAAAGCATATGTTGTTAAAGACGCATGGGTTATGGGGTTGTTGTCCTGGCCAATGTAGAAATCAATCTGCCACACATCCCAATGAAAAATAAATCTGCACGGTTCTACTGTCATATTCAAAGAACTATCTATTCGACCCAATACAAGTGCCATAAAAAATTTAAAAAGCCTTGTACAGTGTTGTTTGAAGCACTGTTGTTATCAACATCTTGAATCAACGTTTCCCCAGCATCCAATGGTCTTACATTACCCAAATGTAAATTACCACTGTTGATCCGATCAGTACACCTCTTCGCTGGCTGTATAAGAAACACCTATCGGCTTAATAAAACTTAGTATAAAATTTTAATGCAGATTTCTTTTATCAAACAATTATTATTTGTGTGTGAATGCCTATGTATATAAAGAATTGTATAGTTAAATTATTTTCAAATATTTAAGGAAAGTTATAAAATTCAAAATTGCCATTTTTTTTGGCTCTAAATTTTGATCAAATATTCAATATTATTTTTAGGACTTACTTATTTTTGAAGTTTGATAAAAATAAAATAAAAACAATTTTTATCGTCAAAAATAAAATTAAAAATAGAAAAAATATAATTATTTCTATTTCGCAAAGATTATTTTAGGCTCTTATAATTTTTTCTCAAGCCAAAAAAAAATTATATGGTGTAAGAAATTTTTGTGTTGTTTTTGGAAAAGTTTCAAGTTGAAAATTTTAATTAGTTTTGATTCACTAAACAAATTTAATTTCTATGAAAATGGCATCATCAAGTAACTTTGATTTAGATAAATCTCAATTATTGAATAGTAATAACTATAGTATATGGAAAATTAGAATCATGGACGAATTCATGGCTAGAAAAAATTAAGACTTATTTAATGGAATGGAAAAAATACTTGTTGGTAGGAAAGCTACTGCATCCAACGTTTAACAACCTTTCAACAAAAATCTTGGGAGGCTATGTAAAACATCCTCAGGAGCATTTAGATTAATTTGTTCTCCATATCGGGTGCCTAGAATCTCCTAGTGAATCTTGGAAATAATTCAAAACAATGAAAAAGTGTACTATGCTCTCCAAAATCATTAAACTTATATCGGAACTAATGACCACTCATATAAAAGGAGATGAGAAATTTTTTTAAGTATCTAGTAAAGTTCAAAAATATTAAATCCCAGTTGGATGGATGTAATTGAAACCTCATCCTTGACAATCTTCTATATTTCATAATTCAGATGAATATTCAAGATAAATTTAGGAACCTAATTTCATTCTCAAGTCAACTTATCAAAACTATATTAAAACATCCCTTATTTGAATATCCTTTCTACTATTATCACTCATGAAGAACAAGTGATGACCAACTTTGATTCAAAAGAGAATTCCACATGTGCATTTATCTCACAAAAGTAAAAGTAATTCCATCCTAAAAATAATGCAAATCAAAATAAAAAACCAAATTTCAAATCAAATTATGAAACCTCTAATAGTTATTACACTAGAAAAAAAAACAAAAATTATAAACAAAGTTAATAGGAACTTGTGCTAAATGTTGTTGGGAATTAGGGACTGCAGAATAGTGTTATGATTCAATAACAAACTAAATCATGCAAATATGGATCTATACAATTCCCCAAAATTTACGGCAGTGGAAGTATAAACTAGAAAATCCAAATCAAAACAAAGTACACACACATAACACAACATGTACCATGGTTCACCTAATGTGGGCTACATCCACCAAAGATAGAGATCTTAGTATATAATAAACAAGAGTACAAACTAACTCTTCGTACAAGAGTATAATGCATCTCTCCAAGAGTATCTCCTCTAGATCTCTAAACGGATCTACATGAGTGCACTACAACTGTGCCTCCAAAACACCACCAGAGATATCACATAAATAGGACCTACTACATCTCCCACTGTGCAACCAATCTCTCCTGTGAATTTGCAAATAAGACCTCTCACATGGGTCTACCAATATGCAACCATAACTCTACACCAAGAAGTAAGTCTCTCTTCCATCTATGCATCTGCTACTGTGCAAATAAGAAGACAACCTCCTCTACAATATCTAGATACTATCTGTACCCACAAGCTCTCCAACGAGCTACAATACTAGATCTTATATGGAGCAACAATGCAACATGATCTCATGGATCTATAATACAAGATCTCACAATAACCTTTGGATCTACAAGATGAAAGACTATGTGCTTTGCATACTATGCAAGCAATTACATTGAGAAAAGACAATACAAAGGAAATAAAGTAGAAGACATGACACTCTTCTCACCATTCATATGTACCTGTTATTTCCTTCTGTCTAGCTTCTCTCCATTGAAGCTCTATCTTCATGCAACCATTTTCTTCTTTTTCTTTTTCCTCATCTTCAACCAAGGAGAATTAACATTCTTCCTCTATCCTTATGTAAAAACCCAAATTTTCTAGCTTATATAAGATTATACAAACTTAGGGCACCTTTGCATGCAATTACAACCTTTAGATCAACTTTACAATCAACCTTCGAATTAAATCTCGCATCTAAAATAAACACATAAATGCACAGGTAACTGGTGTCGGTTACCCAACCAGTGCTAGTTGCTTCCAGGTGACTGGAGCCAATTACCCAACCGGTGCTAGTTGCTACCAAGTGAATGATGCCAGTTACCCAACCAGTGTCGGTTACTTCTAGGTGACTGGTTTTGGTTACTGTGTAAACTAGTAAACCTCAAATACATGCCTTTGTCAAGAATTTCAGCTCCACAACCTAACAAATGTGGCAATTTTGGTCATAGAAAGGAAGAATGTAAAAATAAAAAAATTCAAAGATAAATAAGGTAAGAAGTTCAATAATCAAATCAAAACCAAAATCAAAATCAATATAAAAATCAAAATTAAAATAAAGACAAAATTATTGTACTATACATTTCTATGTGTGTATATAACAATAGTGAATGTATTTTAGATAGTGGAACCTTCAGAAACATGCCCTACATGTCTAATATACTCTTTGATATCAAATAATTTCATGCTTGAATCTATCTTAGTGATAATTATATTGTAGAGGCTTATAGTCAACGTAAAGCTAAGGTTTTTAATGGTTTTATTGGCCATGTTTTATATATTCCTATACTTAAAGTGAATTTATTATCTTGTTGCCCATTTACTCAAGATAATTGTGGCATCATATTATTGAAATATAGATGTTTCATAAAAATTTAATCTAAATTTTTTATTGCTAAAGGTATTCAAACAAATGGGTTGTACATTTTCAATAGTTTTTCTTTTGAATTTCATCTTTTTTCTCATATTAAGAATGAGAACTAGGTGTGACATGAATTAATTAGTCATCTAAATTTCAGCAGTCTTTTTAATATCTAATTTCTTGATCGATTGTTTGGTATTCTTAAAATTAAAACCTTTCATAAAACCTGTGAAGGATCCTTACATGTTAAGCAACATGTTCAACCCTTCCACAAGTAACATGATGCTAACTTTGTTGGCATGTGTGTCCAACACTCCAACAAACTTATCTCATCCATTAGATTTATACCATAGTGATGTTAGGGGCACTATAAAGGTAGCCCATTATGTAGTGCTCTATATGTTGTGACCTTAAGTTACTACCACACTAGGATGATATGGACATATTACATTGAGAAAAATCCTGATGTGTTTGCTAATTTAAAAAAATTAAAGCCCTAGTTGAAAAATTCTCCAACCTCAAAATCAAGAGATCAAGAAATGATAATGGAGGTAAATATGTTAGTAAAGAATTTTAAGTAATATACACCTCTTTTGGAATTCAACATGATCTATCCACTCTTTACTCTGCACAACAAAATGAGATCATAGAAAGGAAAAATAGGAATATTTTATAAAAGTTCAAGATATTGATTTATTCTTCTCAACTCCATATGTTTCTGTGGGTAGAAACAATGAATATCATTTTCCATATCATAAATAAAACACCAAAAAATCATAAGAAAACAAGGTTTAACGATAGTTGCACTGATAGTGCAATGTCGGGATGCATGGATGCAATAGGCGTGAGGAATTCCTCTTTCAAAGAGGTTTTATGATTTATTAATAATCGTTTGTGATTTTGTTATAATCACTATCCATCTCTCTATAATAGCCATCTCCCTATCTAGTTGGGGTTGGGTTGGTCGAGCGATATCCAATCCCTAGCATGACATATCTATGGAGAGTGGTGGGTCACACCAATGTAAGATCAAATGAATGGTTTAGAAGATCTATCTTGATTGCAAGTCTCGAGAATCAAATCGTCTTGAGAAGATATAGATATCGAGAATTAAATCTATTCGAGAAAAATGGGGGGAAACCTATTTAGAAGTGGTTTGAACCACTTCCAAAAAGGGTTTTTTCAAGTTTATATTTGATTGTAAATGATTGGGGAGATTTTTGGGAGGTCAAGAGGTCGGTAGTGAGGGTAAAAATGGGTTTAGATATGTTAATGGTGGTTAGGGAGGTTTAGGATAGGTAAATAGGTTTTACGGTGAGATAAAAAATGATTTTACGGGTGGTGGTTTGATAGTAAAGGATAATGAGATAGGTTTACGAATTTTTAATGAGGGTGTGAGGGGTGTACTCAAGAAGCATGTGTCTACATTTTCCTCCTTTTGTCAAGTGGTCTGTGATAAACAAGATATTAGAAAAAAATTAATGGAATGATCTAATTTGATGTGGTACCCCCTCAAACTGGTGGTCATTGCAATGGAGTGAAATGATCACGAGTTTGAAAAGGTTGTTAGATAAGATAGGCTTGTATTATTGTGTGTTTCAATTTAAGTTTTCCTGAGACTAGGCATGAAAATAAATTGCCACAAAGGTGTACTTTGTGTGATCGGAGAGTCAAGTGCTATGGGAACCAATAGGTTCTCAACCTATATGACTCATAGGGTTCAATTATGAGAGATGATCCCATAAATGTATGGTATCCATGATGTATAGAGAGACACAGGTTTGATAAAATATGTTTCCATAGATGCGGGCTTACATGGGACCATGAATTCAAGTGATAGGGGAGCCAATGGGTTCTCGACCTATAGATGCATGAATTTAACAAAAAGTACAAGAGAAAAGGTTTCCCTAGTGGCTGTGAAATCTGAAATGGATTGAATAAAAAAGGATTGTGTAGATTGATTAATTTGGATTTTAGAGGGTCTCAGGGCCCCAAAAAGGAAGCACATACTTGAAACATTTACAATTTTGGAAAGGGAGTGATGAAAATGATAGTTTAATGAGGGTCAAAGGCCATTTAAGGATGTTTTGGACAAAGGTAAGAATCACTATTGATTGGAGAGAAATCACCGACGATTAGTGCACGGAAATTTTTTGATATAAAAAGTTGATTAGGGGCTCATTTGGTCATTTATAATTTGAGAACCTTGAGAGACACGAGAACCCTAATTTGATTGAGATGGAGGTAGGTGGAGGTGTGTAGAGGTGACAGAGGCCAACACGTGTTGAGGTACGTGATGTACTTAAGATGTTTTCTATTTTTTGTGATTTTTTTAATTTTTCCTAGAAATTTGGAATCGCTAAGAAACCCCTGGCAATTTCATATGAAATCACTAGTGATTTAGGGGTCGCTAGTGATTTTTATGGGGTCTCCAGCAATTTACATAGATTTTCTAGTGATTCTTAAGAAAGTATGATTTTATTTCTTTTTTTATTAGTTTTTCATGTGCTTGGATTGATTTTGATGAATTTTAGATTAATTGTGGAGATTTTTGTTATTGGATGCAGGCCCAGAAGAGGTTGACCATGCGGGACAGGATCTTGAAGATTCTAGATGATGTTCCGGCTATATTATTAGATGAGGAGTGGGATAACTTGGAGGAGGTTGGGTTGGGTGGGATGTATCACTACAAGGATATCAACTGGGACATGGGTTTATTGTTAACAATGTTTTAGAGATGAGATCAAGTGGCATACATCTTCTGGTTTCCTATTAGAGATATGATGCTCACTTTAGAGGATGTGCATTGGATATTACGATTATTAGTACAGCGTGAGAAAATTTATGTAGTTGATGAGGTCGGTCAGGGTGGCGATGCGGAATTTATATGGTGATGATGGGGGAAATGTGGTATACAATTCAAGGGATTTTTCTTATGGAACCATGTTCAATGATGATGAGGATGGCAGAGCATTAGTGACTATGATGATGATAGGGATCAATTGTTACACCTTGCTACAGTCATCTAGAGGGTGATTTTAATGGATGTTGATAGGGGTGGTTGTAGATATGTTGGTCTATAGGATGGTGTTTTCTTGGACCCCTTGCGTTTTTGGAACATGTGTACATGGACTTGTGATCTTGGAGTACTAGGAGTATATTTAAAGTTGATGTTTCATTTTTACTAGATTCTTGAGCATACAAGAAAATTGTAGTGGCTCAGATGCGAAGAGTTCCTTAGGATTTATGGGTCAATTTAAAGTATCTAGTTGGTTTTATGAGATGGAGATCAAATTTTGTGGTTACGGGGCCTTTGAGGGAAGAGGATTACTACAGGAATCTTCTAGCTAGTCTATAGGGTGGAGATGTTATTTAGAGGCCCTATACAAATTTCCCAATATGGCCTGGTACGGAGGGGGAACTGAGGGTACAATAGGAGGATAGATGGGTGTAGTGGGAGGAGAGAGGATCATTCGGAGCTAATCATATTTGGTTGTGTCTGACGATAGTTTGGTTTGATGTAAGATGTGCTAGAGGCATCTGTGGCCCTACCAAAGAGATGATGCAGAGACTGATGTGGCACTACTGGTTGCTTGGGAGGTATTGGATATGGAAGATGAGGATGGGTAGGGTGAGGGTAGATGCTCACGGAGATTTGACATGATACGATGATGCTTGAGGTGACAAAGGCCTATGCTGGTGTGGTGGAAAGGGACAAGTAGTTGGGTTTGAGAGGTAGGTGTCCAGGCTCATGTAGAGGTCGCACCTCAGGATGGTGGTGGTGATGGTGGACGGTGGGGATGGAGGTAGGAATCGAGTGGTAATGTTTGAGGACATTATAGGCTGTTTATAGGCAGAGAAGAACACATTGTTGGTAGATGAGTAGGCTACTTTGATAACTGAAGAGAGATACATTGATTTGAGAGTGGGATGGGCTAAGTTAGACAACTCACTATAATACAGGCAGAGCTTACCCATAGGAGAGAATTGATAGAGATAGATACTAGATGAGAATAGAGAGGCCTTCCATGAAAGGACGCTTTGGCATGTATGAGGTCTATCAATTTCAAGAGCTGAGCTGCATAGGATACTCAGGGCTCATATTAGTGGTTAGAAGATACCTCCTTGTTGTGTGGGCTATCACCAACTACCATGCTCTATGTGATGAGTTATGATATTATGAGGACATAGTGCACAACGAACGCTACTAGATGAGGCTCGATATAGAATAATTTTTGCACATGGAGATAGGTGGCTCTATTAGGTAGTTTTCGTGAGTGTGGGCCAATCCATCACATGAGGTCTCAGAAGAGTAGACCAAAATAGAAGGGTCTGAGATGGAGATCTAGGTGAAGCCTAGGGGAGAAAGTGTAGGTGGGAGTGTTCATTTGACAAACATTCAGTTCACCCAGTATTGTTTGTACATATGATTTTGAGTGTATGAGGATCTTTTGAAGCCCTTTTTGATGTATAGATGTATATTTTTGATATATGGGGTTCTCAAGCCTCCTTGAACATGTACAAATTTTTTTTGATATACATGATTTCAGTCACTAGGTTATATTTTGTGTTATAATTATGATTACAATGTGAGGGATTTAGATGTGATTCATGATGATTTAATTGATGATGTGGTTTGATTTGAGATGTATAATTTATATTTATAGATACATGAGGTGTGATATAATTTTGATGATGTTTAAACATCTTCGTAACAAATGGTAATCTTGTTATATGATTTATGCACTTCTACAATGGATAAGTGCTTAACGTGGAATGATTTATTCTTTAATTCTTTGGACACATTGATGGTAAATTTTTTAATATGTATGATATTGCACATACATCCTTATACTAGATGTTAATGTATGACTCACAATGGTTAGTCATACTAGGATAATCATAAATTATGAGATAATTGGATTTTATCCATATTTCGACACGAGGAAGGTTTTATGTATAGAAATCATGAAGAAACGAGTTCTTCATGATATTTTCCAAGGTTTTACCCCAGCTTTATGTGTTTGATATAAGTTGAATGATACAGGAAGCTTGTGTTTGATGGGAAAGCTGATCAATGTGGGAAGCTTTTATTCTTTTCTATTTTTTGTATGGGGGTTGATGGATTTAGAAAACCACTTTTTATGTGATGATTAATCAATACAAGAAATCCTTATTTGTGCATTTTTATTGGTAATCCATCCTTTGAGGGAGTGGTCTACGATTTTTATTGAATTTTGATTTTCATGGTATTTATCCTTTGGGGGAGTGGTCTTCGATTTTATTTGACATGATTTGATTTCGATGGTAGCCATCCTTTGAGGGAGTGGTCTATAATTTTATTTGACACAATTTGATTTTGATAGTCATCCTTCAAGGGATTAGTCTATATTTGATTGGATCCATCCCATGGATATTTTGATTTTTGAGCTGAGGGTAACCCTAGGGTAAATGCGTAGAAGGGGATAATCTATGTGCATGCAAGATACACTTATTTAATTTTCATGTTGATCATGATGAGATAAGGGGATGGTGAGAGTAATGATCGTGAGGTCTGTTAATTGTGAGTAGGGAGCTTGTCCATGAGGAATGTGCTATGAGCAGATCTGTGGTGCCCATATTAAAGGTCATGAAAGGTATGCTGACGCGAAATACCACATGATTCCAAATAATTACAAGAGTGATAACATGTGTAGCTTAATGGATAAAGACCATAGTCTGACTAAGATCACATGATCTGTAAACTATAGTAGACCCCCTATTGTTAAATATTTCAAAATTAGATGCAAAAATTGTCACCATAAAATGCCCAGAAATTAAACCCACAAATAATCAATTGAAATAACATGTAAATAATTAAAAAACCATAACACATGCAAAATAGATTGATAATAGAGTTCACCTATGAATGCCTACATCTATGGGTTCGCTATTATGACCGATCCACTTTTTAAATATTTTGTAAGTAAAATATGAAAACTCATAAAATGAAATGAATCAATAATATGTAAGAAATATTCTCAACAAACCTTTGAAGGAATCTGATCTTGATAAAAAAATATCCTCCATCTTCCTGTGGCACTTACAAAATTAGCTTCCCTGTGATCTACGTCAGAAGTGGTGGAAAAATGCTCAAAATGAAATTAAATAAACAAAAATCAGAAAAATCAAATTCTCAAGTGAATCATCTTGAAATTATAAAAATATCTCCAATTTATTCTGAGTCCTAAAAATGTCATCTGGTTGCTCAAAAATGATAAAATGTGAAAACAGTCCCTTAAAGGACCCGACACCATCCTCGAGAAATATGTGCTTCTCTACTCCACGAGCTCTTTCTAGATCTCCTTTGTAAGCTCCCAAAAAATCCTTGAGCTCATAACACTGCTTGTAATTAGGCTCGAGTTCCTTTACAAACCCTAAGACTTGCTTGTAGAAATGGGGGCTTAGAGGCCTTTATATACTATACTCGACCCGAAATATGGGTTAATACCCATATCCCATAAACTAATATTAACATGTATGTGGATGGTGTAGCGGTTAGACTGCTCACATTAAAGACAAGAGGTTAGCAGTTCGAATCCTCCACCACGCCATCAATTTTGGGGCCAAATTGGCCATGGTTCGACCGCTTCACACATTGAGTTGTCTTTGATTCAACCAATTCAATTTGCATTATGTGGTGGGTTTTGTAACTCATTTTCTAGGTGGTTCATTGGGGTAAAACTTAAAATATCCATATCGGTGTGATCCATTCATGGATTTGGCCACATCCTCCCTATTTTTCTTCTTGTGACTCCATCCCCTCCACGTGTTCTGTGGTGATTTGGTTGGCTAAATAGGCTTAGCCTCCCCCAACCCAGTCTCTAATTTCATTCTCCCATCTCAATCTCCCAGCTTCGTCTCCATTTTGGTTTATAACTCTACGAGTTTCTTGGGAAAACAAGTTATTTGAATAACATGGCAATTGGGTCCCCTTCCGAAACAAGAGTTGGGCCCCTTAGTTGACAACCCTTTACGCCCATCGAATACCATAGATTTGAAAACCATATTTTTCCACTCATCAACTTGTTAGTCCCATGATGCATTGCTTAGCAACTGTGAATAGTGCCTCAGGTAGTGACACATGTGTCCTACGCGTTGCCAACTGAGATCTAATAACATACTAGTGGTATCTTGCACATATGTTGTCTCTATCACACATTCAAATATGATTTATAAGCTAACAGAGTTCTCTTCAATACTATACTAGTTTAGGGTGATCTTGGGAACATTTGATGCTCAAAAATGACCTTCGGATCACACCTCCCCACTAAGAAGGATTTTGTTCCACCAAAAGCTTCAACTAGATCTGATAAACTTCGTATTGTCCATGGAGATACTTGTAATGGACCCTATAGTATTCAATACTACTAAGTAATACTTTGAATCCTTTTCTACTACTTGGAATAATGCCTAAATAAAAAATTCACAAATAAGAAAAGATTAAAAAATTGGTTGCTTTAAAGTAAATACTAAATAGAGCTATGTAGATATATATAACTGGAAAATTTAATCAAATTGAAAAATTTATCCCTATAATGTTAGAAATTGTGACTAAAGGGTCCATAGAATTCTTGATGATCTAAGAATGTTATGAAATCTCGATTTTTCGATTACACCGTAATCCACTAAAAAACTACATGTTGGGATTAGAGATATGTTGGCTATTTTTTTGTGGGAAAAATTACTATTTATGAATTTTTTGGGTGAAACGTGGGTAGTGACATAGTCATCCAAATAACCAAATGCATATTCCAAAATTCCTACTATTCTCCTAATTATGAATATTCACCGCTAAAAGTTTTCCTATTCATGAAAGTTTTGCATATTTGTACTTGCTTCTCTAATTATGGTAATTTTTCCTTCTATTGTGATTTTCTTTTGAAACTATGGTGTCCCATGTTTGTGGCTCTATTCCTATATACAATTGTGTTTCCACATGTTGCTACTCACTTAACTGTACAATATTATTTATATTACTATATTGTTTGTAGTTTACACTGATGCTTACACTACTCTTTTGGATATGGCTTTTCACATGATTACTAAGCTAAGTCTATATTTGTTTTACCATGGACTAGGTCATGTTTACAATTTTTCTCTATTGTTATTAGTTTCATTACACATGTGATTTTACTTGTTTCTCTATCACTACACCATGGTTTCCACCATGCACAACCTATTTGAAAATATAAATTCTTATAGGCGGTCACCACTTCATCCTTTTATGTGATTCTATGTAGCTTATCAAACTTATGGTACATGGGTATAAATCCTTTCTTTTGAGCCACATGCCCAATTTTTTTTATCACACATGCCTCAAAAGAAAGGTCATCTAACAAGTTATATCTACATTTATAGATAAGTTACAAAATATGGGAGAGAAAAATATACATAGGAATCAAATCCTCAAAAAAGATCACAAATAATAAAATGTGGTTGAATTCAAACAAGGTCAAAATCGTACAATATATTTAGGACCATGGTATCGTCTTGACTTTTCTATAAGTTCTTGGATAGAGGGAAATTTTATTCAAATTTCTAGTTTTTAAATATTCTATCAAAGGTTTACGTGATTTTTACATTGTTACAGATACAAATGACATAGTTCAGAGTAGGTTATAGGGGGCATAAATGCTTCTTTATTTTTTCACAAGGCTATTTTAGATGCAGTTACAAAATGGGTTTGGGAGCATGGGCCTTATTCTCACCTATTTTTTTTCAAAATTTTACATAATCAATTCAAACATAGTAGCACTTTATGGAGCCATGACAGTTTCCATTCCTTCTAAGGTCTATTTTTACAAGTTGGAGAAAATTGGGCCTAAATATTTCTATAGCGGTATGGTATATGGGTTTAGTGGAAAGTTTAGAAGCAATACTATAAGTTGTATAGATTAATATTTCCTCTTCTATAACTAGATTTCCAAACAAGTAAAGTGTTAAAGAAAACCCTCAAGCTTCATAGACTTTTCTTTCCTCGCCTCTTTCTTCCATTCTTTAATGGGGAAGACATCAAAGCACATGGGTTTTTCATATTCTAATCCTTCCTCCTCTCTACTGTCTCTTAGTGAACAACATTTTAGACTAATCACCTTGAATCCTCTAATATCTCCAAAGAAATTTTGAACTCTCCAAAGAACAATTAAAATGGGAGCTCTTCCCTTTGCAAAATAAATAGGTGTATTCTCTCTATATTTTGTATGTCCTTTACATGTTTTTTGTAATGTTCAAAATTACAAGAATTATCTATATATTGATTTAATGTTTAGTTTTTATCATAGACATTGAATACACTCTATGTTTCAGGTTTCATCATAGAGCATACCAACACTAACACATCATGAATTCCATTTGAGTGAAAGTAAATTGTGTGTGCACACTCATGAATGTTTTTTTTCTTTAAGCATGAAATTATCAATTGTACACTTAAGAAGGGTGGATTAGACACTAATTTTTGGCAACTTATCCTTATGCAATATCAAGTTTGACCTTGTATCCTTTCTAAGACAAAAACTTACATTTGAAATCTAATATTCTCATCTCTCTAGTCATTCTACAACTCATTTATATTTATACTATGCTCTATCATCAATTCTAGAACTAATATTCAATTAAAGAAGCATAAAATATATGATATTCATGGCATAAATTTCAAATTAGATAGTTCTCTCTCATGTCAAAAATTGTACAGAAATTTTAGGACATGGGATCAAGTCTTAGATGACCTATATGGTCCCACCCCTTCACAATCACTAACTCTTCTTTCAATTCTAAATCATTTTTTGGATTATTTAATATTCTTAGGGTTGAACTTATTATAATTCCTTTCCTACGGAATACTATATTAGTAAGTAATTATAGCTTTATATCTCTCTTGACATTATTACAAACTACTATTGTAGACATTGTACCAAAATAACTTAAAAGGTTCTTAAATCTACTAAAATTAGTTGCACATCATCAAAGGAAGTCCCTACTACAATTCCAAAGAACTCAGCTAGGTCAAGGGGTCGTGTTTCACCCAAATACAAGAATGAAAATATCATAGATCCAACTCTTAAAAAGAGAAAATCCCAAACATTGCACAAGGGTTTCAATCAAAACAAGGGTTAGGTCACCTAGTTTAGGCACACCATATTTCACTACTACCACATACTACACACTTAATCCTCCATATTAGTGTGAAGAGACATGAGGGAACTCCTAAGGGTTGGTTATCTATACACACTTACATAAACACTTGGGATAACTACATGAGGATTTATTTTCGCAATGAGGATTTGTAGTGCAACATTGGGTTTGGTTCAACAATTGGGAATCTAACTATCCAGGGTGGGTCCAACCTCAAACACACACACACACACACACACACACACACACACACACACACACACACACACACACACGTACACACGCACACACGCACACACACACACACACACACACGTTTTTATCCTTTTTTTAATGATCTAATGAAGGTTTCTATAAGTTACTAAGGTTTATCCTTTTCAGCAAGTCATCCCGAGGTTATGTGAGCCAGAGAGACACAAAGTGAGAACCATTTATAGACAAGAAAATTACATAGAAATTTATAGAACCTAACTATCTCTCAGTTTTAAATTGTACACGCCTTGTCTTGGATTGTACAAATCATGCCTAGGTCATACAATTATATATAGTCTTGTACATAATAATCTCTAGTTCTATAATCTTCTGTGTAGAATCCACATCTTCAAATCTTTCTGTTCCACTACCCTACACACCCACATCACTCTATAATCATCAATAAAACAACTAACTATATCTCCTATCTTGTGTTTTGGTCAATATTTTTATCATTTATCAATAGTATCTATCATTTTATGTTTGAATGCATTATTTTGGTCATGTATAATTTTTGTTAGGAGTTAATTAGAACATAATAGTCTACCTATTGTTAAGCCTTACATATTTCTTAGTTTTTGTACAATAATATTCTGAAAACCTAAAATCTAACTATGGTGTAAACAAAATTATGCCGTGACATCATCGTAACATGTGAGAAAATTCATAGGAATGGTGATGGAAAATCAACTTATGCATAATAAAAGGAAAAGTGTTACCACTTGAATATTATTTATTTAATAATTTTATATGGAATATCATATCCATTTTTTCTTTTATGGGATGTGATCAAATTAATTTTATGCCAAAAAAACATAAGTAGGTAAAATAAGTATTTAAAGTAAATATATTATCCCAACATCAATGGAAGGAACCAAATTCTTGCACAAAATAAATTAGTTTTCCCTTCATAAGGCTATCTAAACCCGACCAAGTTACTTTTACCTACTTTTATATCCTACCTATATTCCATAATTTTTAGGCCTACTAGATGGGTTAATTAGTTTTCTACTAGCACATTTTTGACATTCCATAGGCTATCCAAACCTGATCTAGTCATCTTCCTAGGAAATTTCTTAGCTCTGTCTTATAAGTTTTCTTTCAATTTTTTATATTCCTACATATTGACTCACTTGTATACACTTGTATTTATATCTTCTTATTTTTAATCTCATATCATTAGGGTTACCTAGAAAATTTTATCCCTATATGGTTGAGGTGAGAGACCTAACATGCTTTCACTTTTAGTAAAGGTAATTTGAGGTTAGTATTTTTGTATTTATTGAGGTCATATTGTTGTAATAATTATTACTACATGATTTACATTCATTGTATTTTTTTTTTGTTGCATGTTCCTTTTCCAAATACTATCTCATGTTACACTATTGTGACATGTAATGATCTTTGGTTGGCGCATATGTTTACACGTTATTTGTTTACTCTTACTAATGATTTGTCTTTCCAGGATATTGAAACACTAATATTCCTAATTATATTCCTTAAGGAGTATACCAAAAATGCATTTTCATGTTAGCGGTACCTAGAGAGAGATTCAATGTGCACCTCATGTACCCTAAGTCACCCCTACAATACCTTACTACCCTCTTATTATCTCCTTATCACTAATTAATATAGGCAGTTTTATCACTTGCACACTTACTTATATCACCTTTAGATCATAATCACATCTTCTCTCAAGTGTATACTCTACTTCCATGATCATTATAACCCTTTAAAACCTCTTGGAAATATAGTTGCAAAGAAAGGTATTAAATTTTAGGTTTTATTAGAGCTTATACTTGAAATCCCACTTTTTGGCATTGGGATACTAGGATCCAAACGAATAGGAGCTACACTGAGCATATGGATGGAGATGGGGGGACCAAAAAGTGGCTAATTGTTTTTGGACATTTTTCACATAATGCAAGTGCATTATGGTTTGGTTATGTTATAACACGATTGTGCTATAAAACAAGCATGTTATAACGGGCTCACGTTATGGCATTTATAATGCGGGTGCATTTTTATAGCATAAATTTGAGAATTTACTAAGAAAATAATTTGAGTGCGTTAATATAATGCTAGTGCACTTTGATTTCTTTGGATTTGAAAAACCACCCACCTTTTGGCTTGGATTTCTAAGGCTAAGTTTGGACTATCTATTCTATGATTAAACCGATGTTTTGAAAACACATAATAATCTCAAGTGTACGCCCCATTTTCTCACATGTCTTATGAGAATATTTAAAAAACACCACTACGACATCAATATTTGTCTTAGATTCATGTCGATTTAATCCTTAGCCCCTGGTCATATGGTATGGTCATATGAGGGCTTAAAGCTTGTGATTCCTACTATTAGGTGCTTAACTCCAGCCCCCTTTCATTTTATTTTTGTGGTGAAGGAAAGAGCATTTTATTCTATTTTAGTGACCAGCTAAAATAAATAGTAGAGCATAATATTGAAAAGTTTGTAACTTTGGATCAGTAACTTAGTTTTGAGTACCGTTTTTTGCAAAAGTGTTTTTTTCCGTGCTCTTTCCATTGGAAATATTTATTTTGAGAATCACACTATAAATAAAGTGCCATATTGTAACACGCACTCATTATAAAGTGCCAAAATTTGGGGGGGCTCTTGTTACATTACTTGGGGCTCTTGTTGCATTGCTTGGTTCTTCCATTCATTTTGGTGATTTTTTGAGGATGGCATCTACTTCTGCATTAGATCATGTTGAGCCATTAACAACACAATAATTACCCACATGAAAACCAAGAATGGAAACAATACTGAAGCGGAAAGGATTATGGGCTTTAACTTCTTAACCAGTTTTCACTAGAGAATATGAGAAATTTCAGTACCAGTGTAAAATTTGATGAGTGTATGGGTTTGATAGGAACTTATGTAAGTGATAGTATTTTTTTTCATTTGGAAAAATGTGACTCTCCTTTCAAAATTTGGGAGAAATTGGAGGATTTTTCTGGTAAGGTGGATCAAATGAGAGCCATGCAACTTGAAGGTTTTCCAATAATTATAGACTATCTTACCAAGTTCATGCATTTTTTGACATAGTTGAAGGGGGGTGGAAGAGATAAGAAATATGAAGAGTGTGCTTACTTGATTCTATCCAAGTTGAGAGGACCATTCCAAATTTTTTGCTTCTACCTTTTTCTCTAGCATGGATGCCTTAGGTGACACATTAAAAATGCCTAACTTAGAAACATTTTGTGAAAGAATTACTAGGGAAGAATCCAAATTGTCTCACCTTGAGTCTTCCACATCTCAAAAGGAATTAGTTGCATTTAATCCTAAGAGCAAGGGAAAAATAAATAGTAAAACTAAATCCACACCTTCTCCATCTCAAAATGCTCCTAAACCCAAAGAAACCAACTCAAAAACCCAAGTAGTCTTCTAAATCCAAGAATAAGTCTAGCCGTTCATGCTCTTTTTGTGGGGGTGGTAATCATGAAGAACATAGGTGTTATAAGCAAGTGCAAAGCCTTAGAGGATGTAGTCAAGAAACACAAAATTTATATCTCCATGCCACCTCATTCTAATCATCATGGCAAATCACTTAATGTTGTTGGGAGATCTCAATCACCACTTACAGATAGCTAGGTTATAGATTTTGGTGCTTATCATCACATGAATTCTTCTAAGGTGTCTTTTGTTTCTCTAGGTTTGAGTTCTACTTCAAAAATTGAGGTTGGATATTCTTCCTTTCTTTCTGTTAAAGGAAAAGGTGATATACAACTTGATGGTGGTAGTATCCAAGATGTACTATACATTCCTAACATCACTACAATTTTTCTTTTTGTATATCAAATTTGTCATTTTCGTCAAGGAAAAACAATGAATTTTACACCACATGGAGTAGAAGTACGAACTTTGTTGGAGCCTCATTCACTGGTTGCTTAGGGTATTGTTAATCATAGTTCTAGACTATATCTCTTTGAGGGTTTTAATGACACTTCTTTTGTTAGGACATGATTGGTTTCTCATGCAGATTTAGAGAGTAAGCTTGGCATGAAAGATTTGGACATCTCAATTATAGATATTTGAAGGAGTTAAGCACTCATGGTATGGTAGATGGCATTCATAGAGTTTCTTGTCTTGAGGGAGTTTTTCATGGTTGTGTATTAGGGAAACAACACCAAGATCCTTTTCCTAAGAATTTTTCTAAGAGAGCTTCTTCACAACTTGAGCTTGTGCATAGTGACTTCCTTCTTCTTCTTCCTTCTTATTCCTTCTTCTTCTTCTTATTTCTCTTTCCTTCTAGCAGGATTCTTTTCTTCTTTTGGTTCGAGATTTCTTCATGGATATATTATACATGAGTTCCTCATCAGGCCTAGTTGTCAGGACTCATACTGTGGACATGCCACTTCTATTTTGGTCCCTAGCTTCACTTGAGGGGAGTGTGTTAGATTAGGTATTTACCTTAGCTCATGTTCACCTAAGTACTTTATTTACCTTTATTGTATTTATCCTCACCCACTTATGTGTGTGGATATTTCTTTTTATCTTATTTAGATATTAGGAGATATTATCTAGTTATTAGGTATAGTTCTTTCCTTGATCCATGGTATTGACTAGTTCTTTCCTTGATCTATGGGTATTGACTAGATCCTTGATGTCTAGTTCTCTCTTAAATCTATGGTCTTGACTAGTTCTTTGATGATTAGTTATTTCCATCGATTTATGGCTTGATCTACGACCTTGACTGGTTCTTAGATTTTTATTCCTTGCCTATTTAAGCAAGGCCCATTCTCAATGTATTGCATTGAGTTCCATAATAATATATGATATTGCTACTCATTTGTTTGCAAAGGTTTTATGTAAATTTATTCTGAATGAATTACTTTCATCTTATTGATTGTCGTGTTTGATTAGTTATCTGTGTTCTTGGCTTGGAACGATCTGTCTTATCGTTCCTTTTAAGGAATGTTAAATAAACTTGTTAAATGTTCCAAATTTAGTTGTAAAACAATTTAGGAAAAGTTTCCTAGTTAGTGACCCCATAGGCCTTGGTCCCTCCTAGTCTACCATGATAGATAAACAAGAACAACTAATGGTTCCAAGTACTTTGGCAGTCCCAAATATAATTCATATCCATGCAGGGTCTATCACAAGGTCTCCTTTTGTATCCACTCGTACAATAAACAGAGTGTCTCATATCCATTAGTAGAATAATGCCCAATAATCTGCAATGGAACCAACAATGTCCTCAAAGACAAATATCCACAACCTTTCTTTTTGCATTATATTTAGTATGATTGATTATGTTAATCTTCCATGTATTATATTAGGATAGAGTCACATATTATTTTACTATTGCATTGTTCAATATTATCAACCCTTTCATATGTCCGCCACTTGGATTTTATAACACTATGCTTAGAATTTCATGGCATGCACTTTCTTGAACTATATGCATTATTTAAAACCTAAGATCCCAGTAATACATCATCCCCTATGTGTATAGAATTATTTAGTCAAAAAATTGTGATAGAGTTTGGATTATCATCCTCTAGAGCAATAACTCGTACACATCTTGGTTTTTATCTCACATTGTGTTTTGGCCCTAGAATGGTTTTCTACTTATGTCATAATAAATAGGTCTTTGAGAAAGGAATGAGGATGAATCATGCCCTTGGCACTTTCCTAGCCCACATAGGTTGTCAACCTTATGAAAACTTATTTATGGGTTAAGTAGAATTAAAATTGTTAGGTTCATGAGAAATGAAATGGCGTAAGAACTTGGTGATGATCATCCAAATAATTTCATAACAAAATCAATGGACTAGGAAACCTAAGCCACACAATAACCTTGAGTCAGAAACTTGTTCAAATATGACAAAGTTTAAAGTCCAATAGGATGTAACACATAAAAAATATTAAACAAATAAAAATCACATAGAATTATTAAGAAGGGTTTGGATACATGAGATTCATAGCAAAGGAAAAGAAAACCTTGGCCATATTCTTGAGTTCAATGAACTTCACATCATAAATCTCTCAAGATTTTTAACACATGTTGCAATGATTTACTCATATGGAGGATCAACGTTGTCAATATAATATGTCATAATAAATAATATTTCCATAACATTTATAAATCTTGAAATCAAGATCATTAAAAATTAAAATAACATTAACAAACTAAGAGAAATATTTACAAGCATTGCTTAACTATACACTTTTGAAATAAAATTCCAAGCTCACTTTTGAAACAAAAATATTATACCTTCTGTAACTCATCCCCATTATCCACCAATTGGAATTAAGAATTGAATTGTACTTAAAGATAAAATTTCTTTTAGTGTGGGTATGGCAAGGACTATATTAATACCCTTAAATCATAATATATCCTTGTTAGTGAAACTTTAATTTGTCACACTGCAAAATATTGGTTTCCACCAATGCTAATGGGTGAAAATCCTGTCCTTGTGTATGTGGAGGCATCCCATTATTGAATGTAAACTACCTAAAAATTTTGGGGTGGCTATTAGGCCAAGAATCACACATGAATACTCCACTAAAAATGTGGCAACATGTCTATACAAAGTACAAGAGAGGAATTGTTTATTAAGGTAGGTAAAAGGAGTTGGGAAAATAAGGAGAGAGAGGGGGTTATTGTTGTAAGTAAGCTTATATAATTACCATACATGAACCGAAAGAAGTCCACATTCAATTATAAGAACACAATAATGATAATAATGATAATACTAAGTAATCATAGACACAAAGATTTATTGATTCATTTATCAAAGGTATTGAAACCTTTCTTGATTTTGCAAGATTACTATGCTTAAAACGTTGGAAAGTAGAGAGAGAGAGAGAGAGAGAGAGAGGAGAGAGAGAGAGAGAGAGAGAGAGAGAGAGAGAGAGGAACATAAGGATAGAATTAGAAGAAATAAAACTTTTATTACTTGTTGTAGTAGTGGTAAATATAAACAACATAAATCAATCAACAATTTTCAACCCCTTTGGAATGGAGAATCCATTCCAATTTATAACATAAAAATGTATCTTCATCTACCCCCCACATGAATTTTCACATATCTGAATAACTTGTGACCTTTCATATTCCTAGGATACAAAACTGAGTCTTTTCCTTATTAATGAAAAAGTAATCTTACAATGTTAATGTTGGAGGTCACTTAAGTGAATAGGATGAAATAAAAAAAAGTACATTCTTAATGGAAAATTATAATATGGAGAGATAAGAAGGAGATAGAGAGAGAGAATGGTTTACTAATTTGATGAAGATAAAGCTTTAGTTGTTGAAGAACTAACCATTCATGATCCTTGAGTGAGAGTTCATAGAATGAGATCATGTCCTTTGAATTCTCTACCAAACCAGATGGTTGCAGGTTCTACCTTTTATTCTTCTGGAATACATATGTAGCTTAACATTTTGATCCATATCTTGGGAACATCATTAATATCCTTGTACCGATTAACCATTATTTCTAATTTATTACAAATATATAAATAGTTCTTCTGATGTTGGAAAGAAAATTGAAAGTATCCTCGTTGAAGGAAAGTGGATCACATACCTCCTCCCTAACCAACTCTTGGAAAATACCAATGAGTTCCTTCGATGATGAATTCTCGTTGAGTGGAAGGGATCCAAGCTTCAGAACACATTTATTGAGATCATCTAAAATCTTAAATGCATGTTGTTTGCTAGATTCAATTTCATGGATGACATATTTTATCGTGTCATTTATAGCATTCATTACACGGATCCAAACTAGGGACAAGTTCTCATCTATGGGTGGGAACACATTCCTACTCATGAGAGTGTGGGAGTCGAGGAAAATCATCTCAAACACAATTGGGAACACCTCGTCCCAATGGATATTCTCTTTTTCAACCTCCTCCCTTATTTTCTTCACTTTTAAAATGGTGGCAAGAACATAGTTGAATAGAGAGAGAACATATGGGAGAAATGCCTTTCCTTTCTCAAGGATATTCTTGTTACTAGATTTCCAATCTATTATATTCCCTTGCATCTTCTTGATCATCTTGGGGTTGAAACTATTGATCAATTAAATATCTTCCATAGGAGGAGGAGGCACTGTATTGAGCTTCAAGAAAGGTTGAATGTAGGTAGTGAAATTTATCACATGCTCCTCTAATTTCTCAATCATTCATTTATATTATTAGTTTCAAGTGAGTGTGTAGGAAATAAATTCCTTCAACAAATGAGCATCACCTTCATGTGTAGTCTAGCCCAAAGAGATGCAGGTAAACTCATAATCCTATGGAGTCATTACCTCTGCAAGTTATACAAATTTTGGTTGGGAAACCTCTACATACTGATTACTAGAAAATATACTAAAACAATGAGAAGTTATTTATGCCTTCTTGCCTTGTTTTGTCTTCGAGATCTTTGTAATGGCCTCGAAGTAAGGAATAAAAAATTGTTGTATCATTATTGGTTCACTCACGAGAAACTCTTAGATCCATAGGAATGTATCTTCTAGAGTAGCTATGATGTTAGTTTAGCCACAAAATCACACACTTTGGGTAACTATTTAGTCCTAGTTGCATACTACTATTCATATGACTCTTAAGTAAGAAAAGTACTAATCAACCCATGTATTTGGCCACCTTTCTTTGCTTTCTATTGCCACTTTTGGTGTAACACCCTTACTTTCTCAGTCTAAATTTTTATACCTTGGCATTTATCATCCTACACACCAGCGCCCAACCAGGACATGGATGCCAGGTGCCCTCGTCCCCTCTGGGTGCCCCTGATCTCAATATCCTTTGTTAAAACTTTTCGGATCATTTCTATCCATTTGAGCATCTTATATTTTAGGTAGTCATACTTTTTAGGGTTAATTATGAAATTCAAGCAAGGGAATCATATAAATATAGATTTATGTGATCATAATAAAGTACCAAGCAATAAGCATTAGTTATCACACCTTAAGATTGCATCCATCAAGCATCTAAGAGATCCATTGCATCCATCTAATGCCATACAAGGGACACATGGGCTGGTTATTCTACATATACTTCATAGGAGGGTAGTTAATTCTATTTCATGCACACATTTATTACATTTATTTACATCTAGATTACTTTCTTGTTATCAAGTGCAACACACACAAGATCCACCTAGACCATGATTCCACACACACACACACAAAACTACAATCGGTCTGAGATGTAGTGCAATGCTCAGTCATAAGATAACCATTGTGAGTACTAAGGACAGTCTGACCCCTCATTCTGCATCTTTCTTTTTAGGATTTGATGTCTCTTTGAGTGTTTTGCAGGTCATTATTTCATTACATGTTTCTAGCGACTTCGGCTATCATTGTGTGACCTCATAATAATCAAAGGTGAACAAAAACGGATACCTCACGACCACTAAAAGAAGGTTTTTTGAGAATTTCCATAGACATAGGCACACAGAAACAAGACTAGGGTGCCCATAGTCACCCTAGTCCAGGAAGATCCTCAGCTCACACACTTTTATGAGACTCCGAGTCATGTTCCTTCGTCTCCATTCATCCAGTCAATACTTCAGCATAGTCCATATTTCACTACGAACCAGATAAGGCTCTTCTTACCTTCTTTTCAACTAGGGTTTCACATTTTATTGCTTAGTTTTCTTGATTAAATTTATTTTTTTAATTGTTACATTTATTTACTGCTACAATAGAAATCAGATTAGGCATATATTTCCATAATTCACTTAATCATTTTGGTGAACCAAAATATTCAAACCCTTCTTTTTGAGTATATATTCCCCTTCTCAAGTTATGGATCATTTTCCTTATTCTACTTTCGCTCCCACTAGGGTTTCTAGAATAGTTACTACTCCTGTTGATTTCATGCAAGTTCGTACTCAACATCCTCCTCATTTTGTTATGCTTATGGATGATCCTTCTATCAATGTCGTAACTACCTATCGCATTCGTCATCCTACCACTCAAAATGTTTCTGTCCTGCCACCTATTAATTTTACATCTCCTCTTACCACTTCTAAGGGTTATGATATCATTATGAAACTTAATTATACACCGACCAAAATATCTCTCTATGACTTATTATGCAATGCACTTGATTTTCATCATACACTAGAAGTTTTCATTTTTTCTACTCACATTGAAAGTGATAACTCTTCGATGGCATTCACACACCTTATCCAATCTCTCAAAAAATTCTACATGCTATATCATTTACTAATGAGGACATATCGCCATTTTCTCTTGATAATCCATACATACCTTTTCTTATCACAGTTGTTATTGACACTACTTGTATTAAACATGTACTCATTGATAATGGATTGACTATTAATTTATGTGCTCATTATCTTCTAAAACAACTTGGTATTAAGGAAAATTTAATTTCTAATAATTATACTCTTATTCGTGGCTACGAATCAACCACCTGCACATGCTTAGGAAACATCACATTACACACAAAATTTGGGCCTAATACTGTCCCTACAGAATTATTCATTATCGATAATTCATTTCAATTCAATATTTCACTGGGAAGATCTTGGATTCATGTAATTCAAGTAGTTCCATCCAATGTTCATCAATGCATTAAATTCATTCATGATGGATAAGAACATACCATTATGGTAGACCTCGACTCATTCAAATTATGTCGCATAGACCCTGTTACTACTATGCTTATTCCTCCATCACAACCTATTCCATATAATAGTATTGATACATGTGAAATTGGTCAATCCAATACTTCACAATTTTCTTCTGCCACTTTAAGCACTCTGGCTATTTTTACTCATACTACTGCCATCATTTCACCCACAGTGTTTTCTCTTATACATAAAACTACTCCGCCCATTGAGGCTCTTCTCACTCATGCATCTAATGTACCTCCTAACAACATACTTAACACAACTAGACATCATGAAAATTCTAACACAGATAATTCTGATGACGAAATTGACACTGCCGAACTTACTAATGACAAATTGTGAAATCTCAATTTCACTCCTATTGATATTGATGAATCTTATTTCAACGAAATCTTTGTTGTTAATGGTCTTCATGAATACAAATTCAAAACCCCTCCTTATGCTAATGTTGTGGTACTTCATCAACGGGTATGTCCATATGTTAGACGTCATTTCACCTTTGTTTCACCTGATTCTTAAAAAATTAATGAAATACATAAAGGGTATAGGCCAAGGAGGAATAAATGTTTGTGATGTTGGTTGAAGGTTGTGTGTGCGCTCTAATTTCCTAATCCAATTCTGATTGTGAGAGATCCCTTTTGGCTGGAATGAACTACCTATAGAATTCAAAAAAATACCACCAAATAGAGTTAAACAAAATAATGAGTGGAATGCCTAGCGAAAGCTAGATCCGGGAAGTGTGATGCTTCTTGAACAGACTGTCAATCCACCTTTCAAATAACAATATTAATGTTATTTAAATCATACATGAAATAAATATCTTCTTACAGTTGAACGATTTAGGTATCTCATACAAAACAATAAGAAAGGTTGTTTAAAGGTAATTTAAGGCAAAGATGGAATTCTTGATTGGCTGGTATTGGGCTACAGGTTTAGTACAGGTTTTGGATAGGGTCTGGTAAAGGTTAAAATTGATTCTGGGTTGTTGGGGAATGAATATGAGCTCACTAGTATGAGGTATGTTGCTAGACACAATAACTGATGTCAGTTGTATGACCGATGCTGGTTTAGAGGACGACCAATGTTGGTTGGCTAACCAGCATTGATAGGGGTAGCTAGTGAAAATCTCTTAGAAAATAGTTTCCAAACTCTCTGTGATGGCACAAAGGCTAGAAATGGTGAGGGTGAGGTCGTAAAATGGCCATAGTAACTTAGAGATCACTAGGACAGGGTGAAGATAGGTAAAGAGGGGATATATATGGTAAGGAATTGGGGCAACTAGTGAAAATATCTTGAAACTAGTTTCCAAACTCTCTATGATGGCACAAAGGCTGGAAATGGTGAGGGTGAGGTCGTAAAATGGCCTTAGTAACTTAGAGATGACTAGGAGAGTGTGAAGATATGTAAAGAGGGGATAGATATGGTAAGGTGATAGGTTAGTGGGAGGAAGGAGGTGTGTGGATGTACAGACAAATAAATTATTGAGAGGAATGGTGATCTTAATGAAATAAATAGAGATAACTAAAGAGATGTTAGGTACTTACTGAAAAATGGGTCTAGAGAGTGCAGATGATAAAAAAAATGATGGCAGAGATCCTGAGAGAAGGGATGTCATGTACATGCCACAAAATTTTGAGCCTTCGTGCTTATTTGTGTGAATATGTGGTCGTGAAGAAGGTGATGGATGTTGATGGTCATTGGTAGTGCTCCCAGGTGATTTCCTTTGCCTCAGTGATTTAGAAATTCAAGTGCTCCAAGTCTATATTTGTAGGAGCTCTTGAATCGAATTACCAACCTCAGCAAAGGATTTTGGAAAAGTATTTAACCTAACAGACGATGGTTAGGGGACCGACGTCAGTTGAGGTATAACTGGTGTTGGTTAAGGCAGGAATATCTACGTTGGCCAAAAATAGCCTGATTGTTTCCATTTTTGGCATGGTCTTCAATCTTCGTCCAAGTCTCGAGTGATAGATCACAGAAGGATTAGTAAGAGTCCTCTTATGTTTGTTAATAGGAGTTAAGTCTAGATTTAGACTAAGTCCTAGTTTGTTAGGATAGGCTTAGACTTGGTCTTTGGTCATTAATGGGGTTTGAGTGAGTCATGAAGTGAGGTGGCTAGGTGAGTTGGCTGGGTGAGGTGGTCAAGTGAGAATGTTAATTAAATTAGTTAAGGTAATTAACTTAATTAATCATGTGCACTATGGGATATGAATAGGTAAGGTATGGTTAATTTAATTAATGGGGTTATAAGGGTAGTATGACCTAATTTTGGCAAGGTATGGGTGTTAGGCTAAATCAACATAGGTAACAACATACAAATGTATAAAGAGTATACAAGTTTAATGGTCACAAAAAGTAGCTTAGTTCTACGTAAAGAGGTCGTGGCACAGGTAAGGCCAAGGTATAGGTGAAATAAAAAATCCCTAAATGCAATTAAGGAATTATAAGGGTAGTTTATGCTTGTGGGTAGGGTACAATGGGTGTTGGTACTGGCAAAAGGTATGTGGCAGGAATGATTTTGGTCAAAATGGGTAAAAAGGGCGTGAAAATGGAAATGACAGGTAACTGATGTCAGTTAAGGCCTAACCAATGTTGGTCAGGGCATTTTGGGTTTATAGGGTAGAAATTTCATATTTTACCGATTCATTGTTGTATTTGAAAGTTGAGAAAATGACATAGCTCCTTGAATTTTGCACTTTTCCTAGAGAAAAGGTCAATGTAGTGTACCCGACATAGGTGGAAGTGACCAGGTGGTGAGAGGAGGTAGGGATACGGGTCCATAAGATCGGTTCAAGGAGTGTGATTGGTGGAGAGATTTGAGGTATATTTTTTTCATGGAAAAGGTGGGAGAGGGTTCGGGTTGACCATCGGTGCAGTGGCCAGACGTGCTACCACGTAGGCGACACAATATTGAGGTAAGGGGAATTTTTTAATTTGTTGAGTTGATCCAATTGTGTTTTTTAATGAAGAAATTTTGGGTGGGAATGTTAATTTTGAAATGTGGGTGAAAAATAGATGAAATCTAGGGGGATGAGGTCAAATATAGGCTAAGTAGGGGGAGAAATAAATGTGGGGTTAAGTTGTTAGGAGTAAGTAGGGTTGTAGATTGTGTTTTGGCAATTTTTAGGAAATAGAGGAGAGTTTTTTTGGTTTTGGGGGTTGTAACAGAGACTGACGTTGGTCTAGGTTTAGCTGACGTCAGTTATCTTGGACTGGCATCGGTCAAGTCTTAGGTGACCGAAACCGGTTAAATATAACTAATGATGGTCAAGAAAAACCGTTGACGGTCAAGGTTACCGGCGTTGGTTAGGGTGAAGGAGAAATATGGGCAAGAAAGGTTAGTTTGGAAAGAAAAATAGTCACAAATGGGTAAATGGAGGGTATATGTTGAGGAATGAGGGTGAAATGTTAGTGTTGGCATACAAGATAGGTAAGTAGCTGAAATGATGTTTATAATGATGATCCATGATGGTAAAGGATAGTAAGTTGGTAGGTAAATTAGGTAAATGGGGTAAACATGGTTGATGGGAGTGGGTATGGTTTAGGGTTGATATGTTATTAGAGGTAGTGAAGTCTTAAAAATGTTGTGTTTTTTTGGATGCATGTTATGGACTAGCTACGTATGCAAGACAAAGTACCACCTATGTTGGTAGAGATGCGGTCGAGTGTTAATGCAGAGGAGTGGGAGCATATGAATGATGTTGGATTGATTGGGATCTGATGCTACAGATGTGTAGCTCGAGATCCTAGTTTGATTGTCACACTCATTGATAGATGGGATTCGACAACCAACACTTTTCATTTATCGATAGGGGAGATTACTGTTACCCTGGAGAATGTTTTTTATAGGATCTTACGGCTACCGATAGTTGGAGAGCTGATGTATTCTATCACTCCAGAGGCATAAGAGGAGCCAATAGTGGTTGTTTTTGGAGAGGCGATGGTTGAGCTGAGGTACCATAGAATGAGCCTTAGCTATGGAGACATGTATGTGGCCCATCCTCAGGAGATGAGGTTGGTTATTTTGATGATGGAGGTGGTATGTTGTTTCACCTTTCTAGGTGTAGAGGGTGGGAGGTTCCCACGAGCACTGATAGGAGTTCTCTAGGACATTATGGAGGAATGAATCCATTTTTCCTAGGCATTGACATTCCTGGTGTAGCTATAGAGGGAGCTATGGGCTTATGGAAGATTGCGACGGTTCAGTTTGTGTTACACCTTTCTTCTACATTGTTGGGCATATGAGCACATCATATGTGTACATCCAATTTTTTTTACCCCGACATGATTGGTTCGGGGTGGCTTGGTCAAGGTTTGTTACAAGCGATGGGTACCACTTAGTGGACAACACAGGGTGACTAGGGCCACACATGATGTGTCATATTACAGGTGATTATTGGAGGGATTGTCTATGGTTGATATTTTTTGTAGTCTGTATGTTGGATATCCTTCATATAGGCACATGATAGAGGAGTTTCAGGAGTTACAACTAATCAAGTGGATCCAGGGGTGTTGTGTCAGAGAGTACGAGATGATACCTGTAGATAGGGTCAGATGGAAGTTTGGGCTACCATAGGATGTGTCACAACCATTTCCACAATATAGGAGAGATGACATGGAGGAGGAGCAGGTAGTGGATAGGGTAGGAGGATCATATAGTGGACAGGTGGATCGATCATGCTGGTGTCACCGATAAATACAAGTAGTAATGGGCGGCGCAGCTTTGAGTGGCTCCACTGAGGCCAAGGAAACTAGACTTAGCCACCATCATAGTATAGAGGGATAACTTGCATGGTTAGGTATCTGCTCGACAGATACAATTTAAAGTGTTGTAGGGGAAACTTAATGGGTTAGAGGCACAAGTTTCCAGTCTACAGGCCCAGGTTGCACAGGGACACGCACCCACATAGGGTGGAGATGGATATGGGGGACATGTTATCACCTTACATGCATAGGTAGTAGGTTTGCATGGCTATTTGGCCACTGCACAGGCTCAGGTTGTGGCCCTACAGGACTAGGTTACAACACAGGCACCACCAAAGGCTCAAGGACAAGGTCCCACACTACAGGTAGTTGTGACATGACATGGTCCCCAAGTACAAGGTATGAGGCCATCCCTAGTAGGATAGAGCTCACAATTTACTGTGAGACCTATGACACCACCTCAGATGGTGTCGATGATGAGGTTCAGGGATGCCCTGAATAAGGCACGTTATTACTAGGATCATTTGATGACTGCAGGGATAAATGCCCCCTCCTATGTTGAATACCAAGCATATCAGGAAATGAGTGAGAGAATTAGATCCCGCACTCATATTTAAGAAAGAACATGGGGCAAATGAGCCCAGAGATAGGGTCAGAGTGAGGTGATGAGTTCATGGAGGCCAGACCCAGCCGTGGGCTAGGCATAGACTAGACTGAGACCCATACAAGGTGGGGAGATGTTGGCAGGGTGTCGGTTAGGATGAGAGGAGGAGGAGACAGATCAGACAAGCATGGATATCAGGTGGCGTAACAATTAGTCATTAGATATGATCATTGTAGAGTTTTGGTATATACTGGCCTACATGTTGGTCATAATGAGGATGTATATGAAAGTTTTTGAGATTTTTATTTTATACTGGCTTACGTGTTGAAGATGGTGAGGATGTATTTGAGCGTTTGAGATACATGTATGTATTTATATTAGTGTTTATTTATACTGATACACAAAATTTTATAGTTATAGAGGATGAGATTTAAGGTATGGATGATGTATTTGTGTTTTGATTTCCATTGTTATTTTTGTATGGATGGAAACTAGGTGAATTAGGCATGGTGGACTTAGGTTAGTTAGGCATGGTGGAGTTAGGTCAGTTAGACATGGTTAGGTTTAGGTCATGTAGGCATGATGGAGTTTAGGTCATGTAGGCATGATGGAGTCTAGGTCATGTAGGCGTGATATATTCTAGGTCAGTTACGAATGGTTGAGTTTAGGTGATTTAGGCATGGTGGAGTCTATGTCGTGTAGGCATGGTTGAGTGAGGTCAGTTAGGCATGGCGGAGTTAGGTCAAGTAGGCATGGTTGAATTTAGGTGATTTAGGCTCGGTGGATTCTAGGTCAATTATGCATGGTTGAGTTAGGTCAATTAAGCATGGTGAAGTATGGTCAGTTAGGCATGGGTGAGTTAGGTCAGTTAAGCATGGTTCAGTTAGGTCAGTTGATTTTGATTTAATTTTCAAGTTATTGATAACATGGAAAATAAATGATGATGTATATGTATGTTATGGTGTAGATTTCAAAAATATTTGATATCATGGAAATGTGAAATGATGGATGGATGATATGATATTGTAAGAAAATGGTGGGTATTTATGTTTGTTGATTGTATGTTTGTTTAATTTCTAATTGTTTTGTAAAATGAAAACTAACTTAGGTAACATGCGAATAGAAAAAGGGGGAAAATTGGTTAGGGTAAAAAGTGGCCAAGATAACCTCCAAGGGCCCCATGTCCTTGGAGTGTTGCCTACATAGTCCCGATGAAAAGGGCCCTCAGGACGATGTAGTTCTCTGATAAGCTAGGGAAGAATAAGAGGAAATAGATGAATGGAATGGTAGGTTTTAGGCATAAATTGAGTCTAGGTCATTTAGGCATGGCTGGGTTGAGATCATGTAGGTATGGTTGATTTTAGGCCATTTAGGAATGATTGATGTTGGTGAAAAGGGAATCCTAAAATGTAGGTGTCGATGGTCTAGTCATGTATAGGAGAATCATAAGTAATGAAGAAGGTGAATGGTAGGAGGAAAATAAAGAGCCGCCTAATTGATAAGAACCATAATGAGTCTACCATACCATAGATTAGCTTATGAATAAAAGACCCCAAAGGCATTGTATGATTGACTATACTAAGGGTGAAGAAAGTCACATGATCACGAAATCTTGTGTTTGCAGAAAGTCCCTTGAGAAGGTAGGAAATTTTGGGGAAAAGGAGATGAGGTGAAAATGGTTGGTTTGTTAGCATAACCTGGTGTAAGACATCATGCCAGCATGACAAGTCCATGATGAAAACGTTATCATTTTCTTCTTTTGCTTTTGTTTTTATAGATTGATCGATTCGGGAATTCTATGTGGGATGAATTTATTATCTCCTTGAGGTCTTTGTGAATCTGATCGATGTGGGAAGCTTATGAACATTTCATTTTATTTTGCAAAAATAGTTCTCTTTTGATGAGAGACTAAGTAGAATATGGATAGCTTTGTATAGCTATCCTTCGAGGGAGCAATCTATTTATAGTAGTGAGATAGAGAGAATAGATGTCCTTTTTGAGGGAGTCACCTTTTTACAAGAATTTTGACTCAAGGAGTTGAATCTGATTTTGCATTTGGAATTTTAAGTCATGGACAAGACTATAACAAAAAATAGGCTCTTGGTTTGAATACAAGACCATAACACACAAAGGTTAACTATGCAAGAGAGAGTGTTAGTGTAGGTTATTATTTATCCTTTTATTTATTTATCAGGATAATTCTTACACGTGTTATCCCTACACTTGTTGGGTTAGCTTGCTTAGGTGTACTAGTTGTGTGGAGTTAGCTTACTAGTTATGTTGAGTTAGCCTCTCAGTTATGTGGAGTTAGCTTACTATTCTTTTGGAGTTAACTTAACTACCAGTATCAGTTAGTGGGAGTTCTTCACCACTGATTTAGGTAGTAGTTGCAATTCCCTCCTCCTATACGTACATATTTCTTATTCAATAATTCAAGTCATTGTATTGTAATGTATTGAGCATTATGGATTATGATGGATTTCCATATATGGTATTTTAGCTCTTCGGTTTTGCAAAGCTAATGTGGTGTGCTATTATCATCTGAGATCACGGCTTGGAAAATTTTTATTATTGTTCCTTTCATGGTAATGTGGTGTTCTATGATCAAGCAGTGGATTTAGACCATAGTGCGCACCATACTTCTTCAACATTGTATGAGATTTTGGAGCCGAGCTTCTAAGGATATCTTGCAGCAGGATTTTTCCCTCTCTACTTTGTTATTACTGGTTTTGGGTACCTTGCGGTGTCCAATTTTTCCAGTTGTTGTACATTGGTATCTCATCAGGCCTTGTTGCCAGGAACCACCTTCTTTTTCACCCACCTAGTTATGCTTACGGGAGGGTGCTAGTGTAGGTTATTATTTATCCTTTTATTTATTTATTAGGATAATTCTTACACATGTGTTAGCCCTACACTTGTTGGGTTAGCTTGCTTAGAGTGTAGTAGTTGTGTGGAGTTAGCTTACTAGTTATGTTGAGTTAGCTTCTCAGTTATGTGGAGTTAGCTTACTAGTTTTTTGGAGTTAACTACCAATATCCGTTAGTGGGTGTTCTTCACCATTGATTTAGGTAATATTTACACTTCCCTCCTCCTATATGTACATCTTTCTTATCTCTTCCACTCCCCTTCAACTGTCTCAACAAATGCTTGAACTTGGTAATATAGTCCTATAATTGTTGGAAAATATTCACGATGAAGAGAGGTGATATCAATGTCAAGTTGCATGGCTTTCATTTGATCCACCTTACCAAAAAAATCCTCCAATTTCTCCCAAATTTTGAAAGGAGAGTCACATTTTTCCAAATGAAACAAAATACTGTCACTTACATAAGTTCCTATCAAACCCATACACTCATCAAATTTACACTAGTGCTAAAATTTCTCATATTCTCTAGTGAAAATTGGTTGTTCTGAAGAAGTTAAAGCCCGTAATCCTTTCGGCTTAATTATTGTTTCCATTCTTGATTTCCATATATGGTATTTTAGCTCTTCAGTTTTGCAAAGCTAATGGTGGTGTGCTATTATCATCTGAGATCATGGCTTGAAATGATCTGGTTATCGTTCGTTTCATGGTATCAGAGTTATAGATGATGTAGACATCCATCTTCTCTCTTTTGGGGGAGCTATTCTGGTGGAGCCTAGTGTTAGTTTGTCAGTGTTCGAGTAGTTTATTTTTTACAACTCATACAAATTTATGGTGTCACTCTACCCATTCTGTAGTATGGGAGGGTGTGGTGTTGATACTGCTTCTTTGGGTTTTGTGTCCTTGCCTTGTTACCTTGGCTTTTCTTGGATCGTGACACTCCTATTTATTTGGATCTCGTGTCTACCTTGTTTCCTTGGTTGTTCTTAGATCATGGCACACCTATTTGTAGCAGTTGATCAAATTATGTTTGGTGTTTGTTTTTCAATTTCAACATCACTCCATTGACAGTCTCCTCACATGGAGCTATTCTGGTGAAGCCCAGTGTCAGTTGTTTTTGAGTTCTATGATCGAGTAGTGGATTCAAACCACAGTGCGCACCACACTTCTTCAACATTGTATGAGTTTTTGGAGCTGAGCTTCTAAGGATATCTTGCAGCAGGATTTTTCCCTCTCTACTTTGTTATTATTGGTTTTGGGTACCTTGCAGTGTCCAATTTTCCCAGTTGTTGTACATGGGTACCTCATCAGGCCTTGTTGTCAGGACCACCTTATTTTTCACCCACCTAAGTTATGCTTACGGGAGGGTGTTAGTGTAGGTTATTATTTATCCTTTTATTTATTTATCAGGATAATTCTTACACGTGTTAGCCCTACACTTGTTGGGTTAGCTTGCTTAGGTGTACTAGTTGTGTGGAGTTAGCTTACTATCTTCTCATTTTGTGGAGTTAACTTACTACTATTGGAGTATCTACCAGTTAGTGGGAGTTCTTCAGCACTGATATAGGTAGTAGTTGCACTTCCCTCCTCCTATATGTACATCTTTCTTATTGAATAATTAATTTATTGTATTGTAATGTGATTGAGCATTATAGATTATGATGGATTTCCATATATGGTATTTTAGCTGAATTCGGTTTTGCAAAGCTAATGTGGTGTGCCATTATCATCTGAGATCGCACGGCTTGGAACAATTTTATTATCGTTCCTTTCAGAGAGTGTATGTGAAGAACGACCATGGGATTCATCTTGAAAAAGATGAAAATTATCCATGAGAATCATGCCATGAGTAGAGCTGTGGTACTCATATTGAATATTAGGTAAAAAAAAGTGACGGGTAATCACATTATTACCCTTGTTTTAGTTATTGATCCCAAAAATACGTAAATGGAAGGTGAATGGTGCTCAAGGGACAAGTGTTTTTAATAGATAGAAGGTGATATATGACTTCATTCAAAAATAGAATGGTTAAATATGCAAGGAATTGAGGGGCTTAGGTTCTGGTTTACCTTCGAGTGATGAAGTAAATGATAAGCACTTGATCTATAGGTATGGTAACGATATAGGGTCCAAGCCAATTAAGAGCAAATTTTCCCCGTTTACTTTTCTCCTCTTTGGTTACATTTTGATTTTCCTTCAGGATGAGATCGCTGACCTACAAGGTTCGTTCCTTGATACATTTTGGTAGATTTGTAAGATTATCAAGAGAATTAAGATGTCATTCAGTCTAATAACTCAAGTTGTGCCAAACGGTCCTGGTGAAAGTCATCATCGTTAAACATCTCTTTTAGTGAGATACAAATAGATGGAATCTAGACTTTAGAGGAAAGATCAAACCTCATGTACCATAGACCAGAGAGAGGTGTGGGTAGCAATTGAAGTATGAATACTAGTGTGATAAGCCCATAAGGCAAAAGGAATGTGTGTGTGCCAATCCTTTCCAATATCATCAAATAGTTTCATAAGAATTTTGTTCATGGTATTATTGATTATCATTATGCTTGGCCATTTGTTTTGTGGGTATTAAGGTGAAGAAAAATTGAGTTGAATGCTAAATGCATCACAAATATTCGTAAGGTTATGTTTTTGAATTGTTTTTTGTTATCAGTGATAAGGTGGTGAGGGACACCAAAGCGACAAATAATGTGATGGTTGGTGAATTCAGAAAATGTTCTTTTATTTTGTAGAGATGAGGGGGATGACTTATACCCATTTAGTGTAGTATTCAGTTGTGATAATAATCCATTGATGGCATTGTCAAGAATGAGGATTGATCCCTTCGACAAGATCCAAACCCCATTGAGAGAAAGGCCAAAGATCTCATGTGACCTGTAAGGGGTGACTAGGTGTGTGATGATGAGTAACATGTTGTTGACATTTCACACAATGTCTGACGTAGTCACAAAAATCATGGTTGAGAGTGGTTCAATAATAGCCCAAGAAAAGGATGTGTTTAGCTAGAATCCATGAAGTCACTGAAGTGACTCTCCACAAACTCCATAAGTTGGCCTGAACTTCCTTGATGGTATAAGGAATTTAAGAAATTTGTAAGGCATTCATAAGAAGATACCATCAAAGCCACATTTATAAATAAGGCCACCCATTATGACATAGTGAGAGACACTTTTGAAAAAGGTGCGGTGCCCATTACAAGTAAGGTCAGGATGTATAATTGATAGGGAAAGGTAGTCTTGCAAACTGCTTATACCAAAGGTCATGTGGGTCAGCTGTAGTGGTTAGGGGACGAGGTTAATAATCTCAAAATAAGTAAGAAGGTGACTAAAACCTTTGTACTATGTCAAAGATTTTGGAGTCGGTAGGTGAAGTAGGTATCTGAGAAGCAAGGTAGGCTATGATATCCACAAATTTATTAGTAGAACGTGGAGTGGTTTACAAGTTCATAATAGTTAAAGGTATTCAAAAGTATGTCCACATGATGCTTATACTTTTTAAGTATTTCATTATGACACTTGTATATGTTATTCGACTTGATTTGCAACCAGTTGAGATGTTACCAAAGATATTAATTGTTTTTAACGTCTAAGGATAATGACACACCTAGAGACCCAATACAAGTACTTCGTATTCGGTAATGTTATTAGTACATTCAAAATATAGTTTTAAGGATAATGGCATAGGTTCACTATCAAGAGGGACGAGGATAACACCTACACCACCCCCACTCTAACATTTGGAACCATGTGAAGAATAAGGTCATTTGGTAAATGCTATCATCAAAAGAGAGGGCAACAATGGATTCATCTGGAAAATCCTAGTTAGAAGGTTTATATCTAGAGAGGGGTGGACTCTGCAAGTTGGTTAGTGATGGTTTTGGCCTTTGATATATTTTTGATGAATGAATTCGAGGTCAAGGTCTACAAGAATCATGAGTAAATGTGAAGCATGTTGATGTTAGTTTTTAGGGTTTGGCGTATATGTAATGTAAGGGGTATAATATTGGTGACTACAAATGTTTTATAGTTGAGTAGGTAATGTCGAAGCATAGTGGTGAAAAAAACAAGGCTAAGCAAAGTTTTTCAGCATGGGTATATCTGGTTTCGTATTCTAAAAGTTTACAAATGATATAGTAAACCGTATGTTCCATATGTTGCTCGTCGCAATGAGCGATCATGAAACCTAGGGAATGATCAGTAGCAGAAACGTAAAGGTAAAATGGTTTGTCATCATTTAGGAGGAATGATCACATGTGATTTTAGGAGGTATTTTTTAAGGCATCAAAGGCTTTATGGTATTCATCATCTCTTTTGAAGGAGACATCATTTTTGAGGATATGATGAAAGGGGCGGGGTGGGTGGTAGGAAAGTTACAAAATAAAAAGAGGAATAGATTATAGCTTTCCTTGAAAACTACAAAGTTGATGAAGGTTAGTAGGTGGAGGCATTTCAAGAATAGCCCTGATTTTAGTAGGATCAACTTCTATGCCACACAAAGAAACGATAAAACAAATGAGCTTTACCGAGAAAACAACTAAGACACCTTCTTAGGTTGAAGGCGAACATAATACTTGATGAGACAATCAAAGATCACGTTAAGGACTGTAAGATGTTCGACCAGATATTTGGATTTGACAAGAAGATTGCTCAATGTAATATTACAAAATGCGATGCATGATGTCACGAAAGACATAGGTCATACCCCACTGATAACTAGCACTAACATTTTTAAGGCCAAAGGGGGTGACTCGATAACAAAAGTTCCCCCAAGGAGTGATGAAGGTGGTTTTATATTGATCTTTCGGTGTGAGTAATATTTGGTTATGACCCGAGAAACCATCCATGAGTGAGAGTATCTCATGGCCCACAGTAAGATCAACTAATTGGCTCAATACTAGGTAGAGGAAAGTTATCTTTGAGGCAAGATAAGTTTAGGTCATGAAAATCCATGCAAATACGGAGTCCCCTTGTCACTTTTTATTTATAGGAACGATGTTAGAAATCCATTGGGGATAGTCAATGGGTAGGATGAAGGAAACTGAAAGGAGGCATTGGAGCTCTTCTTTAACAAGAAGGGAACTACGAGGATGCATTTTCCGCAGCTTCTATTTAACAGGTTTGGCTTCAGGGATGTTAACGATATTGTGGACCATGATGTTTAGGTTAATAGCGGGCATATCAGTAAAGGATTAAGCAAAAGGGTTGTTATAATCTTGGAGGAAAGAACTGAAATATTCATGTTTAGTAGTATCTAAAGATTGACCTATCTTTAGAATGTGCATATCGTCATGAGTGTTAATATTGATTTCAATGGTTGATTCATTTAACATGGTTTACGTATCAGAAGGAAATGACCAGTGAATATAAGAATCTTCCGCACCAAGGTAGGTGAGGATAGAATCATAATCTTGATATTGGACGACATTAATGGATGGTGTATCATCATCGATCATGTCAGGATACATGAAGGGAAGAGAAGAGGGAGCCTTGTCATCGCATTGATAAGTCAAAGGTTCTAGGAAAATGGTGTTCACAAAAAAAAAGTTAGGAGGAATAGATTTGGGATCTATAGACTCCGTGGGTGAAGGTGGTGATGTGGGTGGATGGGATGGAGAAGGTTTTTCATCCTTGATGAGGTCGATGTGGGCCCTTCTTAGAAGATGGTTTGACAATCCAATACCATTGCAGCCTTTGTGTTTACGTGTGGTACATAGGATGACAGTATGGTGGCCCTGTTCGTAGAACCCAAAGCTAAAGCCTTTCCATGCATAGTGGTGAAGGAAAGTGTGGGTGAAGCAACAGATGGTGAGATATTGGAGGTCAGATGAAAATGGTCACATTTGGAAAGGTGGCTTGGGTGAATAGGTGGAAGTGTCAAGTCCCCCATATGTTAAGTTGGTGCAAAGGTGGGGAGGACCATAAGGGAAGACCTCGCCTATTTGATGGTCATAACGAGGATGTTGGCATAGGTTACCATACTCTTGTGGAGTAAGGAATGTGTTTATATTGTATAAGCAGTACTCCCCAAAGTGAGGCATTGAAAAACACATTCTAAGGAATCAGTAGTGGATATGTGGGTAGCGGGAATAGATTAATTACTAGGCAATTGGGAAGAAGAATGATTGGTTGGTTGGGAACTAGATGGGCTAGCAGATGGGTTAGCTGCAAAGGTCATGGCTAGAGTAGGAATAGAAGAGGTAGGCACAGGTGAGGTAGCAGTTGCAATGGTGGATGAGGTTGTGGATGAAGAAGAATTAATAGTAGTGGTAGATGCTTTAACCAGTATGAGGACATCATTAGGTTGGTGCAACATGTTGTAGGTTTTGAATGGCGAGGGGTCAGTGGGGATGGTTTAGTTATGTCCTTCATGTTCAAATTTGACACAACAATGTAAAGTTGAAGGAACAAAACCCATAACATGGATCCAAGGTTGTCCAAGCAATAGGTTATACTAGAATTTTCCTTCTAAAATGTAGAATAATTCCAGCACAGTACCAGAGCCCACACAAACATCAAGAATAATGGTGCTGAAGGGTAGAAGTAATGGTGTCATTGAAGGAGTGTAGCATAACCAGGTTTACTATGCATGCGATTTGAAGGGATGCACATTTGATTGTATGTGTGGGAATAAATTATGTTGATGTTGGCACTGCCATCGATAATAATGCATCGAACGTGTATATTATCAATATAGATGGAGATGAAAATGGCATGATCAGGATCATCTGATTGGAGAGGTATGATCTCCTCATTAGAGAAGCTAAGGGTGGCCACTTGATGAGTGGGATCAGGGGTAGAAGAAGGAGATGATTTGGCAAGAGAGGCCACGTGGCAAGGGGTAATAATGGAGGCTATTGGTGTGGGGGTCGTTAGGTAAAACCTTGATGGATTGTAAAACCTCCATGAGGGATTTTCGATGTGATGTCAGAGGTTCGGATGAGATCATACAAAGAAATTTTTAGAGGGTATTTGTGTAATTGATTTTAAAATTGTACGATCGGTGACCCCGTCAAAAATAGGGTATGTGGCTCCTTGGATTGTGATTTTGGGTGCGGGGGTAGATGGTATGTGAGGCACATGATTAACGGATGGGACGGTTACTTTTTCCTTCCCTTTGTATTTTTGAGCATGACTGGCGACTTGGATCATGTTAATCTAAGAAAGAGAGGTGCATAGAGAAGGTGTGTCATGAAAGGTATAACAACATGATGGACAAAAACCTAATGGGGGATTATGAGCCTCATGAAATGAGTAAGGCACACTGGTATTTTTGTGGGGTTTGGGCTAACTCTCTTATCTGCACCATATTGATCTCGATTGTGGAGGAGGGTAAAATGGTTATGGAGGTGGTGGATGCGGGTCATTGAACATGCAAGGGGTGAGAATGTATGGTGATAGGTGAAGATGGAACAAGTTCCTCATCAAGAAGATCATCATTGTCAAAATTTTCTTCAAGAAGACATAATTGAAGGAGAATGGGTTTTAGAGCCTTACAACCTTCTACATCATATCCTGGCACATGATGGTAGGTAAAAAATTTAGTTTCATCAAACCCTTTTGGTTTGTGTTTGATTGGGTCGTAAGGTCTAAGCAGTGATAATGTGATGACCAAGGTCTCTAAAATGTTGGCATAAGACCCTACTAATGGATCACAGTGTGAAGTGAGTTTGGTTTTGGGTGAAAGGTGTGGATGGTTGTGGTGGAGGAGGTGTTATAGGAGGTAGAACAAGTTTGGGCCACCGATTTGGTAAGTGGTACTGTCATAGGTTTTGATAGGTACCTACTTGGGTAAAGGTGTGGGTAGATGAACTAGAAATAGAAGGTGTTGTGGGTTTAACTACCTTTTTAGAGAGTAGTGGGTTCTTTTCTTTGGATTACACGTTCTTGGGTAAAGGTGAGGGAGAAGTATGAGATGTAGAAGGTAAAGCAGATGGTGGTAGAGGATGGGTTAGCCACGGTGATAACGGAGGTGTGGTAAAGGTTGTTAGTAGAGGTAGGGTGGGAAGGTATGGCTTGAGGAGGAAGAAATTTTTATAGGTAGTGATGGGGTTATGGTAGTTGGTGGGGGGTATTAGTGGTAAACAAGTTACGGGTGATGGCAAAGGTTGTGCAAGTTGATTGGGTGCAATAAAGGATCATGATGAAGAGGTGGACTTTTGTGCTTTTGATTTTATTTAGGTGGGAGGTTTCTTAACCTAGGTAGATGAGTGAGGTCAAAGGATAGATGGAAGGGGTGAAGGTGACAGAGATGTAGTGGGTGAAACTGGTGTATGCGGCCTAGAAGGTTGGGTCTTCCTTTTTGGCGAAGGAATGATTTTTGTGTGGGCTTGGGAAGATGTGGATATGTCCAATTTGACGGTTGGATGGACAAGGCTTGATGTCGGCATGTCACCCAAGGTAGTGATAGGTCTAGATGTGGGAGGAGATGTAGGTGCAGGTAGGTTCTTAGGCAGAGGAATAGGTTTGGTTATGGTTAAAGGTTCAGATGTAGGAAAGGGTGATTTGGTTGCTGAACATACCTTCAGATAGATTGTGGATGTATTTGTAGGTGTCATTTGCATTTGGGTCGAATAGGGGAGCCGAAGATGTCCCCCAAAGCATCGAATTGTCAACTTAATCCAAGCGATCGGCCAGGCGTGAAAATAGAACTGTGGTAATAGGAGCTAATGTTGATTTAGTAAAAATCCTTGTAAAATAGGTTTGTGAGATAGGGAATTGGTTTTCCTCCAGACTCTATGGGTAAGATATCTGAGGGCAGATCAATGGGATCCTGGAATGCTAATGCGGAATGGTTGCCAACATGTAGTGGCGCATCTAGAGGATCCCCTATAGGTAGGAGAGATGGTAGGGTGGGGTGAGGTAGATTTTTCTTTTGGTGAAGAAGAAAGTGAGGATGATTCTCTCATGGGGAGAAGATTTGATATTTTTGATTGTTCATTAGGTTGCGAGGTAGATGATGAAACGAAATCAATAACAATAACAGACTCTTTTTCTGGTGAAGAGGGAGATGAAAGGGACTCCTCTTCGGGTAAAGGAGGTAGATGAGATTGGCTCTTCCATGGGTAAATGAGCTCATGCTAGAATATCCTCAATAGAGGGGATAGGAGGAAATTGAGGGATGGTTGGTACGACATTGAAAACATCATGGACTTCACAGACATTTCTATCATTGGTTGAAGATCCATCATTTTGATTAGATGAGGGTGTATGGTTAGGGAACAAATTCTTAAATATGTGCAAGTTTTGATTTTTTGGTGGGTTCAGGTTGTCCAGGATGAGATATCTATTATCCAACATTTCCTGAACAATGTTCTTGAAGGTTATGCAATTACCATCGCTATGGCCTTTGACGTGATGCTAGTTACAATAGTCATGTTCCTTATACTAGGCAGACATATGACAAGTGGGGTCAAAACTAGTATGTGGTTTTCTAGGTGGAAGAGTAATTAGCTTTGGCCTTAAGAAGATTTTCTAATACTATGGAATAAGGTTCCTGTACATACCCAAAATTGTAGGGTGCTGCTCTGTCAGAACAACGTTACACGTGCCCCAATGATGATACAGGTATCCTCACAAGGTGTTCGGAATCCAGGAAAAGCTCTCCAAGCATGTGTTAACATCCCGCATGCCCCACTTAGCCCTTGTGTGCTTTTTTTTCTCTTCTCCCCTCCTTTTCTTTGTGTTTTGGTCCTTAGTGACGAAACTACTGCCCTGCCTGGGTGGCGGTCTCGTGACCGCCGCCCAGTCAGAGCAGTGGTGATGTAACCACCGCTCTGCTCAGGGCAGCGGTCCTTCACGCGTTTTCCAGAATGCTTCTTTTTAACGTGACTCATGTAATTTTTCAATGGTTTACCAGCTTTTTTCACCGGATTTTCTTGTATTTATGATTCTGGTTCCTTGGAATAGTGTTTTGGCATTGTTTATGGTTTAAGAGATCAATTTGGTTTTCACCTTTGGGTAAATGGGATTCTATAAATGGTTGGCTTGTGCTCAAGCAAATGGCCCCTCAAATTTTCCTTTGAATTTATTATTTCAATAGCTTAGCGCTTTCAATTTTGCTTAGTATTCATAATTTCATTTGTTGTATGCATGGTTAGTGTTGTTTTAGCTATTAGAAAGCCACATATTCTCCTTGTGCAAGTGTTGTTATTATTTCATCCAATCATTTGGAGTAGGATAGTTTGATTTTCAGTAGGAAGACATTAAAGTTGCAGGTTCTACTCATCAAATAGGATAGTTTTAGGTTTTGGATGTTTTATGTTGCATGACTCGCAATAAATCCCGCTAGGAATTGCATAAGCCAAGCTCTGTTCTCTTGTGCTATCCCTCTCCTACTCGCATTGTATTCAGTCTGCAATCCTAAGCTTCCATTGTCCCAATATCTACTTCTGGTGATGCTAGCATTACACATTTTTCTAGATCCACGTGAGCACGAAAGAATGAGGAGATCACACTGAGGGGACAAGGCCACACACCATCGGATTCGCCATTATTCTACAAAATCTAGGTTCAAGCTTTCAAATTCTCTAGTTAAAGCCATATCAAATAAAGTAGCCAATCATTTCATTTTAGTTAATTTTACTGTCGATATTGCTAGGGAAGCCTGTGGGTATTGATAGTTTCCTGAGAAACTATGATTCACTCCTCACTTCTAAGGTAGGATTGAGAGTCTTTCAAATAGAGTAGATCAGTTATCTGTTTATTTAGAGTAGATCTACAAACTGCAACATACAAGTAGCTATAATCCGTTGCTTTGTCTGTTTTAATTGTGTTATTAGTTTAGTTGTCAATTTCCAGATATATTAGATAATTTCTCGTTTAAATTTTGTTCAGTAGATTATCAATAAAATAAGATTTAGGAACATACATAGATATATTTCGCGTAGTTAATTTATTCTGTCATTAGTTTTAGATTTATATCATTTCCTTCTTGCATGACAATCACGGGAGCCTAGAGAGCCCAGGGAATACGTATTCGAGCCAATCGTGCCTCAACCCAATCTTATTACGGAAATAACTGATATAGATTAGAACCTTAGAATCGAAGTCTTCTAAACAACAGCAAACTTACAACAAATCAGCTCACAGTTAAGAGGGCTTAAACGTAGAAGACAACAAAGCGTATACATTTTGGTCAAACCAGCCAAACTACAGATTACCCTAGACAAATATCCACATGACTGTAGAAGGGTTTGAAAGAGAACAAACGTTTGGTTGTGATCCTTTGGTCCCATAGCCAGATGCGGGAGACACTCTCATGGACATAGATACTAGTTTAAGAATTCAGGTTGCAAGAACGTCTGTAAGATACTCTGAAAAGATTGGACAACTATTAATTCTAAACATAGAGGCCGAAAATTCATATGACTATTAGATACTAGGGATTAGGGACTAATTCCGCATATGACCATAACAGGGTCCACAACAACCACGAATCTACGATTGTGATTCATAAATACCACAACCCAACGAGTCCATAGGTCAATCTAATGTTGACACTGGCTTTACGCACATTAGCATTTAGATCCACTCCACTTCCGCCTATCATCATTACACAGTTATCCTTGTTGGATATAGCAGCTAACGAAGCTAAGGATTTCTTGACTAGACTAGAGAATTGCCCGTAGAGTCCACTATACCCATCATCCATTTTCATGACCTTGTCTAGAGACATACGCGAAACAATCCCAGGTCATTTTCCATGTATCCCACAACCCATAGATCGAATCACGCTAGAGCTCAATATTGATTGGAGCCTTCGAGCAGTCATCCTTGCCGATCGATCTATTACACCAGTTTAGGTTAGGAGGGCCTTCTTCACCTTAGATTCGCAGATTCGACTAGTGCGCATCGAAGACATAAGATTACCTAATTAAATTGTCTGCATCCTACGCATAGTCCATCCCCACCAACTATCTTGGCACGACCTCGGGAGGTCAGGTGTGAGGAAGAGTTACTTGTAGATTCCCACGCTCGCTTGTCACTTTTCCATCGTACAGTTCCTCGATTGGAGTGTACTTCCATTGCTCCCGTCTAAATTGGAAGGTTTGACTGGGATAAATATTAGAGGAAGGTTTTTCTTGGTTAGATGGATGAGACAAGACAACTTTGAGAACTAATGCATTGGCAAATCCTTTGGATTTCGAATAATTGTTTTGGGGTTTTGAAGAAGAAGAGGCATCATTTGATTTAAAGGCGGATTTTTTGTTATGCAATTGGAATTTTTCTTCTCTTTGATGGCACAAATTTCCAGTTTTTGCGCCATGGTAAATGCTTCGTCGAAGGTACAGAAGGTTTGCACTTGTAGAGTTGGTGATATGTGCCTAGCACAAGCTCTAGTGAACAAATTTATATGCTCGGTTTGAGGTAACTTGAACGTTAATTGGTTGTTAAGGATTCACCAATGGGTAATGATATCTGCGATAGATTTTTTGTCATACTGTTGTGTCAAGTATAGGTCTGTCATGGTTACTTTTTTTGACGAAATTGATGGAGAAATGGTCCAATAATGCTTGAGCCACTTGGTTAAATGAGTAAATGGAATGTCTAGGTAAACTAATATACCAATCCAACACAGGTCCTATCAAGGACATGGGGAATGTCTATAGGAGTAAATCATCATCATGGGAGATTAGATAGCATCCATGTTCGAACGACCGCAAGTGTTGTTACGGGTCCTGTTTACTGTTGAAATGGTTGAACTTGGGAATTCCCAATGTTTAGGATATGGGAAAATGGGGATAAATGGATGAATTGGATCGTTATAGATTTCGTCATAAATTAAGGAGGTTACGAGAGCCATAAACGGATGCTTATAATGTTTTCATCTTTTCTATCATCATTTTAATAAGGTCATTGGTGGGTTGTGATAAATGGGTGCCCCCCGCAGTATAAGGGGGTGGAGGATGAATGTATGATGTGGACGACATCCCCATATATGGGGGTGTCAAGTATGAGAACTGTGAAGGGTGAATAGATGTGGGTGGAATATATCCTGAATAAGCAATAAACGAGATTGCAGGTTGTGGGTGATACATGTAAGTAGGTGGGGTAGTCGTGATGACTCTTGTGGAAATTGGGGGTAAGGACTGTGGGATGGAAAGGATGTGGTTTTGGAATGGGGTGTGGGTTGCCGACACCATGGGTGGTTGCGATGCAATAGGTACGTTTGAGGTAGTGGGTGTAAATGAGGCTATGCTCAGGGTGGCTAGTGAAGGAACGATTGACACCACATATGCGATAGATGTCATAGGTGTAACAGTTATAGTGAATATGGGGTCCGGTCGAGACACCACAGGTGGTAATGTGGATGAAGGGTAACGTTGATCTAGTGGTATCTGACATGGAAGTGGGGAAAGGACAGGAGGGATAAACACGGGCATGTTGTATACCAACTGTCCTAAGGAGTCCCAGGTGGATGAGTGGGCGAGATAGTGTTGTATGGCAATGGGATTATGATAAAGGAGTCTCACAAAATCCTCGTCGCTGATACTAATGGTGATGGACTGAGTTAGATCCATAGGAAAAAAGATAGAAGGTGTTGATTGGATAGGTGGAAGCGGCTAAAGGCTAGCATGAAAAAAAAAGGGTGTTGGCTTAGCTACAAGTCAAAACCATTGTGAATTAGCATAGACCTGGCAAACTATACTTTGTAAATGACACGAAAAACAATAGAAATAGAGAAGGATAGATTATGGAAGGTGAACTTGGTCAGTGTTTTAAGTTGAAATCAAAACACAAGAACCAATGATAGTTGGACTAACTGATGACGGTTAAAGGGTGACCGATGACAGTTATAGTAACCGATACCAGTTACTGTAGGAAATCAACAGTTTAGCAAATGAGGAAAAAACTGATGAAAATGAAATAAAGAAGTTATATGTGACTAGGATTTTAAAATTATGGGAGTATGATGATGTCTTGAGAACTTAAAAAAATAACAGAAGATGTGATGAATACATTTTTTGTAGAATGGACCAAAAAGAGCTGGAAACCGACACTAGTTTACATAAACCAATGATGGTCAGATGTAAACCGGTGATGGTCGTTGGACAAACACCGGTTACTATGAAATTTTAAGAAGTGAAGGAAACTTGATTTTTTTGAATTAAGTCAGATGGAATATCAACCCAAAAACTTGAGTATGATAAAATGGGTCCTGACACACTCAGAAACAATTAGAATACACCAACTATGATGGCGGAGTGTGAAAGGAAGAAGAAAATAAAGAACGTGACCTCACAACTCAAAACACAACTCAAGAAAAATATAAGAAAAACACAAAATCCTATAAGTGAATTTTTAATGTTTTAGTTTATTCTATTTAAGACTGACATGTGAATTTAGAATAGAGTTCTTTAAGTTGGAAAGGTTTCCTACGAAAAGGCAAGATATAAGGTTGGTTTTAGGTTATGTTTTGGTGGGGGTGTTCCTTTCTCTGAGTTAATGACTAGACAAAGAAACCAGATGGATTCACTAATGTCAATCCTTTGATTGTGTGATCAGTTGATAACTCTCTTTCAGATAAGGTGTTGTTTTTAATAATATGTGTAAATTTATATTTGTGCAGTTTGGCAAAGAGAGAGAGAAGAGAAAGTGCTTCTAGGATTCAATTCAATTATGTCAACCATCAACTAGGCATGACTTCTAGCGTATAGGGTTGCCCTCAGTTTTAATGTGAGCTAAAAATTCAAGCATAGAAGTATGAAATGCACAAGTGTTTTACAACCCAAAATCAAAATGTGATATTCTATGCAAACAGAGAGTAAACAGGAAAGATAATGACTTTCACTAATGGATGCAAGAAAAAATAATGATTCTTTTTAGTCCCGAAATACAAATGTCACTTAGACAAATAGAATAAAGAGATAGATTCCCAAGGAGAAGATTTAATGTTGATTTCTTTTGAAAAGAAACAAACATACAAAATATTTCCCTAAGAATGAATAAATGCAAGGAACCCCAATATGGGTCCCACTCAGGCGTGCCAAAATGTTTCACCGGATTCTTAACAAATTAATGAAATAGATAGAGGGTATAGGCCAAGGAGGAATAGCTATTTTTGATGTCGGTTGAAGGTTGTGCACGTGATTTTATTTCCTAATCCAATGTTGATTACAAGAGCTCCCTTTTGGCTAGGAGGAACCACCTGTAGAATGTAAAACAAAACCACCAAATAGAGTTAAACAAGAACAATGAGTGGAATTCCTAGTGGGAGATATATTCAGAGAAGTGTGATGCTTCCTGAAAAATCTTTCTATCCACTTTTATATATCAGTATTAATGCTAGTTCAAATAAGACATGAAGTAAATATCATATTGAAATTGAAACAATTTAGGTATCTTGTACAAAAAAATAAGTAAGGTTGTTTAAAGGTGATTTAATAAGATGGAATGGTTGAATGGGTATTGGGTTACAGTCTAGTATAGGTTTTGGATAGGGTCTGGTAAAGGTTAAAACTGATCTGGTTATTGGGGACATTGCACATCTGAGCTATATTGGCTCTAGGTAAGGTTGTCAGACACGGTAAAATGCCGTTTGTATGATTGAAGGGTTCTGGAGGATTGATTAGCTAATGTTGGTAGGGGCAGCTAGTGAAAATCTCATTGATAAACTAGTTTCCAAACTCTCTATGATTACTGAGACATAGTAATGGTGAGGGTGAGGTTAGGCCATAGTAAATGACTGACGTCGGAGAGGGTGTATATGTAAATATGGTCTAGATATGGTAAGGACTGGGGAAGCTAGTGAAGAGCTCTTAGAAACTGGTTTCCAAACTCTCTGTGATTGCACAAAGGTTGGAAAATGGTGAGGGTAAGGTCATAAAATGGCCTTAGTAAGGCTTAGAGATGATTAAAAGAGGATAAAAATAGGTGAAAGGGTTTGTTATGGTAAGGATGATAGGTTGGTAGGAGGAAGGGAGGTGTACAAATGTGATAGACAAGATAAATTACCAATCTGAATAATAAATCTTACTAGAATATAAATAAAAATAAATCAAGAGATGTTAGGTACTTACTAAAGAGTAGGTTTGGAGAGTGCAGGTGATGAGGACAGATGATGGTAGAGATATGGAGAGAAGAGATGTTGTGTTACATGTCATGGAATTTCAAACCTCTGTGCTTCTCTGTGTGAATCTGTGATCGTGAAGAAGAGTGATGAATCCCAATGGTTGTTTTTAGTGCTTCTGTATATTTTCCTTTTTTTGAGTGCTTTAGAAATTTTGAGTGCTCCAAGTCTCTATTCATATGAGATCCTGAATTGATTGACCAACTTGGGAAAAGGATTTTGGAAATAGTATTTAACCTAACTGGAAATGGTTAGGTGACCTTCTTTTGGTTGAGGTATAACTAGACATCAGCTCAAGGCAGGAATATCCGAGGTTTTCCAAAAATAGCCTAATTGTTTGTTATTTTTTGCTTGGTCTCCAATCTTCGTCTAAGTCTTGAGTGATAGATCACGGAAGGATGAGTAAGAGTCCTTTTAGGTTTGTTAATAGGAATTAAGTCTAGGTTTTGACTAAGTCCTTAGTTAAGATAAGCTTAGACTTGGTCTTAGGTCATTAATGAGGTTTGAGTGGATCGTCTGAGTGAGGTGGCTAGGTGAGTTGGTTGGGTGAGGTGGTTAAGTCAGGATATTAATTTAATTAACATGTGCACTAGAGGGTATGAATGGGTAGGATATGGTTACTTTAATTGATGAGGTTTTAATGGAATTATGACCCAATTTTGGTGTCTACAATTCCCTTATTTGAATTTTGTAATTGACAACTGGAAGGCCAACCCAAATTGTAAAAATGTGACCAAGAATCGAAAAGGACCAAAAAGAGTAAGAAGAAGAAAGAGAGGTACATGAGTGCCTGGGCGTTTCTTTCCTAACTGGGCACTAGTTTCTAAGGTCATCAAAAGATAAATCAGTTAAGTGTAGATATATCTATAAGGTGTGTAAGTCTAGTAGATTGTAAAACATAAAACAATCAAAGAGCCAACATAAGTTAACCACTAGTTTTCTTTCTTAGGAATCATGTATACATTAGTATGCTTTAGGACCTAGAAATGTACCCAAGTGCATAGATATTATGTCTATAGTGGCCTTTCTCCACAATAATTTTTCACTAAAGGTTTCAAACACATTCAGTGGATTTGGGATCCAAAAAAAAATTCAAGTGATATAACATTCAATCACCTCTATGACTCATAAGTTTGTTAGGTTCATGTTTGTTGAAAACTCTTCTTGGAATTCAACTCACTCCCACACCACCCTAGTCAAAAAAGGAGGCATAAGAAAAAAAATGTTAAATAATTCATTTTAATAATTCCTAAATAGTCTCATTGGATTCATTATCCTATTTCTATACGAAATCATATATTATTTGGTCAAGATTCATCAAGTATAGACCTTAGGTCAAAGGAAAGTCTTTGAGAGAAAAATGAGGTAGTGTAAATGAAGTTTCAAAGTGCACTTTGGCACACTGGCACACTTTTATTTCACCATTTCACCTTGGGTGCACTTTGGAGGTGCAATTTTACCCCAAAATTTCATCTCTATCTAATTGGTGGAAAGAAATAAAGCAAAAAAGTAAAAAAATAAAGCTAAGAAACAAAAGTGAAGGAAAACATGAAGTTTCATGGTGATTGGACCCCCTAACTTTCCCAAATCCCACATATAAACCCCCATTTTCACATTTGGCACAATTTTTAGGTGTAACTGCATCCCAAAATTGTTCCTAATCTTAGTGGATATGCACTTCTCATGTGTATTTGTACTGTGCACTCCCACAACTTGGCTTGAAGGAAAGAGAAGGCTTGTCAAAATGAGCTTAGAGACAAACCCATGTGGAAGAGATTGATGGAGCTTGGAACAAAATCTCTTTCTACATAGAGCTTAGTGGGAATGGAGCTCGGTAAGAATAGGAAGAGCTTAGTGGAGAGCTCATTTTGGGTGCTTGATTTGGGGAAGCATAGGGAGCTTGGATACATCAACAGGAGTCAGCTGTAATTCATAAATATAATAGCTTGGTCTAAGTCAGTCTTATGGCGAGGAGCTCAATCAGAATTAGTATGACGTGACTTGTGGATAAATGTCAAGTTAAGACAAAGTGAGTTCAGTCAAAGCATGATGGTTTTGGAAATTGAAAAACATCAATATATTCAGTGATGGCAAGTACATGGTAGGAACTTGATAATGGTCATGGTGGTGGAGAGCAAGCTTGTTAGAGGAACTCAAACCCAACTCGATGGTTGGCTCGGTGAGCTAACAACTAAGTTGGTCTATTTTGTCCTTTCTCTCAAAAGACCCCCTTCAATGCAAACTAGTTTTAGGGGATCCTTCCTAATAATTATTAAATTAATATTTTTATTAAAATATTTTAATAATGATGTTTATTATTATTATTAAAATATTTTATTTAAATATTCCTTTAATTAAATATGAGGATTAAGTCAAACTAGGAATTAATGACATATGATGGAGGGTTAAGTAGTTTAACTAACTTTGTAGTAAATGAACCATCATGTACCTTTAATTTAGGAAGGAATTTACTACCTTTCTTCTTCTTTCTCACCTAATTCTTCTATAAATGTAAGTTGGAAGCTCATTTCAACAAGTTAGATAGATTAGACAGTTAGACTCCTGGGGGAATCCACTTTTGTACACACTACATGTGTTATTGTTTCATTTTTCATAGCACATTACTATATCAAATTATTCACGTTTTGACATACATTTTATCTATCTAATGTGACAATATTTTCTTTATGTGCAACATTTGCCTTACAAGTCTATATGATTCCATGGTTTTCTATTACATTACTTGTTCTTGTATGTTATTACTTGCGGGATTTTCCTTATGTCTTTCTTGTTATTTAATTATTTATATTCTTGTGGCTACAACGGCCTTGATTGTCTTGCAACATTGTGAGTGATGTCCCATGTTTGCAACCTGATTTTTGTGGTCTACATTGTATTCGTGTGTGTTTGCATTTTCTTCTTGTGTCTTAGCTTACATTTTTTCTTTTACATGCATGTTTGTAATTTTTTGTACTAAAACTTGTCTCTCAACCAATTTTTTTGCGCGTTCCTTGGTTTTTACCAAACACAATCCCTCCATCCTTGTAGGGCACAGTTTCAACACAACGGGTCGGTCCTCATTTGGGCCACATACTCCTTCAGCGATGTCACATACACCCCAAATTAGGGGGGTCATCATTTGGGTGAATTAGTCACCCCATACATTGTTATATAATAATCATACAACACAACATAATAACGGTACAACACAGTCGTCAATATCACAAAAGGCTCAAAATATGACTTGGGTCCTTAGCATAACATAGACACTAGTACCTAGACCATGAAAATAGCACCTAGGTGCCCCTAACACTTCCTAGACACCTGTGACCAGGAGGCAACTACATAGTATTCAACAGTTCAAATTAGTCTACATAACATCACACAACTAATTTTACAGGGCACACGGTCCTTAGCACTTGACATGCATGCACTACACAACACTTTTTACTTTCGTGTTGGATCAAATTGTTTGAATTTTTTGAATTTTTACACAACATATGCAGTGGTGTTATACATCACTGGAAACAATTAAATGTTGGAGGATAACACCATACTTTTATCCCTACACTTTTTTCATGAAATCACCCCAAAAACTAACGGTCGGTGCAACTGGCATGAGATTACCTGAAAAACTCGTTTATCTACAAACATCTTCAAGATTCTTTCTACACCCTTTTTCTCATCACAAATTAGGTGAACATGTTCCTTTTTAATTTTCTTATTTTACATACTTTTTACACATTTTTCTTATATACATGTGTATTTGACTACTTGTTCATTCTTCTCTTTTGCAGGTCTGTCCTTATGGGAAGCGGTAGTCACTTCACAACATCAACAAAAAAATCTCAACATAAATTAACATTAGCAATAGGCACATCAAGACCTCTACACATTTGTTTCCGCCCTAGGGTTATTTTCATAATCACTTTTTATAATTTTTACTCCTTATCATCCAACTTCAAATTTTTATCACTCCACGCTTTTACTTTTCCTTGAGCACACTCTCATGATCGATCTACAAGGTTATCAGGTACACATACCTTATCTAATTTATGCTATGAATAATTATCTTAAAAACATAATGTGGGGGAAAATGTAGACACAAAATCACGCACTTTGGGTAACTATTTAGTCCTAACTGCATATTACTATTCATATGATTCTTAAGTAAGAAAAGTAATAATTAACCCATGTCTTTGGCCGCTTTTATTTTCTTTCTGTTGCCACTTTTGATCTTACACCCTTAGATGCTCAGTATTACTTTTTATACCTCAACATTTATCATCCTGAACATCGGCGCCCATCCAGAACGCCAACACCAAGCGCCCTCGTCCCCTCTAGGTGTCTTGACCTCAGTATACTTCACATATACTTTGTTCACACTTTTTAGGTCCTTTCTATCCATTTGAGCATCTTATCTTTTTGGTAGTCAGCCTTTTCAGTTTTAATTACAAAATTCAAGCAAGGGAATCATATAGATGTAAAGTTATGTGATCATAACAAAGGACCAAGCACTAAGCATTAGCTATCACCGCCTAAGGTTGCATTCATTAAGCATCTAAGAGCTCCATTACATCCATCTATCACCATCCAAGGGACACAAGGGTTGGTTATTCTGCATACACTTCAGAGGAGGGGAGTTCATTCTATTCCATGCACACATTTATTACATTTTTTTACATCAAGATTACTTGATCGCTATCAAGTGTGACACGGAAAATAGCCACCTAGGGCATGATTCCAGACACACACATAGAACTACATTGGGTCTGACATGTAGTGTAACACTCAGTCATAAGATCACCATTGTGACAGCTAAGGATGGTCTAACCCCTCATTCTGCATCTTTTTTTTCAGGATTTGATGTCTCTTTGAGGGTTTTATAGGTCATTATTTCATTATAGGTTTTCGGTGACTTTGGCGATCATTGTGTGACCTCATAGCGATCAAAGGCGAACAACAATGAATACCTCGTGACCACTTAGAGAAGGGTTTCTGACCATTTCCATAGACATAGGTACCCAAAAATAAGACCAGGGTGCCTGTAGGTGCCCCTATCCCTCTCCAGGCACCCCAGTCCAGGAAGATCATCAACTTGTACACCTTTCTTAGAATTTGAGCAACATTCCTTCCTCTCGTTCATTCAGTTAGCACTTTGGCATAGTTTTGATTTCACTACAAATCAACTAAGGCTCTTCTTACCCTCTTTGCAACTAGAGTTTCACATTTTATTGCTTAGTTTTCTTGAGTAAATTTATGTACTTAATTTCTAGATTTATTTATTGCTACATTAGAAATCAGATTAGGCATAGATTTCCATATTTCTCTTAATCAGTTAGTCACAAGAACACTTTTGAGATCCTGGTGAGGTATCACATTTTTCACATTATGAGAAGGCTACACCATCGAGAAATACATACATGAATGCATATGAAGGAAAAGAGGAAGTGATGGATCAATCTCGCATGGCTCGAGAGGTTCTATATGATCTTCGATGATTCTGACCTTCTTATAAAGTTTCCTAGAATAGGGAACCCCTGTGTTCCTTTTCTCATCTTATTTCCTTTCGAATATTCTTTTTCAATATAATAAAAGATGGTTTATGATGACTTGAGTTTGCGAGCAGTAAAGAATTTTCATGCTAGGGAGACATATTTTGCTCCAATTTACCATGCTCGAAAAGGTAAGTCTAATTTTTAGTCTACTTAATAATCACACCCAAATGGTGCACTTAAGACAACCCCAAGAGGGAGGCATTGAAGAAATTATAGTTGAAGTCACATATGGACCTCTTAAAAGCCGCCAACTTGAAAAACCCTACTTGTTATTGGATTTGTAACTTATAGAGATTATTGTAATCACACTGTTGTGTTTTAATAACGTAAGTGTTGAAGGTAAACACAAGAAAAAACATGGTATATACTCTACATCAGAGCACTAACTCAAAGGCCTGGACATCCACAACTCCAACAACAATGTTGATTGGTTTTGTTGACGCTATGTTGCCTTTTAATGGAGAGGATAAGTCGGACAACGAGGATGAGATGGAGGGCACGATGGGCAAGGGTAGAAGCGTGTCGAAGTCAAAGTCAATGCCATAAGGTTGAGGCTTGCCCGATCAGGAATTGGTCACTGTGTTACCTCAGAAGCCTGCGAAGAGTTTGGATTTGGAATTGTGCTAGACATTTAAAGATTGTTGCCTCCTCTGTTAGGCATGTACATTGTGTGAACAATAATACTTTCCTGTCCCAATGTTGGTGAGCTCATTCACAACTTCAGGCAAATTTGTTGAGGTCCTCCAACTATCTTGTGGGATACTATCCCCGCTTCATGTTCTATTACGTGATTCCATCTGGTCCTTTTCAAACCTCAAATACACAAATCATCCATTGTGTTTACAAAATGCAGATTGTAAAAGTAGATGCCATCACTCATCTATACACAATCAAAGATAGGCCAATAACAAATTATCCACAAGCAATATTGCACGATAATTGTCGTTGAGTTTGTAATGTTAAGTAATTACGTTAACCATTGCTTTTCCAAACTAGACCGATGTGAGAATATTCTGATAGCTAATTAACCAAATTATAATCTTCTAACTGAAAAGTTCCCTTTTTATAACCTTGGATGAACTAGAGGATTGATGGAGGGCCTTCGAGCACACACAACAAATATTTTTTTCTTTTACCAATGCCTTAAACAATAATTAAAATGATAGACGTTTTCAAATGGGAGTCTCAACAGTTGTGCGTGAAACACCCAAGCGATGCACTGAAGATGCCAATAGGGAGGCGTTGAAGAATTTAACTTTGAAGTCGCAAATGGACCTCTCAATAGCCACCAACTTGAAAATTCTTGCTTTTGATTAGATTTGTAACTTTTAGGGATTATTAGATTCATATTGTTATGTGATGTAGAGCTCATTTCACTTTTCAATGCATACAACAAGTTAGAAAAGGCCAAACACCAACCTATACCCAAATGCTTTGCAATGAGGATCTTCACTAGTAGCCCAAAATGGCTCTAACTTGCAAAAATTGACCATTTAAGCAAAATCTTGCTCTACTAACCACACACCCTATTTCACATACCTCATGCAATGTTAAACCATCCTTCGAGATGAACAAATATCATGAAAACTTCAAATACCTTTACCTTCTTCATCTTTCTTCACTAGCTTCTTCACCCAAAACAAGCAAAATTTCATAGTAACCTAAGTCTCGGGGACGGGGATACGGAGAGACGGGGTTTCCAAAAAATGGTGAGGACGGCAAAAAAAATTCACAAATTTTGGGGACGGCAAGGGTACGACTTTTAAAATAATACATAAAAATTAATATTTCAGTATTTTAACTTTTTTCAATGACATTTATAGATTTAAACTGTATTTAATGTATTTTAGGTACTTTCAAGATTATAATTTGATGTTTTTGGTAAAAATAACATCCTTTTAAAAGTAAAAACATCATAAAAACTTTTGAAAGATTTTAAAAAAATTGGGGACTTCCCCTCCAAGTCCCCCAAGTCCCCGAAATGTTCGCGACGTCCGGAACCTCACCAAAATTTAGGGGGACGCATCCCTATGTAACACTGCAAATTTTGGCCTCTTAGCCTTCAATGCCTCGTTCAAACTTTATACCATGTTTCACAAGCTCACTTCCATGCATTAACAATCATCTAATTGGTTAGAACAAATAAAAGTTATTAACCTCCTTCATATTCCCTCAAATTGTCCTTTGTAGGCTTCTCAAGACCTGGCCTTTGGTGGTAAAATTTCATGGATTTTGGGGCAATCTGTGCTTGCCCTAAACAAAGTAACTATATCTTCAAGGTTTCCTGACACAACTGAACTATTTTTGACTACCCATTTTCATGTTTGAGCTATTCCCAAAGTTTCCAAGACTGTCTCCAAAGGAAAATCCCCTTTCCTAAATAACTTAAGTCTACCAATTAGGCCTCCCAACTATGCATGCAACCTCCCTGATGACTCTCATCAATTTTCCTCGACTGTGCCATCATTTTGCAATAATTCTTCTTGATTCTAACTGAGGGGACTATGAAGATAGTTTGTTCCAATTTTCAGACCCTAAGACCAAGTAAAAGGCCCTCAAAACTTACTTTGTGCACAAACCCTAGGCAAACCCTCATACTAGCCCGACAGAACAAAAAGGCTTATAAAATGAGTTTTTATGTCTTTCAAGTTCTAAATCTTGATCTCCACATTTGTTTTAACACCCTTCACGGTCTTGGTCTAACAGGGAGGACAAATTTGCAATGTATTCTTTGATTTAGCTTGTATCATACCTGTACCATTCTTATGCAAAACAGTCTACACAGTCGGGGTTTAAGATCTTCAACAAGAAAACTCCCTCATCTTTATTCATTCCCTTTAAGTAGAGCCTTCTCCTTTTCTAATCATGCACACATTCCTAAAGATACCACAGAAATCAATTCTATGTCCCACAAATTCAATTCTCAACTCCTACACCAGGTCATGCAAACAGTCAATAACATAGAACAAAGTATTCGAAGTAACTCTAATTCAAAATCTAAGCTTGCATGCATTAATTATGATCATCACACTTCTCAACCTATTGAAGTATCTTCTGACAACAATCCTTTGTGCCAATCCTTCATCAAAACTAATCAGTGATTATTGATTCCATGCAATATCATCAAGAATTCATTGGTTATTCTTGATTCAAGCCTTGAACCAACTCTTCCTAGTGCTCTAAGATGGAGTTCCACATACGCCACATGCAACAAATCTTCTTCATGCAAGTGTAAAAACTTGAGAAATATAAACATCCACACAGTCTTTATTATACAAGACAGAGCTTTATCATATTAAACTATATTCTTCATACAAAATTTCATACTTCTTTCAGTCTTCCTCTCCTCAGTCCTCGAGGAATGCTCTCTCCTTTCTCCTTACCTCCTCTAGGAGGATAACTAACTCCTCTCTTTGAATCAATCTTCCTTTTATCTTCTCCATTATGATAAACCTAGGTAACTTTCTATGACTCTTCACTCGCCCATTAACGCAAAGGAGGAATTTTACATCTTTTAAACATTTATGAACTCTTAACTCACTCTTAGGACTCATGTTTACATGTCTAACCACACTCACACACAGTTGAAGACCTTCAAGTCTCCTTGACAAACCATTATTGTCCCTTTTACATGCTTAGAATTTTGAATTACAAAAATGGAGGAAAAGATACAAATTTAAAAATTCAAACTTTGAAACTCCACCTAACGCTTGCTATTGCAACCTAGACCTCTTTTCATGACTTCAACACCCTCGAACACACTTAGTTTGACCTCCACAACCATGAAAGGAGGACAATTTTCATTTTTGATATTCATTTGATGATGGTCCTGCATCATTGTGTTCAAATAACGTTTTGTAACTTTCAGGGATTATTGGATTCATATTGTTATGTGTTCAAATAACGCAAGTGTGGATGAAATCATGTAATATAACAACATGAGATAGTAATCGTGAGATAGTATCTTTGCTTAATGTTGTTCTGTTATGGGTTGGCATCTCTTACATCTATCCTCGACAAATCCATGCATTCAAATTTGTTGGCTCATCAAAAAATTATAACTTTCAAAACTTATTGACTGAATTATAATCTTTAAACCAATCAATTGAATTATAATATTCAACTTGAAACATTCCATATTTATAATCCATTCCATATTTATAAGTTAGAGGATCTAGAGGAGGATCAAGGCAAGCATGCAAACAATAAGTGTCCTTTTTTTTCAATGCCTCAAACACTAATTGCGCTGATATGAACTTCTAAATCGGAGCCTCGATGGTTGTGCCTTACACATCACAAAAAATGGAAAGCCAAGGTTTTGTGCTACCTAAATCATTAAAGAGAAACCCCACTCCTAAATGTGTATGGAATCTATGATATAAGCCACCCTCACTGCAAAGTTTCCATATCTAAAACATATGTAGAGTGCGGGATTCAAACATATGCATATTTCCCTTTGAAGTATTCATAGACCACACCTTGGTTTTTGAGATATCTCGAAAAGTACGATGCCTCCACACATTGCAGAAAGCAAACCGTTTCTATTTCTGACAATTGACGAAAACGGCATGTGGTTCATATGTGCCCCGGTCGTATGAAAGAAGAGTTTCACATTGCTTCTCCTTATCATTTTCCCCACCTTGGGTCTTCTCCTCCCTCAATCGCCTTCTTTATTGCCCCTCTTTTTCTCTTGTTTTACTCCCTAACTTCACTTCCTCAACGCATCCCCTTTGGCGTTTCCATCATACATTTCATGTGTGATTGCTAGTATAAGCCCTAAGAAGCATGGGTACGACCCTAACCCTTGTGTACCCTACCTGATACGTACCAGATACATGTACAATACCGGTAGGTCTAGGTACGTCCCGAACATTCTTAGCATAGTTATCATGTTCAAAAAGTTCCGGTTGTTCGGATAGGGAAAAAAGTTCGGAAGTTCGGAATTTTGTAAAAATTCGGTTTGGTTCGGTTTGGCTCGAAAAAATTATAAATTTTAAAAGAATCTAAAATATGAATAAATACCAAAAAAATTATAAAAACTAAAGTACTTATTAATAATATACTAAAAGTTAAACCTAAAATAATTAAATTTATGTAACTAGTTACTAAAGTAACTTAAACATTCGGTAATAAATTCAAGTATTACTATTATTAAGTATTAATCTCTACATATTGCTATTAAATTATTAATGTCTCTAAATAATAAAAAGTTGCTTGGTCCAAAAAGGTACAAAAATGGATTTTATGAAAATAAGAAAAATATTGCCATCAATGTGTAGAGCTCGAGAAAATATACACTTTAGAGAAAACGACACCTGAAACCGGAGCCACAAAATGAAAGTTTTGGCACGCGCAAGTTTTTGCTGTTGCATCTTCCCGGACCCTTTCCAAAAATGGCAAATTTTTTTCTTTGCTTGTGTTTTCTTCACCAAAAATCCAAAAAAGTAAAGAATTTTTTTAGACCCCAGAACACTAAACAAATCTATCGAACAAGTTCGGTTTTCCTTGAAAATTCGTTCCGAACCGAATTTGGCCTGTGTTTGTACGAACATGGTAACTATGATTAACACCATTTCACAATACAACTTTTCAATTATAAAATAATCCTTATTTTATCACATATCCAAAATACTTACACATTTTCCATATCCTTTTTATTTCCATGTCTTTAGTGTTGGACTCAATATTTTATAGTTTCACAAAAAAATATCTTCTTGGTGTACCAAAAAGATGGCATAAAGTGGGATAGGGTTATATGTGTTGACCCACAATTACATATATTTCTCTTATTTCCGAAGGGCTAGTCAACTGTCATGTAGTAGAAGCATGCGGCCAAAATAATTCATCCACCGAAGACTTGTCTATCAAATTTGCTTTGAAAATTCATGACATTGAGGTGTGTTACTCTACACTTAAATCAATCTCAATGGATTTTTCTTCTAGGGCTTTGATCGATAGTTTGTTTTAGAAAAGAGGCCATGTCCGAAGATCTAATCCATGGAGGTCAAAAACCTATGAGGATTTTTTAACCATCTATTCACTTCCTCTCCAAAAGATTTAAGATATTTTTTATCGCCTGACAATTTTTCTATTCACCCAGGTGGAGGGATTTGTAACAGTCAGCAATGACCAAAAAGAGTAAAAACCAGGGCGAGGGAGTAAAAGAGGTATACCTCTCAGTGGCAGATTCAGAAAAACGATACTCATGGTTTGATGATGTGAAGGGCAGGTTTGAACTGTATAAGGCCGAAGAAAACAACAAGTCTGAAAAAAAGCCTGGTGTATCCATAAACAGAGTGCCCATGTATCTGAAGGGGTTAAACAGAGAAGCATATGAGCCTCGGGTGGTCTCCCTCGGCCTTTTTCACCGCAGGATTACTCAGCCTCTCTCTCAAATCGAGCTCGACAAAGTGGAGGCCGTGAATCGAACGGTGAAAAGGCTCCCTCAAAACCAGCAACACGCGCGCTTTCTGGTGGAGAGAGTGCTGGCCCTGCTCCCAGAAATTAGAGAAAGTTATGAAGGGAAAACAGAGTGCGAAGAAGAAATCCTTGCGTGGATGTTCACTCTGGATGGGTGTTTCCTCGTAGAGACCCTCAGGCTTCTCAACGATGAATCGGATGCCGACTGGAACCTGGATCCTGTTTTTAACAGAAACAGGGTCCGATCTTGCCAGTTCGATATCTTAACAGATTCTCATGCTCGAAAATCAGGTGCCCATAATTCTCCTTATAGGGCTCTTGGCATTGGAGAACGCGTCCACACAAGAAGCAGCCAGGACAGAGCTGCTCAGAATGATATGCGACGGTATAATTGCATTGGCTCATCCTTTTTCTTATTCTCTTCAGCGAAAAACAGGGGAAAACGATGCAGAACATGCAGACCGCGAGCAACAATTGAAGGAAAAGCTGAAATCAAAGTACAAAAATTTGGAGGCATACAACCACATTTTGGGATTTTTTCATGATTTCATTGTGGAAGAGTCCAGCAGCAGTACGGCAGAAGTTGAAAAGGCAGGGAATGTTCAGATCACAGTGCCAAAGCAGCGCCGTCATCGTCTTCATCATCGAAAACCAGTTCAACATAAAAAATTACCGAACCATTATCAGATTATAATGGCTTCCGCGACAGAGCTGTACAAGAGTGGAATGAAGTTAAAACCTTACGAGGGAGTTCCGTGTGTGAAGCTCCTTCGATTCGAAAAGGAGAAGAAGACCCTGTTCCTGCCTGTGATATGGATATCTGATACCACAGAGGTGGTGTTCAGGAACCTAATGGCGGTGGATGTCTGCCAAGAAAAGGAACTCAGCGTTGTTTCAGAGTATGTATTTCTCATGAACAGTTTGATTAAGTCTGAAGCGGACGTATGTTTGCTGAGGAAGAAGGGGATTATTCAGAGCTCCATGGGAGCTGATAAGGAAGCCACCGAGCTCTTCAATGGTCTGTCGAAAGGAGTCAACTTCCATATCGCTGAGGAAGATGAGTTTATGCAATTGAAGGTTGCCGTTAATGAGTGGTATAAAAGCCGAACCATGGTTAAGTTGAATCTGTTGCTGGAGAAGCATCCAAGGTTTATGGCGGCTTTCGGTATGTTTTGGGGAGTAGTTCTAGTGCTGGCGGCTGCCGTACCGAACATTATGCAGATATTAAAGGTGACGAACACTAATCCATAGAACGTCGCTTTTTGTTGGTTGTCCCTGTTTTGTAACTCTTTTATATTTTATTTAATATAATGGGCAGTTCGAATAGTAATCCATAGAACCAATAGCTCGCCGAATATATGTGAGAAGAACATATGTATAGATAATGATATTTGGATATCCATAATGGTATTGTACTAGCAATCGCATGTTTACAATGTAATGTGAAGGCCAAACGGTATATGTTATTTGATTTAGAGGGATAGTTATTAGTTTTGTAGTTGATGTTGATAAATAAAGGGTGTGATTGATTTTGTAAGTGTAGGAATATAGATGAAGCATTACATTTAAAGGTTCTATCTCTACATTTCAAATTTGTTACAAATTCGTACAACTAAGATGAAAATTCACTTGACCCAATTCACTAAGATGAAATTGACTTGACTCAATTCACTCAAGATTTTGCGAGATGGCTACCAAACTCTCCTCTACAAATTATGAGCAACAAACCATAGTTAACAACCTTTTCTTATTGGAAGAACACCAAAGCATTCTAAGAGATGGACAAGTCCTCTTATATCATTTGATTAGATGAATGATGTGATTACCCTTTTTAAGATCCTTACAAGAAGTAAAAGACATAATATTTACAATGTTTAAAAGGTGTGCTTAAGGTAATGAATTTTTGGCATTGAGAAAAGGGATCCCCTTTATAAAGAGAATGATGAAATAGACAAAATGATAAAAAAAAACCAAACAGTGACCATCAGGGAAACTGTACTTGTTAAGTTTTCACCCCAAATGCACAATGTTCCTAGTTTTAAAAAATAGGAAACAAAAAGCATAAACTACCCCCACTTGAAAAAACCATAGTTCACACAACAAATAAAAATGGACAAAATTAAAAAATATTTTTTGATAAAAGCATTCATCATGCTTCATTAAACTAAATAGCCTCCACTACTATTATTCTAAGCAAATATACCGCTTCAAAAAGCAAAGGTTCATATCAATCCACCTAATAAAAAACTTTAAAAAAGGAATATTCTACCAGTAAATTAATTTTCCACTAAATTAATATTTTTTCTATTGTAGTTTACTTGCACATATTCAACAAAATTGAGGCATGGGATGAACCAAGATATTTTTATACTATAGTTTGCCAAAAGTTTTGGATTCTATCATTACACATGCAACTTGTTATATTTGTTTAAAATAAAACCCTAAATATCAGCTACAACATATAGACTAAAAGGTGAAGTGCAGTGCAATGCATTACATAAAATCAATATCATTTGACTCCAAAAAATGCAACTTTCGATTTCTAGACACTAATAATGTTTGATATTTGAAATCTATAAAATAAAAAAGATGACCTTGATTCTATTACACGTTTCTTTTCTATATTTTCTATTTATTTCTTGGATTGTTGAACAAGTGATTAACAGATCAAGCCAATTTTAAGCAATGTTAAATAGTAGAATGATCATTGCCAAATCAACCACTAATATAGTGTCTAATGAGGATGAAGATATGGGGGAGGGCCAAGATGAAGATATAGGGGAGGGCCAAGATGAAGTGGGTGGCTGGGAGAAAATGATAAGTATGATGGAAAAACTTCATACCAAACCCAAGTGTGTTTACAGTAGAAATGGTGGACAAGAAGCTTACAAAAATAATTCAGAAAAGGATGTCAAGAAGGAATACTTTAAACAAATAAATTGGCATAGCTAAATCTAGTAATTGTTAGATCAAACCAATATTTTAAATTTCCATAGACATTCACATTTGAACAATTGTACTATTCCTTATAGTTTTATTACCATTATGATGTGAAAGTTTGAGAGAAAATAGGTACTGAGAAACTGTTAGTAATGCTTGGGTTAAGACCAGGTCTCAATTGGGTTCAGAGATGGACAACTTAGTTTTAATTCATGTCTTACCTCCATCTATTTCTTAGTCAGCCCAATTTTGAGTCCCCTAGATATATTTTCTCTTCATCCTCTAGAAGGTTCGTTTGGAATACAACAGGGGAAATGTGTTTTTATTGAATTTGAAGATGATACAAAATCAACAAAAAACTAGAACCCTTCCATGTACCAAAAACATTTAGAATTTTATATTGGAGAATGGTACTATCTTTTATAAGGGAGGAAGATGGCCTCGATACAAAGGTCATTATAAGCAATCAGAAGGCCAAATAACTTGTTTCTCCTATGCCTTCCAACCTATAATGAACAAAAGAAAAGGAGCCTTCATCAGACTACAAACATAGGAAGTATGATGCCTGATATATTTCTCATTTTACAGAAATAGAGAAATAAAAGCCTACAAATGCTTAGCCAAAATGCAACTGTGTGTGATTGGGTGGTTAATGGAAGTAGCTGAAGAGGCCCTGATATGGCCTCAATCAGGTTAACACCAGACATGTGTCGATGGGTAGTTCATAGTGGGTAGCTAAATGAGCCTTAACTAATTGAGAATACCAACATGCAATTTCAGTTTTGTCCCAGGATTAAACAACCATGAAATAATTGTATTCTACTTACTGAATGTATTGAAGTAACAAAATAATCTCCATTTTATCATGGGATTCTCTGGTTTTCTCATGTAATGCAGAAACATCAAAATGAAGAAGTTGTCATGTAAGTAATTATACTGCCTTTCCTTTGTTTTGTTTTTTCACCCTGAGCTTTCTACCAAATTCAAATTTTGAACCTCACAAGCACCAAAAAATAAAAGTGCAGAAATTTGCAGTCACCGCCAAGTTTAGGGAAGCCCCATAATTTCCTTAAAAAATATGAATTTCTACTTCTCTAAGAATAATATCCTCTCAGATCCTAGGATTGCTCTAGATCCTGAGCCGCAGTTTTGAGATCCATCATGGAAACAACAAAAATACCAGACTGTTCCTAGACACAGCCCCAGACCTAGAAATCAATAAAATTACAAAATGATTAAAAAAATATCATTTTATTCCTACTACCTACCTTGGTTCTGCTGCTGCAAACTCCCTCGAAGATCACTAGTGCTGTTGCAACTAACCAAAGGCTCTCAACATGGCCCTACAAATACCCAACAAGTGCACACACATTGCAACAAGAAGATCACTGCAAATTGATTTGATTTTTTTGCTTTTGTCAAAAATGAAGAACATTAAACAGGAACAAAGAAACTTCAAATAGGAACTTCAAACATAGAGAGACGTCCATGTAACATTTTAGTTTTTCCTGGTGATCCCAAAACCAATAGTAGTAGTGACCTCGAAACCCTAGTTCATAAATATAGCAAAGTCAAAATTGCAAATATAACATGCAACTACCACTACTACTACCCACAAAATTTTGTTGAGCTTATTTTCTTACGAAGGTAAATAATGGCCATGAAAACCAACAAAAAAACTATTTTGACGCATGGGTGATGTGTTCGAGGTAGTTGAATACATGTCTAAACAATAGAGAAACATGTGGTATCCAAACTTACAGATTCTTCTTCTCAATGAAGCGTAATGCTCAACCATGAAAGAAATGAAGCATGAAGCGGGCATTTGTGGAGATACTTTAAAAAGTTGGCATATCAAAAATCTCAATATTACCTTAGCCCAATGCATTCTCAAACTCAAAAATTGTTCATTGCCTACATTAAAAAGCAAAACTTTTCACCATTAACTCCTTTCTGTACATGAATATAATGCGGATATGCACCTTTGCTCATAAAATTTACAAAAGCGGGTGCATCAACATAAACAAAAGGAATCTACCGAAAATATAAAACTCTTTCTACACATTAAATCCATTTAACCTACACACTTTCACCGCAAACAAGACAAACACTTGTCCATTCGGTAAAATAAGCTAGAAAATGTTCATTTACTCAGGACAACTGGCTTTAAAAAAACAGCAGAGCGGATTTAACAAGAGGCGGAAACAAAATACTTCCCAAACTTACATCGCCGCGAAGAGAGACACTCATCCAGACAGTAATGTAAGCAAGAAACGCTCATTTGAGCAAAAAATTATGGCAAAAATAACATACAAGAAACACATCATGTATATAAAAACATATGTGAAATAAAAATATTGTCTAACACTTTCGTTTCAACCGTTAACTCTTCAGCAAAAAAATAGTAGGGCGGATTTAATAGGAGGTGAAATAATTAACCATTCTTACATTGTAAATTCTTCATGTGAAGCAACGAGTGCGCTAGTATACATCTCCCCTCTCCCGCATTCGAGTTTCAAAATCCTTTGGTAACAACACTGATCTACTCACACCTCCATTTGAAAATCTAGGGGAGCGTAGCTCCCATAGAAACGGTGCACCCATTGCTTCCAGCCTTAGTGCCAAGGCGTGGATTTTCTCCTTACAAAGAAAACATCCATTGCCAAACGATATGTACAACACAGAGGAAATCTCCCACTCATCCATCCATCTTATAAAATAGGAATCCTCCTTACTGAGATTATCACACTTGTTGTGGGGAAGAGCAGGTGGTAGTGTTCCTATAGGAACTGAGGCCTACAAATGAAAAAAATTGTTAAAAAACAAAAACAGCCAAACGACCGTCAAATTAAAACGCATTGGAAAAACGTCTGACAGGCCATCAAATTTAACATCACTTCAAAAATGTCCGGAGGTCCTTTACCATAGGGGGAACGCCTCCGGCGTAAAAACAAGTGGTGCAAAGAAGCCAATTCCTGCCACTTAGATTGCATGATGTTTAAATTGGAAAAAAGAATAGTAGTAGTTGTATGGGGAGATCCCTTCATTAACTATTAGTTGAAAATTGAAACAAAATGGCTAATAACAATACAAATAGAAACAAAACAACGAATAACAAGTACTGAATTAGAACAATGGCAAAAATAAAAAGTAGGTGGTGATGTATAATCAGTGTAACAAATAAAATAGTTACTTGGCGAGCAACTAGTAAAATTGTCTTTTGACGAAGAGCACTCGTGCATTCTTGCAAGGAGCTAATATTTTCTATCTACTACACCAAGGACTGCATTTTAGCACTGCATACTTCACTACATAGGAGAGTTTATTTTGAATTTCATACCACACATTTGCATTGGGAAAATATAGTTATAGCATGTTATTCTCTGTGTGACTAACACTAGGCAATTCTATCTCATGGAACACTATTCTAACCACAAACTCACTAGAACTACATTGAGTCTAAAATGTAGCACAACGCTCAGTGACAATCACATTGGATTGACCATCAAGGTCAATTTGACTCAAGCTTATGTATTTCTTATTCATCTAATGTGTGCTTGAGTATTGTGTAGGAAACTAGGGTCTATTTTGTAGGTACATGTGCGACACAATGAATTTGATGCGACCTACAATAAATAAGGAGTGACATTAACCGACATAGAAAAAACCAAATCCCGAGCTATTCTGCAAACGCCAGCACCCAGAATAGACACTAGCGCTTGGGAGGCCTTGTCCCATTCTAGCTGGTTCTTTCATGTTAATTTCCAGATCACAATTTCAGACACAAAGCTTACACAGTCTAGGATTAGTTGTTCCAAACCATTCACTAGCCCAGAATCAGTCTAGACCTACAGTTACAAGCTGAGTCATTCTCTAAACCCTATATATCACTCTTACTTGCACTTCTTTAGTTTGATCTTGCTTGAATAGTGTTATATTTATCTAATCAACAATGTCCTTATATTAGATTTTATTTTATTAAATCACTACCTTGGGAACTGTTGAGATGAACTTTTAGGACATTTTACTGATACGTACCCTCCTCAAGGCAGTCCATGTGGTCCACACTTTCTTTGTCCCTTCACTCCTAAAAACAAAAAAAGATGTTCCCTCCCATGTTTTCCCACGCGGCCAGCTACCAGAGCAAGGCATCCAGCTTCCACAAGGGGTTTTCAACAAACAGGGTAGATTCATTGATAAGCAACTGAAAAAAACAGGTGGCCAGCCCAAAAGACATCTCCAACCCACCAAACTCCCAAACCACAAGGCAAGCATACATTTTATTAATGACAGTAAAGATGAGTGCAGAGTCGGTGGTTGCACGAATTAAATTCACCTTAAAAAAGATGTTAAAATACAGGCATGAGTGGAGCTTGGTGAATAGATAATGAAAGTTTCAAAATTTATTTTTAACGGTCCCCACCTAGCCATGTCGCCACCAAAAAACTACCTTTCCACTTCTCACGCATAGCAAGGCAGGCCAATACTGCTAGCATGCCAGACTTAGCTAAAAATTTTAGGTAGCTTTTATTAAAAAAAACCCAAATGCCTTAAAAAAGGTTTTAAAAAAAATCGCATTAGAAGTTTTAACAAACATCATTAAGAAACCGATAATCAAAATATGATAATCATCAATAAAAAGGTCTTCATAAGATGATACAAAATACCATCAAAAGAAAAAGCAGTAGTGACATAACAAAATGGTATAATCAGAAGGGAAGGGATTCAAATTTACTTTGCAACAAGGATCGCAATTACTTAATGATCAAAGGTATGCCTTGGATCACTGAAATTTATCCAAGGCATGACCATTCAACCCAACAGTAGCAAGGGACTCCATTACGGTTAACAAGGTCTGTTACTAGGGTAACTTTCCCGTAGCACCAAAGACCACATCCACACAATTCCTTGGGTGAACAAAAAAAGAAGCCTGAAAACTCAACAACAGGGTAGAAAAACAACCATTCATCATTAGCAACAGGGGGGTCAGAAGCAAGGACAAGAGTCAATACCGAAAGGGGCGTTACATAGTTTCTTAACTCATAAGTGACTCCATGAAATAATAATGATAAGAGAAAGGATGGCTATCAAATTTTCAAAAAATAGGCATTACCTAGTGGCCTAGCTACTTGATTTATCCAAGTAAAAAAACAACAACGAGTCTCATAACTACCAAGTCCTTCACGCAAGTTAGCATTCTAAACTTCCATCCAAGTTTCATAGCACTTTGGATTCATAATCCTTCTTAATAAATCTATAGTTTTGGTTTAAAATAAAATGGATCTCCCCTTTTCATCACAAGTTTTTTTATTTAAGGTACCCCTCGTTACCATAATCAAACCACTCTTTTTTAAAAAAAATGCATTTACATGTATCACCAAATGTCATTATCTTAACAACAACTTCAATCATAAATCAACAATGCATCTATAAATATAAATACCCCCAAATGTCCCTAATAATCTTAACATTTTCTATCATAAGTCAACAAGATATCAATATATATATATATATATATATATATCCAACAAAATCAGCGAGATGCACAAATATATATATATATATATATATATATATATCCACATATATATCAATATATGATATATATTTCCAACAAAATCAGCGAGATGCACAAATATATATACCACCAAAAGTCATCACGTATTAAAATTAAGCCAAGGTAGTTCTAATTAATAAAAGAGTACTATCCATAAATGCACATATGCAACTTCAAATCTCGGTGAAAAATTTTTAGTTGCGGTTCAAGCTTCATAAGGACCGGTCAAAGTTCCCCTTAAGGAAAACCTTAAACATCTTGGACCTATACCGATGATCAACAAGTAATTGGGTATATGTCTAGCATCATAATCAATTCTATAGGAATATCCAAGGTGAAAAAATTAACTAAGTAACCAGGTACCATTGCCACGATACTCCCTTCATATTTAAATCTAACCACTGTAGTCAACCACACATATAGTTTAGTAAACCTACATGGTATAGATTGAATATCAAAGGGACCACTTACTTAGTCCAAGAAAAGAGAACATGGAGGTCCAACAGACCTTGAAAACCTCACCACTCAAGGTTGGACAACACCAAAGAAACAATTGACATTACGACAATTGGTTGCCATAACCCAAAAGGGTGATTAAGTGTCCAATAAAACTATAGTCTCTCCCAATCTCAGATCGGGTTCAATCTAGTGGTTGTCTTGGTAACAGAAAGGTTGTAATAAACCCGATTTAGAAGTGTGTCTCAACATACCCATAAATGACAAGTAAAAACCACATTGGCCATGATTCCAACTAAACCAATCTATTAAGGAATAATTGAGAATGGGGGATGTTATAAACCTTTGATGATTAAAACAACTCATATACCCAGAAAGAGGAATTCTCATGATAAGGTAACTACTTGAGTAACTATATCTAGAAGTCAAAGAAATAGGAACAACTCTATTACCCAAGGAAGAAAATCAACATCTAAATATAATAAAATCATATGAAAAGTAAGAGGTTTATAGTTACAACAGGCGGGCTTTCACAACTAAAATTACTATTTATAAACATTTTGACAACATTGTTACTCAAAACAAATAAATATAGATAATAATGGTAGAATTTCATTCACTGAAGCGTGAAAACGCAACAGCCATAGTAAGAGGGATAAATCTTTGTTGTACAATATTAACACTAGAAACTATTATTGCTATAACTAGAATATTTCAAGGGAAAACAGGATAGATTTCCCAGACAAGGCATCCAAACCCACCAAAAAATAGTAGAAGAAAACCAAATTTCAGGGAACATAAGGTTTTATTTCATAATATTATTATATCTTAGCAATTATAGTAAATGGGTAGATGTACCTTGCATAGTTTCTAGATTCAATAAGACACAAAAACACCACATAGACCTGTAGCAGCAACACTCCTTTGGTTGAATATCTGTGCCACATATACATGTTGGGTGCAACCAAAAATCTACTCACATCCCACATTTGGCACATGAAAGGAGGTCCATTTCACCATGAGTGGCATTCTACCTGAAGGAACTATGGTCTCAAGAACTGTCAATTTTTACAGTATAGAGACAAAATAGGATTTGATCTAAAAGGATCCCAGGAAACTCCAACATACACATGATTGACAGGAGGAAAGCCAGACTCCAAAACCTTTCAAACATACTCCAATCCTACATCAAAAATAGGAATGCTAGAGGAGGGCAAAGGAAATCCATCGAAGCAAAAAGGAAATTAGAGATTTTAGTCAAATGTAGTCGCAGGTTCCTTAGTGGGTCATGTATGTATAATGAGGAAGTATACACGAGGCATGAAAGACTATTTAAATAAATGCCTCAAAGAGAAGTGGTCTCATGTAATTACCACCATTACAGGATATGCACAATAGGGATCTGACAAAATAAACCCTAGTTCACCCTCACCATATCTACCAGGTGCACACGTCAGCTCAGTCCCAACCTTGGCTATCAGGCATGTAGCCCACCAACCTAGAAATAGTAGCTTTGCAAACATGAATGGACATTCAATGAAGCAACCAACATGTGTCGAACAATTAAATGGTAAAACATTTCCATCTACCCAAGTTCCGTGGGCCAGGACATGGCATAAATGAAAACAAGGAAACTGAAATGAGTGTGGCAATGGCTTAGTCCCATCAAACCCTGGCATATGCACATCTCACCATAATCACGCAGCTAGAGCATATAAGCTGAAACAATGCGAATAAAGGATTTACTGGCAGGTGGCCAACGCCCTTTTTCCACCGACCTCTAGCCAACAAGGAACCATAATAGACAAGCAATAGTGAGCCCCACATCTTCCTCACGCCTAGCTTGATACATTAATGATCACAAGTAGGAGGAATATTTGGTGGGAGAAAGTATCAAATCCCCCCACCTTTAATTAACATAACTTCATTAGAGACAAGCATGCGATGCATCCCTGGTTAGCCCAATACTGTGGGGGGCTTGTCAAACAATAGTGGTTGTAAGGATGTCTCCATGAAGAGACAATACACTAGAATGACACGACGCAACCACATAGACCACTGGTGCTCATTAACTCAGGGTATCCTCTTCTTTTGTGCATAAATTGAGGCTCGCTCTATGAGAACATAGTTCCCAACAATAGTTACAATAAAATAATAATGAAAGCCACGTAATCGTGGACGAAGTCGACAATTAAGAGGATAATGAGAGTTGTTATTGATAAAATTATTAAGTTTAACATTAATTAGCAGCCCTTAAAAAATAATGGTGCCACCTCTAAACCATATCCTCCTTCCATGCAATCAAACTTAGTCAAGGCTCGACAAATATGATAAGTTTACAATGATAGAACAATCTCATAATAATTATCATTATATATATATATATACTATATGTTCAAATATTATTTATTTATTTATTTTAAAATATACGCATGAAATAACATCTTAAAAAATGGATATTTAATATTAGAGATACGTCACCAAAGCTTCATTTAAGCAATACGCTATTTCATTCGAGATCGTGATTTTCCTTTAATATACGATAATTGCCTAAAATGAGGACGCTACAAAGGCCCACAACTAGAAGCATTGACAATGAAATGAGATAGGCAAGACAAAGAGGAAGGATAGCTAATTTTTATCTTTGCAATGAGGTCGAAGTCAACTAACGATCAACAAGAGCACACACAAACATTCAACTCATAGTAACAAGGTCAACAAAGAAAGAACTGGAGTAAATGTTGAATGGGGCATTGCATCTTTACCTCCAATTCAACACTCAAAATAATATGTATTTAAATTGATTTTGTGAGCCTAACATGCACCACTACTAGCTCTTCTCCCCTACCTAATGGTCAAGAAAAAGTGCATTTATGTTGTATTGTAGCTACCTAGGGCTTCACCAAACATTCATTCATTATCACAATTTAGTTACAATTTGTAACGCCCACAATTTCAACACACAAATACAACAGTAAATATACCGGAATACATTTTTTTACTTTAAATGCTCATTATACAACACCACATGGGCTCCAATAGATAAAGTTAACACCACATAAGACACTTACACAAGTCATCGACTCTCGTAGACCCATGAAAACACCATATACATGTCGATGCCACACTTTCCCCAATAACAAATTCTAGCAATGACTCAACCATAAAAAGGGACCCAAGGATTGGAAAACCCACAATACATCATTACCATGATTACATCTTAGTTATGATTAACATTAAAAAAAATTATTATGCAAGGATAGTTTTCTCTCTATTTTTTTTTCACCTACAGATTCTTGATTTCATTTCATATTCAACTTACAGTTCGAACATTAAATTTGTCTCTTAATCCCTTATGAAAATATCCATAACTTACGTAATTAATGGCCATATTTCAAATTGCATACAAAGTTCCTAATTCTCTCTTTCTATGTCAAAGGTTTGTTTCTTAAAATATGTTTAGTTGACATCTAATTTTACCCGCATTATGTAAGGGGACCAACCAAAAGTTTTCAAAGGAAAATAATACGAGTCAAAGGAGGTGAAGGTTCAAGTTTCCCTTTCCTATAAACTTCCTTCCATTAGAAGCACATTTGTGCTTGTACTATGGTTGTTTTAGTTCCAAATTTAGTTTGACTTAATTAAGCATTTACACATCATAATTTTATTGTATTTTATTTTTAGTGGGCTCTATAATGGCTCAAATGCCTAGTCCCACCAAAAACAATTTGAATCCATTCTTAACAAAAAGTCAATTCTTGAATAAACCGTAAGGACTTCAAGTGAAAATTTGTTTCTAAACCATTATCACATATACTCTTGGTCCTCATCTCATTTACATTGTTTCTTAGGTATATTATTGGCGTACTTTATAACAAAAAGAGTTACGAAAGTACTTGTCTAACATCTTTAAGAAGTACCTGATTGGAGGCATTATAACTACACATGAACCATAAGTTAACCTCCTAATCAAGTACCTAAGGTTTGTTTTAATTCCAATTTACACTCAGGGCTCTACACCCCATTATAGATTAGATTAAGGTGTAAAAACATATTTACCCTATAAGGCTTCTGCAAAGGACCCAGGTGCTACACTTTCACTAGCCAAGGTAACACATTTAACTGAGAGGATCTAAAGAGATTAGTAACAAGAGTTTAAGTAATAGTACACCTATTTAGGTAAGTGCACCAAGTTGGGGGGCCAAAAGGGGGTCTTCAGTGGATGCATTTTTCTGAAAAAAAAACTTCAACTTGTACGATTTTTTCAAAATAGTTACACTCAAAATTGGAAGATGTTGTAGAAATATGAATCGTAGAATTTTGAGTCTAGTTTCTAAGATAATTAATTTTATTGAAAACAGATAAGGTTAAGTGGGTCAAACAACTAAAATACAAATAGATACTCCTGTTTTTGTTAAAAAACATAATAGAGTGAATTTTGTGCCCCCCAACATTTTTTTAGTACCATTTAGTATTTTTAAAAACCATTTGGTAGAAATATCGCTAAGGGCATCTAGTTTGGGCTCCATTTTTAAAAGATTTTTTTAGTGAAATATTTTTTTATTTATGATTTTTCTTGTACAAAAAAAATATGTTTTGAAAAATAATGGAGCTCCAACCGTGCCCCCCCTTTACTACCTCATAAGATATCGAAAATTAGATTTGTTTTTTGAATATGTATATAATTATGCCTAGTTTGGGCTAGTATAATTTTTTTTAAAATTTGATCACCCAAAAAAACGATACACCATGAAAGATAGACATATTTACACTTCAAAAAAATCTATAAAAAGGCATATTTAAAAAATAAATAATATGGAAACCTTATATTAGTCAGAAGATATGAAAAATAATATTTTTAGAAAGAAGAGACTCTACTCTACGTCATGGTATAATTTTTTAAAACTCGATCGATTGTCTTATTTTTATTTATCATAGAGGAAGTGGCATTTTTACATTTTCTTGTAAAAACATTTTTGTTTGTTGTGTTTATGTAGGTCCATGCCTCAGGCTTGGGGATCCAAACCGAATCCCAAGCCTTGAGGCATGGCTTAGGAAAAGAGGAAACACAAAACTCATATGCATTACATAACGCGTACGCATTATGTCAATATAAACATTATGCATGATTTTCACATGCTTCTATTTACATAAATAAATGTTAAAGTATAAGTTTTTCATTTATTATTATTTATATTTTATTATTTCTTATACTTTAAAATTATTTATGTAAATATAGGAAATTAGGGTCACTCTCCACCTTATGGAATTAGTCTCACATCTCCATGAGTCATGGTTTAGGAGATAGTTTTTTAAAGTATAATCTGGTTAGTACATAGGTAATGTTTTAGGATTTCAGCATTCATCATAAATCTTTTAGTGTTTAACTTCTACAATTGAAACCCTAAACCATAGGCCATAAAAATAAACACTAAATTGTAAACCTTTATCCCTAAACCATAAACCCTAAACCTTTAACCATGATCCCTAGACCCTAAAACCCAAACCCTAAACCCTAAACCTTAAACATTCAACGCTTACCCGTGATCCCTAAACACTAATCCTTAAGCCTTAAACCCTAATCCATAAGCCATATACCCTAAACCATGAACCATGAGCCATAAATGCTAAACTCTAAACCCTAAGCCTTAAACCCTACACCCTTATCCATGAGCCCTAAAATCTAAAATCTAAACCCTAGACCATATGCCCTAAGCCCTAAGCCCTAAACCCTAAAACCTAAACCCTAAAACCTGAGCCCTAAACCTTAATCACTAAAAATTAAATCCTAAACCCTGAACCCTGAACATTAAATCCTAAACCATAAACCCTAATCCTAAACATTAAATCCTAAACCATAAACCCTAAACCTTAATCACTAAAAATTAAATCCTAAACCCTGAACCCTGAACCATAAACCATAAACCCTAAAACCTGAACCGTAAACCATAAACCCTTATCCCTAAACACTAAATCATTAACTCAAAAACCCTAAACCCTAAACCCTATACCATAAACCCTAAATCTTTAATCTCGATCGGTAAAACCTAATCATAAACACTAAACCCTAAATGCTAAACCTAAAACCTAAATCCTAAACCATAACCCTAAACCTTAAACCTTGAACCCTATACCCTAAATCTCCTTAAACCCTGAACCATGAGCCCTAAACCCTAAACCCTAAACAATATTTCATCAATATTTCCTAATCTCGGGCATAGAACCATCATTTAGTTTGCTTATAGAACTACCTTGTTTATCAGAGGTGGGACAAGTAACTAAATGGATATGACATCTACCTTGTGCCTTGTAATGCATATACTACACATCTCTTCCAAAAAAATTTATCCCCACATATACATGCACTCTTGAATGTAAATTTATTCACACTTTGAAATTGTTTTTAGATTTCTCATATTTCCATGTATGGTATTATGCAAGCCAGGATGACCCATTGGAAGCTGGAAAAAATAACCATCACAACAAAAAAATTAATCTTAAATGAAACAAAAGAAACATAGAGAATATATTAGTGCAGAGGTTTAGGATCATAATTGAATTTCCTGTAGTATCCTCTCCTCCAGATAAAGATAAAGTTTAAGTGTTCTACTAGAATGGATAGTAAATTTTACAAAAATTCGTAAAGTGTTCAAAATAAGCATTGAAACAGGGGAATGGCTAAGAACACTAAGGGGTTATCAATCACCTAGTAAATCTTTCTTGTTTAGTTCTAAATGGGAGTTACCTAGCCTACGAATTAGTGACCTTCCATTCATTGATAATTCCTTATATAATAGACCCATGGAATTTTTCAAAATATCAACCAATGAAAAACATCAAATTTTGATGACTCTCTTTAAATGTTCTGCATACAAATTCAATGAACCCTGAACTCTATGACCTAAACTCTTAACCCTCAACCATGAGGCCTAAAACCTAAACTATACACCCTAAACCCTAAAACCAAAATAATAAATCCTAAACCCTAAACACTAAATAATAAACCCTAAAACATAAACCCTAAAACCATAACCCTAAACACTTGACCCTAGACCCTAAACACTAAATCCAGAGCCTCAAACTCTAACCCCCAAACCTTAAACTAGTAACTCTGAACCCTGAACCTTAAGCTATAAACCATGAACCATAAACCCTAAAACCTAATCCATAAACCATAAACACTAAACCTTAAGCCTCGAACCCTACACCCTAATCATTGAGCCCTAAACCATTAACCTTAAACCCTGAGCCCTAAACCTTAAATCTAGAGCCCTAAACCCTTAACCTTAAACCATGAATTCCTTTCCCTAAATCCTGAACCTTGACATTGAAACATTAAACCCTAACTCCTAAACCCTGAACCGCAAACCCTAAATCATCAACCCTAAACCTTAAACCCTAAATTGTAAACCCTGAACCCTATACCCTAAACCCACAACTCTCAAAACTAAACCTAAACCCTCAATCCTGATCCCTAAACTCTACACTTTGACCCCTAAAACAAAAACCTTGAACCTTGAGCCCTAAACACTAAACCCTCAACCCTTAACCCGTGAACCTAGAACCCAAAAATCTAAAAACCCTATCCTTTCATTCCTAAACCCTAAACAATAATGTAGTCACCACTTCCCTTTGACCCCCTTTTGATACTAATCATGACACTATTGACTATATTATAGACATTATTATAGTTTTTATTTAGTATGATGTTAGATATTTGGTCATGAATTATTGTTGAATTTGATTCTTATATGATGCATGATGATTATTAGAGACACTTTTATATATTGATGATGATATTTTGTTGGTCATGGTTCTATGATGGATGTTTTTCAGACTTGTGATATTTGGATATTGTGAGTAGACCTAAAAATGGAAAATTATTGGATGATGATATAGTTGTTGATAAAACTATAAATTATATTGTTATATTTCTTTGATGTTGTTGTGATTCATATATCTAGATGATTTTAGAATTTTAATTATATTTATATTATTTTACCGACATTCTACATATGGCCACGAGGCCGAAGGAGGTATTTGTGTTTTGCAAGTTATAATATCACAACAAACATCGGGGGATTAGAGACCAACCGCATTGAAATTCTAGATAAATTCAACAACGTCACCATGGTAGCTAGTATTGTTTTTCGTGTGTTTTTTGTGTTAGGGATTCCCATGTGGGGGATCATCATTAAATGTGACCAAGGGATTTTATGTTTTTCTCTTATTTGGTCCCTTTCATGTAAATTTTGCATGTGTTTTATGTGGTGCAATTACCCTTTCATTATTTATTTAATGTGGTGTTATTATTGTGGGTAATCATATTGTTTGGTTAATTAATTAAAATAAGTCATAAGAATGTAATTAATAGAGTTTTTGGCCATGTTTTAAAGTGTTGTAAGAATATGTAAGTAATGTGATACCCATTTTTCCCTTTGGGAGGCATAAGCATATCCCCCATAGCTTCTTGCTCCTTTGGCTTTCTTGATGAAGCATTTGTATTATTTTTCATGTTTTAATGTAGTTGGAAACTACATTCTGTTTGGGACAGTGTTTCTTTTTGAAAATGTTGCTTATATGTTTGTTGAAGCATGTTGTTACCATTAGTTGGATCACATCTTTTATTGCATTATGGTTGGAGACTTGGGAGCCAATGAAGAAGGATGGCTTCTCCTCTTCATTATATGTCTTGGTTGGGTGGAGAGTTTTGTGTTTCCCCTACTCCTGTTGTGATCAAATTGGATGAATGAGGAGTATGCATTTTGTTGTTCTGGAGCTGAGAAAAGATAGTTTGATACGGGTCCCTTATGAAATGAAATATCATTGTAACCTTTCCCACTTGAAGTGCATGAACTCGTAATGGTTGTAATATATGGTACTGATTGCAAGTTGTGGAAAGTTGGTCTGATTGATCAAGTTGTATATTGAAATGTATCAAGAGTTATACTCTTTTTTCTGTTTTGGAAAGAATGTGAAAGAAAGAAATGTGTTTTTGTATGTTGCATTTTGAAACCAAAGGGAAAGGAAGTTGTAAGAGTTAGTTTAAATTAATGGAAGTGGTTTTGTCTTATTCATATGTTGTTATTCCATTGGAAATCTATGCTTAGCATTCACTATGAAATCCCTGTTTGAAAAGTGGTAAAGTGAAACACGTGAGAAGAAAATGTATTATTTTGTTCTGTATATAATATATTTTGTGGAAGGAATAAAAGAAGAAAGGTTGTAATGTTGTATTTTGGAATCAATAAAGGATTGCATTACCTTTTTCAATCTGTATTGTTGTATTGAAACTAATCATCCATTGTGTTTTGCCTTGGATCTCTGTTGAAAAGAAGAATTGTGTGTGATGAAAAATATAATGCTCTGTTCTTAAAAAAAGTGAAGATTGGAAATCATAATTTGAATTTTCACCCATAGATGGGTTGATTGAATCAACTAAATGCATTAGGCTAGGATTAGAATGAATTTCCACACTTGGGAGATGGAAAGAAATTAAATAGATCCTTTAAAAAATTACCCTCTGTTTTATTCTTTCAAACTAGTAATCATCTAGACAAAAAATGCACAGATGAAACCTGTAACAATAAAATAACAAATTAAATTATTAAATTGAAGTATTAGGTCCTAAAAAAACTCAATTAGATAAAATCACTTAATGGAAATACTTCAAAACCTGGCAAAACCGAGTTCAAAGTTTCAACAGTCGTTTTGCTGCCAAATTTGTAAATTTTGAATTGGAATTTGTCAATGAATTGGAGACTCTAAAGTAGATCAGACCTCAAAAACTTATCCTAATTCCTCCTAAGAACAACTATCCATGTCTATTTGACATGTTGAGAGAGGAAGAAGATCAAATTGAATAAATCTCACAACTTAAAATTTACCAGTTTGCACTGTAAAATCCTGTGAGCCATTTTCTTAAAATTGAACCCTTAAAGTTTATCAAAATCACAAATTAATGATCATTTGTGCAAAAAGGACATCGAGATATTTCCAAAAAGTCCTCATTTCCCCAAAACCGAGCTCTCTATCAAAATTTATGGCCTTCTGAAGTTTTTCTTCCTTAGCATAAAAAAATGGGAAAAAATTCCTTGGCGGGCCCGCGGCCCATATCTTTCCCTTAAGCACTTAGGAAAATTTTTGGGAAAATTTTCCAAAGTTTCCCTGTTGCCCCACCGCTCTTAGCCAATCAGAGGCCTGCCACATGGAACCGATGGGGTGTTGGCGGAGGGGCGGACCCCTTTTTAAACTTAGAGCATCCGTAAAATTTTTGGGACAATTTTCCAAGTTTTCCCCACCATGCCGCCGCACCGTGACCAATAAGGTGATACCATGTGGTGTCCCTAAGGCATCAGCAGAGGAGTGGGTACATTTTTCCTTTTTGTGTTTTGAAAAATTTTGACAAAATTTTCCATGTCTTCCCCATTGTTCTGTTGATCCATAGCCAATCAGGAGTTGCCACGTGTCCTTTGAGGATCCACAGGTACGTGGGCGTAAAGTTGGCTTCTCACCCCACGCGGTAAATTTCTCAAAGTATTTCCCACCACCCCACCCTTCCACATGCTAGCTTGGAGATTCCACGTGTCCCTAGAGGTCTCCCGGGAGCATGAGCACAAAGTTGGCTTTTCACCTTGCACAAGAAATTTCTCAAAGTATTTCCCGCCTCCCAGATCTCCCTGCGCTGGCTTAATAAGTGCCACATGTCCCTTGTGGACTTGCAGACCTGCAGGTGCATAGGCGTAAAGTTAGTTTTTCACCCCTTGCGCAGGAAATTTTCCAAGAGTCTCCCCCACGGCCCACCAACCCACGCTTTGTGCAAATTTTCACCCCTGGGCCAGTAGGCCCACTCTTGCGGAAAATTTTTACCCCAAGGCCCTCTGGCCCATAACTTGAGAAATATGAGGAGTTATGAGGACTTATTTATATTAATGGAAAGGTGAGGAAATTTCCTATCCAATGGGAATGATTTAGGGAATTTTTGAATGCATTAAGTGTGAAAAAAATCAAGTTGAAACTTTAATCTTGTTAGAGAGTGGGTATGGTGAAGATTTACCCTCTGAACCTAACTAAACCTTCTAACCCTAAATTTTGGACCTTATGACCTCTAATAATTGTTAATAAAAGAAAATATATTCTAGTGGATTAGAATTTTTCTTGAACTTGTTAGTGACAGTTGTTGCCTTGTAACCTAGTTGTAGACTATTATTATTAAAAAAAATTATTTCATAATTTTCCTAACAAATCCTAGGTTGTTCTTGGGTCTCAAGTGGGTTGTTTTAGCAGGCATTACACATAAACCCTAAACCATGAACCCTAAGCCTTGAGCCCTAAACCCTAAACCCTAAAATTTGAACTATGAGCCTTAAACACTAAACCTTAAACCCTAAACTCTAAATCTTGATTCCTAAACCCTTAGCCCTAAACCTTGAGCCCTAAACCCTAAACCCTAAATCATAAACCCTCACCAAAAGGAAAGTCCTGAAAATATCATTCAACCTGTTTCATTGTGTAGGGAACAGTTTTTAAGGTGATCGATCAACTCATTTAGTTTTTATGAGAGACTACTTCCTTTGAAGGCCTAAAAAGGCATTTTTGGCCATTTTGTAGTTAATTGAACACCCTTCAGAACAAGCTAAAATGAGTTGGTCATGTCACCTAGTTATCAAGGACCATTATTTGCGAAGCATTAAGGCATCATTTGTCTCCATAAGAGACATATGAGTAAAAACATGTTTGAGAATCATGAAATTGATTCCATGAAAGGATGCTTTTAGAGCTAGGAAAGGTGAGGGGATGATCTTTAGAGGGAGCACCATGTTTCTAAGAATGAGAAATCATCTGAGTTCAGTTGATGTAATTTACTTGGTACTATTTGTAACTGTAACTCATTCAACACCTAGTAGTGTTATCACGCCTTAAGGAGGAGGCACATTACAATCACCTGATTTTGGCCATAGGACAGGAATCCCATTCAGGGAACAAGCCTCTAGTGAGGATCTCTTTTTAGTAAGAAGTAGACAAACATCATAGAGTTAATTCATGGTCACTAAAGTGAATTATGGACCAAATTTAAAAATGAGTACTAATTCAATTAGTGGTAGGGCCGAAATCCATTTTAAAAGGTCAAAAAACATAAAAAAATAACTATATGATTTCCCAAAACAAAGGACTGAGTACGATATATATGCCCTCAAAGTTATAGGTCATTTGCTGAAATCATGAAAAATGAGTAAGTATTGACTATATTAGATTTTGAAAAACTATCTTCTAGATTATAACTGTTAGAGCTACGAAGACCACTTCCATAAGGTGCAGAGTGACCCTAATTTCTTATATTTACTAATATAAATTTAAAAGAAATATTATACTTTTATTGTTTCTTATACTTGAACATTTATTTTTGTAAGTATAACCCACCGAAACACATATGCATGGTCCACACTACACAAAACGCGTGCGCGTTTTGACTTGTTTAAAACACGTACGCATTAAAAAATGTGTACGCGTTATAACATGTATGCGTTATGATTCAGTGATTCCCGAGCCAAACAAATTAAAACGCGAGCGCGTTTTAGCAAAATGTGTACGTGTTTTTTTTTTTAGATTCTTGTCCGCTTTTTGGTCCCCCAACTTTGTGCACTTACCCATTTCACTAGCTCCATTGTGGCATATGGATCCCACAAGGAATTCCTTTTAATCTTCGAAGGACTAGGTAGTCCACTTGGATCCTAAGGAAGTGTTAGTTCTGCTTACACCAAAATTTAGTTGGACCATGTCGTTGCTAACCGTTAGGTTTACGATAATGTCGTTAAACATACTGACTATGACGATGACTCAAAATTGGGCTCTTATTTACTTAAACTATAAGGTGTCATAAAGTGCAAAGTTTTAGTTCATTATACGGTTTCAATTTCTTTTGAGCTAAGAAAGATCATGCGAGAAGGTTAGATGTGCACTAGTTTTAAACTAAGCTTGTTTGTTGTGATTATATTTCTTTATTACATTTTCAAGGTAAAGAATACAACACACCAATTATTTATTACACACTGTAAATGTACTACAAGATATTAAATTAAAATTCATTTAACATATGTATATTTATCAAACATTTTTACCTTACGTAAATCTAAATTAAAATACACATTTCCCAAGGTATCCCTAACACTAACATCTCATACATATCATCAAATTTCAAATATAATTTTTTCTATAACATGACAATACTTTATGCATATATATACATTCTAAAATGACCCATATCAATTACGATAATAAACAATGAATTTCACCACACCCTTTCGCCATCTTTCTTGCATCCTGCAAAACCAAGTGAGCATGAAATCAACGATAAATCATTGGCATGGCATCCACCTAGATCTAGCATAATTAACATTTTTAGTTTCCATTTACATGAAAATAATAATTTTCATTCGAAAGGATAAGGTTAGAGACGTGTAACGATTTCATTTCATTTCACTTCATTTCTTAACCAAGGAGAGAGAACGAGCTAGGGAGAGAGAGAAACACTATTTTTCCAAAGTTAAATTTCACACAAGAAGTAACATGATAGAGTTTTAAAAAGTTAGTTACATGTGAAAACAAGTGTTAATGATGGTTTGACAACTTAAAAGGGGTCCTACAACTTTCTTTTTACGTTTTCTTGCTAGTTGTAAAAATGTTCAATTTAGGCTTAGAGGTGAAGAAACCACTTTGAAACGTTGTCCTATGATGAGCAAAAAAACCATGAGTAAGTTTCTACGTGTCCTCCTATACACCAAGAATTCATTGGAAGTGACGAAATTCATAACTAGCAACTGGTTTATGATTGTCGGTTAGTTTTCTGAGGGCATTGGTTATAATTGACCCACTTGTAAACGATCAAAAGTTAGCTCAAGGGCTCAGAAAACCATGTCCAAAACTGGCATTCGATGGACGAACGTGCAATGAGAAATTTTCCTACTAGTCCCCCTATATATGGAGAATTCAATAGAGTCAACATGACTGAGAATTGGTAAACATGTTGCATATGGCGACGAGTTTTCTAGAGCCACAAGTCATAGTTGAGTCAGTTTGACCTAGTCAAACAGTGATCAGAGGCCTACAATACCCCTTTTCCAAACTCACCACGGATGTTTTTTTCCTAAACTGAAGGTTGTAGGAAATTTTCTAGTACACATACTAGAGGTTTGCAAAGGTGGTCAAGCATTTCATTGCTCAGGGACCAAATGACGGTTCAAAATGAAAACCAACTTTTCAGTTTTAGTAGATTCCTTCAAGGTACAAAACGAAGTAACATGGCTCCTAGAGAAGTGGAAAAGTGAGCGCTAACGGTTACACATGGTCGAGATAATGCTTGATGCAACTTTCTACATAACAAGGAACACATATGATGTTTGACTTCTCTTTTACGGGGCTCAGAGTGTTGTTTTACGAGTCTTGGAAATTGCATTTTTTTTCTAACTTGACATGGTAGGCAAATAGATTGTTTGATTTGACAACATCATCTAACTCTCGCTGATACCAATAGATAAGATAACTTACTTCAGATACTCTAGTATCATCGTATAAGGTTATGGTAGCGACCACGATTAATGTTTAAATTGGAAAATGAGTTTTTTAATCACAAGGTGTATTTATATTTCTTTACACTATTTAAATTTGGTTACATATCCATTTATAATATTATCGAGTATTTTAATATTTCTATTATATTGCAAATGAATAACCTAAATTATGAAAAATACGAAAGAAAAGGTAAGGGAGACCATACTTGAGGGACAAATGAAATGACTAAAGAGGCTCTGGACAAGCACGATGTGCACCAGCTACCAGGGTCTGAAAAGGGTTGTTGAGGTTTGCAAAGTCCAACACATCTCGCAAAGGAAGTGGATCGAGGAATCATAGTGGATACTAGGAGGATCCCTCTCTTATATCATTACAACATTGTTTCCCCCTCCTCCAAGGCTTAACCTAAAATGCCAACCATCTGGCAATGAAGCAAAATTTACAACCCAAACATTAGCTTGTGGCATTTTAAGGGAACTAGTCAAGGTATCCTAGACCAAGAACTACTAAAATAAGAAACTTGACCTAGTCTATAAAAGTTAATATTTAAATCTTCTTTTCTAGAAAAACCAACTCCATATTTTCCATTAGAATGTTCTTAAAATGCTTAATAGGAATACTCTAGTCTTTAGGTTACAATTTGTCTTTATGCTCTGATGGGTGTATGTTTAGAGAAATAATGCAATCGTCATGAGGATTTCCACGTTTCTTTCAGACATTTTTATTAACAATTCATGTGCCTTACACATGCTTCCACATTCTAGAGGCACATCTGCTAGGGCACTTACAACTAAAATATATGACAAACCATTGAGCTTTGATGGATATCACTACCCTACTCTAGAGCTCCCTTTGCAGTGTACACTGGGAGGATATTGGCAAATGAAATGGGATCTAGATTTACACATGCCAATCGAATTTTCTTGTAAGTTTCTTATCCTTTTCAACAAACCCATCTCGTGCATACCTTGTAGTCAAAGCATTACATGAAACTACATTTTTTTAAGACACTCTGTCAAACAGTTCATATGCCACGCCTATGCTCCCATGTTTTGCATTCATGAGAATAAGGGCACCTACAAATACTACAAAATGTGACAATATACCCCTATCTTGTAAATATTTTATTGAATTTCATACCAGGTTTCATCATTGTAAATGGGGTGCAACATGGGAATTGGTTTTCACTCCAAAATAAATCAATTGAATACTTGTTTGTAACATATGGTGAAATAGTTTGATTGATTGTATCCTACAGGAACCCATATATTTTGTATATTGTGCAACACTAGACAAAAAAAATACAACAACAGTTCATCCTCCTCTCGAAGACCACTGAACATGCTTCAGGCGTAGCTACATACACAACTAACCAATCACTGCAAGAATTTACAACGTTGAAACATGGTTTTACGTGGTTAATGCCTCCTAGACAAGCATGGATCACAAATAAAGTGAATGCATTACTATTATGCAGAGAATGTGACAGGTTATAATGCCTTTTCAGGGTGCCCATGTGCCTTGTCAAGCAATCGACTTTCCTTACTACTCTCCACACATCCTCCACAATTAATATCTAATTACCCCTTCCTATTTTGTTTTTCAAACTTACTTTATTATTATTTTAGTTTCTTTAAATTTATTTTATTAAATTATTATTATTATTTATATAATGGGCACTACACAGTTGCAAAAGAAGAAACGAAGACAATGGCAGATGACAACGAGGCTTGGGTGGTGGAGAGTCTGGATGAGGGGCGTATCAAATTGTACAACAACGGATCCATTGTTCAGGGAGAGCTACAATATCTGCCTCCACCCAATATGCTTACAAATTTTTTCCCTTTAAAGACACTTTTTTTAACCGCAAACTTGACTTGTGGGCACGAGTGTAGCTTCCGCCAGAAACCAAAAGAAGGGTGCCTGTATTGCTCTATTATCATGACGGTGGATTTTGTTACCAATCTACCCCTGCAACCCCCAGTACTCATTGCATGTGCCAGAAATGGGTAGCAATGCTCGACGTTATCATTGTATCTGTGGAATACATATTGGCTCTAGAGCACCGCCTTCCCGCTGCCTACCAAGATGTCATCACTGCACTACAGTGGATTGATTCCATGAAAAGGGAGAGAGGAGAAGCGGAAGAGGTAGATCCGTGGTTCCATTATTGCAATAAAATAACTAAGAATTCTTGATTAATCTAAGATTCCACTAATCTAAAGGAAGAGCCATTAGATGGAACTCCCTTCTTCTTGCACATTGGATCCAAGAAGACTCCTTCATGAATTTTTTCCTTGATCCATGGCATCCACTCCTTCAACCCACAAACCAAAGAGAAACAAATGAATGAGCTTAGGGTAAGAAATGCTAGGAAGATTCCCTTAAGGATGATTAGGGTTTATTTAGGGTAGATCTAATCTTGTGGTCCCTATGTATTTAATCCAAGGGTTAAAAATCAACCCTACAATTGTTAGGTGAGAATATTCATATTATGGTTGTAAATTTTAAATAAATCTAAAGTATGTGTAAATGGGTGAATGGGGCCACTTAGGGCTCTAGTGTATTAATTTAAAAATGTAACTCTCCTAGTATGTTATAGTAATTAATTAAATGGATAGTAAAGAAAATAATTTAAGAGAACTAAGGTAACTAGGGATAAGGATTAATTAAATGTGGACTGAAATGTAAATTCCGAAGAGGGAAACTATTTTATCCCTACACTTTTTCATGAAATCACCCCAAAAACTCATGGTCAGTGCAACTGGCGTGAGATTGCCTTAAAATCTCATTTATCTACAAACATATTCAAGATTCTTTCTACACCATTTTTCTCATCACGGATTAGGTGCACATGTTCCTTTTACATTTTCTTATTTTACATAATTTTTACACATTTTGCTTATATACATGTGTATTTGACTACTTGTTCATTCTTCTCTTTTGCAGGTTTGTCCTTATGGGAAGTGGTAGTCACTTCACAACATCAACAAAAAAAATCAAAACATCAATTAACATTAGTAATAGGAACATCACGACATCTACACATTTGTTTCCACCCTAGGGTCATTTTCATCATCACTTTTTATAATTTTTACTCCTTATCATCCAACCTCAAATTTTTATCACTCCACACTTTTACTTTTCCTTGAGCACACTCTCATGATCGATCTACAAGGTTATCAGGTACACATATCTTATCTAATTTATGTTATCGATCATTATCTTAAAAGAATATAGTGGGGGAAAATGTAAACACAAAATCACACACTTTGGGTAACTATTTAGTCCTAACTGCATATTACTATTCATATGATTCTTAAGTAAGAAAAGTGCTAATTTACCCATGTCTTTTGCCACTTTTATTTTCTTTTTGTTGCCACTTTTGATCTTACACCCTTACATGCTCAGTCTTACATTTTATACCTTGACATTTATCATCTTGAACATCATCGCCCATCTAGGACGCCAACACTAGGCGCCCTCGTCCCCTCTGGGTGCCCTGACCTCAGTATACTTCACACATACTTTTTTCACACTTTTTAGGTCCTTTCTATCCATTTGAGAATCTTATCTTTTTGGTAGTCAGCCTTTTCGGTGCTAATTACAAAATTCAAGCAAGGGAATCATATAGATATAAAGTTATGTGATCATAATAAAGGACCAAGCACTAAGCATTAACTACCACCACCTAAGGTTGCATTCATCAAGCATCTAAGAGCTCCATTACATCCACATATCACCATCCAAGCGACACAAGGGTTGGTTATTCTGCATACACTTCATAGGAGGGGAGTTCATTCTATTCCATGCACACATTTATTACATTTTTTTACATCAAGATTACTTTCTCACTATCAAGTGTGACATGGAAAAGAGCCACCTAGGGCATGATTCCACACACACACACACAGAGAACTACATTGGGTCTGAGATGTAGTGTAACACTCAGTTGTAAGATCACCATTGTGACAGCTAAGGATGGTCTAACCCCTTATTCTGGATCTTTCTTTTCAGGATTTGATGTCTCTTTGAGGGTTTTATAGGTCATTATTTCATTATAGGTTTTCGGTGACTTTGGGGATCATTGTGCGACCTCATAGCGATCAAAGGCGAACAACAATGAATACCTGGTGACCACTTAGAGAAGGGTTTCTGATCATTTCCACAGACATAGGCACCCAACAATAATACTAGGGTTCCCATAGGTGCTCCTATCCCTCTCTAGGCACCCCAGTCCAAGAAGATCATCAACTCATACACCTTTCTTAGAATTTGAGAAACATTCCTTCCTCTCGTTCATTCGGTCGACACTTTGGCACAGTTCTAATTTCACTACAAATCAACTAAGGATCTTCTTACCCTCTTTGCAACTAGGGTTTAACATTTTATTGCTTAGTTTTCTTGAGTAAATTTATGTAATTAATTTCTACATTTATTTATTGCTACATTAGAAATCAGATTAGGCATAGATTTCCATATTTCTCTTAATCAGTTAGTCACAAGAACACTTTTGAGATCTTGGTGAGGTATCACATTTTTTACATTATGAGAAGGCTACGCCATAGAGAAATACATACTTGAATGAAGATGAAGGAAAAGAGGAAGTGATGGATCAATCTCGCATGGCTCGAGAGGTTCTATAGGATCTTCGATGATTCTGACCTTCTTATAAAGTTTCCTAGAATAAGGAACCCCTGTGTTCCTTTTCTCATATTATTTCTTTTTGAATATTCTTGTTCAATGGCCCTTGGTGGTACTGAAATGAGATTTGGTATTAATGTTTCTTCCTTTGAGTTGTGATCACATTACCATATGTTTTAGTGAGTGTTTAAGAAGACTACCAAGTGAATAAAATCAAATGAAATCGAGATGATTTATCATTCTTGTATACATGATGCCCCATATGAAGATCACTTACTTACCTTTCCTAACCCCAAAGTACTCCTTAAGTGAAATCAAATTTAGGATGATTACATACCTTCTTGATCATATGCCTCCCATGGGAAAAGACGATTTCTTAATCCTTCACATATGATGGCTTTGAGTACCTTGATAGCTTGATTAGGCCACTTTGACTTGCTTTTAGGAGGGATGATGACAGATTCAATATATGATGACCCTCAACTTGCTCCATGAGCTTCCCATTTCAATTTTAAACATGACATCCCTTTTTCACTTCAAAATTCACTTCCTTAACCAAGATGTCACCCGAGTGAAAACATGCCTATAACATCAAAACACCTTTTGAACAATTTTCTCATCGTGGAAATGGAGCTTGAAGATGAATCACATGTTTTCAACCTCTAAATTACACTGAGTTCATCACCAAACACTACTTTAGTCTTTAGAAACACTCTCGGGAGGTATGTATTGTTTGGGAGCCTAAGATGGTTGCTAGCATCACTCATGGTGATATTTTCTCATCATTCCAATGTCTTGCATCAAGTTCTGCTTTGCAAAGATCACTTCAGAAATGATGTTTTGAGAGCATGTAGAGGGTTTCCTTTTCTATTTGGGCCATGAAAAAACTTCCCAGACTTGCGATGATGAAAAAAGGTAAAAAAATAAGCATAACAAGAGCTGCCACATTTTTTTGGGTTCAAATTCAAGACTTACTATTTTTACCTGCTCAGGTCTTATCCAAGACTACTATTTTTAGCAAGTTTTCACTATTCTTGTCTTCTGATGTCTCTGGCTCATTTGAATCATTGCAATTTATGAAGATTTACCAATTATAGAATTTTTTTATTTTTATATGTCCCTTTTCCTTAATATTGTTATTTTTAGAAAGTTTCCTGAATTACCCTTTTTTATGTTTCTTACTTTTAGGGATATTTCGAATGTTGAGAATTTATATCTTTGGGAAAATTACTATTTTTAGCAACATATTGTTCAGAACACCTACTATTTTAATAAATTGGAATTACCAGTGTCAGGTTGTAATGAAACCAATGTCAAAATGTTTTGTTTTGCACTGGGGTCTTCTGCTCTGAATTTCATTGTTTTCTGTCTGTCGAATATCTGAGAAATTGAAAAAAAGTTTTAGGATTTAACATTTTAGTTTGATGTTATGCAAAATCAGGTGCATCAATGCATTTTCTATCATAATCTTCCCAAAAGTGTTTTGGAGAGGGAGATTCTGGAAAAATTTCACGACAATCCGACTTCTTAATGAAAAGTTATGTGCAAATCTTTGTTTTCGGTGGCCATAGATGTCTAGAAGGATTTTGACAACACCTCTGTATAAAAATGGAGTTCTGGAGGGTGTTTCAAAAGCAATTTCATAAAAAATTCTATGTGGTGAGTGAGGATTTTAAATGAGTTTTAAAATGATTTTAATTTAATTTATTAATTGCATAATGAACTCGGGTTAAAATGGAGTTTGCAAATGGCATAATGGGGAAATAAGGGACATTCAGGACAGAAAAGGGTGACTTGGAGCAACATGATGATAAGTGAAAACATGTGGAGAGATGTGAATGAGATGAGGGGTTGAGAATGAAGTCTGGGGGCTAGGAAAATGCACCTGTGGAGTTGTGTGAGGTCATATGAGGGTATAGGAGATTCAAAAATGCATGGGTAACAATTTCTTGTCCTCATTATCTCATTAGGTACATGGGGAACACCAAGGACAAAAAAGTGTAACCTAGGAGAAGGAGTGAGGTCACACTTTTGTGCCCCTTTTATCCCCCTTACACTGTGAGGATAAAAGGGACAACGGGGACACTTGAGTGTCCAAAGTGCAACTTGGGGAGGAGTATACAGTTGAAAATTTTTGTCCCTCATGTACCAATTTTCCCAAATGGGTACATAAGGAACACAAGGGTTTAAAAAGTGTGATTTGGCCAAAAATGAAAAAATCCATATTTGCTTAGGATGTCTAGAAATAGACACAAAACTTGTTTTTTTCACCTTGGAGGCTTAGGATAATGTTGTGGGGTAAAATATTATATGGATTTTATTCCAAAACACATTCTAAAATCAATGAAACAACTTTCAATACTTGAATATTCCTTAAATAAAAAATTTAGTCTCATTTTTGTTCGGAACTAAGAGGGGAAGTTGCACTGTTTTTAAATGCTTCATGAAATATTCAAGATTTATAGAAAAATTGATGTTCCCACCTTGTAGATAATTCCCATATCTTTCCAATTCATATTTTATTTCCTCTTAACTCCTTACGGAGCTCCCAGAATCATCCGGAGAATTCATATTTCACCATCATAGTATTTTTTTCCTGCACGTAGAAAACTTGTTGTTGAACAAATTGTCACTGGCTGAGAAATTATTTCCTTAGATCTTCCTAAATTAACTCAAACACCTTTAAGAATCCCTGAACACCACCTCCAAATACTTTATAAGTTTCATGTCCATCAACTTAATCACCCTTATTTGCATACCAAGGAATCAGAATTCATCATGACCTTCCTTGGGATCGGGTTGATGGTACCATTGGAGATAGGTTGCCTAGGAGGAGGGTTCAGTGGGATCGAGAAGCAAAATTTTGCATTATGGCTTAGTTTTCATGCTTTATTTTTTTCAATTTTTAGGCTAGTCATTTTGCATGGCAACAATCCCATATAGAAAATTCAAGTGGGTTAACCATATAAGTTACGTTGATCGTCGCACAACATAATGAAATTCAATAATCATCGATAAAGCATCTTAGGTTGTCCCTCTTTAAAGAAAGAAATAGTAGATTGTAAGGAAAGATAAAAAGGTAAAACTATGGTGGGGCATCATAGTAATGGGGAAGGACACTTATAGTAAGGGTGAAGGAAACTTAAGTTGTACATAATAAAAAAATTGTTATTAATTTTATGTTTAGAATTTGTGCTTGAGATCTATCCTTAGTGATGTCTACTCTGATAAGGGTTGTATGGAGTAAGACATTATTTAATTGGGAACCCTAACTGCGACTACCTTAGTTTGTGAGAAGTCACTCATACGCCATATTGTCAACATAATATTTTATTAAAAGAACTATTGTCTTACCATTTATGAATTTGAAATCGAGGATCATTAAAAATTATTAGAATGTCAACAAACTATGAGAAATGCTTAGAAGCATTATTTTAATATACACTATTGAAATGAACCTCCAAACTCACTTTGACACCAAACTCTCTATCTTCCATAACTTATATTATGGTGGCTAGGATTTAAGCCATACTAAAAAAATGTTTTTTAGCGGGTCTTTGGTAAGATTATTAATACACTTAAAATGTAATAGATTCCAAAAAGGCAAGTAGATTAATTATAGTTACTCCATTCATTGCACTATATACTGGAAAGTCATCCCTAATTGATAAAGTATTTTGGGTTATCCCTCTTCAGAGAGAGAGAGAGAGAGAGGAGGGTAACCAAAGATATAAAAGTATAAAGGAGAGAGAATGTGGAGGATAACCAAAGATATAATAGAGAGAGGAGGATAGACAAAGATTACAAGAAAATGTATGGTAGCGAGAAAGGAGACTCATAATAATGGGGAAGGAGAGAATGTGTGAAGGGTAACCAAAGATATAAAACTAAAGGTATGGTAACAGGGAATGAGACTCATAATAATAGCGAAAGAGAGAGTGTGGAGGGTAACCAAAAATATAAAAGTAAAGATATGGTAATAAAGAGGATACTCATACGAGTGGTGCATAATAAAAAGAAAAATACTAGGTACAACGTAATAATATTTTTTCAATTATTTTTTATTTAATAAGTTTATAGGGAATCTCATGTCCATTTTTGCTTTTATAGGAAATGATGAAAGTGATTTTATGCCCGAGAAAAACAAAGGAAAAAACCGTAAGTAGAATAAAGACTTGAAGTAAATAGATTGTCCCAACATCGACGGAAGGAACCAAATTCCATCTGGGAAAACTATTAAGGGGAACTCACTTCCTTCTATTTCTCAGTGATGCACTGTACCATTACTCCAAGTCTAGAGGTGTTTATTGACCTCGTAGTTGCTAAAAACTGTGAGTATTATTTATATTTTTCTGTTGTCTATATTTCTTCTGCATTATTTGATTGGTTTTAATAATATTGTTTTTGTTTTGTAAACTAGAATGTGGTTTTTGTTTCAATTTTTTTATAGGACCTTTGTTGACTGGGAATCACTGTGATTATCTCAGCCCATTGTATTTTAGTTCACAGTTCTAAAGTAATTAATAATTGGCAACAGGAAAATGTGGTTGTTTCTAAAAGTGCTGGGTATACTTACAATTCATAATAAGTTTTTTTTTAAGCAAAGAGGGGTCAATATATTATATATATATATATATATATATATATATTTATGCAATCTGTGTATGCACTATAACCTTAATAGGTTTGTTGTCCTACAATCAATTATATGTTTTAGAGATTAATTTTTTTATTTATTATCTTCTCAATATTTAGGAACTTGATAGTAGGTTTTAAACATCCATAATTGAGGTGGTGTAAGATCTGCTGTGTGGCCGTTTGTTAATTGTATGACATTAGAATTATTTAGGTTTCATTTCAGAATTCAAGTTTAAGTAATTGATCAGATAAAAATTTCCGTCAAAAACTATGGGAGTTTTATTATGTAAACTTATAGTCATCATGTGTGTATTTTAGAATAATAAATAACATTCTTATTTCTAAATCTATATCTCAGTTTCTATTATTAACACCATAGTTATCATGTTTGAAAAGTTCCGGTTGTTTGGATAGGGAAAAAGGTTGGGAAGTTAGGAATTTTGTTAAAATTCGATTCGGTTTGGTTTGGCTTGAAAAAATTATAAATTTTTTAAAAATATAAAATATGAATACTTACCAAAAAAATAATAAAAACTAAAATACTTATTAATAATATACTAAAAGTTAAACCTAAAATAATTAAATTTATGTAACTAGTTACTAAAGTAACTTAAACATTCGGTAATAAATTCAAGTATTACTATTATTAAGTATTAATCTCTACATATTGCTATTAAATTATTAATATGTCTCTAAATAATAAGAAGTTGCTTGGTCCAAAAAGGTGCAAAAATGGATTTTATGAAAATAAGAAAAATATTGCCATCAATGCGTAGAGCTCGAGAAAATATACACTTTTAGAGAAAACAACCCCTGAAACGGAGCCATAGAGTGAAAGATATGGCACATGCAAGTTTTTGCTGCTACATCTTCCCGAACCCTTTCCAAAAATGACAATTTTTTTCTGTGCTTAGACCCAGAACCCTAAACGAAAGAAATGCCAAATAAGGAAAGATTTTTTTTAGACCCAGAACCCTAAACGAATCTACCGAACAAGTTCGATTTTCTCTAAAATTTCATTCCAAACCAAATTTAAGCTGTATTCTTACGAACATGGTAACTATGATTAACACCATTTCACAATACAACTTTTCAATTATAAAATAATCCTTATTTTATCACATATCCAAAATACTTACACATTTTCTATATTCTTTTTATTTCCATGTCTTTAGTGTTGGACTCAATATTTTATAGTTTCACAAAAAAATATCTTCTTGGTGTACCAAAAAGATGGCATAAAGTGGGATAGGGTTATATGTGTTGACCCACAATTAAATAGGTATTTCTCTTATTTCCGAAGGGCTAGTCAACTCTCATGTAGTAGAAGCATGCGGCCAAAATAATTCATCCACCGAAGACTTGTCTATCAAATTTGCTTTGAAAATTCACGACATTGAGGTGTGTTACTCTACACTTAAATCAATTTCAATGGATTTTTCTTCTAGGGCTTTGATCGATAGTTTATTTTAGAAAAGAGGCCATGTCCGAAGATCTAATCCATGGAGGTCAAAAACCTATGAGGATTTTTTGACCATCTATTCACTTCCTCTCCAAAAGATTTAAGATTTTTTTTATTGCCTGACAATTTTTCTATTCACCCAGGTGGAGGGATTTGTAACAGTCAGCAATGACCAAAAAGAGCAAAAAACAGGGTGAGGGAGTAAAAGAGGCATACCTATCAGTGGCAGATTCAGAAAAACGATACTCATGGTTTGATGATGTGAAGGGCAGGTTTGAACTGTATAAGGCCGAAGAAAACAACAAGTCAGAAAAAAAGCCTGGTGTATCCATAAACAGAGTGCCCATGTATCTGAAGGGATTAAACAGAGAAGCATATGAGCCTCGGGTGGTCTCCCTCGGCCTTTTTCACCGCAGGATTACTCAGCCTCTCTCTCAAATCGAGCTCTACAAAGTGGAGGCCGTGAATCGAACGGTGAAAAGGCTCCCTCAAAACCAGCAACACGCACGCTTTCTGGTGGAGAGAGTGCTGGCCCTGCTCCCAGAAATTACAGAAAGTTATGAAGGGAAAACAGAGTGCGAAGAAGAAATCCTTGCGTGGATGTTCACTCTGGATGGGTGTTTCCTCATAGAGACCCTCAGGCTTCTCAACGATGAATCGGATGCCGACTGGAACCTGGATCCTGTTTTTAACAGAAACAGGGTCCGATCTTGTCAGTTCGATATCTTAACAGACATTCTCATGCTCGAAAATCAGGTGCCCATAATTCTCCTTATAGGGCTCTTGGCATTGGAGAACGCGTCCACACAAGAAGCAGCCAGGACAGAGCTGCTCAGAATGATATGCGACGGTATAATTGCATTGGCTCATCCTTTTTCTTATTCTCTTCAGCGAAAAACAGGGGAAAACGATGCAGAACATGCAGACCGCGAGCAACAATTGAAGGAAAAGCTGAAATCAAAGTACAAAAATTTGGAGGCATACAACCACATTTTGGGATTTTTTCATGATTTCATTGTGGAAGAGTCCAGCAGCAGTACGGCAGAAGTTGAAAAGGCAGGGAATGTTCAGATCACAGTGCCAAAGCAGCGCCGTCATCGTCTTCATCATCGAAAACCAGTTCAACATAAAAAATTACCGAACCATTATCAGATTATAATGGCTTCCGCGACAGAGCTGTACAAGAGTGGAATGAAGTTAAAACCTTACGAGGGAGTTCCGTGTGTGAAGCTCCTTCGATTCGAAAAGGAGAAGAAGACCCTGTTCCTGCCTGTGATATGGATATCTGATACCACAGAGGTGGTGTTCAGGAACCTAATGGCGGTGGATGTCTGCCAAGAAAAGGAACTCAGCGTTGTTTCAGAGTATGTATTTCTCATGAACAGTTTGATTAAGTCTGAAGCGGACGTATGTTTGCTGAGGAAGAAGGGGATTATTCAGAGCTCCATGGGAGCTGATAAGGAAGCCACCGAGCTCTTCAATGGTCTGTCGAAAGGAGTCAACTTCCATATCGCTGAGGAAGATGAGTTTATGCAATTGAAGGTTGCCGTTAATGAGTGGTATAAAAGCCGAACCATGGTTAAGTTGAATCTGTTGCTGGAGAAGCATCCAAGGTTTATGGCGGCTTTCGGTATGTTTTGGGGAGTAGTTCTAGTGCTGGCGGCTGCCGTACCGAACATTATGCAGATATTAAAGGTGACGAACACTAATCCATAGAACGTCGCTTTTTGTTGGTTGTCCCTGTTTTGTAACTCTTTTATATTTTATTTAATATAATGGGCAGTTCGAATAGTAATCCATAGAACCAATAGCTCGCCGAATATATGTGAGAAGAACATATGTATAGATAATGATATTTGGATATCCATAATGGTATTGTACTAGCAATCGCATGTTTACAATGTAATGTGAACGCCGAATGGTATATGTTATTTGATTTAGAGGGATAGTTATTAGTTTTGTAGTTGATGTTGATAAATAAGGGGTGTGATTGATTTTGTAAGTGTAGGAATAGAGATGAAGCATTACATTTAAAGGTTCTATCTTTACATTTCAAATTTGTTACAAATTCGTACAACTAAGATGAACATTCACTTGACCCAATTCAGTAAGATGAAATTGACCTAACCCAATTCACTCAAGATTCTGCAAAATGGCTACCAAACTCTCATCTGCAAATTATGAGCAACAAACCATAATTAGCAACCTTTTTTTATTGGAAGAACACCAAAGCATTCTAAGAGATGGATGTGTCCTCTTATAGCATTTGATTAGATGAAGATGTGATTACCTTTTTTAGGATCCCTATAGGAAGTAAAAGACATAATATTTACAATGTTTAAAAGGTGTGCTTAAGGTAATGAATTTTTGGCATTGAGAAAAGGGATCTCCTTTATAAAGAGAATGATGAAATAGACAAAATGATCAAAACAGACCAAACATGACCATCAAGGAAACTTACCTAATAAGTTTTCACCCAAATGCACAATGTTCCTAGTTTTAAAAAATAGGAAACAAAAAGCATAAACTACCCCCACCGGAAAAAAATAGTTCACACAACAAATAAAATGGACAAAATTAAAAAATATTTTTTGATAAAAACATTCATCATGCTTCATTAAACTAAATAGCCTCCACTACTATTATTCTGAGCAAATATACCACTTCAAAAAGCAAAGATTCATAGCCATCCACCTAATAAAAAACTTTAAAAAGGAATATTCTACCAGTAAATTAATTTTCCACTAAATTAATATTTTTTCTGTTGTAGTTTACTTGCACATATTCAACAAAATTGAGGCATGGGATGAACCAAATATTTTTCTACTATAGTTTGCCAAAAGTTTTGGATTCTAACATTACACATGCAACTTGTTATATTTGTTTAAAATAAAACCCTAAATATCAGCTACAACATATAGACTAAATGGTGAAGTGCAATCCAGTGCATTGCATAGAATCAATATCATTTGACTCCAAAAAATTTAACTTTCAATTTCTAGACACTAACATTGTTTGCTATTTGAAATCTATAAAAAAAAAAGACGACCTTGATTCTATTACGCGTTTCTTTTCTATATTTGCTATTTATTTCTTATATTGTTGGACAAGTGATTGACAGATCAAGCCAATTTTAAGCAATGTTAAATAGTAGAATGCTCATGCGAAATCAGCTGGTAATATAGTGTCTAATGAGGATGAAGATATGGGGGAGGGCCAAGATGAAGATATAGGGGAGGGCCAAGATGAAGTGGGTGGCTAGGAGAAAATGATAAGTTGATGGAAAAAGTTCATGCCAGACCCAAATGTGTTTACAAAAGAACTGGTGGACAAGAAGCTTACAAAAATAATTCAGAAAAGGATGTCAATAAGGAATAATTTAAACAAAGAACTTGGCAACTAAATCTGGTGATTGTTACATCGATCCAATATTTTAAATTTCCATAGACATTCACGTTTGAACATTTACTATTCCTTATAGTTTTATTACCATTATGGTGTGAAAGTTTGAGAGAAAACAAGTACTGAGAAACTGTTAGTAATGCTTGGGTTAAGACAAGGTCTCAATTGGGTTCAGAGATGGACAACTTAGTCTTAATTCATGTCTTACCTCCATCTATTTCTTAGTCAGCCAGTTTTGAGTCCCCTAGATATATTTTCTCTTCATACTCTAGAAGGTCCGTTGGGAATACAATAGGGGAAATGTGTTTTTATTGAATTTTAATATGATAAAAATCAACGAAGGACTAGAACCCTTATGTACCAATTTTTTTTAGAAATTTATAATGAGAATGGTACTATCTTTTATCAGAGAGGAAGATGGCCTCCATACAAAGGTCATTATAAGCAATCAGAACGCCAAATAACCTATTTCTCTTATGCCTTCCAACCTATAATGAAAAAAGAAAAGGAGCCTTCATCAGACTACAAACATACAAAGTATGTTGCCTGATATATTTCTCATTTTACAGAAATAGCGAAATGGAAGCCTACAAATGGTTACCCAAAATGCAACTGTGTGATTGGGTGGTTAATGGAAGTAGCCGAAGAGGCCCTGATATGGCCTTAATCAGGTTAACACCAGACATGTGTCGATGGGTAGTTCATAGTGGGTAGTTAGATGAGCCTTAACTAATTGAGAATACCAACATGCAGTTTCAGTTTCGTCCTAGGATTAAACAACCATGAAATAATTGTATTCTACTCACTGAATGTATTGAAGTAACAAAATAATCTCCGTTTTATCATGGGATTCTTTGGTTTTCTCATGTAATACAGAAAATCAAAACGAAGAAGTTACCAGGTAAGTAATTATATTGTCTTTGTTTTGTTTTGTTTTTTCACCCTGAGCTTTCTGCCAACTTTAAATTTCGAACCTCGCAAGCACCAAAAAATAAAAGTGCATAAATTTGTAGTCATCACCAAGTATAGGGAAGCCCCAGAATTTCCATAAAAATATGAATTTCTACTTCTCTAAGAAGAATATCCTCTCAGATCCTAGGATTGCTCCAGATCATGAGGTGTTTTGGATCATCGAAACAACCAAAACACCAAACTGTTCCTAGACACAACCCAAACCTAAAAACAATAACATTAAAAAATGATTAAAAATATATCATTTTATTCCTACTGCCTACCTTGGTTATGCTGCTACAACTCCCTCAAAGATCACTAGTGCCGCTGCAACTAACTGAAGGCTCTCAACATGGCTACAACTACCCAACAAGTGCACACATGTTGCAACAAGAAGATCACTGTAACTTGATTTGATTTTTTTGCTTCTGTTAAAACCAAGAACATTAAACAGGAACAAGGAACTTCAAATAGAGAGAGACGTCCATGTAACATTTTATTTTTTTCTGGTGATGCAAAACCAATAGTAGTAGTGACCTCAAAACCCTAGTTCATAAATATAGCAAATTCAAAATTGTAAATATAGCACGCAACTACCACTACTACCCACGAGGTTTTGTTGAGCTTCTTGTTTTAAGAAGGTAAACAATGGCCACAAAAACCAACAAAAAATTGTTTTGACACGTGGGTGATGTGTTCGAGGTAGTTAAATGCATTTCTAAACAACAGAGAAATGTGGGGTATCCAAACTTACAGATTATTCTTCTCAATGAAGCGTAATGCTCAACCACGCAAGAAATGAAGCACGAAGCGGGCATTTGCGGAGATACTTTAAAAAATTGGCATATCAAAAATCTCAATATTACCTTACACAGTGCATTCTCAAACTCAAAAATCATTCATGCCTACATTAAAAAGCCAACTTTCACCATTAATTTCTTCTTTACATGAATATAATGTGGATATGCACCTTTTCCCATAAAATTTATGAAAGTGCATGCATCAACATAAACACAATGAATCTACCAAAATATAAAACTCTTTCTACACATTAAATCCATTTAACCTATGAACTTTAACCACAAACAAGCCAAACACTCGTCCATTCAGTAAAATAAGCTAGAAATGTTCATTTACTCAGGAAAATTGGCTTTAAAAAAATAGCAGAGCGGAATTAACAAGAGGTGGAAAAAAAAACTTCCCAAACTTGCATCGCCACGAAGAGAGACACTTGTCTAGACAGTAATGTAAGAAAGAAATGCTCATTTGAGAAAAAATTCTGGCAAAACTGATAGACAGGAAACACGTCATGTATTTAAAAACATCTGTTGAATAAAATATTGTCTAACACTTACATTTCAACTGCTAATTCTTCAGCAGAAAAATATTAGGGTGGATTTAATAGGAGGCGAAGTAATTAACCATTCTTACACTGAAAATTATTCATGTGAAGCAATGGGTGCACCAGTATACATCTCCCCTGTCCCACATTCGAGTTTTGAAAGCCTCTGGTAACAACACCGATCTACTCACGCCTCCATTTGAAAATCTAGGGGAGTGTAGCACCCACAGAAACGGTGCACCCGTTGCTTCCAGCCCTAGTGCCAAGGCGTGGATTTTCTCCTTACAAAGAAAACATTCGCTACCAAACGATATGTATAGCACAGAGGAAATCTCCCACTCATCCAACCATCTTATAAAATAGGAATCCTCCTTACCAATAGTATCACACTCATTGTGGGGAAGATTAGGTGATAGTGTTCCTATAGGAACCGAGGCCTACAAATGAAAAAAACTGTTAAAAATAAAAAACGGCCAAACGTCCGTCAAATTCAAACGCATTGGAAAAACGTCTGACAGGCCATCAAATTTAACATCACTTCAGAAACATCCAAAGGTCCTTTACCATAGGGGGAACGACTCTGGTGTAAAAACAAGTGGCGCAAAGCAGCCAATTCTTGCCACATAGATTGCATGATGTTTGAATTGGAAAAAAGAATAGTAGTAGTTGTATGGGGAGATCCCTTCATTAACTATTAGTTGAAAATTGAAACAAAACGACTAATAACAATACAAATAGAAACAAAACAACGAATAACAAGTACTGAATCAGAAAAATGGCAAAAATAGAAAGTAGGTGGTGATGTATAATTAGTGTAACTAATAAACTAGTTACTTGGTGAGCAACTAGTAAAATTGTCTTTTGACCAAGAGCTCTCGTGCATTCTTACAAGGAGCTAATCTTTTCTATCTACTACACCAAGGACTGCATTTTAGCACTGCATAATTCACTGCATGGGAGGGTTTATTCTGAATTTCATACCACACATTTACATTGGGAAAATATAGTTATCTCATGTTATTCTCTGTGCTACTAACACTAGAGAATTCTAGCTCATGGAACACTATTCTAACCACAAACTCACTAGAACTACATTGAGTCTAAAATGTAGTGCAACACTAAGTGAAAGTCACATTGGATTGACCATCGAGGTCAATCTGACTCAAGCTTATGTATTTTTTATTCATCTAATGTGTGCTTGAGTGTTGCTCACTTCTAGCATAGCGTGTTAAGTACTCCTCATCCAAAAATGGGAGTGGATTTGACTGTCTAATGATCTGTGGTTTGAACAAGACCTAAGGAGATGAAGTGGATTCTCCAGTAAATGTCATATTATTAGATCCTGAGGGCTCCAGCTGTTGTGTTTGTGCAAGTTGATCAAACTCCTTAATTCAGAACGAAGCACTGGAACTAGTTCTGTGAGGGGGAGTTTGAGATGACAAGTAATTACTTGAATAGTTATCAGCCCATGCAAAAAGTGAGGGTGATGGTTGTCTATTTGTTTGACTATAGCTTGCTTCAAGACTTGAGAGAGGTCTACCATATACATCGTATCCCGACATATTCGGGGGGTATATGAATACCCGCAGAATAATGGGAAAGAGCGAAGGTGGATGAAAGAAATGAAAACAAAAGGGGAATATTTGTTTGTTCACGTCGGGTTCACCAGTTTTGTATGATGGAAAAGTGACATGCAAGCATGGGAATCTACAAGTACCTCTTCCTCGTACCTGACCTCTTGAGGTCGTGCTGAGATGGCCGGTGAATGGGGAATATAATTGGATACAGAAAAACTAATTGGGTAATCTTATATCCTTAATACGAAATAATGGAATCTGCGAATCTAAGGCAAAGAAGGCCCTCCTAACCTGAATTGGTGTAATGGTTGTTTCAGATATAATAGCTATTTGGAGGCTCCAATCAATGTCGAGCTCTGTTGAAATCCTATTTATTGGTTGTTGGATATGTGGGAAGTGACCTGTGGGAGCTTCGTATATATCTCCAGAAAAGCTTATGAAAATGGTGATAAGAGGATTAGTGGATTTGTAGTGAACTATGGGTGGTTCTCTGGTCTAGTCCAGAAAATATTAGATTTATTGGCTTCTATATTTAATATGGAGAACTGCATTATGATATATGGTGGGAGTGGTGAGGATCTAAATACCCGTGTTCGTAAAAAGGTATCAATACTTAACTGATTTGCAGGCCCGTTGGGTTGTTGGACTTGGGGATCACAACCGTGAGTTCATGGTTGTTGTGGACCTATTATGGTTATGTGAAGAATCAATCCCTTCTTCCGACTATCCAGTAATCATACACCTTTTCAACCTCTATGTTTAGAACTAGAAGTTGTATAGTTTTCTCAAAATACCTTACAGGTGTTCTAGCAACTTGAATGCGTAAGCTAGTATCTATGTCAACGAGGAGGTCTCCTACATCAGGTTGTGGAACTAAAGGATCGCAACCAAATACTTGTTCTCTTTTGAATCCTTGTACAGTCATTCAGATATTTTATCAAGGTAGTCTATAGTTAGAATGATTTCACCAAAATGTGTATGCCTTGTCATCTTCGATATTTAACCCTCTCAGTTGTTCACTAATTGCTTGTAGGTTTTTTGTTGCTTGAAAGACCTATATCCTAAGGTCTTGATCTATATCAGCTAATGTTGTGGGTAGATTTGGTTGAGGCACTATTGGTTCAAATATATATTCTCTAGGATCTCTAGGTCCCGTGATTGTCATGCAAAACGATTCAACTTTGAACTAAAATTAATAAAATAATTTTGAAAGATGTATCTATACTATGCATGTATTCTTTTATTTTTGTATTTTCGATGAAGTATTTTAATGAAGTCAAAGAGTAGCTATTCTAATATATTTAAAAAATGGACAACTAATCTAGTAACAGAATTAAAACAAACAAAATAGCCTGGTGTGGCTACTTTTCTGTGCAGTTGTGAATTTATCCTAAATATTTAAGCAACTAATTGTTTTAAATTGAAAACACTCTCGATCCTACCTCAGAAGTGAGGAATGAATCATGGTTTATTAGAAACTATCAAACCCCACAGCTTCCCTGGCGATATCAAGAGCGAGCTTTGACTGAAATGAAATAATTTACTACTGTATTTGATACGTTGTAACTAGAAATTTGATAGCTCAAACCTGGCATTTACAGAACAATGGTAAATCCATTTGTGTGTGACTTCGTCCCCTTAGTGTGATCTCCTCATTCCTTCGTGTTCTCTTGAATCAATAAAAGCATGTATATGATAGCATCAGTAGAATAAGGAACTTGAACAATGGTAGCTTTTGGACATAGACCGAATACAATGCGAGCAAGAGAGAGATAGTGCAAGTGAATAGAGCTTGACTATGCAATTCCTAGCAGGATTTATTGCGGGAATACAACACAAATGTACCAAGAGTTTTAGAAGCTATCCTTTGTGACCAAAACAAAAACTGCAACTCTAAATGGATTCCAATGTAAGAATGAAACTATTTTATTTTTAACTGACTTGCATAGAAGAGTAATGAAGCAAGAATGAAACAAGATGATTGAATGACCTCTAAACAGCAAAGGAAGATCAACAATGGATGTAAAACATGAAAGTATTGGAATTCTAAGCAAGAAACTCAAAGAATGAATGATTAAACAAAGAAGGAGAGGGGCCATTTGTTTGAAAACAAGCTAGCTATTTATAGCAAATGCATTCACTAGAAGGTAACTTGGAATTGAACTCTTTTACTATTAAACAAAGTGAAAACACTATTCATAGGGTGGCCAAAACATAAATGTAAAGCAAAGTAGCTGAAGAATGCAGGTATAAATTAAAGATTTATGTTTGATGCAATCTTCGGAACTTTCTGGAAAATGCGAATAGGACTATCACCCTGTGCAGGGTGGCGGTTACAAGACCACCATCATGTCCTGGGTAGCAGTCATAGGACCACTGCCTAGGCAGGGTGGCAGTCTCATCACTGAAGACCAAAATGCAAGGAAAAAGGGGGACAAAGGGAAAAATAAATCATGCGGAGGCTGAGCGGGGCATGCGGGATACAAACATATACTTGGCGAGCTTTTTTGGATTCTGATCACCTTACAAGGAGACATGTATCATCATTGGGGTATGTGTAACATCTTTTCGGCGGTGCAATACCCTACAATTTTGGGTATGTACAGTACCCTCCTCAAGGCAGTCCACATGGCCCACACTTTCTTTTTCCCTTCACTCCTAAAAACAAAAAAATATGCTCCCTCCCATGTTTTCCCACATGGCCAGCTACCAGAGCAAAGCATCTAGCTTCCACAAGGGTTTTTCAACCCACTAATTCTCATGTGGCCAACAAATTTGGAAAAAGTAGGGCACTAAAACAAATAGCGCAGATTCATTGATAAGCAACTGAAAAAAAATAGGTGGCCAGCTCAAAAGACATATCCAACCACCAAACTCCCAAACTGCAAGGCAAGAATATATTTTATTAATGACAATAAAGATGAGTGCAGAGTCGGTGGTTGCACGAATTAAATTCACCCAAAAAAAGATGTTAAAATCCAGGCATGCATGGAGCTTGGTGGATAGATAATGAAAGTTTCAAAAATTATTTTTAATGGTCCCCACTGAGCCATGTCGCCACCAGCAAACTACCTTTCCACTTCCCACGCATAGCAAGGCAGGCCAACACTGCTAACATGGTAGACTTAGCTAAGCTAAGTTTTAGGTAGCTTTTATTAAAAAAAAACCAAATGCCTTAAAAAAAAGGTTTAAAAAAAATCACATTAGAAGTTTTAACAAATGTCATTAAGCAACCGATAATCAAAATATGATAATCATCAATAAAAAGGTCTTCACAAGATGATACAAAATACCATCAAAAGCAAAAGCAGTAGTGACATAACAAAATGGTATAATCGGAAGGGAAGGGATTCAAATTTACTCTACAACAAGGATCGTAATTACTTAATGATAAAAGGTATGCCTTGGATCACGTAAATTGATCCAAGGCATGATTGTTCAACCCAATAGTAGCAAGGAACTACATTATAGTTAACAAGGTCTATTACTAAGGTAACTTTCCCGTAACATCGAAGACCACATCCACACAATTCCTTGGGTGAACAAAAAAAAACCCTCGAAACTCAACAACAGGGTAGAAAACAACCATTCATCATTAGCAACAGGGGGGGTCAGAAGCAAGGACAAGAGTCAATACCGAAAGGGGCATTACATAGTTTCTTAACTCATAAGTGACTCCATGAAATAATAATGATAAGAGAAAGGATGGCTATCAAATGTCTAAAAAATAGGCATTACCTAGCGGCTAGCTATTGATTATTAACTGACTTGCATAGAAGAGTCATGAAGCAAAGAATGAAACAACGATGATGGAATGACCTCTAAACAGCAAAGGAAGATCAACAACGGATGTAAAACATGAAAGTATTGGAACTTCTAAGCAAGAAACTCAAAGAATGAATGATTTAACAAACGAAGGAGAGGGGCCATTTGTTTGAAAACAAGCTAGCTATTTATAGCAAATGCATTCACTAGAAGGGGTAACTGGAATTGAACTCTTTTTACTATTAAACAAAGTGAAAAACACTAGTTCATAGGGTGGCCAAAACATAAATGTAAAGCAAAGTAGTGAAGAATGAAGGTATAAATTAAAGATTTATGTTTGATGCAATCTTCGGAACTTTATGGAAAATGCGAATAGGACTATCACCCTGTGCAGGGTGGCAGGTTACAAGACCACCATCATGTCCTGGGTAGCAGTATAGGACCACTGCCTAGGCAGGGTGGCAGTCTCATCACTGAAGACCAAAATGCAAGGAAAAAGGGGGACAAAGGGAAAAATAAATCATGCGGAGGCTGAGCGGGGCATGCGGGATACAAACATATACTTGGCGAGCTTTTTTGGATTCTGATCACCTTACAAGGAGACATGTATCATCATTGGGGTATGTGTAACATCTTTCGGCGGTTTGCAATACCCTACAATTTTGGGTATGTACAGTACCCTCCTCAAGGCAGTCCACATGGCCCACACTTTCTTTTTTCCCTTCACTCCTAAAAACAAAACAATATGCTCCCTCCCCATGTTTTTCCCACATGGCCAGCTACCAGAGCAAAGCATCTAGCTTCCACAAGGGTTTTTCAACCCACTAATTCTCATGTGGCCAACAAATTTGGAAAAAGTAGGGCACTAAAACAAATAGCGCAGATTCATTGATAAGCAACTGAAAAAAATAGGTGGCCAGCTCAAAAGACATATCCAACCACCAAACTCCCAAACTGCAAGGCAAAGAATATATTTTATTAATGACAATAAAGATGAGTGCAGAGTCGGTGGTTGCACGAATTAAATTCACCCAAAAAAGATGTTAAAATCCAGGCATGCATGGAGCTTGGTGGATAGATAATGAAAGTTTCAAAAATTATTTTTAATGGTCCCCACTGAGCCATGTCGCCACCAGCAAACTACCTTTCCACTTCCCACGCATAGCAAGGCAGGCCAACACTGCTAACATGGTAGACTTAGCTAAGCTAAGTTTTAGGTAGCTTTTATTAAAAAAAAACCAAATGCCTTAAAAAAAAGGTTTTTAAAAAAAAATCACATTAGAAGTTTTAACAAATGTCATTAAGCAACCGATAATCAAAATATGATAATCATCAATAAAAAGGTCTTCACAAGATGATACAAAATACCATCAAAAGCAAAGCAGTAGTAGTGACATAACAAAATGGTATAATCGGAAGGGAAGGGATTCAAATTTACTCTACAACAAGGATCGTAATTACTTAATGATAAAAGGTATGCCTTGGATCACGTAAATTGATCCAAGGCATGATTGTTCAACCCAATAGTAGCAAGGAACTACATTATAGTTAACAAGGTCTATTACTAAGGTAACTTTCCCGTAACATCGAAGACCACATCCACACAATTCCTTGGGTGAACAAAAAAAAACCCTCGAAACTCAACAACAGGGTAGAAAACAACCATTCATCATTAGCAACAGGGGGGTCAGAAGCAAGGACAAGAGTCAATACCGAAAGGGGCATTACATAGTTTCTTAACTCATAAGTGACTCCATGAAATAATAATGATAAGAGAAAGGATGGCTATCAAATGTCTAAAAAATAGGCATTACCTAGCGGCCTAGCTACTTGATTTATCCAAGTACAGAACAACAACGAGTCTCATAACTACCAAGTCCTTCACGCAAGTTAGCATTTTAAACATCCATCCAAGTTTCATAGCACTTTGGATTCATAATCCTTCTTAATAAATCTATAGTTTTTGTTTAAAATAAAATGGGTTGCCCCTTTTCATCACAAGTTTTTTTATTTAAGGTACCCCTCATTACCATAATCAAACCACTCTTTTAAAAAAAATTACATTTGCATGTATCACCAAATGCCATTATCTTAACAACAAGTTCAACCATGACTCAACAATGCATCAATAAATATAAATACCCCCAAATGTCCCTAATAATCTTAACAATTTCTATCATAAGTCAACAAGATAGACAATTGGATGATATATATATCATCCAATTGTCAATAAAAATATTAAAAATTTCCAACAAAATCAGCGAGATGCACAAATATATATACCACCAAAATTCATCATGTATTAGAATCAAGCCAAGGTAGTTCTATTAATAAAATACTACTATCCATAAATGCACATATGTAACTTCAAATCTCGGTGAATAAATTTTTAGCTATGGTTCAAGCTTCATAAGGACTGGTCAAAGTTCCCCTTAAGGAAAACCTTGAACATCTTAGACCTATATCGATGATCAACAAGTAATTGGGTATACCTCTAGCATCATAATCAATTCTATAGGAATATCCAAGGTGTAAAGTAACTAAGTAACTAGGTACCATCGTCACGATACTCCCTTCATACTTAAATCTAACCATTGTAGTCAACCACACATATAGTTTAGTAAACCTACGGGATAGATTGAATATCGAAGGGACCACTTACTTAGTCCAAGAAAGAGAACATGGAGGTCCAACAGACCTCAAAAACCTCACCACTCAACGTCGGGCACACCAAAGAAACAATTTACATTACGTAATTTTCTACCATAACCCAAAAGGGTGATTAAGTGCCCAATAAAATGATAGTCTTTCCCAACTCGGATTTGGTTTAATCTAGTGGTTGTTCATTAAAGAAAGGTCATCATAAACCCGAGTGAACTGTGTTCAACATACCTGTAAACAACAAGTAAAACCATACTGGCCTTGATTCCAACTAAACCAGTTTATCAAGGAATAATTGAGAGGGGGGCGTTTATAAACCTTGGATGATTTAAAAAACTCGCATACCCAGAAGAGGCATTCTTTGATAAGGTAACTACTTGAGTAACTAGATCTAGAAGTCACAGAAAAAGGAACAGCTCGATTACCGAGGAAGAAAATCAAATCTATATATAATAAGCTTGTATGAAAAGCAAGAGGTTTATAGTTACAATAGGTTGACTTCACAACAATAATTACTAGCTATAAACAACTTGAAAACCTTTTTACTTAAACAAAGAAATGTAGATAATAATGGTAGAAGTTCGTTCACTCAAGCATGAAAACGCAACAACTAGAGTAAAAGGGATAAATCTATGTTGTCCACTTTTAACATTGACAACTATTATTGCTAAAACGAGAAGGTTTCAAGGGAAAGAGGATAGATTTCCCAGCAAGGTTTCCAAACCCACAAAAAAATGGCAGCGGCAAACCAATTTCAGGAAAGAGAAGGTTCTATTTCGTAATATTATTAAATCTTAGCAATTATAAAAATGGGTAGGTTTATCTTGCCTGGTTTCCAGCTTCAACAAGCCACATAGGCACCTCACAGACTTACAGAAACACTCCTCAAGTCAAATTTCTCTATCCATATACATGCTGGGTGCAAAAAACTCCATTCCCATCCACGTTTGACATACATAGGGAGCTCCATTTCACCAGTGGCATCTGTATGAAAGAAATTTGGTCTCAAGGACTATCATGAATGCAATATATACACCAAATGGGTTTGATGAAAAATCCCAAGAAACTTCAACATACGTGAAGATAGGAGGAAAGCTAGAATCCACAACCTTGTAAACATCCTCCTAGCTTGCATCAAAATGGGATGCTAGAGCAGGACAAAGGCATCTATTGAAACAAAAAGGAAATTAGAGCTTTTTCAGGTGTAGTTGTAGGTGCCTTAAGGGTCAAGCATGTAAAACATGGAGGATACACGAGGCATGAAAACTGTTAACAAAATGCCTCAAAGAGATGTGGCCTCATGGGATTGCCACGATTGCATGATATATACAAAAGGGATCTTAAAAATAAACCCTACTTCACCCTAAGCAACCAACAAGTGTCAAGTCCTCTCAGTTCACCTTTGCTAGTATGCACGTAGCCCGTGCCAAAATAGTAGCTTTGAAAACATGAATGGACATTCAACGAAGAAAAAAGGAGAACATAAATGGTCAATCATTTCAAGAGCAAGTGCCCTAGGAGGAATGTATGCAACATGCACTGAAATCAGTGTTTCAATGGCTTCTTCCCCTCAAACCCTGTCTGTAAATCTCCCCAACTCACGCAGCCAGGGAAGAAGCTCAAACCTGCGAATTACATTTGCTGGGAGTTTCAACGACCTTTTTCCACAACCTCCAATCTGCAATCCTCCACAATAGCTCACATGGCCAGATCCAAGGAAGACGTGTTTGCTTTGCAATAGAATTTACCTGAAAGTTTCAAATCCCCCCCCTTTTTTAACAAAAGTTCATTAGAGAAAAGTTTGGATGACTACAACCCACGCGACCCCAATACTATGGCACACTTGTCGAACAAAAATCATGTAAGGTTATCTCCATTAAGAGACGATAAATGAATGATAGGAGGCCACCAAACTCCACTCCCCTCACCAACTCATAACTAAAATTTTAGCATAAATTAGACAACAAAAAATAGTGCCCAATAGAGTTAAAATTCATTTGGTGAAAGCCACTTACTATGGACCAAGTCGCTGTTAAAAGGAAATGAGAGTTGGTAGATAAAAAAATTAAGTTTAACATTAATTAGCAGTCCTTTCAAAGTTTGTGCCACCTCTAACCATATCCTCCTTCCACGCAAACAAACTTAGCCAAGGTTTGTTAAAATGTTAAGTTTAGGTGGGAGATCAATCTCTCTCTCTCTCTCTTTTAATAAACTTAGTTCAAATATTAGGTACCTTTTTAATAAAATATGCCTGAAATAAATTTTGAAAAGGTTTTAATATTCGATTAGAAATTTTAACAATACGCCAATTAGCAACCCGATAATAAAAATACGATAAGCCTAAAATGAGGACACTTCGGAGGCCCACAACTAGAAGCATCAACCATGACACGAGACAAAAAGATGAAGATAAAGGATGCTATTTTTTTATCTGCAAAAAGGTCGAAGTCAACTAACGACCAACAAGAGCACACACAAATGTTCAATGCTTAGCAACGGGGTCAATGAAGCAAGAATTGAAGTAAATGTCGAACGGGGCATTGCATATTTACCTCCAATTCAACACTCAAAAAATATGTATTTAAATTGATTTTGTGATCCTGGGATGCACCACTACTAGCTCTTCTCCCTATCTAATGGTCAAGAAAAAAGTGCATTTATGTTGTATCATAGCTACCCAAGGCTTCACCAAACATTTATTCATTATCACAATTTAGTTACAATTTGTAACGCCCACAATTTCAACACACAAACACAACAGTAAATATACGAGAATACATTTTTTACTTTAAATGCTCATTACACAACACCACATGGGCTCCAATAGATAAACTTAACACCACATAAGACACTTACACAAGTCGTAGAATCTCGTAGACACATGATAACACCATATACATGTTGATGCCACACTTTCCCCAATGAACGAATGCTAGCAATGACTCAACCATAAAAAGGGACCCAAGTATTGGCAAACCCACAACATATCATTACCATGATTACATCTTAGTTACTATTATCATTAAAAAAGAATTATTATGCAAGGATAATTTTCTCTCTATTTTTTTTCACCTACAGATTCTTGAATTCATTTCATATTCAACTTACATTTCGATCATTTAATTTGTCTCTTAATCCCTTATGAAAATATCCATAACTTACGTAATTAATGGCCATATTTCAAATTGCATACAAAGTTGCTAATTCTCTCATTCTTCTGTCAAAAGTTTGTTTCTTAAAATATGTTTAGTTGACGTTTAATTTTACCCGCATTATGCAAGGGGACCAACCAAAAGTTTTCAAGGGAAAATAATACGAGTCAAAGGAGGTGAAGGTTCAAGTTTCCCTTTCCTATAAACTTCCTTCCATTAGAAGCACATTTGTACTCGTACTATGGTTGTTTTAGTTCCAAATTTAGTTTGACTCAATTAAGCATTTACACGTCATAATTTTATTTTATTTTATTTTAGTGGACTCTATAATGGCTCAAATGCCTATTCCCACCAAGAACAATTTGAATCCATTCTTAACAAAAAGTCAATTCTTGAATAAACCGTAAGGAATTCAAGTGAAAATTTGCTCCTAAACCATTATCACATTTTCTCTTGTTCCTCATCTCGTTTACATTGTTTCTTAGGTATCTTATTGGCGTACTTTATAACAAAAAGAGTTACGAAAGTACTTGTCTAACATATTTAAGAAGTACCTGATTGGAAGCATTATAACTACACATGAACCACAAGTTAACCTCCTAATCAAGTACCTGAGGTTTGTTTTAATTCCAATTTTCACTCGGGGCTCTATGCCCCATTATAGATTAGATTAAGGTGTAAAAACATATTTACCCTATAAGGCTTATATAAAGGACCCAGGCACTACACTTTCACTAGCCAAGGTAACACATTTAACTGAGAGGATCTAAAGAGATTAGTAACAAGAGTTTAAGTAATAGTACACCTATTTGGGTAAGTGCACCAAGTTGGGGGGCCAAAAGGGGGTCTTAAGTGGACACATTTTTCTGAAAAAAAAAAGTTCGACTTGTATGATTTTTTTGAAATAGTTACACTCAAAATTGGAAGATGTTGTAGAAATATGAATTGTACAATTTTGAGTCTAGTTTCTAAGCTACTAAATTTCATTGAAAACAGATAAGTTTAAGTGGGTCAAACAACTAAAATACCAACAAATGCTCCTGTTTTTGTTAAAAAACATAATAGAGTGACTTTCGTGCCCCCCACCATTTTTGAGCACCATTTAGTATTTTTGAAAACCCTTTGGTAGAAAGATAGCTAGGAGCATCTAGTTTGGGCTCCATTTTTAAAAGATTTTTTTAGTGAATATTTTTTTATTTATGATTTTTCTAGTACAGAAATTTTATGTTTTGAAAAGTAACGGAGCTCCGATCGTGCCCCTCACCTAACTACCTCAAAAAATATCAAAAATTAGATTTGTTTTGAATATGTATAGAATTATGCCTAGTTTGGGCTAATATAATTTTTTAAAAATTTTGATCACCCAAAAAAAGATACACCATGAAAGATAGACATATTTACACTTCAAAAAATCACTATAAAAAGGCATAGTTAGAAAATAAATAATATGGAAACCTTATATTAGTCAGAAAAATTGAAAAATTATATTTTTTTGAAAAAAAAGAATCTGATCTACGTCATGGTATAATTTTTTTAAAAATGGATTGATTGTTTTATTTTGATTTATCATAGAGGAAGTGTCATTTTTATATTTTCTTGTAAAAACTTGCTATTTGCTGTGTTTGTGCAGGTGCATGCCTCAGGCCTGGGGATCCAAACCGGATCCCAAGCCTTTAGGCATGGCTTGGGAAAAGAGAAAATGCCAAATGCATATGCGTTCTGTGTAGTATAAGCATTATGTATGCTTTTGACATGCTTCTATTTACATAAATAAATGTTTCTCTGCATAATAAGTATAAGTTTTTCATTTATTATTATTTATATTTTATTATTTCTTATACTTTAAATTTATTTATGTAAATAGAAGAAATTAGGGTCACTCTTCTCCTTATGGAATTAGTCTCACAACTCCATGAGTCATGGTTTAGGAGATAGTTTTTTAAAGTATAATCTGGTCAGTACATAGGTAATTTTTCAGGATTTCAGCATTCAGCCCTAAATATTTTAGCATTTACCTTCTACAATCAAAACCGTAAACCATAGGCCATAAACCTAAACACTAAATAGTAAACCTTGAGCCCTAAACCCTAAACCCTAAACCTTAAAGATTCAGCCCTTACCCGTAAGCCCTAAACCATGAGCCTTAAGCACTAAACCCTAAACCCTAAACCATGAACCATGAGCCCTAAATGCTAAACCCTAAACCATGAACCATAATAACTAAATCCTAAACCTTAAACCCTGACCCCTAAACCCTAAACCTTAAACACAAAATCCTAAACCCTAAACCCTAAGACTTGAACCCTACACCCTTATCCCCGCGCCCTAAAATCTAAACCCTAAACCCTAGACCATATACCCTAAGTCCTAAGCCCTAAACCATAAACCTTAAACCCTAAACCCTAAACCTTGAGCCCTAAACCGTAAACCCTAAACCTTAATCCCTAAACATTAAATCCTAAACCTTAAATCCTAAACCCTGGACCATAAACCCTAAAACTTGCACCATAAACCATAAACCCTTATCCTTAAACACTAAATCCTTAACCCAAAACCCTAAATCCTTAACCTCAATCTGTAAACCCTAACCATAAACACTAAACCCTAAACCCTAAACCTAAAACATAAATCCTAAAGCATAACCCTAAATCTTGAACCCTGAACCTTTAACCCTAAACCCCAAACCATATTTCATCAATATTTCCTAGTCTCGTGCCTTGAACCATCATTGATTTTGCTTATAGAACTACCTTGTTTATGAGAGGTGGGACAAGTAACTAAATGGATATGACAACTACCTTGTGCCTTGTAATGCATATATTACACATCTGTTCCAAACTTGTTTCTCCCCATATATACTTGTGCTCTTGAATGTAAATTTATTCACACCCTAAAACAAATTTCACATTTCTCATATTTCCATGTATGGTATTATGCAAGCCAAGATGACCCATTGGAAGCTGGAAAAAATAACCATCACAACAAAAAAATTAATCATAAAGGAAACAAAAAAACATCGAGAATATATTAATGCAGAGGTGTAGGATCATAATTGAATTTCTTGTAGTACCCTCTCCTTTGGAGAAATATAAAGTTCATGTCTTCTACTGGAATGGATAGCAAATTTGACAGAACTTCCTAAAGTGTTCAAAATAAGCATAGAAATAGGGGAATGGCTAAGAACACTAAGGGGTTATCAATCACCTAGTAAATCTTTCTTGTTTAGTTCTAAATGGGAGTTACCTAGCCTACGATAGTGACCTTCCATTCATTATTAATTCTTTATATGATAAACCCATGGATGTTTTCAAAATCCCTTGAGAAAAAGATAGGGGTAGTCATCAATCATAGTGAAGGGTGTGATGTGATTTCCAAGAAAATTGAAATTCATATAGATTTAGAGATCATAACATGAATTTACAAATATCTTCATCATTATGAATGGAAGCCAAGTAACAGTGTCTCCCTGTACATCCAAGGATTGAGGATTACTGGGGTCTTTGGAAGGATTAGACAGTCAGGAAGATGAAATTTCCCTCCTTTAAAATATCAATAGATGAAAAACATCAAATTTTGATGACTCTCTTTCAATTTTCTACCTACAAATTCGATGAACCCTGAAATCTGTGACCTAAACCCTAAACTATAAACCCTAAACCCTAAAACCAAAATAATAAATCCTAAACCCTAAACACTAAATATTAAACCCTAAAACCTAAACCCTAAACCCATAACCCTAAACCCTTGACCCAGGACCCTAAACCCTGAGCCCTAAGTGCTAAACCCTAAATACTAAATCCAGAGCCCTGAGCTATAACCCCCAAACCTTAAACCAATAACTCTGAACCCCAAACCTTAAACCATAAAACATGAACCATGAACCCTAAACCCTAATCCCTAAACCATAAACCCTAAACCTTAAACCTTGAATCCTACACCCTAATCCTTAAGACCTAAAACCTAAACCTTAAACCCTAAGCCCTAAGCCCTAAATCTAGAGCCCTGATCTCTAACCCCCAAACCTTAAACCCATAACTAACCCATAAACCTTAAAATCGTAAGTCTGAAACTCGAACCCTAAGTCATAAACCTTAAACCATGCACCCTAACCCCTAAACCCTTAGCCATGAGCCCTAAATTGTAAACCCTAAACCTTAAGGCCTAAATGTTAAATCCTAAAGGTCCCTAAATTCTAAACCCTAAACCCTAAAAACTAAATCATAAACCCTAAACCCTAACCCCTAAACCCTAAACTCTAAACCCTAAGCACTAAAACCTAAGCCCTAAGCCCTAAGGCCTAATCACTAAACCCTAAGCCCTAAACACTAAACCCTAAACCTTAAACTTTGTGACCTAAACCCTTAACCCTAAAACCTAAACCCTAAACCTCAAGCCTTAAACCCTAAATCCTAAAACCTTTACCCTAAACCATGAACCCTGACCTTTATACCTTAAACCCTAATTCCTAAACCCTAAACCGTAAACCCTAAAACCTCAACCCTAAACCTTAAACCCTGAGCCCTAAACCCTGAACCCTCAAATCTCAACCCTAAATCCTCAACCCTGATACCTAAACCCCAAACCCTGAACCCTTTTCCCTAAAACTTGAACCCTAACCTTTAAACCTTAAACCCTAACTCCTAAACCTTGAACCGTAAACCCTAAATCCTCATCCCTAAACCCTAAACCCTAAATCCTCAACCCTAAACATTAAACCCTAACTCCTAAACCCTAAACCCTAAACCCTAAATCCCCAACCCTAAACCTTAAACCCTGAGCCCTAAACCCTAAACCATATACCATAAACCCTAAGCCCTAAACCCTAAACTATAAGCCCTCAATCCTAAACCCTAAAACCTAAACCCTGACCCCTAAAACCTAAACCTTGAGCCCTAAACCCTAATCCCTAAGCCCTGAATCCTAGGCGCTAAGCCAAAACCCTAAACCTTGAACCCTCAAACATAAACCCTTAACCGTTAACCCTAAACCCTAAACCTTGAACCCTAAACCCTGAACCCTCAACTCTCAACTCTAAACCCTAAATCCTCAACCCTGATTCCTAAACCCTAAACCCTGAACCTTGAGCCATAAACCCTAAACTCTCAACCTTGAGCCCTAAACCCTAAACCTTGAACCTTGAGCCCTAAACCCTAAACCCTTAACCCTCAACCCTAAACCATAAACCCAAAACTCTAAGCCCTGAACCATAAACACAAACCTCTAAACCCTAAACTCTAAAATCTGAACTATGAGCGTTAAACACTAAACCTTAAACCCTAAAATGTAAACCTTGAGTCCTAAACCCTAAATCCCAAGCCCTAAACCCTAAACCCTAAATCATAAACCCTCACCCAAAGGAAATTCCTAAAAAGATCATTCAACGTGTTTCAGTGTGTAGGGAATAGTGTTTAAGGTGATCGATCGACTCATTTAGTTTTAATGAGAGACTACTTCCTTTGAAGGACTAAAAAGGAATTTTTGGCCATTTTGTAGTTAATTGAACACCCTTCAGAACAAGCTAAAATGATCTAGTTATGTCACTGAGTTATCAAGGACCATTATTTGTGAAGTATTAAGGCATCGTTTGTCTCCATAAGAGACATATGAGAAAAATCATGTATGATAATCATGAATTCGATTCCATGAAATGATGCTTTCAAAGCTAGGAAAGGTGAGGGGATGATCTTTATATGTAGCACCATGTTTCTAAGAATGAGCAATCATCTGAGTTCACTTGATGCACTTCACTTGGTACTATTCGTAACAACTCATTCAACACGTAGTAGTGTTATCACACCTTAAGGAGGAGGCACATTAAAATCACCTCATTTTTTCCATAGGACAAGAATCCCGTTCAGGGAACAATCCTCTATCTACAAAGTGAGGATCTCTTTTTAGTAAGACGTAGACAAACATCATAGAGTTAATTCATGGTCACTAAAGTGAATTATGGACCAAATTTAAAAATAGTACCAATTCAAGCAGTGGTAGGGCCAAAATCCATTTTAGAAGGTCAAAAAACCTAAAAAATGACTATATGCTTTCCCAAAACAAAGACCGACTACAATATATATGCCCTGAAAGTTTTAGTTCATTTGCTAAAATCCTAAAAATGAGTAAGTATTGACCATATTAGATTTTGAAAATCTATCTTCTAGATTATAATTGTTGGAGCTACGAGACCACTTCCATAAGGTGCAGAGTGACCCTAATTTATTATATTTACTAAAATAAATTTTAAGTATAAGAAATAATAAAAGTATAATAAATAATAAAAGAAATCTTATACTTGAACATTTATTTTTTAAAGTATAACCCACCAAAACACATATGCATGGTCCACACTACACAAAATGCATGCACGTTTTGACTTTTTTAAAACACGTACACATTACAAAACACGTACGTGTTATAACACGTATGTGTTATGGTTCGGTGATTCCCGAGCCAAACAAATTAAAACGCGAGTGTATTTTAGCAAAAAGCGTACGTGTTTTTTTTTTTTTCCAGATTCTTGTCCGCTTTTTGGCCCCCCAACTTCGTGCACTTACCCATTTCACTAGCTCCATTGTGTCATTTGGATCCCACAAGGAATTCCTTTCAATCTTCGAAAGACTAGGTAGTCCACTCGGATCCTAAGGAAGTGTTAGTTCTGCTTACACCAAAATTTAGTTAGACCGTGTTGTTGCTAACCGTCAGGTTTACGACAATATCGCTAAACATACCTACTATGACGATGAATCAAAATTGGGCTCTTATTTAATTTAACTAGAAGGTGTCATAGAGTGTAAAGTTTAGTTCATTATACGGTTTCAATTTCTTTTGAGCTAAGAAAGATCATGCGAGAAGGTTAGATGTGCACTAGTTTTAAACTAAGGTTGTCTGTTGTGATTATATTTCTTTATTACATTTTCAAGGTAAAGAATACAACACACCAATTATTTATTACACACTGTAAATGTACTACAATATATTAAATTCAAATTCGTTTAACATATGTATATATATCAGACATTTTTACCTTACATAAATCTGAATTAAAATGCACATTTCCTAAGGTATCCCTAACACTAACATCTCATACATATCATCAAATTTCAAATATAATTTTTCCTATAACATGGCAATACATTATGCATATATATACATTCTAAAATGACCCATATTAATTACAATAATAGACAATGAATTTCACCACACCCTTTCGCCATCTTTCTTGCATCCTGCAAAACCAAGTGAGCATAAAATCAGCGATAAATCGCTGGCATGACATCCACCTAGATCTAGCATAATTGACGTTTTTAGTTTCCATTTACATGAAAATAATACTTTGCATTTGAAAGGATAAGGTTAGAGACGTGTATTGATTTCATTTCATTTCACTTCATTTCTTAACCAAGGAGAGAGAACGAGCTAGGGAGAGAGAGAAACACTATTTTTCCAAAGTTAAATTTCACACAAGAAGTAACATGATAGACTTTTAAAAAATTATTTACATGTGACAACAAGTTTTAATGATGGTTTGGAAACTTGACAGGGGTCCTACAACTTTCTTTTTACGTTTTCTTGCTAGTTGCAAAAATGTTCAAGTTAGGCTCGAAGGTGAAGAAACCACTTTCAAACGTTGTCCTATGATGAGAAAACACACCATGAGTAAGTTTATACGTGTCCTCCTATACACCAAGAATTCATTGGAAGTGATAGAATTTAGAACTAGCAATTAGTTTATGATTGGCGGTTAGTTTTTTGAGGCCATCGGTTGTAATTGACCCACTTGTAAATGATCAAAAAGTTAGCTCAAGGGCTCAAAAACCCATGTCCAAAATTGGCATTTGATAGACGAATGTGCAATGAGAAATTTTCCTACTAGTCCCCCTATATATGGAGAATTCAATAGAGTCAACAGGTTTGAGAACTAGTAAACATGTTGCATATGGCGACGAGTTTTCTAGAGCCACCAGTCGTAGTTGAGTTAGTTTGACCTAGTCAAACATTAATCGGAGGCCTGCAATACCCCTTTTCCAAACTCACCACGTATGTTTTTTTCCTAAACCAAAGGTTGCAGGAAATTGTCTAGTAAACATACTAGAGGTTTACGAAGGTGGTTAAGCATTTCATTGCTCAGGGACCAAATGACGGTTCAAAATGAAAGCCAACTTTTCAGTTTTAGTAGATTCCTTTAAAGTACAAAATGGAGTAACATGGATCCTAGAGAAGTGGAAAAATTGAGCGCAAACAGTCACACAGGGTCAAGATAATGCTTGATGCAACTTTCTACATAAAAAGGAACACATGTACGATGTTTGACTTCTCTTTTACGGGGCTCAGAGTGTTGTTTTGTGAGTCTTGGAAATTGAATTTTTTTTTCTAACTTGACAATGGCAGGAAAATAGATTGTTTGATTTGACGACATCATCTAACTCTTGCTGATACCAGTAGATAAGAGAACTTACTTCGGATACTCTATTATCATCGTATAAGGTTATGGTAGCAACCACGGTTAATGTTTAAATTGGAAAATCATTTTTGTCAATCACAAGGTGGAGTTTAATTTCTTTACACGATTTAAATTTGGTTACATATACATGTGTAATATTATGTACAATGGTTTAACTCTTCTATTATATTACAAATGAAGAACCCAAATTACAAAAATTATGAAAGAAAAGTTAAGGGAGACCATGAGGGAAAAACAAATCGGCTGAATTGGCTCAGAACAAGCATGACATGCAAAAGCTACCAGGGTTTGAAAAGGGTTGTCGAGATTTACAAGGTCCAACTCATCTCGCAAAGGATTCATATCGACACATCAAAGAGGATACTAGGAGGATCCCGCTCTTATTTATTTACTACACTGTTTCCCCTCCTCCAAGGCTTAACCCAAAATTCCAATCATCTGACGATGAAGCCAAATTTACAACCCAAACATCATCTTGTGGAATTCCAAGGGAAGTAGTTAAGGCACCCAGACCAAGAATCGCTGAAATAAGAAACTTGACCCATTCCATTGGAGTTAATTTTGGATTCTTCTTTTCTGGAAAAACCAACTCCATATCTACCATTAAAATGTTCTTAAAATGCTCAATAGGAATACTTTAATCTTTAGGTTGCAATTTTTCTTTATGTTATGATGGGTGTACATTTAGAGAAATAGATGAAATCGTCATGAGGATTCCCACGTTTCTTTTAGAAATTTTTATTAATAGTTCACGTGTCTTATGCATGCTTCCACATTCTAGAGGCACATTTTCTAGGGCACTTACAACTAAAATATCTGACAAACCATTGAGCTTTGATGGATATCACTACCCTGCTGTAGAGATCCCTTTGTAGTGTACACTGGGAGGATGCTGACAAAGGAAATGGGACCTAGATTTACACATGCCAATCACATTTGATTGAAAGTTTCTAATCCTTTTCAAGAAACCCATCTTGTGCATACCTTGCAGTGAAAGCATTACATGAAACCACATTTATTTAAGACACTCTGTCAAACAGTTCATATGCCACGCCTATGCTTCCATGTTTTGCATTCATGAGAATAAGGGAACCTACAAATACTACAACATCTGACAATATACCCCCTATCTTGTAAATATTTTATTGAATTTCATACCAAGTTTCATCATTGTAAATGGGGTGCAACATGGGAATTGGTTTTCACTCCAAAATAAATTAGTTGAATACTTGTTTGTAGCATATGGTGAAATAGTTTGATTTTCTCCTGTAGGAACCCATAGTTTTTGTATATTGCACAACACTAGACAAAAAAAGGCAACAACAATTCATCCTCCTCTCGGAGACCATTGAACATGCTTCAGGCATAGCTACATACACAAATAACCAATCACTGCAAGAATTTACAACGTTGACACATGGTTTTATGTGGTTAATGCCTCCTAGACAAGCCTGGATCACAAATAAAGTGAATGCATTATTATTATGCAGAGAACGTGACAGGTTATAATGCCTTTTTAGGGTGTCCATGTACCTTGTCAAGCAACCGACTTGCCTTGCTACTCTCCATGCATCCTCCACCATTAATCTCCAACTACCCCTTCCTATTTTTTTTCAAACTTACTTTATTATTATTTTAGTTTCTTTAAATTTATTATTATTATTATTATTATTATTATTATTATTATTATTTATATATTGCACACTACATAGTTGCGGAAGAAGAAACAAAGACAATGGCGGATGACAACGAGGCTTGGGTGGTGGAGAGTCTAGATGAGGGAGTAACAAATTGTACAACAATGGATCCATTGTTCGGGGAGAGCCACAATATCTACCTCCACCCACATATGGTTACAACTTTTTGCCCTTTAAAGACATTGTTTTTTACCCCAAACTTGACTTGTGGGCGCAAGTGTAGCTTTCGCCGAAAACCAAAAGTAGGGTGCCCATATTGCTCTATTATCACGACGGTGGATTTTGTTACCAATCCACCCCTGCAACCCCCAGTACTCACTACATGTGCTAGAAATGGGCAGAAATGCTCGGCATTACCATTATATCTACGAAATACATATTGGCTCTAGAGCACTGCCTTCTCGCTGCCTACTAGGATGTCATGCTGCACTGCAATGGATTGATTCCATGAAAAGGGAGAGAGGAGAAGTAGCAGAGGTAGATCTATGGTTCCATTATTGCAATAAAATAACTAAGAATTCTTGATTGATCTAAGATTCCACTAATCTAATGGAGGAGTCATTGGATGGAACCCCCTTCTTCTTACACATTGGATCCAAGAAGACTCCTTCATTAATTTTTTCCTTGATCCATGGCATCCACTCCTTTAACTTGCAAACCAAAGAGAAACAAATTAATGAGCTTAGGGTAAGAAATTCTAGGAAGATTCCCTTAAGGATGATTATGGTTTCTTTGGGGTAGATCTAATCTTTTGGTCCCTATGTATTTAATCCAAGGGTTAAGAATCAACCCTACAATTGTTAGGTGAGAATATTCATATTATGGTTGTAAATTTTAAATAAATCAAAAGTATGTGTAAATGGGTGAATGGGGGTCACTTAGGGCTCTAGTGTATTAATTTAAAAATGTAACTCTCCTAGTTTGTTATAGTAATTAATTAAATGGACATTAAAGAAAATAATTTAAGAGAACTAAGGTAACTAGGGATAAGGATTAATTAAATGTGGACTGAAATGTAAATTCCTAAGAGTGAAAGAAATTAATGGACACTTATCTTGTGATGATAATTAAATGGACATTAGGTTTAGATTAAGAATAGTTAATTAATAATCTAGACCTAATATATCCTTTGTAATGTGGTAATTGCTGGTGGAAATTAATTAAACATATATTAGGGTTTGACACCGTTGTAACTTTAAAAAAAATTGTTGCAACTTTCCGAATAATTGTTTAAGGATTAATGTGGTTTTGGAATGTCGATTTTTGTGGGCATTACATAATAGATTTAGGGAGGCTTACGAAGAGTGTGCTTGTCCAATGGAGTATTCTAATTTGGTAATCCATTATTTGTGTGTAGTAAATTTGAATGCATATTTTACACGAGGTGAAGCTCTTGGCTCTAAATTCTAACCAAGAATATTTCAATATATCTGTGAGTGACATAGTTAGTGTGCGTGTTTCACTGTATGGATGCACATTTTATTTACTTCAGTTGGAAAATATCTATTTCAATGCATTTTACTAATTAGAATTTACATGGGTGTAAATTTTAGTGGTTAAAACCGGAAAGGATTTTTTTTATTAAAGTGGTAAGAATCCAAATGGGTTTTAATTGTAGCAATAAAATCCAAATAGAAGTTAATTTTTTTTGTTTTATTATTTACAAGTTTTCTTAATGATTTTGATAAGAGATCCTAGTGTCCAGACATAATCTTATGGTATTTATGTGTTGTGTGTCTTCTTGTCTCATTTCAATTGCTTGTTTATGTATTTATTTATTAAAGTTATTTAATACTTATTTTAGTTATGATGATTTTTAGGAAATTATAATATTACAAATTTGGGCTTTCTTTACATTATAATTTGATTAGTTTACCAGTTTAAATGCATCTTAATTTTACACCATTACGATTGAGGGGTCATTTTGTTTGGATTACTAAATTTTCCCTTTTTAATTTAAGGTGAAAGTCATTTCAAAAGAAATCAATTTCTCATTTGAAAAAAATATTCTTAATTTTTATGACATGTATACTTGATTTACTATACTCATATGAAATGTAAAATATTCTTACTACATTTCATCATCGAATGGTTAGTCCAATATTATACCTATAGAATACTAGCAATAGCACCTTTGGTGTTATTTTAAAAATTATTATTAAAATTAAAAAAAATTGTATTCTTAGATTATTATTATGCTGAAGGTGTTCCCCTTATGGGAAAGGCCTTTGTAGATGTTTCTACTACCGTGTTAAATTTGACGCCCTGTTGATGGTTGTCTGGACGTTTTCCATTTTTCCAAGCTATTTTTAACGAATGAAAAAATAAATAAATTAAAGAATAGTAAATAAGGGCATTCGTCGATACAATAAAAGAAATTAGTGTATGAATTTTTTTAGGGCTTCCGCAACTGCTGCCACTGACGTCACCTCTACTACCTATAAATATTTGTCAACTTACATTTTACAGCTCTTTGAATCAGTCGGGCAACATGATCTTTGGCTTCTATGGGGTTCAAAGACACCATGTGGGAAATGATTAAAGTTAGGGGAAATCCCCAATTTGGAGCCCTTGTTGTTGCCCCACAAAACTCAGATAGCCTATGAGATCGAAGGATTTTTCAAACCCAAAGACAACCAAGTGATTATGAATGTATGGGCAGTGGGAAGAGACCCTGCAATCTCAAAGAATCCTTTGGAATTTATTCCATAGAGATTTTGGGAAGGCAAGAATGGGAAGATAGAGTACGAGGGAAATTTTTTTGAGTTGATTCCATTTGCAGCAGGGAGGATAATGTGCGTGGGGATTCGTATGGTCGTATGTGCATGGGGCTTCGTTGCTCCATTAATTCTCATGGACGCTTCTGCAAGGGATGAGGCTTGAGGAGATGGACATGAGGTACGAGTTTGGAATGACATTAAAGAAAGCTATAGAATTGATTACAATCCTCATGCCATGTCTCTGCCATAATTTATTTTATCCCTCTCCCCACATCTCTGTCACTACACCTACCACTGCCCCTGCCACTACGGGATATGTATGTGGCTTATCTTGGCTCTGCATGCATAGAGGATAAAATGACACGCCATATTAAGTGTCTGATCAAATTTATTTTATAGACTTCATACCTGTGTGTAAACCCTATCTTTCTTCCACAAGCCATTATAACCAACGATTTTGATTGTAGAGACAATAATGATTTATTCAATGTGTGTGTAAAACAAAAGAGCAGAGCCATATAAAGGATGCAGAGGAAGAAGGATAATTATAACTGTCCATAAACTAACAACATTATATTAAATATTATAATAAACTAATGCTAACATTCCCCCCCTTAATACATTGCTCTTACAAATGTACCCCCTAAACAAATCAAACTTCACTTTGCTGAGAGGCTTGGTGAGAATATCTGCAACCTAAAAATCAGTAGGGCAGTACTGGAGTTGAATTTGGTGGTTCAAGACCTGTTCATGAATGTAGTGACATTCGAACTCAATATGCTTTGTTCGTTCATGAAAAATAGGATTCTTCACAAGCTTTAACACACCTTGATTGTCACAGTGAATGATGGGAGGTTTCTCTTCAAGAATCCCTATATCTGCAAGAATGTGAAGTAACCAAATCGCTTCACACACACATCGTCATGCGGCGCAGTATTCAGCCTCAGTGGATGAGAGAGAAATAACAATTTTCTTCTTGCTAATCCATGAGATAGGTCCAAATCCAAGATGAAAAACATACCCTAAAGTGGATTTCCTATCATCAATAGATGCTGCATAGTCTGAGTCTGTATATCTCGGTAAGAAGAACTGAGTGTTCTTCTGATACTCTAGACCAAAGTCAGACGTATCTCAACACATGCTTTGCTGCTATCCAATGACATTTCTTTGGCTCCTGCATAAATCTAGCAAGATAACTCACTGCAAAGCAAAGATCTGGCTTGGTATAAGTCAAGTAAATGAGACTCCCCACAAGCTTCCTGTAGTGAGTGCCATTTACCTATGGTGAATCCTGGAATCTAGATAATTGCAAACCTTTTTCCATAGGTGTGGACATCAGTTTAAAATCTGACATTCCATACTTCTCCAGAAGAGTCTTGGCATATTTCATCTGTGAGACGAAGATTTGATTCTTCTTCTACCATATCTATTAGCCAAGATAGTAGTGAAGTAGCCCCAAATTAGTCATGTCGAAGGATTTCTTCAGATCATTCTGTACATCATCCACAAGATTGTCAGAACTTCCTGTGATCACAAGATCATCTACGTACAAAACCAGAATAACAATCTTTGTTCCTACCTTCTTGATATATAAATTTGTATCTGAGGGGCTATGAGTGAATCCATGCTGTAATAGGTGATCATAAATTTTTATATACCATGCCCTAGGTGCTTGTTTAAGTCCATAAAGTGACTTTATCAGACGACATACCTTGTGTGGTTGATGCTCATCTACAAACCCTTCAGGTTGGGCCATGTATAATTCTTCTTTGAGATCACCATTCAGAAAAGCACTCTTGACATCCATCAAATAAAGTTTCCATCCATTTTGTGCTGCCAGTGCACAGACAACTCTGATGGTTTTGATCTTTGTAGTGGGTGCAAAGGTCTCGTCATAGTCAATTTCTTCTTGCTGAGCATAACCCTTTGCAACAAGTCGTGCTTTATGTTTGTCGATTGAGCCATATGCCTTATATTTTGTTTTGAAAATCCATTTGCAGCCAATGGATTTCTTACCTAGAGGCAGATCGACAAGTTCCCACGTCTGATTCTGAAGTAGGGAATCATATTCAGCATTCATAGCTTATTTCCATTGTGGTTGGTCTAATGCCTCATGAACAGTGTCAGGTTTGGTGCTATCAACAACTGAACTCATGAGTGCAAAATTTACCTCATGTATGGCTTGACTTCATGTTCTGACTCCCGTAGAAGTACTTGGAAGTAAGTTCAGGTGTGCATCCCCAATAGTATTCTAGACCCATTTCAGACGTTGGTGTTGTTGCTACTAATGTGAAGATGTGTTTTCCAGTGTGCCTAGATCAACGAATAAGTCTCCACTCAACTCTTTTTCTCTTTGAGAAGAATCATCTTGCCCATCATCTGGATGTGTGAGAAATCTATGTGACGAGGTTAGTACTGGATCTCCAGTGTGTGACAGGGAGTCAAAGGATGACTCATCACACACCACATCTCAAGTCTCGTATATTTTCTTCATCTTAGGATCCATAAGATGATATGCCTTTTAGGTAGTACTATACCACAAGAAAAGACATGACAGTGTCTCTAGATCGATCTTCTTCCTTTTCTTATCTGGAACATGCATATATGCAGTACAATAAAAAACTCTCAAATGATAGATAGAAGGTTTATGACCAGTCCATACCTCTTCTAGTGTCATGTTCTGCAAGATCTTCGTGGGTGCCCAGTTGAGTAGATACACTACTGTCTAGACTACTTCTACCCAATATTGATCCTCCAACTTGGCAATGGAGAGCATACAATGAGCCATCTCCATGACAGTCCTGTTGTGTCGCTTGGAAATCCCATTATGTTGGGGCGTGTAGGGTGCAGTCAGATGTTGTTGAATGCCATGCTGCTTCAAGTATGCTAAGAACTTCTTTGACACAAATTCCCCCCCTCGAGCTGAGTGGAGGAGAAGGAGAGGCTTCCCAGACTGCCTGGTGGCTTGCTGGTAAAAGGTTTGGATATTGGTAAATGCCTCACTCTTCTTCCGGAGGAAATATACCCACATTTTTCTGTGAGTAATCATCAATGATGAGCTGAAAGTATTCAAAACCTTGCAAGCTAGCTAGTAGGGGTCCACATAGATCGGTGTGTATAACCTAAAGATGCTCCGTAGAATGATAAGAGCTCTGTTTGAATGGACCTCTATGTTGTTTGCCCACAAGACATCCTAAGAAAACAGGTAAGGAATGGGAGAGTGGAGGAAGCTCTCTTACTATTTCCTTGGCACTGAGCTGATGCAAAGCCCCGACAGAAAGATGACCATATCGAAAGTGCCATAGTGTAGTGGAATCCTCCGTTGAAGTAGAGAGAGTATTGTTAGATGAAGCGACCACATCCAGTGCAAATAGACGACCCTTCATAAATGCTCAAACAATAACTGAGTCTCCTTGGGAAATGATGTAGGACTTGACCCCTTTCTCAACAAATAATTCAACCTGCATTTGATGATTAAGAAGCTGACTCACAGACAAGAGATTTGAGGTCAAACCTAGAACACATAACACCTTTATGAGTGTACATCTTCTTGTTCCAAGAGGAATGATGAAATCACCAATCCCTGCTGCAATATACTCCTGATTATTTGTGATGGTGACCCGATCTCCAGTGGGCCGGTCACTCAGGGTATGGAACAACTTCTTATTGCCAGTCATGTGTTTGCTGGCACCCGAATCAATTAACCAGACACTTTCTGACGACTACGAATTCTGCGAGACTAGGACAATGTCCAGATGAGTTGTGTGTGGAATCTCTTCATCAGAGGAGGCATCTTGCTGAGCAGCAATATGACCCTTCTACCTCTGATTACGAGCATGCCATTGGGATTTCTTAGAATATCCTTGGTTATAAGTGCTCTCTTCACTAGATTTTCCATGCTTGTGACCATTGCAATAACAGTTTGCAATCATGTGCGTATTTGTGGAGCAAATGTGGCACCATCAATTTGCCTTGTTGTTCTATTGCTTTTGGCATGGCCGCTATGGTGGCCGTTGTGAAATTTACTGCTATGGATGTTGCTTCTGATTCTGGGGGCTGACTACCCTTTCCAAGGCTTGTTGCTATGCTTTTGCCTCATGATGAGAGCCTTGTCTTTGATGGATTCTTGAACATTATGAATGGCTTCTTCTTGCTGGAGATAGTTCACCAGTTTGGAAAAACTCACCTCCGGTTGAGTGATGGTCAACATGGTGATCAGTGTCTAAAACCGGGAAGGAAAATCTCGCAAGGTGAGCGGGATTAGCAACTTGTCGTCCATCGGTTCACCGAGAGTAGAAATTTCTACGCGTAACTCGGTCACACGCCATAAGAAGGCTTCAACTGATTCGCCATCATGCGTATTCATTGTGTGAGGCTTTTTCTGAAGATGCAACATCGTCGTCAGATTCTTGGCTTCATAGATGGTACACAATGCGGCCCATGTCGTAGAGGAAGTGGTTGCTTCCCAAATGTAAGGTTGAACCTCATCAGAAAGGCTCAGAGTGATAAGCATTAATGATTTTGGATCGGCCTTTTCATACTTAGCCAACATATCAGCATCTATGGGAGGAACATTCGTGCCAAAAATAATCCCCCAAAGATATTCAAACTGAAGAATCATCCGCGTCTTAGTTTTCCATGCAGCGAAGTTTGGCCCTTTTAGCAACTGGGCATCCGACAACAAAATACGAGGTGCAGACATTTCCAAAAACTCAAAATTGTATTTTATTTATTGATTGTTCAAAAACGGTTACAAATTCTTACTGAAGGAACCTATCAAAAAGATGGGCTCTATAAACTCGTGTAGTGAGATGCAGATGCTCCTGTGGTCGTTCTACTTTGCATTCATCATCTGCATCATAGACATGTTCAATTTCTGAACGAATCCACCATGCTTGACATCGGACGTCGAACCAAAAATACTCCAATTGTCCATGGCAGACAATCTCGTCAAAGAGAAGATTCCCAGTGTTGCGGAGCTCATTGACCAAAGCAAAGAATAGTCCAGTGGTGTATTCGTTGTCACTCAATGCCCAAACATTTGGTGCATTGCTCGTGGTGCTTTCTGAATCTAAAATTTGAGACATACGTGGGCTGGCCTCATTTCGAGATCGCATGTGAACCTCAGGAAAAAATGGCGGCAAAAAAATTTTCCACACAATTTTACAATTCGCAAGCTTTGCTGGAGTTGACTGCGAGTGTTGGCTTTGCTTAGGCCGAGAATCAGTTCAGAATAACAACTTTTCCTTTTCAAATGCCAAGAATTCTCCTACACGCCAAGACTTTCAAACACATATTTCTTCAATACAAGTCTGCAACTTTCTAAGCAGGCTTGATCTGACCCTCCATGCCAGCAAGGAGTATAAAACACCAGATAACTCTTATGTTGACCACTTTTCTTTTGTTTGTCTTTTCCTCCACAAGTCACTGTTTTGCACCAGCCAAATGCCAAACAGATCTCCAAACGGATCACAAAATTCTTGACTGCAGTCACTTCAAAAATCACGGAAGTGATAGACATGTCAAAATAGATCTCTCATACTTTTTCTATACTTCAAACTTCATGCCAAGGAAAGACTTGATGCTCTGATACCAATGATGGCAGAGACAAGAATGATTTATTCAATGTGTGTGTAAAATAAAAGAGCAGAGCCATATAAAGGCTGCAAAGGAAGAAGGACAGTTATAACTATCCATCAACTAACAAAAATGTATTAAATATTAAAATAAACTAATGTTAACAGATTTAAGGTGTGAGTTTTCTTTTTTCTTTTTACACGATGCATCCAATGTCATAGATAGAGATTAAACCAATTTGTTTGTTTTCATTTTCTTTGGTTGCATTTTCCTATATTTTGATAATTTGTATTCGTAGGAATGTAATTTTTTAGGGTTGCAGAGTTTGTGAATATTACTGGTTATAATGTGGATTTCAATCAACAAGAGGTATTCAAGTTCCAGGTTCTTGCTCTATTTTTGTGATTATTTTCTTAGATTATATACTTAGCATATAGATCTTAGAAAACAAGCTTGCATATTATTCTTCCTGTGCAGATCTATGAAATTTATTTATCTTAGACTTGTTTGTGTTGAAGAATTTTTTTTTGCACTTATAACCATTATATAAAAAATTCCCTTTCCATCTGCTTGCAAGAATGAGATATTGTAGATAAGAAATATCCATGGTTGATCCACTTCTATTAAGTCTTCAAGTACCTTGTTTCAAATCTCTTTCACACTTTAGGATTTCTCTTATTTGAATGATTTACAACTATATTATAATTAACCAACATCCACAACCTCTGCCAACATCCTCTTGTCCTCTATCAAAATGTGATATTTGGCACAATGCATTTCTCCTCAAGATCCAATATTGAGATGCCTAAAATGATGGAAGAGGAGTGTTTTATGTTGTTGTTTCAAGTGTTAGTGTCATCTCAAGTTGTCTACTAAAAACCCACCAAAAAAAACAAAAAAAAATGCAACAGGAAAGATATCATGTCTGCAAAATGTGGAAGCATGTGAATTGTTTGACAAAATGCCATCTCAAACTATCTTCTAAAAACCCATAAAAAATAAAAGAAAAATAAAAATGCCATAAGAAGGATATCATGTATGCAAAATATAGAAGCATGATGTGAACTATTTTACAAAATGCCATCTCAAAATCTCTTCTAAAAACCACTAAAAAGAAAAAGAAAAACATAAAAAGAAAGGTTTGTCTACAAAATCTGGAAGCATGTGAGCTATTTGAAAAAAATGCCTTTAAAATATGTAGTTTCTACATTCCTAAAAGGACTATGTTGCATAAAAATATATATATCCATAGCATACCCACATGTTTTTTCTAATTGCAAAAAAAATTAATAAAACATGAGGACTTTGATTGGAATTGAACCTTAGAAAGTTCATGTCAGATTCAATATTGCCAATAGGCTCCAAAGGGTCAAGAGAGATGAAAAGGACATCATTTGGTTGACTTACTATTTTGGGGCTTTGTTGTTGCTCCTCATGGGTTCTTTATTCTTTAGTCAATTTGGAAGGCATGGAAACAAGGGAAGAACTTGGTGGTTGGGAATCCTATCTTCTCTTCCTTTGAAACTCTACAAATTGATTTCATCGAATCTGAAATATTAAATTCTAATCTATTCATAAATACCTCCTTTGTATACATAAGAGAACATATAAAATTGCAGTCTTTGTGTATTCATTCATCATGTTGTTATTGGTTTAACACATTAGAGGTGTTTACTATCTCAAGTGATCATTAATAATACCTTATAAACATTACAGACAATTTCACAATTTTGGGGCTGTCCATTTTCTCACGGTATATTCTACGATTATCCAACCCAGTTTGGCATTCTGCATTTTTATTTTCTTATTTGCTTCATTAATTTTTTGAACTTTACATTAGAGGATCTTTTCTATTTTTGAGTTTCAAGATGAGCCATGCCTATATTGCAGATGCTTAGCAAATAATATAAATTTTCTTGTCTGGTCCTCGAGAGATTATGTATGATCTATGTGAATCGATAAGTAAGGTCATTGGATGCAACTCGTCCTTATGGTTAATGAAATTTTCCTCTGATTGCGGGGTCTGTAATAGAGATCCTACAAGATCTATATGGTTGACTAAGTTATAGTATATTTTATTAATGAAAACTAATTTTGTTAATAGATAGTTGCAGTGCTTTTGTAATATGGGTAGATTTTTTCTAAAGCCATCCATAGTTTAGCAATCATGAATCCCAAAACCCCTTTAGCCATATGATTCGAAGTCCCATTTTCAATAGACACAATTCAGATTAAATTTATTAGTAATTTTTGTTGAAAACAAATTGTTATTATAACTAATTTCTCTTATAAAAGGCTGAAGCTGAGACAATGTTGGTGTTTGTAGTAACATGAAGGTGAGAAATTGGTGGTGTATATAATCACACATCCATTCTTAAAAGTTTCTTCCTCTATGTTGTCTATAATAAAACCTTTACACGAATTTTAAAAATGGGCAATTATCACTACTACAAAAAGGGAACATATGACTTTTACTACCTTTGCCTTAGGAGAATAGGTGCCTGTGTCTTGAGGGTTTTCTTGTGATTCTTGATGTCTGTGTCTGTTGCGTATGAGAGCCTAACATTTTGAATATCTTTATTCCAATGAAAAATATAAATAAATTTTATGCTTGATTACAGAATTTCTATTGTTGTCAACCCAATCTGTAGATGTTATTTATAAATGGAAATGTTCTCAACTTCCACATTGTTGAACAAGATTATGAAAATAAAAAAATTGAATGAAAGAATTGCCATGCTTTTTGGGGGAGTTGTAGTTATACAAGTAAAGTCAATTTATTGTTAGAATGATGTGAATTATTTTATCTTTTCTTTGTTAATAGGTTTTTAGAGAAACCAACCTAAATTTGGCTATCAGAAATAATAGTTAAGAAATGCATTAATCTTTCTCTATGACTATAAGATAGTCGTGAAAAAAGTTGGGTGGAAAATCACTAATTTGTATTAATTAGTAATTATTATTGTTGATAGCTAGGAGCACAAACTGAGATAAACTTGAAGTAAAAGAAGCTAAGAGTGGATGATTCCTTAAATGTAACAAAGATATTGCATTCATCATGTGAATTTCTATGCTATAAAACTTTAATTGAGATTGCGTATGGAATGGCTACTGTGTGAAGGAGACAAAATATCACTACTACAAAGGGGGTTAATTAAAGACAAAAATTAGAGAAGAAATTAACTTGCCTGCTTATTTACATTTTCTATTTTTTATAATATGTTCACTTTTGTTAGTTGGAACAAAGTTGAGACAGAGTTGGTGCATTTGGCTTTGCACGTACTGCAAATTATCCAAGATGCCAATGTTATTATCATAGAAGGACACTAGCATGGCATAGTTATATATCTAACAGAATAAGAGCTAGATGCTTATAGAGAAAACACTTTGAGGAAAATAGTTGCCATGCTATGAATTGTGGTGGTAATGTTGGGACAAAAGAGATATTTGACCAAAATAAGGGAGAGAATATAGCACGTAGGGTCATAGCTTGCAAAGGGGTTTCCCAAATGTATGACACAGAAAAGTAATGCACCAAACCGATGGTGTTATAGTAGCTATTATACTATTGCATTTGTATGTTATTTTCCAAATTCTAGTTGATGTGGGATATGCAGTTAGTAAAATATGTTTAGCATATGATACAAGTTTACTTTCTGATAAGCGAACTATTTATGTGGCAGAATTTAAATTATTCCTTTTTTTCTATTTTTTTTTTTTTTTTTCCAGTTGGTAGTGCATCCATAGAACATTTTCTATAGTAAAGTCTTATAGTCAAACATTTCTTTTGTAGATACAATAAAGGAAGAAAAGGATGGAAGCCATTCACATAGTGGTGCATAACCTACAAATAAATGAATAAGTCTTCAAGATTATGTGAATATCCTTATTGATAGGAGTGCTGTAAATGGTATGTAATTCACTTCATTATAATTTATCTTTAATTTTTTTTCAATTATTTGCACTGCTATAGTATATTAATATTGTCTTGTACTTTAAAGGAAATGGGGTTGAATGGAGAGTGTATTGCATTTTTATTCCCACGAATCTCTATTTATTCTTCACTTGAAATAGACACATACATTGATAGATTTTGATTGTAGTTTGTCAAACAGAGTTTGTTTAATTATGTTCCACAAGGTACAAAATGAGATGTAGTTAATTGAAACTGTTGGTGGTTCTTAATATAAGTAAAAGACAATTGAAAATCATAGTAATCCTAGAGACTTGTAATCATTCATCCATTGCAGTTTGAAATACTTCTCTTTATGTGATGAATTATTTTGAATTTTCAAGTGTTGGATGAATGCCTTCTGTATGTATCTTGATTGTCATCATTTCATTAATTTCAAATTTGTAAGCTATGCAAAAACCCAAGAGGTTTTGATGTATTAAGACAACAAATATGGATGTTTAACCTCTTGGAATAGTTGTAATACGATTTTATCCATAGTGGAGGGGAACACAAAGATGTTCAATTGTAGAGATTAATTATTTGTCTTCTATCATTTGGTCTTTGAGGCAGAGTGTCATTTTTGATGTCAAATTTTGACATTTGTTTTGATCATTACAAGAACTATTTTCAATTGGCTCCAAGTAGGAGATAGATTTATGCTTCGCATCCACATCCATAAATGGATTTTGTTATGGAAATTGTACAAATCTTTACAGATCGCTTGGAGATGATGTTTAGTGCCGTATAGTCAGGCTTTGAGATCCTCTTAGACAACACATCATGTTATTCTGGTTATGTTTTTATGACACCAAATTTAGATTTTTACATTGTTGGCAATATACGCGAAAATGAGGCATAAACTATTTGGTCACCGATCACATTGAAACAAGGAGGATAAACCAGTTTGGGATGGGATTTGAACTGGTATGTGAACACTATCCTTTTCTTATTTATTTCTACAAGGTCCAATCTACAAGACAAGAAATAGAAAAACAATCCTTAAAAAGGGCGTATTTGAAAACAATTCCTTGATGCACATGTTTTAAGGATTATAATTTTCTTTAATTTTATGTTTCATTCTTAACCTCCAATATACATAAAAGTGTAAATTACACTAAATTTTAATGCACTTGCATCTAATGCGTGAGCATCTCTAGATGTTGTGTTTCCAATGAGCCTTATTTTTTGTCTTTTGTTTTTGTGCATCTGGTATTTTTTTAGAAAAACATGCAGGAGGAATATCTGTACCATGAAACACAATAGTCACCATAATTGCTATGCAAACTATCCACAAGGAGCATATCTTAACCACCATGCTAACATGGGTTCTACAAGGAGTCTATCTGAACCACCAGACTAATTGTCAAACTCAAGAATAACGTAGTTGGATTTTAAAGGAGTGTATCTTACCATCCAGCCTAGCCGCCGAAGGCGTTGAAAGCAATTTTCTGCCATAACCAAATTGCAACATTATATTGCTCGTTACGTACCTTCTCTGTAACAGATCGCCGGTCATGCTCCTCAACTTCTGATCTCCCAGCTTTACCGACATTCAATCAAAGTTAGGGAGAGTTCAACAGTAGTTTAACTTTACACAAATTGTCATGAATGTCTCTAGGAGTAAAGAGAAAGCATGTCTTTCCCTCTTGCTCAGAAAATACGATGTCTAGAATTCCACCTAAAATTGATGCTACAATAGGAACCCTAGAAGACATGGCGTCCAAAACAACAAAACCTAAGGTTTCTGATTCTAAAGGAGTAACATACTAGTAAATACAATATGCATGCATGCAAACATTTTTTCAAGTTCCATCCTATATGAAAAGCGAAAAGATTTACAGGCAAACAAACATAAGTCAGCACCCATCCCTACCATCAAGGAAGCATTTTCAATTTACATTCAGGGCTTTAGGCCTGGTGTATGCACACTTTTACCTATATGGTCCATCTCATATAAATGCAAGTTGCACATCAAGTAGTCTATCCGTGAGCCTACAGAACATAGAGTTGTTACACGATCTGAACGAACCAACTGACCCCTAGTAATAATTTCAAACCACATCAACTACAAAAATAATTAACTTATTCTTCCAAATCAAATAACTTATACCATTTGACGTTCACATTGTAATGAACACATACGATTGCTAGTTGTTAATAACAATTAAAATTAAAATACAAAAAATGAAAAGTTAAATTTTAATAAGATATAAAATAATAATAAAAAATTAAAATTAAAATTAAAAATTAAAAACTAATAGAAAATTAAAAAATTAATCAAAATAAAGAAACTAATAAGTATTAAAAATTGTTTAAATTATTAAAAATTAATAAAAAAATTACAAAAAATGAATAACAATTTAAAAAGAATTAAAATTAATAAAAATAAAAAAATTACAAAAATAAAAACTTTAAATTAATTAAAAAACTAAATTATTAAAAAGAAAAAAATTAAATTAAAAATAGAAATTAATAATATAATTAATTGAAATTAATAAAAAGTAAAAATATTAAATTTACAAATTAAAGTTAATAAAAAATTAAAACTTAATTTAAATTTTAAATTTTAAATTAAAAATTGGAAAAAAAAAATTGAAACTTAGTTTACCAATTTAAATGGATCTTAATTTTACACTGTAATTTTTGTTAATGGGTTTATTTAAAAACATAATATATATATATATATATATATATATATATATATATATATATATAATTCTCAAAAATTACAGCCATGTGAAAAAAAGGTAAGAGCTAAACAGTCGGCTTTGACAGGCACACAGATAATTTGAAATTCCAGGCCTGGGGACTCGAGTCCTGGATCGCAAATAAAGTGAATGTATTAAAATAAAATTATTATGCAGAGAAATTAAGTGACAGGTTATAATGGCTTTTCAGGGTGTCCATGTGCCTTGTCAAGCAGGCGACGTGGCTTGCTACTCTCCACCGTTAATCTCCAACTTGATTATTATATATTTGGCACTACCAGCTAGAGAGTTGCAGAAGAAGAAAGGATTAAGAGAATGGCGGATGAGAGCGAGGCTTGGGTGGTGGAGAGTGTGGAGGAGGGGCGTATGAAATTGTACAGCAATGGATCCATCGTTCGGGGAGAGGCGCAACATATACCTCCACCCACAGATGCTTACAACTTTGTGCCCTTTAAAGACATTGTTTTTGAGGCCAAACTTGGGTTGTGGGCGCGAGTGTACCTTCCGCCGGAAACCAAAAGCAGGGTGGGCGTACTGCTCTATTATCACGGCGGCGGATTTTGTTACCAATCTACCCCTGCAACGCCCATTACTCACTGCATGTGCCAGAAATGGGCAGCAACGCTCGGCGTTATCATTGTTTCTGCGGAATACAGAATGGCTCCAGAGCACCGCCTTCCCGCTGCCTACCACGATGCCATCGCTGCACTGCAGTGGATTGATTCCATGAGACTAGGAGAGGTGGATCCCTGGTTCCATTCCCACGCCGACTTTTCCAAGGTGTTTCTGGCGGGCGACAGCGCAGGAGGGAACATTGCAAACCATGTGGGCATCTGGGCGGCTTCTGCCAATCTTCAAATCCAAATTAAGGGAATGATTTTGTTGTACGCATTTTTCGGTGGAGAAGAGCGGACGCCCTCGGAAGAGAAGAATTTGTCTTTTTTTACTCTGGAGCTGTCCGACGCCATGTGGAGACTTGCCCTGCCGCTGGGAAGTAACAGAGACCATCCATTTTGCAATCCTGTAGCTTCTAGTAATGCCCTTCCTCCCATACTTTTTGTGATTGCAGGGCTCGATTTATTGAAAGATAAAAGAATTGCAGTATGTTGAGGTTTTGAAGGGATGCGGGAAGCAGGTTCAAGTGCATATTTTCGAGGAAGAAGACCAAGGCTTAACTGTCGCTTTCATGGAGAAGCAAAGTGCGGTTCAGGCCCTCCGCTGCATCGCTAACTTCATCAATTCACCCGGATTTGATCTCCAATGACATACAAAGATGACAATTATATATTTTTCTTGTTTGAGCTTCTTAATGTTTTTAAGAATAGTTGTTTATTTTCTTCTTGTCTCGAATTCATGTTTGCAGTGCATCGCGTGGAACAGAATCCAATGAAAACAAACTTAATATGAATTTTCTACAATGGAGCCTCCTGATTTATATGTTTTATGAACATTTTCATTTCATTTTATACGGTAAAACAAATTCAATATGCAAATGTGGGATTGTGTTTGTCATATTGGGAAATGCATTTTGTTAAAACATATTTTTATTGAAAAAGATGGATCATATGCACATACAGATTTATATAAAACGAAAAACCAATTGTCAACAACACGAATGGGCAACCAAACCTGTAACTGTAGATGGAGCTGACATTGTTGTATTGGAAGATGCATATTTGCTTTCCTCGAAAAGAAATTGAGTTGTGCATGCAGAATGACAGCGACTGTTAATATCAATATATCGTTTAAATACATAAAGCATATTTTGGAAATTGTGTATTGGAAATAGGTACCATACCATTATCTTCACTTGTTGCAATAATTTCTCTAATGACATTAGTTTTTTTATCTATTGTGAACCAAAATGTTCCATGAAATGTAAAATTTAATAATTGTTCTGTGACAATTTCTTCGTGCATATGTTGTTGCGGTTAGTGAAGGCATAAGTTCAGTCAAAAAATTGTTTTTAGTGATGCATTGTATTGATGTTTTTTTCGCACTCTTAAGATTACAGAATAGGTGATTGCAATAAGAAATACACGTCTTTGGCAGTCATTGCAATATGTTGTTTCACTCTGCAATGGTGTGAAGCATTCAATAGTAAAGTTGTAATTTTTACATATAGGTTCAAATGTAATGGAATAAGCTTTTGCAATGGTTAATGTTCATTTAACCTGTTGAAAAACATTAAAAGAAGAAGTCATTATTTATTTTTCAAATGGTTTAAACAAGGCTTTGCAAAAAGAAATAAATATATGAATGTGACATTCGTTGTTCGTAATTTTTTTCATCTATACATGATGAATGTTATTGTAAATAATGTCATTTTTAATAGTAAAGAAGGAAAAACAAATCCTACACAAACTTAAAATTATTATTGTAGAAATATTAGGAGCTGAGGCACACCAAATCAAAATTGAGGATGTTAAAAATATCTAGAAAGCATCAAAATTGTCACACATCGTTTCACAAAAGCTTACAACATGTTTTTCCTACTACTTCTAGTGTTTCTTCATGTCATTTACAACAATCCTCCTCCGGATTCAACCAAATTTTGATCTCCAAGTTGTACTCTCTTCTAGTATCATGTGTGGAAATTTTTAAATCCGATTCATGTTCCCATTAAAGGAGGTTTAGTGCATGTTCTTATATTTTTTGAAATGTTGTCTCAATAATATTGGCATCCAACCATGAGGCTAAGAAAGTGCTTTGATACGACTATCACTTTATTAACAAATATGGTCTATTATCTTTGTTATGAAGCTATATCAAGAACTGAAGTAAACCTAAAATTCAACAAACAGGTCTGAAAGTTAGGATTTTCATAGAGATTTGAAATTCTGAAATAAATATGAGCTTTGGAGATATAATACTCTGGCTTGGATCTATGTTGGAAATGTCAATAAAGAATAATAGGAATACCATTCACACACTGTACACAATATAATTGAAAGCGAGTCCTGCAGAACTAGATAACAATTAAGGAAATGCGCCTAGGGTTTATTTGGAAATCCCTTCACAACTATCTCATTAATAATCTTCATATCATTCAAAAACGTGATTAAAATCATATTCTTAATATTAAATTTTGACTGTAACAATAACCATAAGTCTGCATATAAAACAAAGAATTATTGTTTAAACCCTTCCTGAAAATTAATAAATATCGAATCGATTTGCTCTATATTAGCAGTTGAAAAGAGCAATACAAGTCTGATTGCAAATACCTCTAAAATAGAATAAAACCTTCACAATATGAGTCGCCTCACACTGGAAGAAGTCTGGAATCTGCTGTTATAATTTTATTTCTTCTACAACACTACTGGAATGATAAAATCCTGTGTGTAACAATGAAATCTCCTGAATAGAAATTCCTCTCACTTTTCCTGGGGTTTTCGTCCACAAGAGGTAAAAATCAAAAGGGTTTTCATCCTTGGATTTTTCTACAAGATATTCAAGCTCCAATTTCCAGGAAGAAGATGTCGAATAATTTGGAATAGTCTTTTTTGCAAGTCGACTTCCTCTTTAAAAAGAGAAAAAAAACTCCAAATGACCAATTCACACTTTTCCCATGGTAGTGGGAAATATTTCTTTTTTTATTTTTTAAGACATGGGCAAGTTGCACTTTTCCTTTGGGAAGCACATTAAGTGTTTTTTTAAATTTTTTTTATGTGCTTTCCTAATTCTATGTCAATATTAAGTCTATTAATTTATTATATGTGCTTTAATGATATTTTATTTTAATTTTAGCACAATATAATAAAATTAATAAAACCTAAGTCACCCTTGAGCTCCCCCTTTTTCCGCCAGGTAGACAAAATAGGCCAAAGGTTTTCAATAAAATTATTCGAGAAAGAGGGACATTACAGTCTTCCCTTCCCAAGATTATTTTCCTACAAGAAATAACAAATATGCATTCCAATCAAGTCCCGGATCCCAAATCAACCGAATATTTTTTAATGATCTCAGATGCACTATGCTAAACTGCTCAAGGTCTTACAAAAAATGTGAAACTTACTCATGAAAAGTGTTACAATCCTCCTCAAGTATGCTTCCAATCTTCCATAATCTTCATCATATCCTTGTTGTCCCATACTGATATGTAGTTAAAAATCCTCATAAATGACTTCATGAGATGATTTATGTTCCATAAATATAATAGAATTGACTATCATTTGATGGGGCAGCATGTATTTTAGTGCTCTTGTGGTGACTTGTTTCCCTTCATGTTTGAAACTCAACTCCATAGCTTACAAATCTTGGGTGACTCTTTCTAGTGAATGTAGCCATTGCATACCAAGAACAACATTGTTATCCTTAAAGTCAATAACATAGAAGTCATAAAAAAGTGTATACTCACCAAAAAAAATGCTAGCTTTGTTTACTTTCTTCTTGTAAGGAATAATGAGACCGTTTTTTGTAGTTACATCAAAGCCTTCAAAATGATCACAATGTATACCTCTTTTCTTTACCAAACCTTCATCCAGGAAGTTATGTGTAGATCCACTATCAATAAGTGCCATGACCTTACACCCAAACATTGTACCTTAAAACATGAATGGATTATACATTAGTGCTCCTGAAAGATAAGTGAGGCTAACATCATTTCCCCTAATTGGTGAAGACTGTCCATGTTCATTTTCTGGATTAGTATCATCATCCACCACCTCAATGAGATGTACCCTACCCTTTTTAAGACACTTATGACCCGGCCCCCAAGGATCTTTGCAATGAAAACATAAGTTTTTCCTAGGAAGGTCATTCTTCATTTCAAGGTCCATCTTTAATGTAGATTCAACCTTTGAAGAAGTGGCCTGATCACTTTCCTATTGTTCTGATTTTTCATTCTTGACATTTTTATTTTGGGGCTGAAATGGAGGAGTAGTGTCTAAGTCCAATGTTGTTTGAATGTCCTCATGCAAAGTTCCAGGCTAAAGAGATTTGAAAAAACCCCTCAATCTATCATGTAGTCCCTCTATAAATAGAATCACTACCCTCTTCTCGGGCATCTCCGAAACCATAACCATTATACGTTGAAATTCGTTGATGTAGGCATCAATATGATCGGTCTGACGGAGCTATGCCAAATCCCTATAGTATAGCTCAACATCCTTGTGATCAAAGCTCCCTATCAGTATCTCACTGAAAATCCCTATAAGACCGCAGAAGATTATGGTTGTGTAGCCATCCCATGATTCCACCAATCATATGCTACTCCCTCAAGGTGTAAAGTAGCAAACTGAATAGCCTCCTACTCCTGCATGGGCTTGAGGGTGAGATATGTGTCGATCTTATAAATCCAAACTCTGACACTGATCTTCCCACTAACATCAAAGGTGGAAAGAGTCACCTTGTTGGTAACCTACTTCAGCTCCCTATTCTATTGTGCTCTAGGCCTCTTATCATGTCTAACCCTCAAGCTATCCCTCATTTGTGCATAATACTACCGAAGGGGAAAGGCATCCCTCACATGTTGTGGAAAAATCCTCCACTCATCGTTGGCTGCCATAACATTGTCTTGGAAGGACACTTCCTCAAGTGAAACTTCTACCTCTGGTGGTTCATTTCCAGGCAAGAAACTGGGTTACATAGGCAAATCTATTTTTCGGGTAGGCCTCCTCTCTTCTGTATAAGTGTCCATCCTTTCATTTGTATGATTTTGCTTCATCTCATGGCGAGGAGATCCCCTCACACTACTATTATCCAAATAAATATCTTGATTATTTGGAAAACTTACATACATATTCTAGATATGAGATCTTCATTGTAGGTTGCATGCACTCCAGCGATCTACCTGGCACATTTCCTTGGTTGCATTTCCTCATGCGCCAAGTGCACTTTTTTTCTGCACTTCTCTCCCTTCAATTTTCCTTCTCCTCTTTGTTCCACTCTTCCCTTTTGTGCACTAGCCTTCTTCCAACAATTCATGCATTCTACACGTGTTCCTTGTGCTTGGTTAAAAATCAGATAAGTCCTTATCCCTCTTGCACGCCATGCACAATACTTTGTAATAATTGTGCCTTGACCATGCATTTTTCTTCCTTTGTGAATTTCTCCCGCACGCATCACCTTTACACATGACCTTTCTCTGTTTTCCTTCCACGCTTCATTCTTTCATGTGTGTGACTTTGTGACTTCTTCTGTGCCATTCTGTGTCATATCATCATTTGACAAGATTGAGTATGTTACACGTAGCCAATCAGGGTGCGCCAGCTGGGCACCGAATCTATGTAACCAACCGATGTATGACATGTGGCAGAAATGATACAATAGTTGGCCGACCTTTCAGCCAATCTTTGTGTGCCACGTGTCTTACGTGCACAAATGGCTCTAAAAATCTTCCAACAACCATATATTTTTTCTACAGAGCTACGATCAACATGCGCCTAGTCTCAATCGATAGCTGCTGACATAGGCTAAAGTGTTTGATGTTCAAAATCAAAATCTTGGTAGATCTGGTAGGTGAGAAATGGGAAAACATCTTTTTTGGCATTGATGAGCAGACCTGATTGCTCCAACCACTCAATTTTATCTCATCCTCCTTATTTCCTTCTCCAATATGCCAAACAGACTTGGGGAAGCACACTTGATAGATTTGCAAGTAGATTTGTAAGCATTGAATGCTTCTTGTTGGTGGTTGTATTTCAAATTCAGGTTTTCCCCTCTTTCTCTTCTTCTTCTTCCATCAATTCATCTATAAATGTAAGAGTTGGGATCATTGTTATTGTTGGACATTTTGGATCCTTAAGATTTTGGCCAAGGACTCCATATCTTTGTATTTTGATTTGCATACCTCTAGATTTGGCTCTTGTAAGCGGATATTGGCCTCTCTCACCATTGTAATAGTCTGTGCATTTCTGGAAGTAATGAAAGAATTATTTTGTGGCTATCCTCTCTCCTAAGGTGTTTGCATTCCTTCTTCTTGCCTTCCTTTTTCACTGTGTGTTTGTTGTGTTACTTTACGTCCCTTACAGCTCCATTTTTGGTCATTTTTCATGGAACTGATCTGGTAAATGTGTTTCACTTTTTGTTACACGTGCATAGCCTTCCTTCACGCCTTTTCCTTTCATTTTCACTTAGAATAAATAGTGTTCATCACTCTTTTTTTGGTGTTATCACCTCCCTTAGTTTATTTTTCCTTTCTGATATCCTTCTATCCCTGGTCCCTTGGCATTGTTAGTTTAGTTTTCCATTCCAACATTCAGAGTAATAGTAGCAGTAGAAATAGATAGAGGAATTGGCCTTCTCCAGAGATATGTTTCAAGCACAAAAGGTTCCAAAACTTAGAGATGGTTCCATTGTTGTCTCAAAAAACTCAGTTCTTCCATATCTAAGACATGAGTGCACGTTTGAATGACCAACAACTACCAATCTCTATAGGTGATCTATTGTGCCTCCTGTGACTACTGGCAACTGATATGGATCTGTCTCTCCTGTCATATCTATCCCTTGGCCTATCCAAGGCTAACCTTTCCAAAGTAGATCCCATACGTTCCATGGACTAAATCAACTATTGCTGAGTGGCTACCATAGTCCTAAAAAGTTCTCTGTCTGGATCCACTGGCTCATCCTAGGGAGGACTTTCTTGCCTATCACCCATTGTTTCATCTTTAGCACTTGTTTCAAGATGTGTTTGTCTCCATGTGTAATATTTGTGTGGACCAATCTCTCGTAGCTACATTCAAATCTGATTATTTTTAATACTCTGGTTCCTTCTAACACAGGTTGGGAGAATAAGCTATTATGATACCACTGAAAGATCCCAAACCATGTTGCCTATTTTCTTATATTTTTAATATAATACTATGGCTTGGATCTATGCTGGAAATGTCAATAGAGAATAATAGGAATACCATTCACACATTGCACACAATATAATTAAAAGCGAGTCATGCAAAACTAGATAGCAATCAAGGAAATGCACCTAGGGTTTATTTAGCAATCCCTTCACAACTATCTCATTAATAATCTTCATTTCATTCATAGACATGATTAAAATTAGATTCTTAATATTACATTTTGACTGCAACAATAACCAGAAGTCTACATATAAAAGACAAAGAATTACTGTTGAAACCTTCCTGAAAATTAATAAATATTGAATCGATTTGCTCTATATTAGTAGCTGAAAAGAGAAATACAAGTTTGATTGCAAATACCTTGGAAATAGAATAAAAACTTCACAATATATGTCACCCCACAATGGAAGAAGTCTGGAATTTTCTGCTGCAATTTTATTTCTTCTACAACATTGCTGGAGAGATAAAATCTTGTGCATAACAATGGAATCTCCTGAATAGAAATTCCTCTCACTTCCCCTGGGGTTTTCATCCACAAGAGGTAAAAATCCAGAGGGTTTTCGTCCTTGGATTTGTTTGCAAAAGATTCAAGCTCCAATTTCTGGGAAGAAGATGTCAAATAATCTAGAATAATCTTTTTTGCATGTCGACTTCCTCTTTAAAAGAGAAAAAACCCCAAAAGACCAAGTCACACTTTTCCCACGGCAATGGGAAATATATATATATATATATATATATATATATTTCATACATGGACAAGTCACACTTTTCCTTTAAGAAGCATATTAAGTGTTTTTTTAAATTTATTTTTATGTGCTTTCCTAAGTTTATGTCAATATTAAGTCTATTAATTTATTATATGTGTTTTAGTGATATTTTATTTTAATTTTAGCACAATATAATAAAATTAATAAAAACCTAAGTCACCCTTGAGCTCCCCCTTGGTCGTTGGGTAGAAAAAAATAGGCCGAAGGTCTTCAATAAAATTATTCGAGAAAGAGGGACATTACAAAGAATGTTTGGGTTCATTTTGGTTTTCCTACATCTATTGTATCTGATGGGTATTATCGATTTATTGGGAATTTTTGTGGGATATGACAGACACAAAACTAAAGAAGAGTATTGTTTTTTCATCCACAAACCAATGGGAAAACAGAAGTGGTCAACCTAAATTTGGCACATATACTCTTGGGATATCATAGTAAGCATCCTAAGCTTTGGGATGAACACTTGTGTTATGTGCAACATGCTTACAACCATGCCATACATTCTTCTACACATAAGTCTCCTTTTGAGACTTGTTTTTGTTATTTTCCTAAGTCCCTCTTGGACTTTAATTTTGGACAAGAATCAGTGGTAGATATATGTGATGATGTTGATAAGGAAAAAATGTTCATTCAAAAGATATAGATGGTTCATCAAGTTTCCCAAGAGTAATTGGAAAAGAGCCAAGCCAAATATAAGGCTAGGCATGATCAACATCAGCTTGATCATCACTTCTAAGTTGGTAATCAAGGTTGACTACACTTTAATAAATAATGGCTTATAGTAGAAGGTAAAAATCTAAAACCAATCAAGTATGGTCCATTCAATATTTTGGATAAGATTGGTAATAATTCGTTCTAGTTAGAATTGCCTCCATATATGCAGATGTGATGCACATATATTCCATTGTTAATGTTGAAAAATTGAAATTTAATGATCCTCCTATGATCATGGGTTAGGATGAGAGTGTTCAAGTTCCTCATGTTGATGATTTTTCTCCTGAATATCTTGACGAGTTACAGGAAGATGTTATTCTTGAAAGGAGGGTGAGGACTTCCTAAATAGGTGACGTTGAGTATCTTTATGTGGGTCTAAAACGAATGCATCAAAGCAAGGAAAGGTGGATAAAAATTGGAAGAGTGAAGGAGTTTTACCCTCACTTATTGTCAAATTAAAACCAAACTTTTAGTGGTCCAAAAGATTCTCATTCGGGAAGAGTGATCCAAAATGATCCCCATGCCAATCCAATTGAAATATCCACACATCGAAGATCTCTTCGAGATCTTTCTAATGCATTTTGAACATGGTTAAACAAAATTTGTATGTATAAGTTATGGCCCATTGAAGTTTTTCTCCAATACGCACTAATACTAAATTAGGTTGCACAACGATGATGTGGCCCAATCAGGCATTGACATGTGGACCAATAGGATGTTGACAAGTGGAAGAGTGCAATTCGACAAAAAGGTTTGTTTGGTGTTTTTCCTCCAGTCTTCAACGGTTGAGTGTAGGGCCCACACTATTTGTTGAATGGGGGCCATCAGCTATTGGGGTCCACTATTTGTAAGGAGGGGGACCCTCTCGCCTTTTTCTTCACATTCTATTGTAAGATTTTTTTCATATAACCATGTTAGAGACCGATTCACATGGCATGTGAGATATATCACAATGCTTTTATAAATATTCTAGTGCCAAAGACCACATGTGATATAAACGAAGTCAACACATTACATTCAAACCTACTATATGGTGGGAAAATATGTGTCTAGACAACATGCACTCTCATCATTCGTTCAACTAGGGTATCGAGGCAATGAATAAGAGACGCACCAAGACCGGAACACAACGGATAGAATTCAAAGGGGGTATAAAGACCGCTAAGATCACATAACTAAAGGGAAGTAACCCTTACACTAGGATAACCTAAGGTTTCCAAGGCCCTGGGTCGAGAAAGAGGAAGGAACCATATTAAGGTATCGACACTATGGGGGAGATTAATAATAAAATGATCATGCAAAGTCTATGCTAACCAAATTAAAGCATGTAACATGAAATAAACAACTAAAATACAATATGCTAACCTGGCATGTGCATAAAATGCTAAGCTAACATAAAGTAATGGAAAAGATGTAGGAGACTACTCTATAAAAAAATAACAAGTCGAGTTAGAACACTTGCCAGTTAGGGGTTGGTTGTTGATGCATCTATCTCCCAAAGGAATATACACCAAGAGAGAATATTTTTTTGGGTGGAGAAGGGGAAAAAATACAGTCCTAACTCACTATAGGTGACCCAAGAGTGCAAACAAACCAATCCAACAAGAAGAAGATTCAAGATGTGATAAATCCAAGAGTTGAGTGAGCAAATGCAAGTTGGCGCAAAAGAGAAAAGCTAATGAAAAGTTCCTTTATGAATTTGATATGATTTGTCTATCCTTTTTATCTGAAAATGTCTTTTATGTATTTATACTAACACCATCGCCCATAGGCGAAGGCGTCGGCCAAGGATTTTGAAAATGCACAACACAATCACCCGTGGAAAATGGCGTCAGCTAGGGAGGGAAATGTTAAGGGGTGTGTGCAATGTGTCATGAGAAATAAAGATAATGGAAGGTAGAAATAATGTGGTCGTGAGCAAGTAAGGTGTCAGAAGAATGTGAAGGAAAACAAGAAGATAAGAGCAAAAGAAGGACATGAATAGGACCAAAACCCATTCTCACTCCATATATCATCCCTAACCCAATGGTTACATGAATAACCATACCCCTATCCCGAAATGATCCCCTTGAGGCATATGTTCCCATAAATAGATGCATTAGCGACCTCTAACCTGAAAAAAAGAAATTGTTAGTAACATGTATGTAAAGATAAAGCGTGAAAAATTAGGTGTATACATGTAGCACCAACCAAGTTTTCCAATACATTTTCCATGGTCGAGTTCCACGCATAACCAAGCTCAACTCACAACCAATTACAATGTCGAGTTCAACAACCAATGTTGAGTGTGGCCTATACGACATATCACTTCCCAGTCAAGAGTCTATTTAAAGACATTGTTAGACAATCACACATACAAATGTGGGATTTACTCCCTTAGCGAAAGGCATAGTGTAGAGAGTGAGGATCGAACCCACGACCACACGCAAACTATTAATAGGCCTTGTCGTTATGTTATAGCCTAAGTTTGTAAACGCTATGTAAGAATTGTTATTAATCCTTCAATTTTGGGATAAAACAATCCAAAACAATGCGTTGGAAGGGGGATTCGAACCCCATTCATTGGGATAAAATGATAAGGCCTTAGCCACTATGCCACAACTATGAGAATGTTATAAAAGGCCAATTATTATATTTATTTGATTAATTTTTGCTAAGTGCAAGCCCCATTTTGGGAGAAATAAGTAAGTTTAAAGCATTTTTATTACAGGAAGGATATTAGAGGCAGAACCAGAGCTTTCTTAGAGACAATGCAGAGGCTATTTTGCATACCAAAGAGATGTTTTGATATAATATTGTACAAGTGTTTTTACATCATTAATTGATCAGTTCAAGAGATTTTTCGAACCCGGAGACATAACCCAATAGGGGTGAACTCCGTTATCAAGCTTGGTTTGCATTTTCTCTCTATGTTTATTATTTGATCATTGTTTATCCTCAATTTTAATGTTGTTTTTAATTATCAAGCCATTTTAAAGTGCTTTACAGGAAATTGAGGGAATTTTAATAAGTATCCAAAAACAGTGAATTTGATAAATGAATCACTTAATCATATTTTAGATCATGACCTCCTTGGAAAAATTGCAAGAAACTATCACCACTCTAGTTGCAGGTTGTAGTGTCATGGAAGTATTGGTGAAGGATATCGTCGTAAACATAAAGGAACTACCAAACCTCGTTTTTAGATTCGTGTAATTGTGAGATGCCCTACGGAAGGAAATGACTCAGGACAATTATCTGATGGAGAAATTTGGATATCATTAAATATATAACATATGGAGAGAACATAATGCGAGAAATATCTTTTGGACTAATGAAGTTGGAACAAATGAATGAAACAAGCCCAAGGATAATCAAATCTTAACTCTAAAAGGCAACAAGCAATGCATGTCTACCAAATGTTGAGTTTTAAACTAAATATGCACCACTAACCACATATATTTAGTAAGATATAAATATATTTCACACAGTAAAATCAAATCCTAATTACTTAAAGGAATATTCTAAGAATATAAATGGTTGTTTTAGGAAATATGAAGGTGACAACACACAAATAAAGAAAATGTCAACATCAACATACAACCAGAAATATGGAACACATCCCAAAAAATAAACCTTATCCAAACCAATAATAAATAAACACACAAATACACTAAATCAATTTAGAAATCATAACAAATAACTAATCATATACCAACATTATGTGTGTACAATAATCAATAGAGGACTTACCATAACAACCACTAGATGTTATCATCTTTCACCAAGTATGATCAACTATACATTATCAAATCCAATCCAAACAACTCATATTGGACTTATGACCACTATTGTGCACAAAGTCCATTTTATCATTTTGCTCTCATTATTGACAGCCACGTGAAAGAGCTAAACAGTCGGCTTTGACAGGCACACAGATAATTTGAAATTCCAGGCCTGGGGACCTCGAGTCCTGGATCGCAAATAAAGTGAATGTATTAAAATAAAATTATTATGCAGAGAAATTAAGTGACAGGTTATAATGGCTTTTCAGGGTGGCCATGTGCCTTGTCAAGCTGGCGACGTGGCTTGCTACTCTCCACCATTAATCTCCAACTTGATTATTATATATTGGGCACTACCAGCTAGAGAGTTGCAGAAGAAGAAAGGATTAAGAGAATGGCGGATGAGAGCGAGGCTTGGGGTGGTGGAGAGTGTGGAGGAGGGGCGTATGAAATTGTACAGCAATGGATCCATCGTTCGGGGAGAGGCGCAACATATACCTCCACCCACAGATGCTTACAACTTTGTGCCCTTTAAAGACATTGTTTTTGAGGCCAAACTTGGGTTGTGGGCGCGAGTGTACCTTCCGCCGGAAACCAAAAGCAGGGTGGGCGTACTGCTCTATTATCACGGCGGCGGATTTTGTTACCAATCTACCCCTGCAACGCCCATTACTCACTGCATGTGCCAGAAATGGGCAGCAACGCTCGGCGTTATCATTGTTTCTGCGGAATACAGAATGGCTCCAGAGCACCGCCTTCCCGCTGCCTACCCACGATGCCATCGCTGCACTGCAGTGGATTGATTCCATGAGACTAGGAGAGGTGGATCCCTGGTTCCATTCCCACGCCGACTTTTCCAAGGTGTTTCTGGCGGGCGACAGCGCAGGAGGGAACATTGCAAACCATGTGGGCATCTGGGCGGCTTCTGCCAATCTTCAAATCCAAATTAAGGGAATGATTTTGTTGTACGCATTTTTCGGTGGAGAAGAGCGGACGCCCTCGGAAGAGAAGAATTTGTCTTTTTTTACTCTGGAGCTGTCCGACGCCATGTGGAGACTTGCCCTGCCGCTGGGAAGTAACAGAGACCATCCATTTTGCAATCCTGTAGCTGGAGAATCAGCCCGCCAAAGTACAGCTTCTAGTAATGCCCTTCCTCCCATACTTTTTGTGATTGCAGGGCTCGATCTATTGAAAGATAAAGAATTGCAGTATGTTGAGGTTTTGAAGGGATGCGGGAAGCAGGTTCAAGTGCATATTTTCGAGGAAGAAGACCACGGCTTTACTGTCGCTTTCATGGAGAAGCAAAGTACGGTTCAGGCCCTCCCCTGCATCGCTAACTTCATGAATTCACCCGGATTTGATCTCCAATGACATACAAAGATGATAATTATATATTTTTCTTGTTTGAGCTTCTTAATGTTTTTAAGAATAGTTGTTTATTTTCTTCTTGTCTCGAATTCATGTTTGCAGTGCATCGCGTGGAACAGAATCCAATGAAAACGAACGTACTATGAATTTTCTACAATGGAGCCTCCTGATTTATATGTTTTATGAACATTTTTATTTCATTTTATACGGTAAAACAAATTCAATATGCAAATGTGGGATTGTGTTTTTCATATTGGGAAATGCATTTTGTTAAAACATATTTTTATTGAAAAAGATGGATCATATGCACATACAGATTTAGATAAAACGAAAAACCAATTGTCAGCAACACGAATGGGCAACCAAACCTGTAACTGTAGATGGAGCTGACATTGTTGGATTGGAAGATGCATATGATCTGCTTTCCTCGAAAAGAAATTGAGTTGTGCATGCAGAATGACATCAATATATCGTTTAAATACATAAAGCATATTTTGGAAATTGTGTATTGGAAATAGGTACCATACCATTATCTTCACTTATTGCAATAATTTCTCTAATGACATTATTTTTTTTATCTATTGTGACCAAAATGTTCCATGAAATGTAAAATTTAATAATTGTTCTATGACAATTTCTTTGTGCATATGTTGTTGCGGTTAGTGAAGGCATAAGTTCAATCAAAAAATTGTTTTTAGTGATGCATTGTATTGATGTTTTTTCGCACTCTTAATATTACACAATAGGTGATGGCAATAAGAATACACGTCTTTGGCAGTCATTGCAATACGTTGTTTCACTATGCAATGGTGTGAAACATTCAATAGTAAAGTTGTAATTTTTACATATAGGTTCAAATGTAATGGAATAAGCTTTTGCAATGGTTAATGTTCATTTAACCTGTTGAAAAACATTAAAAGAAGTCGTCATTATTTATTTTTCAAATGGTTAAACAAGGCTTTGCAAAAAGAAATAAATATATGAATGTGACATTCGTTGTTCGTAATTTTTTTCATCTATACATGATGAATGTTATTGTAAATAATGTCATTTTTAATGGTAAATAAGAAAAAACAAATCCTACACAAACTTAAAATTATTATTGTAGAAATATTAGGCGCTGAGGCACACCAAATCAAAATTGAGGACATTAAAAATATCTAGAAAGCATCAAAATTATCACACATCGTTTCACAAAAGCTTACAACATGTTTTTCCTACTACTTCTAGTGTTTCTTCATGTCATTTACAACAATCCTCCTCCGGATTCAACCAAAATTTGATCTCCAAGTTGTACTCTCTTCTTGTATCATGCGTGGAAATTTTTAAATCCGATTCATGTTCCCATTAAAGGAGGTTTAGTGCATGTTCTTATATTTTTTGAAATGTTGTCTCAATAATATTGGCATCCAACCATGAGGCTAAGAAAGTGCTTTGATACGACTATCACTTTATTAACAAATATGGTCTATTATCTTTGTTATGAAGCTATATCAAGAACTGAAGTAAACCTAAAATTCAACAAACAGGTCTGAAAGTTAGGATTTTCATAGAGATTTGAAATTCTGAAATAAATATGAGCTTTGGAGATAAAAATTTGAACCAGATCAAAAATACAAGAGAACGATAGAAAATTTGTAGCGAAAAATCTTTAAAAATCTGGGGCAAATAATTGTTGGCAAAATATAGTGGCAACACATCCAACACGGGGGAAAAACACAACCAGAACAATGTATATAAAACACGCTCAAAGAATATATATATATATATATATATATATATATATATATATATATATATATATATATATAATATTTGATTCAAAATCTTCATAAATCTCATAGCTGAGGCTTTGTTGTTTTTCTTATTTTTTCCTTCTTTGTCTCTTTATTATAGATCGAAAACCAGAGAGAGAGAGAGAGAGAAAGAGAGAGAGAGAGAGAGAGAGAGAGAGAGAGAGAGAGAGAGAGATGTAAATATAGCATTGTGTTGCCCAAAATATGTTGATCTTCGACATAAACCCGAAACCTATATTCATTTCGGTAAATTCTATGGTTTTTGCTTTGTTTTGCGGATTCTCCTTTGTACTACGGATTTCTCTTTATATTGTGGATTTCTGATTCTCATTCTCTACCTTTTTCTTGTGGCTTTAACCTTCATCTTTGTTCCGTACCTTCAAAGCGTTATGTGGAGAATTGGAACCGATATTTCTACACAACACTAAACTTTCCTTTATAGTGTGGCGCTGACTTCCACGTTTGCATTATATTGTCACTCCACTTCCTTTGTTTTGTGGCTTAAAAGAACTTCCGTGGATGATTTGAAATAATGGCCAAAATAGATATATATGCGTGTAGGCAGTGGTGTTTGGGAGAGAGGGGATTTTTTTTTTAATAATTCACGGGGCTCAAGATTACCAATCATAATAAATTTTTACACCCCCTAATCTCAAGCCAAAAATTCATTCAAAAAACTTGATGATTAATTTCTAAAGCTCAACGGTCCTTCATCTATGACGCCCAAACTTGTTCTCAAACATTCAAACCTATCATTTGGTAAAGGCTTTGTAAAAATGTCAGATGGCTACTACTATGACTTGCAAAACTTAAGTTCTATTTCACCTTTCTCAATAGATTCATGAATGAAGTGGTACCCTTGAGCAATATTGTTTTCTTCTTTCACGGAAAACTGGATTCTTTGACAATGCAATGAAAGTATACATGCTATCACAAAATATAGTATAACCTTATTTTTTTCTCTTCATGCAAATCTAAGAGGAATGTCCTTAACCATGTCATCTGATAAATGGTTGAGTTTGTTGCAATATACTCTGCTTTGACTGTAGATAGTGATACAACTGACTGTTTCTTAGAAGCCCATGAGATGGATTCTGAACCAACATTAAAAACATAACCAGATGTGATTTTTCTATCATCAAGGATACCTACCCAATCACTATTTGTATATCAAACTAACTAAAAATCATTATCAGTAGCATATAAAATTCTATAATTTCTTGTCTCATTTACATACCTCAGAATACGCTTGCATGTTTGTCAATGTGTCTCTTGATAACACAAGGAAGATGTAGAAAATGCCGAATGAATTATTGTAATGAAAACAAAGAATAAATACATGAGGAAATGGTTCATGAAGGTAAAACCGTTTCTGAAACCATCTTAGGGGGAGGATTCCATGAAGGCATATGAAAACTGACTAGCTTATTATCTAAGCAATGTATTAGTTTTTCCAACATCCCCCCCTTAACACATTGTTTCTAAATACCATATTTCTAGATAGTGGACCCCTTTTATTCCAAACACGACAAAAAATTTATTGCACTCTGTGTGCAGCGTGCTCACCTTTGAGGTGACATGCCATCTCTGTGGCTTCTTGGTCTTGGTGACACCTTGGTTTTTCCATGCAGGATTACCAGAAACATGTGACTCTAGTGTCCATCCTCTTCAACATTGATATTACTATGATTTTGTTTACTTTGGATTGGATCTATAGACATTGTATCCTATTTTATATTTAGACATTGATAGATGGAAATTACTATATTTGATTAGTGTTAGGAAATAAGACATAAAATATGCAGAATAATCCCTTACAGAATCGTAACAGTAGAAACTAATATGCAGAAAATATTACAGATCTCAAATAAAAGTGTAGAATAAATAACACAACACAGAGAGACAAGATTTAACATGGTTCACCCAATTTGGGCTACGTCCACCAAGAATCACTTGCTCATATTTTATTACAAGCCTCCACCCAAATCTGTTTGGAGCTATGCTCAACAAAATCTACAGAATTCACACCCGAATTCAAAACACATTTGCAATACATTTTCTTGTCTATGTATCATATGCATAAGACCATATAAATAGACAATTGCTTAAGTAGTTTGATACAAAACCGTGGGTATCAAAACCATGGGAAAAAACTGTGGGTATCAAAACCATGGGTATCAAAACAATGGGTATTGAAAAAACCATGGGCACAAAAACAACCCATAACAATTACCCATTACCCATGGGTTAATAAACCACCCATGAAAATTTGCTTCGGGGGCTTCACCCCCTAACCCTCTCACTAGCAAGCGGGACTGCCATAAAAATACCCGAGTGTAACACATAGAAGGTGTACCACACTCTAACATGAAAATAGGCTCCAAAAACATGACAATTAGCTTATTTGATAGATAGTATGGTTGTTTTAGATTTTTTACATTATGTGATTTATATGATGGATTATATGCATGAATTAGCATATCAGTATTTGATGATATTGAGTTACTACTATACTGACACATTGGATTTGATATACAGATTTTGCTAGATGATTTATTTGGTTTTGTGATCTTATTGCTAATTGATAAATTGATAAAATTGAAATATTCAGAATTATGAACAAATAGTGAATTACTTGATTTTAACGATGGTTTAGTTATGATATTTGATGATGTGAATTGATATGTATATGTGTGTATTTTATCATCTCAATGTCTTTAATATGGCCATGAGGCTAGAAAGGTATTATTTTGATTTTGCAAGAATTTGTAACACAACAAACAAAAGGGGATAGGAGACCAACAATGAAGGAATTTGGGGTATTGGAAATAGGTCACATTGACAACTTATGTAAATGTATGATGTTTGTTGTTGTTAGATTGTTAGGAGGTCCCCATTGGGGGGTGGCCTCAAATGTGACCTTGGGATATTTGTTGTTTTCCTTTTTATTTATTTATGAGTATTTATATTATTTTAGTATTTTGAGTCACATTTATTATTGTTTGTTAAGTATTCCATTTAATTTATTTAAACTTGATTAATTAGTGTAATTTAGAATGTGACCAAAAGGGGAAATTAATGTGAGTAGGTGGTTCTTGGTTTGTGTTGGATTTGAAAGGATTTTATTTCTTTTTGAGTGGTGTGTACTTAACCTTGCATGTCAAATTCGGATTTGGGCTTGATGGCCATTTTTGGAGGCTTGATGGCCATTTTTGGAGGCTTGTGGAACTAGTTAAGTTTGTCCCACATCTCTTAATTTCACCTAACAACTGCCCATATGGGTTAAGGGGTAAAAAATAGACCCCATTATGTGATTGTAAGATAAAAAGGTGCTATTTATTGCACTTTCTTAAACAAGTTTTTAATTTTGTCCTTTAGGGTTGTGGATTTGAGCTTGAGTGTGTAAGAGGGTTGTCATTCCCTAAACCACCAATTTTCTATACTTTGGGGATTGGGTTTGACCATGTGATGTGGAGCGAAGGAGAAATTATGTGGCATCCTACATGGAGCCACATCACCTCTCTCTCCTCTCTTGTCTATTTATTCTGATTTGTTTGATGAGTTGGGGGTTATGTAACGCCCACAAATTACACACACAAATACAACATTAATAATACCAAGATAAAAAAATTTTGACTTACATTTCTCACTACACAACACCACAAGGTTCCAAGTAGAGAAACTCAACAATGATACGACACTTACATAATTCATCGACTCACATAGACATATGACAACACCCTATACATGTCAATGCCACACTTTCCCTAATGAAAGAATGCTAGTAATGACCCAAACACAAGAAAAGGACTCAAGGATTGGCAAACCCACAACACATCATTACCATTATTACGTCTTAGTTACGATTAACATTCCAAGAACATTATTGTGTAAGGATAATTTTATCCTTTTTCCACCTATATATTATTTAATTCATTTCACATTCAACTTACAGTTCAACCATTTAAGTTGGCTCTTTATTTCTTACAACAATCTCTATAACTTACATAGTTATTTGGCATATTTCAAATTGCATAAAAAGTTCTTATTTCTCTCGTTCTTATGTTAAGAATGTGCTTCTCAAATGTTTATTCAAAGTTTAAATTTTACCCTTGCTACACAAGTGAATCTGACGTGATGTCAAGAAATAAATCTTAGGATTTAAGGGAGATTTAGATTCAAGATACCCTTTTCCCATAAACAATCTTCGATTATGGTATCTTTATTTCCCTACTATATTTAATATAGTTCAATAAATTTTTGAATCCATTCAACATTTCCACATGAAGAAATTTTATTTAGATTTATATATATCTTCTATTTTCTTGAAGTTTGATCTCACCAAGGCAATTCAAATTCTTTCTAACACATGAAAATGTGTAATTGAGTTATAAGGACTCCAAGAGTGACATTATTCCTAACCTAAATCTCGTTTTACTCTTATATGCTTTACTCTTACATCACAATATGGTCTCATTATTAACATTGTTTTATGACAATCATAGACAAAAAAACACATACTTTTCACTAATGGATTCACTACTACAAGGAGTGTAACCTAGTATGAGACATCCCATTTCTTTTCTCATCTACATTGCAGTGTTAAACACATGTGGAACCAAGACATCCACTTGTGTCATTTAAATCCCACCATGAGATCAATCATAGGAATATCACCTACTACCCTTGTTTGGTTTTGGGCCACCCACTAGGGTATAAAGGGAAATTGGGCACATGGGTTAACAAGGCCCCCTTTTTTTTAACACTTCTCTTAAGTCAATTTATTTTAAATACAATTGAATTTGCTAAGAGTTATGTACAATTTCCACCCGCAAGTTAACCCCTAAATTAGGATAGGTTTTGTTTAATTCCAATTATACGTAAGGATCTACACCCAAACTATATATGAGTTAAAGGTGAGATTACATATTTATGCTAAACAACCTTCAAGAAATACCAAGGTGATTATGATATGTTGTTAGTAACCAAGGTAACACATTTCGCTGAGAGGAACTAAAGAGATCATTAACAAGATTTTAAGTCATAACACAACTATTTCACTAGCTCCATTTATGTAATCTGGATCCCACAAGGAATTCATTCTATCATGAAGTTTATTTCTAAATATATATTCGTAAGAATTGACAGTCCACTAATATCCTAAGGAAGTTTTTATTCTTCTTACACCAAAAAAATGTTTGACCCTGTCGCTCCTAACTGTCGGGTTTACGATGATGTCGCTAAACATATCGACTATGATGATAATTCAAACTAGGGATCTTATTTACTTAAGCCATAAGGTGACATCGAGTGTAGAGATTGAAGTGTATCTTAAGGATTTAGTTTTCCACACTAAAAGGATTCACGCGAGGAAAGGTAGTTATACACGAGTCTTATACTAGGGTTGAGTGTTTTGTTTAGATCTCTTTATTACATTTACAAGGTAAGAATACAACACACTAATTAATTAATTGTCTATTGAACATTGGAAATGTAGTACAATATTTTAAATTCAAATTCATTTAACATACATATCCAACTTTTAGAATAACAAATTTGAGAATCAAAATAACACTTATGTGTGGATGAACATCCCCTTAATCCCTGACATCTAAAATATTACACAACTTCAATAATAAACCTCTTCATATTTTGCAAATGTTGAAATATCCTCTACGATTTCATTTAACATATATATATCCAACCTTTTTACCATACATAAATATGAATTAAAATTGGACCTATGATTAAATGTCCATTTCCCAAGGTATCCCTAAAACTAACATCTCATACATATTACCAAATTTCAGATATAAACATTTTTTGTACATGACAATACATTATACATATATACATTCTACAATGACCTATATAAATTGCAATAATAAACAATGAATTACACCGCACCCTTTCATCATCTTTCTTGCATCCTGTAAAACCATGTGAGCATGAAATCAATGATAAATCGTTGACATGGCATCCACCTAGATCTAGCATAATTAATGTTTTTAGTTTCCCATTTACATAATAATAATTTGCATTCTAAGGGAGAGGGTTAGAGACACATATTCATTTCATTTCATTTAACTTCATTTCTTAACCAAGGAGATAGAAGGAGATATGGAGAGAGGGAACCACTATTTTGCCAAAAATTTCAATTTCACACAACCAGTAACTTGATAAGATTTAAAATAGTTAGTTACAAGCTGCCAAAAAAATTTCTTGGGGGTTTCATTACCTGATGGGGATCCTACAACTTTTTTTTTTTCGTTTTCCTGCTAGTTGTAAAAATATTCAATTTAGGCTCGAAGGCTAAGAAACCACTTTCAAAAATTTGTCTTCTTGTGAGAAAACATACCATGGTTAAGTTTCTGTGTGTCCTCCTATACATCAAGAACTCCTAGGAACTGATGGAATTCATAACTAGCTAGCGGATTACGATTGGTGGCCAGTTTTTTGAGGCCATTGGTCTTAATTGACCTAGTCAATTACGACTGAAGGCCTATAAAATGCCTTTGCCAAACTATCAAGTAGAGTGTTTTTCCACAAACTAAAGGTTCTAGGTAATTTTCTACTAAAAAAACTAGAGATTTGTGCAGGAGGATAAGCATTTCGCTATTCAAGGTTTAAACGACGAGCCGATACGATTCCCAACTTTTGAATTTTAACAACTTCTTAAAAGTGCAACACAAGGTAACAGAGATCTTAGGGAAGCGAAAAAAAGAATGCAAATGGTAAAATGAGGTTGAAATAATTCTTGATTCAATTCTCTACATAACAAGGAACTCATATGACGCTTGACATCTCTTTTACGAGGCTCGGACTGTTGTTTTGCAAGTCTATCAAAATTGCATTTTCTAACTTTGCAAGGTAGACAGACAGGGTTGTTTTAGTTGGAAACTCTTCTAGTTCTCACCAATACTGATGGACATGAACACCTAAGTTTGACACCCAAGTTCTAGCAGTGTAGAAGGTTGTGGTTGCAGCCATGGATGACGATCAAACTACAAGTCAGTAAAGTAAAACATAAGGAGGATTTTTGTTGTTTCATGCTAATAGTTTGGTTGTGAAGTTTTTCCAAAGTGTGTCTGAAGGAGGGGTTTAATTTTATGCTCAACTACCAAGAGTTATTTAGGTTACCTAAGTGCCATATTTCGTTTTATTATTTTTACAAAAAAAATTTATATAAAAATAGTTGAATGGGAGATATTCCAAATTTTTAAATTTATTTTGTTGCAAATGAAAACCAAAGAACAAGAATTATGAAGGATATGGAAAGATGAACCATGTCTGGGAGATATTTGCATCCACAGTGTAACTGGTACTATAGGAGGGTTCACCAACATTACACAAAGCACTAACTCTCTATCTCTTAACATTTTGCTAAATAGTTCACATGCATTCAGAAAACTCCCCCATTTCTCTAAATTTCCCTCAACACCACAAAAATTTCACAACTCACAAGGTTAGCAGATTCCAAAAATCCCAAGATCAGTGGAGATCTTACATAAAAAATTTTGGGACAACAACAAAACTCAAAATATACTCATCAATGTGGATGTATACACATTCTCGGGGATCCAAAAATTGTCCCTTATGTTCAATTGCACCTTTGTGAAAATGTTTCTCAGGAGATGGAATGTCACTAATGATCTCACTTTGCAATGATATGCATTATAAAAATATCCCATAGTACCAAGATTTTTGCAAGTGTTCTCCCCTTATTTCTTCTCTAAAATTTCTATCAATAGCTTCTTCATCGTCATTAATTACTACAGTTTCTACACAAATTTTTGAGTGTGAATCATTTGTTCTTAGAAGATCATTACTTTTTATCTATCTTTTATACATTGATGGACGTCCAAACCCTATTACAAAGATCACATTTTGATACAGGATGGGAGGATGTTGGTAAAGGCTATGGAAGCTGGAGTTACACCTGTCAATAGTATTTGCTTGAAAGTTTTTAAGCCTTTTCAACAAACACATTTTTTGCATTTCCAGTAGCCATTGCAGTCCACGAGGTGACATTTCTCTCTAGGCACTCTGTCAAATAGTTCACATATGTATATGTAGCCATGTTTTGCATCCATGAATACCAAATCAATTTGTAACCACAAATATAACCAAATTCCTCTATCTTTTATGCTTAAATAGACGAACACATCCTGTTTTAGAGCTCACATTTCTTTCAGGCATTTAGGTATGAGTACCTTGATCCAAAGCTCCCATTCTATGCACACACAAGGAGGATGCTAAAAAATTTGTGGCATTTGGATTTTACACCAATCAAAACATTTGCTATAAATTTCCAATGCTTTTTCAACAATCCATTGTGTGTGTATCATGCAACTGTTGCGGTCCACACAAACACATTTTTTAAGACCTTATGTTAAACATTGCGCAAGCCTGTCTATGCTTCCACATTTTGCATACATGTCTAATTGAGCCATCACAACTACAACATTTGACAAAATTCCACTTTCCATTATGTTTTGATTGATGTCCATGCCTTTTGCATGCTTCCACACTTGCCACACTCCACCACCATGTCTTGCAGACCCCTGCCACACGCTATCAGTCCATGACACTCACTGCCTCATTCATTCCCTCCCCCCCCCCATTTTTTTAAAATTTAATTTAATTAATTAATTAATTAATTCTTTTATAAAGGGCACCACAAGTTACTTGTTTTATTTTGGTGGAGCTTACTATTGGAGGGTTTCTTGGGAGCTTGGATTTGGATTGTTCTTGCTTGGAATTGGAAAAGCTTAGAGCTTGTGCTTGTGGATTGGGTACTCTTGCAATGGAAAGGTAGGGTCTTCACCCATGTTTTCTTTTGATATTTTGTTGTGCATATGTTTTTGAATGGATGTTTGTTACATGTTTGTAATTTTTGGAAGTAAAATGGCCTTTAGGTTGTGTAGGAGAAAAAGGAAATGGGAATATTTTTGAGGGAGGCATAAGAGTATTTTTGGATATTTTAGAGGGAGTTGGGTTGGGGTGTCCCACGTTTTTGATAAGTAAATTTTGTGCTTATGTTGTTTATTTTATTCAGGGAGGCATAAGAGTTGTTTTTCTTGGAGGGAGGAATAAGATTTTTTTGGGTATGTGATTGAGTTATTGGAGGCTTTAAGAAGGGCACCCAAACCATTAGGAGGCATAAGTAGATCCCCATGTTGCTTTCTCTTTCTTGGATTTAGTATGGAGTCTTTGTACTTGGAAACTTGCTTGTTTTTTTGTGATTTTGGTATTGTGTTTATTGTGTTGATTTTCTTGATTGAATGTGATTGTGGAAGACATGTAAAGTTGTTAATGGTTGTCTTATACCCATTATTATTTCATTTTTGGGGATTGGGGGCCAATGAGGAAGAAGAATTTTCTTCCTCATTGGATTATTGGTTGGGTGGAGAGTGTTGCCTACTCCCCTATTTCGTCATTGTGTTTTAGATTTGGAGAAGATTGTGGAGCTCAAGTGAAGATTGGTCATTTTTGCACTTGAATAACATGAAGAAAGAACCTATCTTTTTAAAAAATTTATCATCTTGTTTTCACTTAAGTGAAGGGCTTGTAACTTGTATTTTAAAGATTGTCAACCTCTTGTAAATGTGTTGAAAAATGGTTGATTTGTATTAAGTTTCCAAATGTAACATTTATTGGAAAATAGGAAAGGAAAAATTGTATTTGTTACCATAAAAATATCTTCAACTTGTAAAATCTATTAAGAGTGAATTGAATGAAAATTTGTACTTTCAATGGTTTAGTTCTTGTAAAAAAAAAAAAGGGAAAACTACTAAATCTTGCATTGTTTAGATTGTGAGGAGCTTATAGAGGAGAATAAATAGATATAGAATATCTCTTACTCAATCTTATTTAATCAGAAGCACATACAATATGTATAGGGACATGTACAAACAACACTCCACGAAATGGATGGAGTTACTCCCCAGAATGGATGGAGTTGTTACTAACAACTAAAAGCAAATAATGGAATAAACAACAACAAGTAGCCTAATAATAAAATACTACGTAGACTATGTTGACATTCCTCCCCCCTTTATTACGTTATTCTCGCAAATGTGACCCCTGAAAAGTTCAAATTTCACTTTTTAAAGAGATTTTGTGAGAATATCAACAACTTGTGCTTTTGGTGCTTTTGTAGGATAGTACTGGAGCTGAAAGTGATGGTTCAAGATGTGATCTTGAATGAAATGACAATCAATCTCAATATGCTTTGTTTGTTCATGAAAAAATATATTTTGCATGATCTTCAACACACTTTGATTGTCCCAATAGAGAATAGGTGATTGTTTTTCAGGAATTCCCATGTCATCTAAAATGTGACATAATCATATTGCTTTACACACATCTCCTCGTGTGGTGTGATATTTTGCCTCTGTAGATGAGATAGAAACAACATTATGCTTCTTGCTTATCCACGAGATAGGTGCAAATCCGAGATGAAATATGTATCCTGTGGTTGATTTCCTGTCATCAATAGATCTGGTGTGGTCCGAGTCGACGTATCCCTATAAGAAGAATTGATCATTCTTCTTATATTCCATAACATAATCAACTGTACCTCGTACATACCTCAAAACATGCTTAGATGTAGTCCAGTGACATTTCTTTAGCTCCTGTATGAACCTGGAAAGATAGCTTACAACATAGCATAAGTCTGGTCTAGCATATGTCAAGTAGATGAGTCCTCCAACAAATTTTCTGTAGAGAGTAACATCTACTTGAGGTGAATCCTAGAATTGTGAAAGTTTCAATTTTTTTTCCATGGGAGTGGATATAGGTTTGTAGTTCGACATTTTGTACTCTTCCAGAAGTGTCTTGGTGTACTTTATCTGGGAGAAAAAAAGACGATCCTTTGTTTTCCATATTCCAAGCCAAGACAGTAATGTAGTAGCCACAAATCTGTCATGTCTTTTGAGATCATTCTTCACAATATCAACTTGACTGTCATGTCTTTTGAGATCATTCTTCACAATATCAACTTGATCTTTCGAACTGCCAGTGATCAAAAGATCATCCACATATACAACAAGAATGAAAATTTCTTTGTCTACCTTAGTTATTTACAAATTTGAATATGAGGGGCTACGAGTGAACCCATGCTACAGAAGGTGATCATCTATCTTGATATACTATGCCCTTGGAGCTTTTTTCAATCCATACAGAGATTTGATGAGATGACATACCTTTTTGGGATGCTTTTCATTAAAAAATCCTGTCAAGTTGGGTCATGTACAATTCTTCTTTCAGATCACCATTTAGGAAAGCAATCTTGACATCCATTTGCTGAAGTTTTCATCCTTTCTATGTTTCTAGTGCACAAACAACTCTGATGGTATTGATCTTTCATAGTGGGTGTAAATGTTTCTTCATAGTCAATGCCCTCTTTCTAAGCATACCCTTTTTGCTACAAATCATGTTTTATTTTTGTCGATGGATCCATCTACCTTATATTTTGTCTTGAAAACCCATTTGCATCCTATGGGTTTGTTTCCTGTAGGCAAATCGACAAGTTCCCATGTACTGATTTTTCTTGAGTGAGTCAATTTCTATATCCGTGGCTTTCTTCCACAAAGGTTGATTGAGTGCTTCATGAACATTATCAAGCTTGAAGATCTATTAATTAGTGAACTCATGAGTGTAAATTTTACCTCATTTCTTGCTTGACTTCTTGTTTTGACTCTGGATGATGTATCTAGGAGTTGTTGCAAATGTGAGTCTTTGATGGTGCTTTGTACCCACTTCGGACAAGAACTTGGCTGCTTTTGAGAAGAGTTATGTCGTTGTCATGTGGATTGATGTGGAGTCACATTCTCCAGTTCTCCAATGTCAAAAAATAGCTCTCCTTACAACATTTATTTTCTTTAAGTAGTCTCCTCTGGCTGATCATCTGATTTGGAGACTAGTCAGTGAGAGGTCGTTGGTAATGGTTCTTTTGTTGTCACTATTGAGTCAAAGGATGACTCGTCACAAACCACGTCATGACTCTCGTATATTTTCTCTGTCTTAGGATCCATGAGAACGGTATGTCTTTGAGGTAGTGGTATAGCCAAGTAGGATGTACGAGAGTGTCTTTGGCTCAACCTTCTTTCTCTTTTGAGATGGGACATGCATGTATGTTGTGCAACCAAATACTCATAAATGAGAAATTGATGGCTTTCTACCACTCCATACCTCTTCTAGATTTTTTTTTGTAGAATTATTTGTCAATTCGCTATTGAAAAGATATACAGTTATATGTACTGCTTCATCCCATTAGCGTTCCTCTTGGTTTGTTGTTGTTAGCATGTAGCGAGCCATCTCCATCACTATGCGATTGAGTCTGCTCAACAATTCTGTTTTTCCGAGGTGTGTAGGGAACAGTCAAATTCTGTCTTAACGCCTTGTTGATTTAGGAAGGCCAAGAACTTCTTTGATGTGAATTCCCCCCCTTGATCTGAGAAAAGTGGAAGAAGTGGTTGTCCGGTCTCTTTCACAACATGATGATAGAAATTCTGGAAATGTTTAAGAGCCTCACTTTTCTTCTTTAGGAAAAACACCCATATCTTGCGAGAGTGCTCATCCAAAAACAATTGGAAGTATTTGTATCTTGAAAATGAAGCAGGTAGCAGGCCATTCAGATTAGTATGAACTACCTCTAGACACTTCTTATCATGGAAGGTGCTCGCCTCAAACGAATCCATGTGTTGTTTTCTTGCAAGACAGCCAGGGCAAATAGGCAAGAAATTGGACAATTTGGGTAGTCCATGGACCATTACTTTTGAACTCATATGATGCAATGAACTAGCTGACAAGTGTCCATATCTAAAATGTTAGAGTGCAGTAGATTCAACTGTTGACACATATAAAGCTATTGCAGAAGATGAAACCGTATCTAAAGCAAATAACTTATCTTTTAGAAATGCTCTAGCAATAACCGCACCTTATCATGAGATCAAACATGATTTGATGTCATTTTGAACAATAAATTCTACCTTTAGATGGTGATTCAGGAGTTGAGTCACTGGCAAGAGGTTGCTAGTCAAGCCAGGAACATATATTACCTTTGTAAGCATACATTTTTGTGGTCCCAGAGGAATGGTGTTTTGGCCTATTCCTTCTGCAGCGTACTCTTTTTCATCAGCTATGCAAACTCAATCTCCAGTTGGTTGTTTTTTAGTGAATCAAACAACTTCTTGTCACATGAAATATGCTTGCTGGCACCTAAGTCTATCAGCCAGACTCTCTTCATGGAATGTGAAGTCTTAGAGACTAGTATAATGTTCTTACCATAATTAGCTCCTTCTAATGACTCCTCATCATATTCATCATCATGTTGGGCTATGAGATTTCCCTTCTGCTTTCTTTAGCGGGGATGTCATTTGTATTTTTGAAAATCATCTACGTACTTGGATGTGCTTGTTTGACTCACAGACTCCTATTTCAAGCCATTTTACCAACAATGATTAGTGTCGTGAGTGTTGGTTCTACAAATGTGAGACCACCTCTTTGATTTTTGATATTTCTACTGCTGATTTGGCTGCACTTGATTTGGCTTCTCTGGGGGACCCTTCTGATTCTTTTAGCCAAAGTATGGCTTTGAGAACAGGGCTTTATCATAAGTCTCCTCTTGGGACTGAATTGATGACCTCTTCCTACTGTAGTATGTTTATGAGTTCTTCAAACGCCATTGTTTGTTTAAATACATTCAGTGTCATAAAAAACACTTAGAATTGAGAAGGGAGTGCTCTCAAGGTGATTGGAATGAGAGGTTTTTTGTCAACCATTTCACCGAGCGCTAATAACTCTGATCGTAGATCAACCATGCGACGTAATAACTCCTCAACTTTATCATCTGAAACCATAGAGAGGGTGTGCAGGTTTGACTGAAGATAGAGGATATTAGTCTAATTTTTGGCTTCATAAATGGTTACCAACTTATCCTAGGCCTCCTTTGGTTTCTTCACATTCCAAACATGCGGTTGCACATTGTCACTGATACTGAGCATTATTAGTATCAAGGTTTTTTCACTAGCCATCTCATATTTCATGAGTTCATCAAGGGCTATGGGAATGGTCACAAACCCGGTGACAATGCCCCATAATCCTTCAAACTGAAGGATTGTCCTCATTTTTGTTTCCCAGGCCGCCAAATTTGGCCCTTTAAGTAACTGAGCATCTGATAGTAGAAGTTTTAGTGCAGACATTGTAATAATCTTTTTAAAAATTATTTATTTATCGATTCCAAGAGTTATTAAAACTTTACTCACTGATGAGAAGTACGAGTCTCATATATTCTCATGATACTCGCGTGTTAAGAGATGATGAAGCTTTATGGGGCATTATTCTTTGCATCTTCGCAATCGGCGTCGTACCCGGCTTCTAATTCTTCTCAAACTCGCTTTTCTTGACAGCTGACTTTGAAAAGGAAATACTCCAAGAATTCTTTGTGAACCAGTTCGTCGAAGACAAGGTTGATGGTGTTTCATAGCTCGTTAAGCAGTGCAAAGTATAACCTAGAGCTTTTAGGAGCTTTTGGACGGTGTTCTATGGCTTGTGAGTTGATGTTACGACTTTCAGCAATCTCGATCATGTCATTCACGCTAGTCATTCAGTGTGGCTTTGTAGGATTTTCTCCTTCTGCAGATGAATTTCAAGCTTCATGCATCCAATTCTCCTCTCCACGAGTTGCCTTTGTCCTTAAAAAAAAAATTCCACATAGGTCCTTGCACTTCCTTCACCACGCAGCAGGTGTGAGTGACTCTCCACGCAATAAGTAGATGTTTACTCTATATTTTAGAGCAAAAATTTGTAGATGTTTACACGCGCAGCCTTAATTCCTCATGCAGGGAATTGATCTTCACCGAATTGGAGATAATAATACATCTCACTTGGGTATACGTTGCAACAATCAGAAGAAAATAATAACTATTTTGAACATAGCCACCAATTGCCACGTAGTTCTTTGTTCTACCACACGTACAACCAAACTTCACGCAGAGAATTGATATTACATGAAATTTTAAATTGTAAATGTTCTGCGCCAAAGACAGCTGCATGCGTCCAAGAGAGAGAGACTTGTTTTTTTATTTCCTCCTGAAGTATTCACGCAGGTCACTCTTCTTTCTTCCTCCATGTAGCAGTAAATAACAGGCTTAATTTTCCACGCAGGAACTAGAGTCTCACCCTACGCAGGTTCAAATACTTTGTAGCCAAAATTACTATTATCCACGCAATGCTTTGGAGAGAATGCAAGCAGAAGTATTCACGCAGGGGTATTGCCAAGACTGATGTGAATCCCACATGCCTTCTTTGCTGGTCGTTCCAGGCTCCACGCAGCAGGAAAAAAAATTCTATTTAAAAAAAAACTCTCAAACTTTCCACGCAGGTTTTAGTTGGAGTTTGCAGTGAATAAAAACAATGTACATATACGAAAAAGTGGTCTTTCCCACGCTTTTCCTCCTCCATGCAGCCTCTCTCCTCTCCACGTAGCCTTCCACCACTGATTTATCTTCAGATTATCTCTTGCCGATAGCTCTGATACCAGATTGTGAGGAGCTGATTGAGGAGAATAAATAGAGACAGAATATCTCTTAATCAGTCTTATTTAATCATAAGCACGTACAAAATTTATAGCGACGTGTACAAATAATACTCCCCAGAATGGATGGAGTTACTCCCTGGAATGGATGGAATTGTTACTAACAATAAGAATGAATAAAGGAATAAACAACAACAACTAGCCTAATAATAAAATACTACGTAGACTATGCTAACATAGATGACGTAGAAACTTTGAAATGGGCTTGAAATGGAAATGAAGTTCTTTTCAATCTAGTTTTATTTTATTACCTCCAAAGTGTGATTTATTCCATTTTAAAAATATTGATGATCTTGTTAGAACATACTTGTTACTTAAAATGAATTGTCATTTATTTATTGTAAAAGATAGGAAATGGTTATTTGTTTTTATTGAAAAGAAGGCATGTTGAAGTATTGAAATTATAGTTACATTTATTTTTATGCTGAAAGAAAGAAACTAGTTGTTAAAATCATATAATGACGAAAAATCTCCTCTTTGCAAATTACATTGGGTTGGATAAGAAATTTTATTTTTTTCTCAATTTTACACTTATATGAATAGGTAGAAAATTTTATAGTTACCTTAACATGTATTACCCTATGTTATATAGATTATTTTGATCTTTTAAATAAATCAAACAAAAAAAATACATATATACATGTATATGATTATATTTAATTATGTAAGTTTATTTATAAATTTGTATTTATTAAATATATTATAAATAGATGTATTTATTAAAAATAAATTACATTGTATAATATAGGTATATATATATAACACTTAATTTGTATGGCTTTCCACCCGCTTTTGGTCGGACGATATATAACACACACACAAAAATTATAATAAAGCCTCACCATTGCAACCTATATAAAATTGCGGCGTGTGCCTTTTTTCACCTCAGGATTGTAAAAAAATTGAACATGCGACCACGACTTAATAATAAAGATGTGTGTGTGTGTGTGTGTGTGTGTGTGTGTGTGTGTGTGTGTGTGTGTGTGTGTGTGTGTGTGTGTGTGTGTGTGTGTGTGTGTGAATATATATGTATGTGTATATATATACATATATATGGGGATGTATATATATGCTTATACACCCAATACAGATGTATACATCATTATTTTAACCAAATTTTAAAAGGGGAAAAATGTTCATTGAAGTGCCCACTCCTCTTCGACACTTATTATATTTTGATTTTGATGACTGCTGACTATAGACATGGATGTTATTGTATCATTTTGGTTCAGCATGATGTTGGATGATAGAGATATTCTAATTATTGATGGACTGTGATTCATAGTATGATTGTGTGGATTCTAGATGCATAGAGAGACATTTTATATTGATGATGATGATGTGTTGTTAGCATATATATATATTAATGACATTCCGAATCCTCTTCGTGTTGACTAGGATTTAACATTTGAACTAATCTTGCGATCTTGTGGATATTGATAAAAAGATAGAATTGAGGTGTTGTTGGAATTTTAGACAAATGATAGCATTGTTTAGTAGAGATGATGATTTAGCTATATGCGAATGGTTATTGATTTATGTGTGTATATTTTATCTTTGATGTTTTGATGTGGTCACGAGGCCGAAGGAGGTATTGTGTGATTTTGCAAATAATTATATCACAACAATCAAAAGGGGGATTGGAGACCAACCATTGTGGAATACTAGATGGATACAACGAATGTCACCATGGCAACTCGTGTAATGTGTTATGTTTGTTTTATTTTTTTGGGGCTTCCCATAGGGGGATGACATCCAATTGTGACCATGGGTATGTGTGCAATTCTTTCCCTTTTTAATTTATTTATTGTAGAGTATGTTATTTAATTGTGATGTAATTTATTTAATCAAATTGTTGATTAATGTGCCTTTATTAAGTAATTTAATCATGTTATTAAGCTATCTGGGGATGTGAAAAATGGAGTCATTTATTTGAGTTGGTCTTTTTGACTGTGTGATTTTGATTGAGTGTAAGTGACTTTGAGTGTTGTACACTCTACCTTACCTTGGAATTTCAGATTTGGGCTTAAAGTCCATTTTTGGAGTCTTGTGGGACAAGCTAACACCTCTTAATTTCTTATACCAACCCTACCTATAGATTGGGGGGTCAAAAATAGATCCCATTATGTATTTTGTAAGACAAAAAGTGACATTGATTGCATTTTTCTTACATGGGTTTTTAAAGTTTTTCTTTAAGGGGTGTGGATTTGAATTGTGTGTAAGAGGCTTGTCATTCCTCTCAACCACCAATTTATTGTGCATTGGGGTTGAGTTTTGACTTGTGATGTGGAGTTGAGGGTAAGTTATGTGGCATCCTACATGGAGCCACCTTACCCTTCTCTTCCCTTTTTCTATATATGCAAGTTTATTTGTTTGTTTTGTGGGTTAATTCATTTCATTTTGTGCTCTTGTATTTTTGGAGATGGAGATTTTTAGAGTTCTTGTTGAATTTTTGGAGCTTGTTGGAGTTGGATTTATCTTTAAGGATCTTGGTGTGTGACTCTTTTATCAAGCTCTACCATGGAAAGGTAGGAGATACACCCTTGTTTTATTTGTTTTCCCTTATATGTGTATATTTGTATATTATTGAATGTTTTGGTATGCTTGTTGGGTTCTTACGTACAATGCCTAAGTATGGTGTAGGAGAAGGCTATGGGGATCTTATATGTAGGGAGGCATAAGAGTTTATTTCATGTTTTGGAGGGATTTGGGTTTGGGTGCCCCGCCTTGGATAAGAGAATGCTTTGAGCATTTAAAAAAATACATATATACATGTATATGATTATATTTAATTATATAAGTTTATTTATAAATTTGTATATATTAAATATATTATAGATGTATTTATTAAAAATAAATTACATTGTATAATATTGGTATATATATATAACACTTAATTTGTATGGCTTTACACCTGCTTTTGGTCGGATGATATATGTTTTTGTTTATTGTTATAAGTTAGGGGATGGGGGAGGTTGCTGACCCCACCCCCACCCCATATTTATATATAAAACACTTAATTTGTATGGCTTTACACCTGCTTTTGGTCGGATGATATATGTTTTTGTTTATTGCTATAAGTTAGGGGATGGGGGAGGTTGCTGACCCCACCCCCACCCCATATTAATATGGGATGGGGGGGGGGGGGTGGAGGGGGTTGGCGATGGGAAGTGGGGTTGGTGGACCTTGCCACACCCCCCCCCCCCCAAGACACACACACACACATTATAATAAAACCTCACCATTGTATTCACCAATGCAACCTATATAAAATTGCGGCGTGTGCATTTTTTCACCTCAAGATTGTAAAAAAATTAAACATGCGACCACGACTATATATCTTTATTATTAAGTCGTAGTCGCATGTTTAATTTTTTTACAATCTTGAGGTGAAAAAAGGCACATGCCGAAATTTTATATAGGTTGCATTGGTGAATACAATGGTGAGGTTTTATTCATAATGTGTGTGCATGACCATGTGTGTGTCAATGTGTGTACCTGGGGGAGGGGGAAAAATTGGATAACACTACCGTACCTTGGAATTTCTGATTTAGGATTACCAACCTCACTTTTTGTGAGTGTGTGTGGGACAAGCTAATCTTGTCCCAAACCTCTTAATATTTATATATACAACCCTACCTATATGATTGGAAGGTATATATATGCTTAGACACCCATTATGTGTTTTGTAAGACAAAAAGTGACATTTATTGCAATTTTCTTACAGGGGAAAAATGTTCATTGTAGTGCCCACTCCTCTTCGACACTTATTATATTTTAATTTTGATTTTGATTACTGTTGACTATAAAAATGGATTTTATTATATCATTTTGGTTTAGCATGATGTTATATGATAGAGATATTCTGATTATTAATGGATTGTGATTCATAATATGATTGTGTGGAATATCTAGATACATAGAGAGACATTTTATATTGATGATGATGATGTGTTGTTAGCATATATATTATTGACATTCGGAATTCTCATCGTGTTGACTAGGATTTAGCGTTTGAACTAATCTCATGCAATCTTGTTGATATTGATAAAAGGATAGAATTGAGATGTTGTTGAAATTTAAGACAAATGATGGCATTGTTTAGTTGAGATGGTGATTTATCTATATGAGGATGGTTATTAATTTATGTGCATATATTTTATCTTTGATGTTTTTGATGTGGCCATGAGGTTGAAGGAGGTATTGTGTCATTTTACACAAGTAATTATATCACACCAATCAAAAGGGGGATTAGAGGACCAACCACAACGGAATACTTGATGGATAGAACGAATGGTCACCACGGAAACTTGTGTAATATATTATGTTTGTTTTAATCTATTAGGGGGTATCCCATGGGGGGATGACCTCCAATTGTGACCATGGGCTTTGTGTGTAATTATTTCCCTTTATATTTTATTTGATTATGGAGTATGTGATTTAATTTTTGATGTAATCCCTTATTTAATCATTGTTGATTAATGTGCCTTAATTAAGTGAATTTAATCATGTTTATTAATTTATTTGGGGATGTGACCAAAATGGAGTCATTTATTAGAATAGTTGGTCTTTTAGGTTTTTGTAATTTTGATTGAGTGTAAGTGACTTTGAGTGTGGTATAATCTAGCTTACCTTGGAATTTCGGATTTGGGCTTAAGGGCCATTTTTGGAGGCTTGTGGGACAAGCTAAGCTTGTCCCACACCTCTTAATTCCTTATACCAACCCTACCTATGGATTTGGGTGGAGGGGTCAAAAATATACCCCATTATGTGTTTTGTAAGACAAAAAGTTACATTTATTGCACTTTTATTACATGGGTTTTAAAGTTATGTCCATAAGGGGCTGTGGGTTTTGATTGTGTTTGTGTAAGAGACTTGTAATTCCTCTCAAACACCAATTTATTGTGCATTGGGGTTGAGTTTTGACTTGTGATGGGGAGTTGAGGATAAGTGATGTGGTATCCTACATGGAGCCACCTCACCCTCCTCTTTCCATTTTTCTATATATGCAAGTTTATTTGTTTGTTTGGGGGTTACTTCATTTCATTTTGTGCTGTTGTATTTTTAGGAGTTAGAGAGTTTTGGAGTGTTTGTTGAATTTTTTGAGCTTTTTGGAGTTGGATTGATCTTGAAGGATCTTGGTGTGTGACTCTTTGATAAAGTTATACCATATAAAGGTAGGAGACTAACACCCTTGTTTTAATTGTTTTCTTTTATTATGTGTATATTTGTATGCATTAGTGAATGGTTTGGTATGCTTGTTAGGATCTTGGGTAGAATGCCTAAGTATGGTGTAGTTGAAGGCTATGGAGATTTTATATGTATGGAGGCATAAGAGTTTATTTCATGTTTTGGAGGGAGTTGGGTTTGGGTGCCCCACCTTGGATAAGAAAATTCTTGCATGTCTTACTTTGTTCTTTAGAGCAAGACATAAGATATTTTTAGGGAGGCATAAGAGAATGTGGGGAGGCATAAGAGAATCTTAAGGGAGGCATAGGAGTTGTGTAGGGGTTTTGAGATGTATATTGGAGGGTTTTAAGGTGGGCACCTAATCCCATTGAGAGGCATAAGTGATCTCCCCATAGATCACTTGTCTCCATTGGCTTTGCACTTTCAAGCCATGTGTAGTTCATATTAGTTTCATATTCTTGTGATTGTATCCTGTGTTGAATGTGTTTTTGAAATAAATGTGAAATCTTTGTATTGTGATGTGGAAGATTTGTAATAGTTTCCACGAGTGGGATCCATCATTTATTGAATTTTGGTTTGGGCTTCAGGGCCAATGAGGAGGATAAATTATTCTCCTCATTGGATTATTGGTTGGGTGGAGAGTGTTGCCTCTCCCCCATTTTTGTTGTTGTGATCAAGTGAAGAAATGGTGGAGCTCTTGTGGAAGAATTGAAACTTAGAGCACTTGTAGAAGACTAAGAAATCCTTCTTTGTGAGAGAACCTTTCTTGTAATCCCCACTTAAGTCGGAAGATTAGTATCATTGTATTTGAAAGAAAATTTGTATTGTATATTTTGTTATTTAGTTATAATGTATTGTGGAAAATAAGGCTCCTTGCATTAAAAGAAATGAGTTATGCTCAAATAAAAGATGAAATTTCACTATTATTTGTTGAAGATGCATTGCTGTAAAATGAAAGGAAATCTAGTAAGTTATAAATCATTAAGAAAATATTCTTAGTAAATCCTTTTTAATTAGATAGGGTAAAAAAAATGGATAGGCTCCCAGAGGACGAGTACAAAAATATTACATTGTGATAGAAACAAAGCTATACAAAAAAAGAATAGGACCCTAGAGTTAAACATACTTGACTCCAAAATAGAGAAGGGGGTTTAAGAAACACTAAGCAGAAGAGAACTAAGCCATTAAACAAGAAAAAATAGAGAATTTTCCCCAAAATTTTGTAGACAGTTCGGAAGAAGCTCCATTAGTTAGCTTTACTTTTCTTGGTGGGTTTAACCACCCTGGTCTCTTATTTCATGCTAGAATAAGAATTTAGATTCTTCTGGGGGGTTCCTTGATGTCCTCCTCAGTTTCCTCCTTAGACCCTCCTCCTCCTCTTCAACATCATCAGAACTGATCCACCTCCTTTTCCGCTTCTCTATTTCCATAGCATCTAGACGAGCTCCCAAATCCCGAACCAGAGAATCCAATTTCTTGATATCCCCTCAGATGTTCTTCTGAGCCAAGAAAATTTACTTAGTGGTTTCGATATTGTCAAGCATGCCCTTTCTCACCACTGAGTTAGTCTCTTCCAGGACCTGGACCATCATATTCAATTACTGAAATTTTTTCTTCCACATGTCAATACCATGCCCACCTTCTAGGGTAACTTTATCCTTTCCCTTTGATGAACCAAATTCCTGATTTTCCATTCCTTCCACATTATTTATTTGTTTAAAACCCATATTTACCTCCCTCATCTTGGACAAACACTTAGCCAATGTAATATCCTCCTCATCTTCAATTAGGGGCATTTGTTTATCCTGAGCCGGTTTCCCATTACGAAACAGGAGAAGAATGAGGCCCTCATGGATGGGAGATTCCACCTTACTCCATTGGAAATCCCTCATTGAGGTAGTCAAAGACATGAAAAGATAGAAGGGAATACTGAGAAATTTCTTATGTATAAACATGTTCAAAAACAACAAGTGGTGGGTATATATCCTGCGATATTTACCCTCCAGAGTTAGATACTTCATGATGTGTAGGCATACCTCTCTCCACACCCCAGGAATATAGGAATGAGTGATGCCATCAGTGAAGTAATGGAAAGTTTACTTTCCCAAAAAGAATGTATTGATTTCATACTCTCTTCGATAACATGCCAGTAACATGGGAAATGGCTTCCTCCAACGTATCAATTTCCATGCCACGGATAACTGCTTTCCCCTCCTTCTATGCCATCTCAAACTCCATAGTAAGCAAGGGATCATGCCCTTGGAGTCTAATGATAAAGTTTTTGAAACCCCTAAATCTAAATAGGTGCCACATAGACTTATCCTCCACAATAAGCCCATGGATGGATGGCTCGACTTTAGTTCTATCACTGCCCAAGGCAGTCAAATTTTTACTCCAATGCACAACACTTTGAGGTCTGCAATTTTTCAAATTAGACTTTCCTTTCCAAGAATAGCTTAAGCAAGACAAGTTTTTTCAATATTGGAAAATGAAAACATTATTCTCCCTCGCGCTGCTTAAGGTGAAGTGCTTACAAATTTTCATGATTAATAATATCATTAATATGCACATGTATGACCTCACCTTTTTGCCACACTTTGTAATCATTATTTTGAACTCCCTCATTCACCAATATGTCCACAAAAGAATTACCAATATGAGGGATATGCGTAATAATATGGGAATCAATGTACTTAAGGTGCTCTTTAATATCATTAACAATATTTCCCAAGAACCAATTATTGTGACTAGTCTTGCTGATTGCATTTAATATGAGAAGAGATCCCCCTTAATAAGAATATGTTTAATTCATTTCTCCTTAGCAAGACTAACACCCTAGACAAGAGCATGAGATTCAGACACATTATTTCTCTAAGTCCCCAAAGGAAAATCATAGTCAAAGATCCAATTCCCATTATGATCCTTGATTACAACCCTCCACCAGCCAAGCCAGGGTTGCCTTTAGAAGCCCCATCAATATTAAGTTTGACTTTTCCCCTTTCAAGTTTGGACAGCTTAATTTTAGTTGATGGGGAACTGACATGAGGCAGAATGAAGGTTAACTGTTTGAGCACTTCCTCTTCTCTACTAGAAGTGAAATTTTTAGTCTTCACCTTAATGAGTTTGGAGTTATCTTTAATCGAGGAAATTAAACCAGCACTGGCCTTTTTGATATTGGCCTTTTGATTTCTGAATATGAGAGAATTTCATTCCTTCCATAAGCTCCAGATAAAGTGGGGCAGGGCCATTTTCTAGGTAGCCATAAGAATGGGATACCTAAAAGGGCAATCCCATTGTAACCAACATTCGTCAATGGAATTAAGAGAGACGCATTAAACCTTTAAAATCTCCAACACCTTGGAAAACACTACTTGAGCAAAGGGACATGAGATGAGGAGGTAGTTGAAAATTTCCTCCTCTTTTTTATAAAGAAAACACCTGTTGGGGAGGAGCATGCCATGTTTCATCAAATTTTCCACAATGAGGATTTTGTTCTACGTATCCAACCAAAGGAAAATGTTAATTTTAGGTAGATGGTATTTTACCCAAATTTTACTCCAGTAATCTTTTTGGCTAGAATTCTTGAAGTTTAGGATGTATGCATATTTAACAGAGAAATTTCTAGAATCCTCTTTCTTCCAAATAATAGAATCCTCATTCTGTTGGAAGAATGGAATATAACTCTTCTTTAACTTCGATTTGAGGTTATCAAAAATTTGAGTGTCCCCAATTAAGTTGGGAGGGGGAAGTACCTTCTCCCAAAGAACAAGATTTTTGGAGAAGCTCCAATAGTCAGTAACCCAAAATTTACCATTGTATTCAAAGAATTGCGCCATAGTTCTCCCAAGATCTTCCTCCACTAGAGGTTTATAATAGAGCCAAAAATCCCTCCAAAAGTGAATTCTATCTCATTTCCCAATATTCCATTTAATACCCCTACTCAGGATCTCCCTAGAAGAGAAAAGAAGTTTAAAAAAGGATTCCTTAAGGATATTGTCCTCGAGAAAGAAAGTCTCTATTCTGCAAGTATTCCTTAAATATTTCCTTTTGATGATATCGATCCATAGGCCTTCTTCCTTTATCACTCTCCAACCAGCTTTACCCACAAGAGATTCATTCATGAGTCTCATATTCTTTAATCCCATCCCCCCAAAATCCTTAGGCTTGGTCACTTTTTCCCATGCCACAAGAGAAAATTTGAACTTCTGCTTAGCACCAGCCCATAATAACCTTTTTTAAATTTTTTCAAGAGCTTCCAAATTCTTACCTGGGAGCCAAAAAAGGGACATGACATAGATTTGAACACCTTAAAGAGAGCTTTGGAGGAGTTGAATTTTTCCAACTTGAGATAGGAGAATCCCCTTCTAAGAAGATAGCTTATTGGAAACTCTCTCGAGCAGAGTGTTCCAAATGGAGTGATTCAATTTTTTGTGAATGAGGGGAATTCCCAAACAAGATTTCAAAAAATTTGTTATCTTATAGCCAAAAATGTGGGCCACTCTCTCTTGGAAATTCTCTTCCACATTTATAAAGAAAATATCACTCTTGAGGAAATTGACCAGCTGACTAGAGACCTCCTCATACTCATTCAAAACCTCTTTAAAGATATAGAATTCCTGTATAGATTCCTTCCCCATCAATAAATTATCATCCAAAAATTGGTTGAGGTAGGTAGGCTGAACACCATTAGAAATTTTGAGACCTTACAAGAGGTTAAGGGAAATCTCTTGGTTGCAGAGTCTGCTTAAAGTTTCTGCCACAATCATATAGAGGAAAGGGGAGAGGAGATATCCCTGTCTGAGTCCTCTACCAGCTTGAAATAATTCTTCTATTTTTTCCATTGATCATAACAAAGAAACTGGATGAAGAAATCCAAACCATAACCATGTTAATGAAGAAGGCATCAGACCCCAACTTGTTCAGAATGGCCCACGAAACTCTTTCATAAGCTTTGTGCATATACAACTTGATAAACATGGTGGATCTTCCTGAAGTTTTGACAAAGTGAATGGCTTCTTGGATGACCACAATGCTATCAAGAATTTGTCTCCCAGGAACAAAAGCCCCTTGATTAGGAGAGATAAAATTAGCCAACACTTTCCTAAGCTTGAAAGCGATAATTTTGGTAGTCAATTTGTAGTTGGTGTTGCATAGACTAATGGGTCTAAAATATTTCACATCCTTGGCCCCTATCATCTTGGGAATAAGGACCAGGAAAGTTTTGTTGATCTGTTTGAGAATATGGCCATTACTGAAGAAAGTCTAGATCATCTCAATGACCTCATTCTTGGCCACATCCTAGAACTATTAGAAGAAGAAAGTCGGGAACCCATCTAGTTTCGGGGATTCATCTGGTTCCATGTCAAAAATGGCATATCTGATTTCTTCCTCCCCAGGAATGAGCATGAGATTTCTATTTTCCCATTGTGAAATGAAATTTTGGAAGATTTTGAGGGCTTTCTCCCAAGAAGTTCTATTTGGATCAGCCCTAGTGAGAAAGAGATCCTTAAAATATTTGATAATAACTTCATTGATTTATTTTTCATCTTCTGTGAGAGTACCATCATTTTTCCTGATTTCCTTGATCTTGAGATAATTTTTTTTGGAGGTGGCAGAGAAGTGGAAGAATTTAGTGTTTATGTCACCCTCCTTTAGCCATTTAACTCTAGATTTTTTGTTCTAGTAGACTTCCTCCTTTGCCAAGATATCATGGTATGTTAGGGAATAGGAGATAAAATATGTGGAATAATCCCTTACAGAATTGTAACAGTAGAAATTAATATGTAGAAAATATTACAGATCTCAAATAAAAGTGTAGAATAAAAAACACAACACAGAGAGACAAGATTTAATGTGGTTCACCCAATTTGGGCTACGTCCACCAAGAATCACTTGCTTAGATTTTATTACAAGCCTCCACTCTCTCAATACAATACCCAGATCCGTTTGGAGATATGCTCAAAAAACTCTACAGAATTCACACCCGAATTCAAAGCACATCTGCAATACATTTTCTTATCCATCTATCATATGCATAAGACCATATAAATAGACAAATGCTTAAGTAGTTTGATACAAAACCACGGGTATTAAAACCATGGGAAAAAACCTTGGGTATCAAAACAATGGGTACCGAAAAACCATGGGCCCAAAAACAGCCCATAACGGTTACCCATTACCCATGGGTTAATAAACCACCCATGAAAATTTGCTTCGGGGGTTTCACCCCTGAGCCCCCATCAATCGGAGACTGCTGTAAAAATACCCAAGTGTAACACATAGAAGGTGTACCACACTCTAACATGAAAACAGGCTCCACAAACATAACAATCTCTCACTTGGAGACTGATTTCCACTGAGCAAGCTTCTCAACCCTTCACTTTCATCCACGAAGGCCAACCAAAGTTTAACATAGCTCTAGTTTATCCCTTCTGACCACCTTGGTCATCATGTCTACAGGATTTTGACTGGTATGAATCTTCTCCAACTTCAACTTATCTTCTTCCAAAGCTGTCCTGATGAAGTGATATCTCAATTGTATATGCTTCATCCTAGAGTGGAAAGCAGAGTTCTTAGCTAGGTGTATAGCACTCTGACTATCACTATGTAGCTTACATTCCTTCTTCTTATGCCCCAACTCCTCAAGCAATTTTTGTAACCAAATCATCTCTTTGCCTGCCTCTGTGGCAGCAACATACTCAGCCTCCGTGGTTGATAAAGCCACCAGCTTCTGTAGCCATGAAATCTAGCTCACTGTTGTCCCACCTACAGTGTAAATATAACCTGTCATGCTCCTCCTACTGTCAACATCTCCAGCCATGTCTGAATCTACATAACCACGTAAAGTGGTGTCTGATCCACTGTAGCAAAAATTTGTCCCCATGGGCCCTCTCAAATACCGAAGGATCCACTTTATTTCTTGCCAATGCTCTTTATCTGGATCACTCATAAATCTACTCACAACTCCCACTGCATGGGCAATATCAGGCCTAGTGCACACCATAACATACATCAAACTACCAACTGCTGATGAGTAAGGTACCTTGGACATCTGGTTTCTTTCATGCTTTGTCTTGGGACAATGCTCCTTTGATAACTTAAAATGGCTTGCCAAAGGAGTCCCAACTAGTTTAACATCCTGCATGTTAAACCTATCCAATACCTTCTTAATGTACTCTTCCTGAGATAAAGTCAGCTTCCATTCCTTCCTATCTCGAGTTATCCTCATACAAAGGATTTGGCTGGCTGCCCCCAAATCTTTCATATCAAAGGATTCACTTAGCTGTTTCTTGAGTAATTTTATTTCCTACATGTTTTTACCTGCAACCAGAATGTCATCAACATACAAACACAGGATAATATAACTTCCATCCTCAAATTTCTTTGTATACATGAAATGGTTAGAATGACATATAATATAACCTTGCTCCATCATGAAGCTATGAAACTTCTTATACCATTGGCATGGAGCTTGTTTTAGGCCATACAAGCTCTTCTTCAGTTTGCACAGCATGTCCTCTTTACCTTTGAATTCATATCCTTCTGGCTGCTGCATATATAGCTCCTCCTCCAAATCACCATGGAGAAATGCAGTCTTTACATCTAACTATTCTAAGTGCAAGTCTTCTACTGTCACTATTCCAAGAACAATTCTGATAGAAGTCATTTTTACTACAGGAGAAAAACTCTCATCAAAATCTATACCTTGTTTCTGTGTAAACCCCTTGATCACCAACCGGGCCTTATGTATTTTCTTTCCTCCTTCATCTTTAACTTTGTAGACCCACTTGTTCTGCAATGCTCTTTTTCCTTCCGGTAGCTTCACCAAATCCCAAGTCTGGTTCTCCATGAGAGACTTATGCTCCTCATCCATGGCTTGCTCCCACTTATTACTGGCATCTACCTGCATTGCTTCATCAAATCTCTCTGGCTCTCCACTATCATTGAGTAATAAATAATAAAGAGAAGGAGAAAAATGTTCAGGTTCTTTTCTTACCTTAGAAGACCTCCTCAATGTAGGAGTTTGGGGTTCCTGTTGAGTAGGTTCTTGAACTGATTCATGGGTCACTTTCCCATCTGGAAGATCCTCTACCATTACATATTCTTTCTTGGATTCTTCCCTACTTTCCAGCAACTGTTGCTCATACATGAATTTCTCATAAAAGACCACATCCCTAGACCAAATGATTTTCTTGTCTTTAATACTCCAACATTTAAATCCAAAGTCATCACCACCATAACCAATAAAAGTGCATTTTTCTAATTTATCCTCTAGCTTGGTCCTATCATCCTTATCAATATGAAAAAACACCTCACATCCAAAGACTCTATGAAATGATTAATCAAATTTCTTACCGTACCAAGCCTCCTCAGGTATGCCTCCATCCAAGGCACTTGAGGGTCCTCTATTTATCAAGTACACAGCTGTGCTCACCCGCTTCTACCCAAAAATAAAGAGGCAATCCTGCATGTATCCTCATTGCTCCTAGCATGTTCCATTATTGTTATGTTCATCCTTTCTGACACCCCATTCTGCTGCGGGGGTCCTGGAACCATATTTTGCTTGCGGATTCCTTTCTTAGAACAATAATCATCAAATTCATTGTTGTAATACTCCCCTCTATTATCTGACCTGATACATTTTAACGTATAGGCATGTTTCATTCTCTACCAAGGCTTTCCATTTAACAAAAGTATCAAATACATCAGATTTATTTCTAATACAATAAACCCAAACTTTCCTTATTACATCATCAATAAAAGTAACATAATAACTTGAACCCCCAAGAGATGATACCTGAGCTGGCCCCCACACATCAGAATGTACCAGCTCTAACTTACTCTCTTTCTTCGTAGGTCTAACCTTGAGAAACCTTACTCGCTTTTGTTTCCCATATAGTGCCATAATGTTGTATCTGCATTTAAAGCCACAAGATTACAATCATTAGTACTATCAGTGGTTAAATACAAGGTTCCAACCTTCTTACCTCTTGCCACCACAAGAGCACCCTTGGTGTCCTTCCAAGAGTCAGTTGTAAATATCACAGTACAACCATCACTTCCCAATTGCCCCGCTGATATTAAATTTCTCCTTAATGTAGGCACATGTCTGACATCCTTCAATAGCCATGTATTCCAATTCTACATCTTAACCTGAACATAACCTTTTCCAACTATACTGCAAGGCTCATCATCACCAAGAAAAACATGCCCAAAATCCCCTTGAACATAATCAACAAAATAATGCCTATGTGGAGTAGCATAAAAAGAATCCCCTGAATCTAAAACCTAAGATTCATTAATATTATGCAAAGAAAGAATCAAAGCATCCTGGCATACATTACCCGATGCCACATTTACCTCCTTATTTTCTTCTTGTTGTTTCTTCTTATCTCGAAAGCTCCCAACAGTCCTTCTTTGCATGCCCATACTTTCCACAGTGCCAACATACTATCTTGCTTTTAGATTTTGACCTTGTCCAATCCTTTGATTTTCCACGGTTTCCTCTATTCTTCTGTCTCCCTCTAGTTTCCACTGTCAAAGCATTCCCTGAAGTAGAAGATTCACCAGATATTTTTCTTCACATTTCCTCGCTTAGAATCACCCCTATAACATCCTCAAACTTCAACTTCGAGTTAGCTAGAACCGAGTTGCTTACCGCCATTACCAAGCTATTTCAACTTTCAAGTAAAGAGCACATAATTAATAAAGCCCTAACTTCTTCATCAAATTATATTGTAACTGAATCTAGCATATTCACAACCGTATTGAAATCATTTAAATGATCTGCTACTGAACCATTCTCAGACATCTTCATATTAAACAACTTTTTCATTAAAAATATCTTATTAGAGGTAGAGGGTTTTTCATACAACTTCCCTAATGCATCCATCAGTTCTTTTGTAGTCTTTTCCTTTAAAACATTAAATAATACCGAAGATGCAAGACACAACCAGATAATTCCAAGTGCCTTCCAATCTAACAAATCCCATTTCACGTCTATCATACTCAAAGGTTTGTTCACCTTCTCAGACAGTGGAGTATAAAGATCCTTCTGATAAAGGTAATCTTCCATCTGCATCTTCCGAAGACTGAAATTCTACCTGTTGAATTTATAAACCCTAGATCTTCCATCATTTTCCATAGCTCCCACTCAAGCTAAAAAATTTCCTTGCGATTCAACACTTCAAAAAACTAAACCAGGCTCTGGGTACCAATTGTTAGGGAATAAGAGATAAAATATGCGGAATAATCCCTTACAGAATCGCAACAGTATAAACTAATATGTATAAAAATATTACAGATCTCAAATAAAAGTGTAGAATAAATAACACAACACAGAGAGACAAGATTTAATGTGGTTCACCCAATTTGGGCTATGTCCACCAAGAATCACTTGCTCAGATTTTATTACAAGCCTCCACTCTCTCAATACAATACCCAGATCCATTTGGAGATATGCTCAACAACCTCTACAGAATTCACACGCAAATTCAAAGCACATCTGTAATACATTTGCTTGTCCATCTATCATATGCATAAGACCATATAAATAGAAAACTACCTAAGTAGTTTGATACAAAACCGTGGGTATCAAAACCATGGGCAAAAAACCGTGGGTATCAAAATAATGGGTACCAAAAATCCATGGGCCTAAAAATAGCCCATAACGGTTACCCATTACCCATGGGTTAATAAACCACCCATGAAAATTTCCTTCGGGGGTTTTTCCCCTGAGCCCCCATTGATCGGGGGGGCTTCACCCCCCCAACCTCCTTGAACCGCTCACCGAAGAGTGGGACCGCCGTAAAAATACCTGAGTGTAACACATAGAAGGTGTACCACACTCTAACATGAAAATAGGCTCCACAAACATAACATGGTATTCAATGAGGAGAGCTTGGTCTTGAATTTTAAGTGCTTGGGTTGAGCCCATATTCCTACATCATTTTCTCAATAGTCCTTAAATCTTCCTCTATTCTGCTCTTAGACTAAAAGATGTTCCCAAAAATTTCCTTATTCCAAGTTTCAAGATTTTGTTTAACATGTTTCAACTTAAAAATTAATTTTTACTTCTGTACCCCATGGACCATGATCCCTCACCAATATTGAATTCTCAAGAGGATGTTAGGATATAGGAGACACATTTTTTCAAATAAGAAAGGTCTAGCTTTTTTAGGAATAGCCATACCAAGCTTGAGAATGATCGGATTGTGGTCAGATCTAATTTTGGGCAAGGTTGATAGAGAGTAGTGTTGATTAAGCATGCAAGAATGGCTCACCACAAATCTGTCCAGTCTAATCTATATAAGGTCTTGACCAGTTCTTCTGTTAGCCTAAATAAATTTGGATCCTCCAAGATCGAGGTCCACAAGATCATTATTAACTAAAAAATTAGCTAACTCATCCATGCTATCAGAATATGAAATGGATCCACCTTTTTTTCCCTCAGTGAAAGAAGGTTTATTTAAGTCTCCTCCAACATTCCAATCACCATCTTTAAACAAGGACCTCCCCTTACTAAGTTCTCCCAAATATTTCTTCTACCAACAACAGAGTTGGGGGCATAGATATTATAAACAATCCAGGACTTCTTTGAAGTTAAATCAGTAAAACCCATGGTTAGGTGGTTGGTTGATGATAGGAGCACCGAGAATTTAATCAAGAGGGGATTATAGAGGGTGACAATGCCTCCTGAAGCCCCTTCTGAGCTTACCCTAGCCTAAAGGCATTCTATCTAGACCATCTTTCCCACTTCTTTGAATCTTTCTATACTTATCTTTGTTTCTTGTATCAACAAGATATCAGGTTTTTTATTTTTTCATAAAATCCTTTAGGATTATTTGCTTATTGGGGTTATTCAACCCTCTAATATTCCAAGAGAGTAAGATCATTTATTCTTTGATTGAGCAAACCTAAGATGTTTCTGTATCCCTTTATCCATATATTTTTTTACCAAGGTGTCCCTCTTCTCCTTGTTATATTTTCTCCCTTTTGGAGTTAAGTCTTTACCCACATCAAATCTGAAATTACTTCTAGTAATAGGCTTGGACCCTGTTGCGGGGCGTGACAGGGGAGGACACTGGATCAACAGAATCCAGAAAAATTCCTCCCATCAAGAGATCAAAATCATTTTAAGTCGAGATGCCTTCCTCCCATCTTTGGCCAAAAAAGCTTTGTCCAATCGAGGATAGATCTTCCAGGAAAAGTCCTTAAGCCAATTTCAGTGCATAGTTCCCTTCTGAATCAGATAGATACTCAACTTCCTTCTATTTTAGATTTGGGGAAAATTCCTCTTCACTCATCTTCTCATTTTCTGCTTTACCCCATTTAACCTTGTTCTTGTGATTGTCCTGTTCAGCTCCAGCTTCAGCCTTAACCACAACTTGTGTTTCTACAACTATAGTATCCTTTGGAAGCTCTTGATCCCTTCCAGGGTCCTTCCTGAAGGTTCTTCCATTTTTCCCCACATTTCTCCATTCTGTGTTATTTTTATTAAAATCCATAGAATGAAATCTTGGACCTATTTTCTACTTCTTCTTCTGTGTTGGGAACTTTCAAGGATCATGCCCTACATATTTGCATTTGTAACAAACAAAAGGGGACGGAGCATACTCAAATATTTGCACCCAATCCCCAAACTTTGAGATCAAAGTGATAGTTTCTTCTAGCACAAATTATTCTTTCATATTAATGCAAAACCTCGAATGCGTAAGCCTAGTTCTAGATTTAGTAACATGATCAATCGCTATCGGGGTTCACCCAGATAGGATATTCTGAAAAAAAAAATTTTTTCAAAGGGGTTGAAGGTTGGTTCCCATTGTTGTACAACCACATGGGACTTACCAATGAACCAAGGCCCTCTAAATATAATTCTTAAGACATGGTATTTACTAGGAAGAGAAATTAATAAAAAAACATTCACATATCCAGTTACCTCAATAGATCTATTTTGTGCCCATCTTCTCTTGGCCCAACTGTGGAAAAAATCAATGTTAGGTTGATATCCCAAACATTTGGCTAATAAAGCTCCTTCCATATTTTCCATGGATCACTCCAAGAGAGAGTCAGGAATTTTAAACACCAGAAGGCCCTTATCTTTAGAAGGCTCCACTCCTTCCAAGTAATTTTTGTCCAACTTTTTCCCAACCAATCTTTCCACCCACATGTATTCCACCATTGGCTACACTCTATTGTCCTTACCTGGTTCAGGCACGTGCTCCTGCAACGTCCCGTGAGGCTTCTCAAATTTCACAAACTCTGCAGAAGGGCTTCCATCACTCCCACTTCCAACATTCAAATGATAGTTTCCCACTTCCGTTGCATTCAAAATTCCATTTCCCACTCCTGCTTCTGTTGCATTCAAAATTCCATTTCCCACTCCTGCTTCCATCTGCTTGATAATATTTTCTATCTATTCTTAGTAAATCTTAAATGTATAAGAGTTGATTGTGCTTTCCTTGAGTAGATGGTTGTAGTAGAAATGGGATGATGCAATGGATTATAATGAGTTATTTTGTTGGAACATTGCATTTTGATGTGGAAAGGTAAAAAAAATTCTAGGAATAGATTAAGCTTCATTTCTACTTTGGAACTTGAAAGAGTTTTTTTGGATAAAAATAAAAATGATCTTGTAGTTGTTTTCTTGTCACTATAGAAATATAAAATCTTTAAATTTAGTAATTTTAAGCATGGAATGAATAAATGGTATAACCTTTCAACTAGAGACTTTAGTAACATAAATTTAAGCTATGGAGAAACTGTAAAGCACCCTTGTAAAACTTGTTTTTGGAAAAATTACAGAATTGAAGGTTCTGTTTTCAAAGAACAAGATTGTCACTATGCAGAGAGGTGGTCTCTAAACCGCCACTCAGGAAAGGTGACAGTTTGTGAATCGTCACCCAGGTAGGGTGGCATGGTCCCAAGACCTCTGGCCTACTTTGGGTGGCAGTTTCATCCCTAATGACAAAAAAATAAAAATCCTGTGAATGGGAAATTTAAAACTTGGTCTATTAAAATTTTAAGCCTACAAATTTGTAGAGGAAATTATCAGCAAGCCATAAGGGCATAAGGTCATTGTTCTAAACTTGTAAATATTTTAATGGGTATTCAAATGCATTCAATCTCATGGATTAAAAATGAAGTAGGTTTTTTTCCCAAATAGAAGACAAACAATATAATATTCTTTATAACAACTCTAGATTTGGAGTGGAAACCTCTACAATCTTCAAATGAAAGAAATCACAATAATAAATCCACAACCTAAACTAAACTAAGATTCATTTTGTGAATTCCTTCATTGTTTCTTCCCTCCTAGATTTCATGGCTTCCAATCTTCCAAACTTCAAAATTAAAGAAATAAAAGAGACCAAATGAGGCGGCTTGGGCAAAGAAAAAGGTTTAATAAAATTTCATAAGGATAGTTAGGGTTAGTATGGAACCCTAAGATCTAGTGGCCACAATTGGTTTGATCCAAGGGTTAGGAATTAACCCTACAATTTTTAGGTGGTAATATGTAATATGAGTTTTTAAATAATTTAATGTATGTGGAAATGGGTGAAAGGGGGCATTTAATACCCTTGTATGTTAAGTTAATTATTTAGTTCCTAGTATGTTTTAGTAACTATTTAAATAGAATTTAGGGAAAATAACTTAAGAGAATTAAGGTAACTAAGGAAAAGGGTTTAATAAGTATGGATTTGAAGGAAAACCTAAGGGGGGAAAAACATTTAACCAAGTAAATTAATTTATGGCACCTTCCTAGTTGATTGTAATTAATTTGACCTTAGATATGAATTAAGAATATTTAATTAATAAACCTAGATTTGGTGTATCCTTTGTAGTGTAGTAATTGTTGTTAGGAATTAATTAGATGTATTATAGGGTTGACACCTTGCAACCTATTTTTTTTTTTAAATAATTCTTGTAATTTTCTTGATAATTATTTATGGATTAATGTGGTTTTAGGACATTGAATTTGTGGGCATTACACTTGGTATCAGAGCCATGGGTTCAACACTTGGAACCTAGGAACACTTTGAATCATAAGACATAAAAAGAAAACATAGCATAACTCTAAACCTAGATGACACAAACTTTGCATGATGTTTTAAAAAGTAGAAAACCTAGAAAACTGAAACAAAATCAAGAGTAATAAACTAACTCTCTCCTTGGTCTGTGTAGGAGGCACGGACCAGATGAGGGGTTCTTGCACATGGACCTAGACTTAACACCCCCAGACATCAGATACTTCAGATGTTGCAGGATGTTAATGTTGCTATATGTGGATGGTCCTTGGTAGGGAGACACAACAGACATGATAGAGAGCCATCAATAGAGGCTCAAGCACCTTCCCGACATAGTGATGAGCATAGGGTAGAGAAATCTCATGTGGAGTCATTTAGATGAGATTCACACCAGATAGATCATGGATACAAGGCTACAGGACACTAGAACAGATCTAGGAGCCCTATACAATGTGACGATCATGTCAAGAGACCTAGGGGAAGATAGTATATGGTGACATATCACATAAGAGAGATACTGAATATCCATCCATATCATTTCGTTGGGGACACTAGAGGATTTGAGGCAGGGGCATGGTTGGTCAACTTGAGTTGATGCTTCAAGCTATGTCTATGTACCAGTAACATGAAGGCTCATGTTTCCATCCACCTTCTGAGAGATGGAGCAGGGGTTTAGTGGAGGACCGAGGAGCAAAATATCCATGTGGATTCTGAGACAGTCACTTGGGAGATCTTTGAAGAGTGCTTCAGGAGCAGATACTTGTCCAGGAGGTTCATTCAGCAGACGATATATGAGTTCCATGACCTATGTATGACATCCATGATAGTGGAAAAGTATGAGAGTAGCTTTCTGAACCTACTTGAGTATGTAGATTATATGCAGGATGAGAAGGTGAGGATCCACATGTTCATCAGGGGCCGGAACTTGAAAATTGGAGCGACATTACACATTCATTTCCCATAGGATCTAGCAGAGGCCATTGAAAAAGCCTACATTATGGAGGAGACCAAGGGGAAGATGCAGCAGGACAGAGATAGAGTACAGAGCCATATCCAGAAGATGTAGGATAGCAAGTTGAGGGGGTCAGCTCCTCCTCATGGTGGACATGGTTCTACATAGTATTTATTTAGGCCACCACAACAACCACCTGAGAAGCAACAGTAGAAAACTTGACCTCCATTTAGGCTTCCACAGAGATTTGATGCTCAGAGGGGACGCAGTATGGGGCCTCCTCCTAGGGGACTAGTCAGGACTCGAGCACCGCCTAGGGCTTAGTCAGTAGGAGCCCCTCAACAGTGACCTCAATAATCTATAGTAGGGTCATCAGTATATATGACACAGACCACTAGAGTACCCATAGGAGCTGCTTCTCATTGGAGGGGACCTGGTAGTTGCTATGGGTACAAAGTACTTGGGCATCATTGGAGGGAGTTCCCTCATAACCCTAATAAAAAGGGTAAGACACAAGTTTCAGAGCCTACTGTGGGTGACATGTCTAGGAGCCATAGGATTTATGTATCCATCAAGAATCACTTAGGCAAAGCACTAGAGATCGGTGATTGAGATGACATGTATCATTGACGGTATTTATATTCCTATTTTATTTGATTCAGGTTCCTCAAATTCTTTTATTTCCCCATATGTGGTAGAGAGATGCAGACTGGTGGCAGTTAGGTAGAGCCATAGTTGTGATGTGGAGATGGCTTCTTGAGCCAAGCACACAGTGGAATCCTTAGTCAAGGAGTGCATAGTTGACCTAGGACCCTTTTCCATGACCTTGGATTTTTGTATCCTTTCATTGGGTTCTTATGGGATTATTCTAGGCATGGATTGGTTATCTACAAATAGGGATAGATTTGACTATTATAATAAGGTAATATCATGTGTAGATGATTTGAGAGTGGAGTTAGTGACATTTTGGGTCATGAGACCCAACTCTATTCACACCATATCTGCTATGTAGTTTAAGCAGTGTGCACAATGAGGTTTCCAGTTGTTTGTTGTCAGGGTTAGTGATAGATATGAGGATGAGTCTAGTGGGCAATAACTTGATGACCATCCTATCTTGAGAGAGTTTTCAGATGTATTTCCAAGGGAGATGTTGAGGTTACCTCCCCCACGTGAGATAGATTTTCACATTGATCTAGTTTTGAGAGCAAAGCCTATCTCATTTGCACCTTATATGATGACTACCCTTGAGCTCTGTGAGCTCAAGTTACAACTTGAGGGCCTTCTGGAGAAAGGCCTAATCCATCCTAATGTATCCCCTTGGGGTGCACCGATGATTTTTGTGAAGAAGGACAGATCTCTGCGATTGTATATTGATAATTGTCAGCTGAACAAAGTAACAATCAAGAATCGTTACCCCCTTCCACTTATTGATGCTTTGTTTAATCAAATGAAGGGAGCCACAATTTTTTTCCAAGATAGATCTTAAGCATGGATACCATCAGCTAAGGATCACAAAGGTAGATATTCATAAGACAACCTTCCATACGAGATATGGCCACTACGAGTTCACAGTAGTGCCTTTCAGTCTGACGAATTCCCTCGTAATATTAATAAGTTTGATGAATGAGGTATTTTGGACACTTTAGGATCACTTCATTCTCATATTTATTGATGAAATTTTTATTTAATCATGCATGTGTGAGGATCATGAGGATCACCTTTGACAATTTTTACAGTGTCTTCATGAGAAACACCTTTACGGTAACCTCGAGAAGTGTGCATTATTTCAATCAGAGATGCGGTAATTGGGTCACATAATTTATGGGGAAGGTATCTCCTTCGATCCTTCCAAGATTTAATCTATTATGGATTGGCCCACGTGTTGGTTTTTAAATTAGTGCTTTAGTGATCAATAGTCAGGGGACATCAAGTCCCTCCTCTATATGAGAGAGGTTCCCTTATTGAAAGTGAGAAAAAAATATTATATACAAATATAAAACTTTCATATTAACAAGGACTCCTGATACTATGAAATGTTTTATGCCAATAAAGATTATCAATACATAGAAATAAAAGAACAAGGAAACTAAAATGGAAGAAAACAACAATACTTTCAGGTAATATAGTTAGCAGAATATAACCTTATGTGTACTTTACCGAAAGAGATACAGAATGGAATCATTCACATGGGCATCATCAGATACAATTCTATGGACGTAAATTTCAAAAAATCATATCACAAAAACACAAAGTTTCTTAGCATGAAAGACTAATGATTCACAAATTTTAGATAAGGAAAGAAAGGATATCAGATAGAATTAAGAGATAAGGGAAAAACTTTTATATTGATTACTCATAACTCTATTACATTTCGAGAGTATCAGTGTCTAGCCCTTAACAATGGCATGAAGATCCCATTAAATAGCTTACAAGACAGTTACATTCAGTTCCAACTTCTTTTAATCTAAAGATTAAATACCACTTAAAAAATACATCAATAGAATGTTTTAATAAAAAATTATATCACGGGTGTTACAACCCAAAGGAAATAAAAGAAGTGTCCTAGGACCCATAAGTGGAAACATTTGATCAAAGCTTAGAAGGGTCGACTATCTTGAGAATATAATGTATAAATTTCTTTAATTCCTCATCTATCTCCATGCACTTGGGTATGGTGGTGTTATAAGTGGCATGAGTCCACATGCCAAGGCACTTCTCCATATCCTTATCAAACTCTGTGTTTTCAAGAAACTCTTTGTTTGCCTTGGTGACAGCTGATTGGAGAGAACATACATATTTCATCTTATCTTTAGACATTGACTCTTATTTGAAAAGATATTCATTGATGAAGGTGTTGAACAGGTCCTTGATCTCCTGAATAGAAAACTAATTACCTAAGGCTTCATTCTGGATCTGACAATGAATATCTTGGAAGGTAGACAAAACACAAGTCTTGAAATTTTCCCCTTTCTGCCACATATTTTATAGTTCTCCCACTACTTCTTCCAAAACCTTGATCTTCCAATCAATACTGAAAAACCCAAGATTTTGATAGATTATTCTTGGCTTCATCAAATACTTTGCTTTCCAATAAAATATTCTCATCTGAATGGCTCATTGAACAGAGATCTTGAATACATTCACAATGGAGCTTTAGTTCTTTTTCCAAGCCACTGATTGTTGTGGTGAATTTCAGATGTAACTTGGACACCTTCTCATATGACTTGAAGGCCTCTTCAATGAAGTTTAATCCATCCACTGTCATATCATCAACCAACACTTCAATGGCCTTTCCATAAGTAGTATATTTGTGATTATATTTGATGGTCTAGACTTCAAATTTGTTGAGAACTATGGGAGGTGAAAGAGAAGCTAGTGGAGCCATATCCAAGACATTATCTTTTGCTAATAGGGATTTTATAAAATTTTAAAGAACTTGATTATGTTCTTCCAATTGCTCCATAGTTTGTTTACCATTCTCCACTCATTCAATGACTCTAGTAAAAGTTTCTTTTAGATTATGAACCTAACTTTAAGGTGTAGATTCCCCAAGTGGAATTCTCATAATCTCCAGGTCAGAAACCAAAAGATATTTCTCCTACTTAACAAGCTTAGGTTCTACTATCTCCAAAAAATGTTGACCCTGTGAATCTGACACTAGCCTTGAGGTGGTCTATGCTTTTTTTTCTAGAGGAGGAGGAGTAGTACCGAGCGAGGTGACCACAACATCAAAATTAGGAACTATATCTTGAGAAGAAGATTTCCTTTTCTTGTTATCAACAAAAGGTTGAACCCAAAAAAAGAAAGAGGAAGAGCTAGAAGGAGAAATAGATCCGAGTGCAATTGAAATCATTGCACTCAATGTCTGTACTACTAATGTATCAAGTGGAGAAGTTGGCACAATTTTAGAAAGATCCTTAGAAGAAGTATCCATCAAACCTAGAGGTTCAGTCATTTGACCTTCATTTTCTATCTCAGTAGTAATGACATGGATTTCTTCTTCTTCTTTCATCTCTTCACTGTCATTCTCACTCAAAACAACAGTATCTTTTGGACCTATAGGGACCTCTGGCTGATCCAAAATAAATTCTTCTTCAACCTATTCTTGCTTGATGGCCTTACCTTTCTTCAGGTATACCTTTGTTGAGGAGGATGGAGTAGATTGTTTGGGCACCTCAATATTGGGCATAGGTTCTTCCTTCCTAGGAGAAGAAGTTTCCTGTGAAGAATACATAGCTTTGTTCATTCTGAAGTCTTGGTTCTCACAATAACAAGATTGATTACTTCCTTCAAATCATCTCTCTCTTTTACAAACCAATCAATAGTTTCCACAAGAGTGTGTTTAATATAAATCTCATACTCAATAGATTACAAATACTCATCATCATCCTTGATCCCATCAGGTACTTTATATATGTTGAAGTCTATGATTTTTTGAAGAGAGAGTCTGCAAAATTACCTTCTCCTGGCCTCAAAATCATCTATGCAATCAGCCCAATAATCTTTAGTGTCAGGAAGGTGATGAAAGAACATCCTGAAATTCTTAGCAATCTATCCTTTGATATCAAAACAAGTTCTAGATTTGAAGTGATGGATAGTGAGAAGAACAATGGTTCTATCAATGTTTTAGGCATTCAAGGATGTCCTACATGTATAATTTCCCAGGGAGATAGGAAAATGAATGCCAGTAATCTTCTCATATGTACAGGTTCAGTGGAGCTTATCCAATTGCCTACAAATCTCAACAAGAGCCATTTTATCATTACCGAAGATAGGAAGCTTTAGAGGTGAACCTTCAAAACCAGCCAGTCTAATATATGAGAATTTTCTGAATTGAGTGTAGAAGCTTCCATAGTTAGATATCAAAGTCTTTGCTTCCTTAGAAAACCTCCAAGCAATATTTCCTTCTAAGAGCCTCACGATATACATAGTGAATGCGTCATTAACTCTCCTGAAATTATGATTGCTTACTTTGAGAGTTAACTGAGGGCAGTATTCATATATGGGGGAATCTTTGTTATCTTCAATGAAAGTGAGACCAATACATTTCTTGGATGCCGCAATGGTGTACTTAAGGTAGGATGACACGTAGAATGTTTGGGTTCTATGAAAATTTACCAACTACTCTATTAGGTTTTCACAAATAATCTCACCCCAATTCAAATTCTGCTTCCCCTCACAAATGATGTTGATAAAAGGACACATCCAAAAGTGAAACTCATTGGTAGAGGGCATTCACATGATTATAGAAAGAAGGGTGATGATTTCTTAAAGCTCTTCATTGAAATCAACGCTAAATAATGATTTCAAAAGTCTAGATGCTCCCTTCTTAGGGTTATTCAACCATGATTTAGCTACCCTAGTCTGATATATCTCACTATCCTGTTCAAATAGTGCTTGTTCTTGAGAAAGGGTGAGGGTATTGGAACCTTCCTTCATTGGGATGCGTATAGCAATACAAATAGCTTTAGAATCTAGTCATGCAATTACTTCACCATATACATCAACAATTTCTTTGGATTCTGGATTGAAACAAGCCCCGCAAGAGAGCACGGTATCAACACACTAAATAGAGATAGGAGAACTACGTGCATATGTAATCCCAATATGTTTTATCATTTGAGCGATGGGAGTAGGGTTATCACATCCAAGTCTTCCCCAAAAATCATTAAGGTCTAGATGCCGAGATTCAATGTCACCAATGTCAGGCACAGAGGTTTCCAATGAGGAGAGGTGTTTTTTCCCTTGATACTACATCTTCATCATGAAAAATATAGAGAGAAGATAACCTTTAATGGAGTGTATCACAGTCTCAAAATAATCCCTATAAGAGAAAATATAGAAGAAAAGATGTGGGCAGCGGCTTGATTTGCACAAACGCAAGTGGAAGGGAATGAGCGAAAAAGTGTGAAAATGAATGAATGGTTACCTCTCCTTAAATAGCCATGAGTTGAAATGAATAGAGATATAAAATCATGAATGAGCAATAAATGGCCCTTGCATTGACTCAAAAAGCTAAAAAGTGGAAGAAGCAGAAAAAATGGATCTAGACAGTCCATGGGACATTGGGACATGAGGGACACATAAAGCTGAAATGCCCGATCCAAGAGTAGTGTAGAAAGTGCGGGTCCAAAGAGCACAGATGGTCCATGGGACATTGGGGCATGGGGACATGAAGGACGCGCAAACCTGAAAAAGATGATGAGTAGAGTAATGCAAAAAAAGTGGTGAATCGGTGAACAAGAGGCCCTAGTGTAGTTGGGACATGCGGGACAAAAGTTTCTGACTTAGCCGCATGAAGAGTACTGTGGAGAAAGTGGAAAATAGATGAACTGGAGGCCCAATGGCACTTGGGATGCATGGGACAAAAATATCCAACTTTTCCCTAAAAAACTAAAAATGATTCTAAAGAATGGAATTTTCTAACTTTTTGAATTTCTCTCTTTACCAGAACCCTTCCAAAGAACACTGACTCAAAATTTTGGAAATTTATCTTTGAAAAATGAGGGAATTTTAGGGGTGACAACAGTTGGCTCTTTCTGGGGATGACTTGAATAGGACAAAAGAACAAGGCAAGATCAAAAACCACAAGAAAACTCTGGGAATGTAGATCAATGTCTTATCCATTAGGCAATAGAGTCAAAGGAAAAACAACATACAAGAAAGCACACACACCAAAAGGGAAAAGGAATAAGGACACAAGGGAGAGACAAAAAATAGGACACTGCACAATATATACAAAAGGAACTAACTAATCACCTAGGACTTAAACAACTTCAAGTACTGCCCACTGTAAGGAAGTGGGAGGGGAGATCCATCCATATAATCCAAATAGAAAGAATTTTCTCCACCAAAGTGTCTTATCTTTAAAGGATCAAGTCAAAGAGAATCAAACTTACCATGGCTTCCATGAGGTTCACACCTTTTGTCCCACAGTAAAACAATGTCTCCTACTTGAAAATATTTAGATTTTGTAGTTTTGTCAAAAAATTATTTAACCTTCTACTAATGAGCGGAGATCCTACCAAAGACTTGCATCCTATCCTCATTAAGTTTTTGGAGATACATGATCCTCTTGTCCAAGGAGTTGATGAAACTTGAATCCTCAATGACCTTCATCAAGTGCAAGGCTAGCAGTTCAACTGTTACTAGCAATTGAACTTCAACACCATACACCACCTGAAATGGAGACATTCCAATTGCTCTTTTAGGTGTAATTCTATCTTCCCAGAGGGCATCATAGAGCTTCTTGTGCCAATTCCTTTGAGATTAATTGATAAGCTTCCGAATGATGGTTACCAAATTTTTATTTGTTGATTCTTCTTGTCCATTCCCTTGGGGGTAATAATCTGAAGAATGAGTAAGGGAAATTCCATAGCTATAGCAAAAATCCATCATCTCGAAAGAAGAAAAATTGGAAGCATTATCAGTCACAATTTTGTTTGGAACTTCAAACCTTATCAAGATGTTTTCTTTGATAAAATTACACACCACCTCTGAAGTAGTACTTTTGACTGGAATAGCTTCTACCCACTTTGTGAAGTAATCAGTAGCAGTTAGCACGCGAGTGTGTCCAGCATTGGAAGGTGGGTTGAGAGTTCCAATAAAATTCAATCCCCACTATTGAAAAGTTTCAGCAATAACTATTGGTTTGAGTAGTAAAGCAGACAACTTAGGTCTTCCAACAAAAGTCTTGACATGCTTCACACTTTCCTACCCATTTTGATGCATCTCGAAACTATGTAGGCCAATAGTATCCTACACGAAAGAGTTTGCGAGCAGTGACAACAGAAGAGAAATGCCCTCCATAGGATTGATCATGAAAATTTGACAAACAACTTCTTCTGTTGCTCTTTGTCCACACATTTAAGGAATCTTCCATCAATGCCTCGCTTGAATAAAGCATTTTCCCACAATACATATTGTGTAGAACTTAGCTTAATAGCTCTCTTTTCCTTGACAATCAAGTGAGATGGACATTCTAAATAAATAAGAAAATGTGTAATGTCAACATATCACTCATCTATTGAACTGAGAAAGAGGACAATCAGGAACATCAACGGCTTCTGTGGACAGTTCTTCATCAGCTCCCTCAGCAATGATTTCACATTAGCCTTTACCCCTGACTAGATTTGTTGGTTTGATATCAAGGTCATATTCCTGAACCTTTGCCACCCAATTGTCCTCGCTTAGTTCCAAACTCTTGTTGTGTAAGAATAGACTTAATAGTTGTATCAGGTAAAAATATAACAGAATGAGAATTAAGGATATAAAAATGAAACTACTTGACAGCTTTGACTACTGCAAAAGCATTTTTCTCCATCAAAGTATAATTTAGTTCATGAGATTTTATAACATAGATCATGAAGGCAATTAGAAGTTCATGATTCTTAGAGTCTTTATGAGTTAATATAGGCCAAATTGTTCTCAGTAGCATAGCAATAGATAATTAAATCTTTGCTGAAATCAGGGCATGCTAGGATGGGAGTTTTAGCAATAGATTTCTTAATACGTTCAAAAGATTATTTTTCTTCAAGATTCCAACCGAAGGTTTGCTTCCCTTTCATCATTTGAGCAATGATCATAGTTAGTTCTGTAAAGTCTGGGATGAATCTCCTCAAGAAATTTATCTTACCAAAGAAAGAATGAACACCCTTTTTGCTTGTGGGAAGAGGAATCTTGAATTTCTTGAAATCTTTCTGGATCTATCTTGATTCCTTATTTGGAGACAATGTGTCCTAGAAGATTTCCTTCGGTAAAAAAAAAGACACACTTCTTAGGTCCATGTTATCTACATTTTTGAAGGACTGTTTCAAGATGTTGAAAGTTATCTCCCCTTGTTTTGGAGAAAACAGTCAAATCATCAAGGTATACAACAATGCATTTTACCTTGAGACTACCAAAATATAATTCCATTTCCCTTTGAAAAGTGTTACCAACATTGATAAGACCAAATGGCATCCTATTGTAGGAAAAGGTGCCCCAAGGAATAGTAAAATCAGTCTTGTGATGATCTGGGGTATTAACTTCCACCTGATTGTATCCAGAGAATCCATCTAGCATGGACAACATCTCAGAGCCTGTGACAACCTACAAAACTTGATCCATCATGGGGAGAGAGTAGTTTTATTTTAGAGAGGCCTAATTTAAATTCTTGAAATCCACACAAATATGAATCTCACCATTATTCTTTCTTACTAGCATAATGTTTGCAATCCATGTTGAATGATGTATAGGGAAAATGATCTTTGCTTTGAGTAATTTTTGAATCTCTTGAAAAATGGTATTACCAATCTTGGGATTGTACTACCTTTGCTTCTGTTTGAAAGGTTTAATCCCAGGTTTTAGAGGAATATAGTGTTGCATCTCCTTTGGTCGAAAAACTTTAAGATCATCATATGAATAGGAAAGAATGTTGATATACCTTTTTAATAGTTTCACTGCTTTCTTCCTTTCTTCTTGAGTGCACCATTTCCCAATACTCACCATCTTGGGTTCATCATGACTTCCAATATTAACTTTCTTATACTTAGCAGATTGGTGATATTTTTGAGAAGAATTAGATTTGATGTACCTATCATGATTATCAAATAGATCCTCTAAACTCACCATCCCTTTGGGAACCTTATTACCTTTCAATTTGATACAGCCATCCTGATCCATTTCTCCCTTAATATGGCCTTCATTAGAGGGCACATACTCTCTGGGAAGAGTATCACTTCCTTCAAAATATAATTGATTGAATTTATCCTTAAGCTCTAAGAAAGAGAGTAAGTGTTGGTCATCATTAAAAACTTTCTAGTTGCTTGCATTAGCTGGCACACTAGGCCTATAAATCATTTCAATGGTAAATTTTTCTTGAAAAAAATTTGGATGAGGAATCAAAAAAGATCCTGAAATAGCCAGAGAGTTATCTCTAATATTCCTATCTCTTGGGATAACTTCAATTGAAAAAGCATCAAAAAATTAAATGGGATCCCAGAAAAGACTTCTATAATGTTTCAATCTCCTATTCTTGACTTGAAAACTATCCCTAACCTGTTTCACAATTAACTCTACATCACCACAAGAACAAATATTCTTCACTCCCATTTCTTTTTCCACGTTCAATCCGAGGATGAGGGACTCATATTCATTTGTGTTGTTTGTATTTTCAAAATAAATCTTAAATGAAAATGGATGAATCTTCTCTTTCAGAGAGATTAACACCACGCTAGCTCTAGAACCAGTTGAAGAGCAACTTTCATCAAAATCCAAGGTCCAAATTCCATTAGGATTGTGAATTACTCCCTTAGGAAGTTTTGCCTCATCTTATGATATGATCATATAGTTATCATGCCCTATATCTTCATAGAGTATTTGTGCTTTTGGATCATAAGTCTTGCACAGAGTACTCGGGTTGTCTTTTTGGTAGTAAATTTTTCATTTTTCCATTAACCATGATTAAGGCGTGTGACCAGTCCATTTTGATTTCACCTCCCACTTCTCTAAAAAAATTTATAATTAGTAACATACCATATGAGGGAGGAATATGAACTATTAAAATAGTGGCTCTAACCCTTTTCTCTGGAAAATTAGCGAAAGCCACTTGTGCATCTTTGATTCTTCCAACCAACGATACTTCTCTACTTTTCATGGAATAGCATGAAACACATGTACATGTTAGAGTCAGGCCCAAAGCATGAGCTACTTTTCTAGTCATCACATTGTCCTATGCTCTTGAGTTGATAACACAATTACTGAGTTTGTGGCCAACTATGAGATGCGTTACATAGAATGGTTTAATATTCTCATGAGGTGAAGAGACTACAGCCACAAGACTTGGTTGAGATGAGGATAAGGGAGTAGGTAATAGACCTTTAGAAGTATTGGGTGGAGTTTTGGATTTGTAATTGAAAATTTTTACCACTTTAGCAAATGCATTTGGATGAGTCTAATAAAATTCTTCCTCTAAGATTTGGATCTTTGTCTTCTTGATGTGGTCAATGATATCAAAAGATCTGGAGGTGGATGTGGCATCATTACTAGGAATGAGGGGAACTTTGGATTTATCAAGTTTAGGAGTTGAAGGATAAGGAGTTACAGAAGCGGAGATAGAAGGAGAAGAATTAGCATTACTCACCTTTTGTGTAGAGGTAGTGGGAATAGGGGCTCCTCTTCTTGCAATTACTAGAATAGTTATAGGAACTTATTTAGATTTTTTAGAAGCTTGTACCACTTTTTCCTTCCTATTCATTTTCTCCCGAGTCATAACAACATATGACTCACTATTCATATCTACCAGTACTTCATCATCTATACATTTAGTGGTGAGGAAATTAACTTGAGACTCGCCAAGCTCTTCTTGTTCTTCATTAACTTCTTCTTCAGGCTCTTCATAGTCTTCATTCTCCTCTTCATCATCAGGTTCTTGAACTTCACAATTTACATTGATTGGAACCTTGATGGGTACACCTTCAATAGCCAATATAGTATGAGAAGAGGGAAAATGGTTCCTAGGCTGAAAAGTCTTTCTTGGAGTATCTTGGTAAGGATCATGTTGAGTCAGATGCTTCTTGATAACAATAAGATCATTTTCCAGCTTCTGTACTAACTGATCAGAATTGGCTCCTAGGGAGGAAGAGGAAGATGCTTTAGATTTGGAGGACTCTCTTTTCAATTTTTCATACATTATTAGATCATCTTCAACACTAATAGCCAATCGTTGATTAACATTTAGAGTCAGAAGATTATCACTCCTTAGTGCATAACTTCATAAAACTGAGCATTGAGGAAAAATAACTTTTGGATTTTATCTACAGGACGGGTGTTCTATGGAATTTTATGAATCAACTTGTTAAATTTGGCCACAAACTCCCTCATGGGTTTGTGTGACTCCTTTTTTATATGAGAAATTTGAGCTAAGAGAGCATGAAAATCTTCAACAAGTTTAAAACGTTGCTCAAACTGAGTTTTCATAGTAGTCCAATCAGTAATCGACCTAGCAAGAAGGTGATAGAACTAATCAACATCATTTTCCTGCAATGTTTCCATAAAGAGCCTGATAAAAACATCTTCATGCTCAACCCCAAGAATCCCATAGGAAATAATAAAAGATGCAATGTGCTCATCTGGGTGTACTTTCCCTTCACCATGGAATTTAGGAAAACTTTTCCTATTACCCTTGGGTAACTCATGCAATGGTTGAGGAAGAGCAAGAGGTCCAACTTGTTGTCCCCAAGGAAAAGGTGCTGCCATCTTTGGAAAGATTGACTAAAGGGGAACTGTAACTCCAGCAAGTACCAGGGCATAGAGATTAGGAATGAGTTGATCTGAGGTCTATTTTTCTTAGAAATTATTCTTTTAGTAGGAGGTGTGCTCGTAAAACGAGTTCTTCTATTCCTTCTTGTTGAAGGAAGAGGAAATTTTTTTTCTCTAGAAGTTGAAAATGAGAATTTTATACTCCTAGATATTTCTTACTATGTGTATATCTTAGAGTATCCCGACCGAAAAATGGTCTTGAAGTTATTCAGAAAGGGAAATTTTTGAAACGAATTCCCTAGTAGAGTCATCAAAAACTATTGATTTTTAAAGTAGTGCTTTAGTGATCAACAGTCAGGGGACAACAAGTCCCTCCTCTTTATGGGAGAGGTTCCCTTATTGAAAGTGAGCAGCGAATATTATATACAAATATAAAACTTTCATATTAATGAGGACTCCTGATACTTTGAAATGTTTTATGCCAATAAATATTATCAATACATAGACATATAAGAACAACGAAATTGAAAAAGAAGAACATAACAATACTTTCAAGTAATATAGTTAACAGAATATAACCTTATGTGTACTTTAGAAAAAGATATACAGAATCGAATCATTCACATGGGCATCACCAGATACAATTCTATGGACACAGAGTTACAAAAATCATATCACAAAAAAACAAAGTTTCTTAGCATGAAAGATTGATGATTCACAAAATTTCAGATAAGGAAAGAAAGGATAGAAGATAGAATTAAGAGATAAGGGAAAACATTTTGTGTTGATTTACTTTCAATTCTATTACATTTCGAGAGTATTAGGGTCCAACCCTTAAAAATGGCATGAAGATCCCATTAAATAGCTTACAAGATAGTTACATTCAGCTCCAACGTCTTTTAATCTAAAGATTAAAGACTACTTAAAAAATATATTAATAGAATGTTTTAAACAAAAATTACATTAAGGGTGTTACAACCAAAAGGAAATAAAAGAAGTGTCCTAGGACCCAGAAGCAGAAACATCCGATGGAAGCTTAGAAGGGCCGACTAGCTTGAGAATCTGTTGTCTAAATTTATTTAATGCCTCAGCTATCTCCATGCACTTGGGTATGGTGGTGTTATAAGTGGCATGATTCCACATTCCAAGGCACTTCTCCATATCCTTCTGAAACATTGTGTTTTCCTCGGTGATAGCTGACTAGAGAGAGCATACATCTTGCATATTCTCTTTAGACATTGAATCTTCTTTGAAAAGATCTTCCTTGATGAAGGAGTCGAATTGGACCTTGATCTCCTGAATAGAAAACCGATTGCCAGAGGCTTCATTCTGGATCTAACAATGAATATCTTGGAAGGAAGACAAAACACAAGTCTTGAAAGCTTCACCTTTCTGCCACATATTTTTTAGTTCTCCCACTGCTTCTTCCAAAACCTTGATCTTCCAGTCAATTTTGAAAAACCTAGGATTTTGATAGATTGTTCTTGGCTTCATCAGATACTTTTCTTTCCAATAAAATCTTCTCATCTGAATGGCACATTGAATGGAGATCTTGAATACATTCACACCAGAGCTTTATTTATTTTTCAAAGCCACTGATTTTTGTGGTGAATTTCAGTTGTAACTTGGACACCTTCTAATATGACTCGAAGGCCTCTTCAATGAAGTTGAATCCAGCCATTTTCATATCATCAACCAACGCTTCAATAGCCATTCCATAGGTAGTATATTTGTGAAAATATTTGATGGTCTAGACTTCAAATTTATTGAGAACTATGGGAGGTAGAAGAGAAGCCAGTGGATCCGCATCTAAGACCTTATCTTTTGCTAATTGGGATATTATAAAATTTGAAATAACTTTATTATGTTATTCCAATTACTCCATAGTTTGTTTACCCTTCTCCACTCATTCAATGACTCTAGTCACAGTTTCTCTCAAGTTATGAACCAAAATTTCAGGTGTATATTCCCCATGTGGAATTCTCGTAAGCTCTAGGTCAGAAACCAAAAGATATTTCTCCTACTTATCCACCTTAGGTTTCTACGATCTCCAAAAACTATTGAACCTGTGAATCTTACACTAGCCTTGTGGTGGTATTTGCTTTCCTTGTTGGAGGAGGAGGAGTAGTACCGAGCAAGGTGACCACAACATCAAAATTAGGAACTACAACTTGAGAAGAAGACTTCCTTTACTTGTTATCAACAAAAGGTTGAACCCAAGAAAAGGAAGAGGAAGAGGTAGAAGGAGCAATAGATCCAAGTGCAAGTGAACTCATTACACTCAATTTCTGCACTACTGATGTCTCTAGTGGGGAAGTTAGCACAATTTCAGAAAGATCCTTAGAAGAGGTATCCATCAAACCTAGAGGTTCAGTCATTTAACTTCAGTTTCTATCTCAACAGTAATGAAAGGGATTTATTCTTCTTCTTTCATCTCTTCACTGTCATCATCACTCAAAAAAACAATATCTTTTGGCCCTATAGGGACCTCTGGCTGATCCAAAATAAGTTCTTCTTCAACATGTTCTTGCTTGATGGCCTTACCTTTCTTCAGGTATACCTTTCTTGAGGAGGATGGAGTAGATATTTTTGGCACCTCAATATCAGGCATAGGTTCTTCCTTCCTAGGAGAAGAAGTTTCCTGTGAAGAAGAATTAGATTTTTTCATCCTGAAGTCTTGTATATTCCTATCAAACCAGAGTTTGGTTCTCACAATAACAGGATTGATTACTTCCTTCAAATCATCTCTCTCTTTTACAAACCAATCAATGGTTTCCATAGGAGTGTGTTTAATATACCTCTCATACTCAATATATTTCAAATCCTCATCATCATCCTTGAGCCCATCAGGTACTTTATAGATGTTGAAGTCTATGATTTGTTGAAGAGAGAGTCTACCAAAGTACCTTCTCCTGGCCTCAAAATCATCTGTGTAATTAGCCCAATAATCTTTAGTGTCAGGAAGGTGATGAAAGACCATCCTAAAATTCTTAGCAATGTATCCTTTGATATCAAAACAAGTTCTAGATTTGAAGTGATGGATAGTGAGAGGAACAATGGTTCTATCAATGTTCTGGGTGTTCAAGGTTGTCCTACATGTATAATTTTCTAGGGAGATAGGAAAATGAATGTCAGTAATATTCTTATCTCTATAGGTTTGGTGGAGTTTATACAATTTCCTGTAAATCTCAACAAGAGCCATTTTATCATTACATAACATCGGAAGCTTTAAAGGTAAACCTTTGAAACCAACCAGTCTGATATATGAGAATTTTCTGAATTGAGTGTAGAAGCTTCCATAGTCAGATATCAAAGTCTTTGCTTCCTTAGAAAACCTCTAAGCAGTATTTCCTTCTAAGAGCCTCACGATATACATGATGAATGCATCATTAACTCTCATGAAATTTTGATTGCTAACTTTGAGAGTTAACTGAGGGCAGTATTCATAGATGGGGGCATCTTTCTTATCTTCAATGAAAGTGAGACCAATCCATTTCCTGGATGCCACAATGGTGTACATAAGGTAGGATGACATGTAGAATGTTTGGGTTTTGTGAACATTTACCAGCTTCTCTGTTAGGTTTTCACAAATAATCTCACCCCAATTCAAATTTTTCTTCCCCTCATAAATGATGTTGATAAAGGGACACATCCAAAATTGAAACTCATTGGTAGAGGGCATTCCCATGATTCTAGCATGAAGGGTGATGATGTCTGAAAGCTCTTTATTGAAATCAATCCTGAAAAATGATTTTAAAAGTTTAGATGCTCCCTTTATAGGGTTCTTCAACCATGATTTAGCTACCCTAGTCTTATATCTCTCACTATCCTGGTCAAATAGTGCATGTGCTTGAGCAAGGGTGAACGTATTGGCACCTTCCATCATTGGCATGCACAAAGAAATAAAAATAACTTCAGAATCTAGTCACACAATTACTTCACCATGGACATCAACAATTTCTTTAGATTCTGGGTTGAAACAAGCCTCGTAAGTGAAACATGGTATCAGCACACTGAACAAAGATAGGAAAAATGCCTATAAATGCAATCCCACTATTTTTTGATGATTTGAGAAATGGGAGTAGGGTTATCACATCCAAGTCTGCCCCAAAAATCATCAAGGTCTAGATGTCGAGCTTCACTATCACCAATTTCAGGCACAGAGGTTTCCAAAGAGGAGAGGTGTTCGTGCCCTTGATATTGCATGTTCATCATGACAGAGGTAGAGAGAATATAACCTTTAATGGAGTATATCATTGTCTCTAAATAATACCTACAAGATAAAATATAGAAGCAAAGATGCGGGCAACGACTTGATTTGCACAAACACGAGCGGGAGGGAATGAGCGAGCAAGTGTGAAAATGAATGAATGGTTACCTCTCCTTAAATATACATGAGTCAAAATGAATAGAGATATAAAATCATGAATGCACAATAAATGGCCCTTGCACTGACTCAAAAATCTAAAAAGTGGAAAAAATTGGCACAGACGGTCCATGGGACATTGGGACATGAGGGACGTGCAAAGTTGAAATGCCCGATCCAAGAGTAGTGCGGAAAATATGTGTCCAGAGAGTGCAGATGGTCCATGGAACATTGGGACATGTGGGATGCGAGAACTGATTCGGCTGATGTGGAAAAAGTGGGGCCGACGAGAACGGACGGTCCATGGGATGCAGGGACACGAGGGATGTGTAAACCCAAAAAAGCTGATGAGTAGAGTAATGCGGGAAAAGTGGTGAATTAGTGAAAAAGAGGCCCGAGTGTACTTGGGACATGTGAGACAAAAATGTCTGACCTAGCCATAATTAGAGTAGTGTGAAGAAAGAAGAAAATTTATGAACTGGAGGCCCGGCGGCAGTTAGGATGCATGGGAAAAAAATATCTGACTTAGCCGCAAAACACTAAAAATGACTCTAAAGAATGGAATTTTCTAACTTTTTGATTTACTCTCTTTACCAGAACCCTTCCAAATAACACTGACTCAAAATTTTGGAAATTTGTCTTTGAAAAAGGAGGGAATTTCAGGGTGGCAACACCACACCAACTAGTGTGACCAAAGTGCATAGTTTCATCAGGTTAGCAGGTTTCTACAAGAGATTTGTTTAGGACTTCTCACGTATTGTGCACCCTATCACTTCCCTTCAGTGGAAAGGGAAGAAGTTTTTTTTCTCTGACAAATGTTAGCAGGAATTCAGTACATTGAAGTGATTCCTTACGTAAGCACTGATTCTTACTATGCCAGACCCTTAGAGGGATTTCTTTGTGTGTACGGATGCTTCCTTGGCAGGATTAAGTGGGGAATTTATGTAGGAGGGTTGTGTGGTTTCCTTTTATTCTCGTAAACTCAAATATCATGAGCTCAATTATTTGACTCATGACCTTGAGCTTACAGTAGTTGTGCATGCTTTGGTTTGATGGAGACATTTCCTTCTTTGTAGGAGATTTATTCTTAGGACTGATCACTTGAGTCTTTGTCACCTCTTCACGCAACCCAATATCAATGCTCATTAGTGGCGTTTGATGGACTTTCTTTGTGAGTACAACATGGAGATAGAGCATGTGAAGGGGAAAGATAATGTTGTTTCCGATGATCTAAGTAGACAGAGACATTTGGCTATGGCTACTTTAGTGGGTATAGATTTGTGAAGCAAGATTTTGCAGTAGCGTCCTCACAACAATTTCTACCTTGCAGCTATATCATAGATTGAGTCTCAGAGACCCCTTTAGGGGAAGTTTGATGGATTTTCAATAGATTCAAATGGACTTCTAAGACATAGAGGCTAGATCTATGTATCTAGGGATGGAGGTTTGAGGTAGGATATCTTAGCAGAGGCTCATCATGCACCTTATTCAATCCATCTAGGGGAGAATAAGATGAATGCCACCTTGAAATAGTTTTACCATTGGAGAGGTCTTTGGAGAGATGTAGCTCAGTTCATTTCACGTTGTTTAGAGTGTCAGAGGGTGAAAGCTAAGCATTAGCATCAAGTTGGCCTTATTTACCCACATATTATCCCAAAGTGGAAATGGGACACCATTTCTATGGATTTCATAGTAGGACTACCAAACTTGAGATACCACCACGATGCCATCATGGTCATGGTGGATATATTGACAAAATTTTCTCATTTTTCTCTAGTAAAGACCACCTATAAAGCTAGTGTAGTAGTGAGAGTATACTTGGATGATATTTTTAGATTGCATAGGATACCACAAAAGATCATTTGCAACCATGATCCGTTCTACGCATCACACTTCTGGACTACCATGCAATAGGCCCTTGGGACGAGCATCAAATTTAGCACAGCCTATCATCCAGAGACAGATGGATAGATAGAGTGGGTGAATCAAATTTTAGAGGACATGCTTCAGATGTACATCATGGATTATCAGTCAAAGTGGGAGGATTACTTGTATTTGATGGAGTTTTCCTACAACAATAGTTTTTAGAGTTCAATTGGGATGACACCTTTTCAGGCACTTATGGTAGGGAGTGCAGTACATATTTGAGTTGGGATAGACTTGAGGACAAAGTATCTATTGGCCCAGCTTTGTTACATGACATGGAGAAATAGGTTGTTTTGGTCCGACAAAGGTTCTAGGAGGCATAGGACAGGAAGAAGAAGTATGTAGATTAGAGGAGAGTCGACCGTAGCTACGAGGTGGGCATGAAGGTGTTTCTTCATGTCAGACCTCATAAGATTCCTATCTGTTACGGAAAAGGCTCTAAGTTGTCTCCTAGATTCATGGGTCCATTCGAGATCCTAGAGTGGATTGGTCCCTTAGCTTATCGTCTAGCCTTTCCACCCAACTTGTCTCAAGTGCATGATATGTTTTACGTATTTTTTCTTAGGAGATATATCCCTGATCCATCTCATGTATTGGATTAGACCGCATTATAGGTGTAGGAGCAGGGGCAGATGATAGTGGAGCCCATGTGTATTTTAGAGTGTAGGACCCTGGGCCTTCGAGGCTGAGAGATTGATCAGGTATGAGTCCAGTGGGACCGGTTTGATGATATTGCTACTATATGGGAGGATTTTATGTTGCTACGAGTACATTTTCCACACCTATTTTAGTGACTTCTAGGAGGAAGTCAAGTCTAAGGGGAGGGGGATTTAGCTCCCACTCCTCTTCGACACTTATCATAGAGAGACATCTTATATTGATATGTATGATGTGTTGTTAGCATATTTATTATTGACATTCGGAATTCTTGTCATGTTGACTAGGATTTATCATTTGAACTAATCTTTCGATCTTGTTGATATTCATAAAAATATAGAATTGAGGTGTTGTTGGAATTTCAAACAAATGATAGCATTTCTTAGTAGAGATGATGATTTAGCTATATGAGAATGGTTATTGATTTATGTGTGTATATTATATATTGTATGTTTTGATGTGGCCATGAGGCCAAAGGAGGTATTGTGTGACTTTTTAGCTAATTATATCACAAAAATCAAAAGGGGGATTAGATACCAACCATTGCGGAATACTAGATGGATATAACGAAGGTCACCATGGCAAATCATGTAACGTGTTATGTTTATTTTATTTTTTGGGGGTTCCCATAGGGGGGATGACCTCCAATTGTGACCATGGGCATGTGTGCAATTCTTTCCCTTTTTATTTTATTTTTTGTAGAGTATGTGATTTAATTGTGATGTAATTTATTTAATCATTGTTGATTAATGTGCCTTTATTATGTAATTTAATCATGTTATTAAGTTATACGAGGATGCGATAAATGGATTCATTTATTTGAGTTTTTGGTCTTTTGGACTATGTGATTTTAATTGAGTGTAAGTGACTTTGAGTGTTGTACACTCTACCTTACCTTGGAATTTTGAATTTGGGCTTAAGGGCAATTTTTGGAGGCTTGTGGGAAAAACTAAGCTTATCCCACACCTCTTAATTTCTTATACCAACCTTACCTATGGATGGGGGGTCAAAAATAGACCCCATTATTTATTTTGTAAGACAAAAAGTGACATTGATTGCACTTTTCTTACATGGGTTTTAAATTTTTTCCTTAGGTGGTATGTGTTTGGATTCTTTGTGTAAGAGGCTTGTCATTCCTCTCAACCACCAATTTATTGTGCATTTGGGTTGAGGTTTGACTTGCGATGTGGAGTTGAGGATAAGTTATGTGGCATCCAACATGGAGCCACCTCACCCTCCTCTTCCCTTTTCTATATATGTAAGTTTATTTGTTTGTTTGGGGGTTAATTCATTTCATTTTGTGCTTTTGTATTTTTGGAAATGGAGAGTTTTAGAGTGCTTGTTGAATTTTTGGAGATTTTTGGAGTTGGATTGATCTTTAAGGATCTTGGTGTGTGACTCTTTGATCAATCTCTACCATGGAAAGGTAGGAGCTACACCCTTGTTTTATTTGTTTTCCCTTATATGTGTATATTTGTATGTTATTGAATGTTTTGGTATGCTTGTTGGGTTCTTGTGTAGAATGCCTAAGTATGGTGTAGGAGAAGGCTATGGGTATCTTATATGTAGGGAGGCATAAGAGTTTATTTCATGTTTTGGAGGGATTTGGGTTTGGGTGCCCCACCTTGGATAAGAGAATGCTTGCATTTATTACTTGGTTCTTTTGAGGGAGACATAAGAGATTGTAGGGAGGAATAAGAGAATGTGGGAGGCATAAGAGTACCTTGAGGGAGGCATATGAGTTGTTTAGGGGTTTTGAGATGTATATTGGAGGGTTTTAAGGTGGGAACCTAATTCCATTGGGAGGCATAAGTGATCTCACCATAAACCCTTGCTCCATTGGCTTTGCATTTTCAAGCCTTGTATATTTTTTTAGTTTCCTTCTTGGGATTGTATTTTGTGTTGATTTTGTTTTTAAATGGTTGTGAAATGTTGGTAATAGTTTCCATGAGTTGGATCCATCCTTTATTGAATTTTTGTTGGTGCTCAGGGGCCAATGAGGAGGATAACTTCTTCTCCTCATTAGATTATTGGTTCGGTGGAGAGTTTTGCCTCTCCCCAATTTTTGTTGTTGTGGTCAAGTGAATAAATGGTGGAGATCTTGTGGAAGAATTGACACTTGGAGAACTTGCAGAATACTAAGAAATCCTTCCTTGGGAGAGAACCTTTCTTGTAATCCCTACTTAAGGTGGAAGACTAGTAGCATTGTATTTGAAAGAAAAGTTTTATTGTATATTTTGTTATTTATTTGTAATGTATTGTGGAAAAGAAGGTTGCTTGCATTGAAAGAAATGAGCTATGCTCAAAGAAAAAAAGAAATTTCATTATTATTTTTTGATAATGCATTGTTGTAAAATGAAAGGGCAACTAGTAAGTTGTAAATCATTGAGAAAGCATTCTTAGTAAAGCTTAAATGTATAAGAGTTTCTTGTGATTTCCTTGAGTAGATGGTTGTAGTAGAAATGGGATGATGCAATGCATTATAATGAGTTATTTTGTTGGAAAATTGCATTTTGATGTGGAAGGTAAAAAAAAATACTAGAAATAGATTAAGCTTCATTTCTACTTTAGAACTTGAAAGAAATTTTGTTGGATAAAAAAATGATCTTGTAGTTGTTTTCTCTTCACTATAGAAATAGAAAATCTTTAAATTTAGTAATTTTAAGGATGGAATGAATAAATGGTATAACCTTTCAACTGGAGAGTTTAGGAACATAAATTCAAGCTATGGATAAACTGTAAGGCATCCTTGTAAAACTTGTTTTTAGAAAAATTGTGGAATTGAAGGCTTTGTTTTCAAATAACATGACCGCTACCCTATGCAGAGTGGTGGTGTTTGAACTACCTCTCAGGCAAGGTGGTGGTTTATGAATCATCACCTAGGGAGGACGGTGGTTTGAGGACCACCAAAATTCTTTGGGTGGTGGTTTCATCACTGATGACGGAAAAATATAAATCCGCGATTGGGAAATTTAAAACTTGTTCTATTAAAAATTTAAGCCTACAAATTCGTAGAGGAAACTGCCAGCAAGCCATACGGGCACAAGATCATTGTTCTAAACTTGTAAATATTTACATGGGTATTCAAATTCATTCAATCTCATGGATTAAAAATGAAGTAGGGTTTTTTCCCAAATAGAAGACAAAAAATGGAATGTTCTTTATAACAACTCCATAATTAGAGTGGAAACCTCTATATTCTTCAAATGAAATAAATTACAATATAAATCCACAACCTAAACTAAACTAAGCTTCATTTTGTGAATTCTTCCATGGTTCCTTCCCTCCTAGCTTTCATGGCTTCCACTCTTCCAACCTTCAAAATTAAAGAAATAAAAGAGACCAAATGAGAAGGCTTGGGAAAAGAAAAAGGTTTAATAAGATTTCATAAGGATAGTTAGGGTTAGTATGGAACCTTAAGATCTAGTGGCCACAATTGGTGTTATCCAAGGGTTATGAATCAACCCTACAATTTTAGGTGGGAATATGTATTATGATTTTTTAAATAATTTAATGTATGTGGAAATGGGTGAATGTGGCCATTTAATACCCTTGTATGTTAAGTTAATTATTTAGTTCCTAGTATGTTTTAGTAATTATTTAAATGGACTATAGGGAAAATAACTTAAGAAAATTAAGATAACTAAGGACAAGGGTTTAATAAGTATGGGTTTGAAGGTAAACCTAAGGGGGAAAAAAACATTTAACCAAGTAAATTAATTTATGGCACCTTCCTAGTTGATTGTAATAAATTTGACCTTAGAGATGAATTGAGAATATTTAATTAGTAAACCTAGACCTGGTCTATCCTTTGTAGTGTAGTAATTATTGGTAGGAATTCATTATACATATTATAGGGTTGACACCTTGTAACGTGTTTACAAAAAAAAATGCCGCAATTTTCTGGATAATTATTTAAGGATTAATGTAGTTTTAGAACGTCGAATTTGTGGGCGTTACACCCATACGCTAATAGAGAAAATGAAAATGAAGTATATTTTAGAAAATAAAAGAAAAGAATAAAACCTAGGAGAGGATTATAATGGATCAAGCAATAAAATGAGTATCCATCCTTGAACTTGAATATTCTTACATTGCCTCCCTTCTTCTTCTCCTCCCAAACCTGCAAAATGAAAATTAGAAAATAAGTGACAAGAAATGAATTAAATATTTTCTTAAGGATTCTTAGGGTTAGTATGAATCCCTAATATCCAAGGTCCCTAAATGAATCTATCTAATGGTTTAGAATCTTCCCTACACAAGTTCGGTGAGGATGTTTGTGGGAATATGATTTTAATTAAAATGTATGTGTGGCTTGTGAATGAGGCCACTAAAGGGGGTTAGGAGGTAAGAATAAAATGTCACCTTTATTGTTTTAAGCTTATCAATTTTTATAAAGGCATTGAATTTTAAACTTATTTAAAATGAAATTGTTTCCAAGATAACTAAACAATGTTCTTATAGGGATTAAATTTAATTGTACTTAATTTTATGGGAGGGTAAGTTTAGACTTAGACCAAGAGTGTTAAATAAATAAATAATTTTTAAACTATAAGGATGAATTAAATAAATAATGTAATAAGGGTATTTTATCCAATGGATTGTAAGGGTTAATTAACAAATTCTAATGGGAACCCTGGAAGGGGATTTAAGCCTGAAATGTTGAAGTAAAATAATAATAATAATTTTTTAATTTAAAAAAATGAATTATTAACCGTAGTTGAAGGTTATCTCATTACAACTGGCTTAAACACACAAAAAATTATTCTGTAATTTTTTCTTACCTTATTCAGTGGGTTTTGTGTAGGAAAAATGTGGGCGTTACAGTGATCTAAATACACTCATCTATAAGAACACCTCGGTGGTTTTTGGTTTCCCTGGATTACAACAAACCTATATGGTATTCCAACTGCAAGTTCGACATGAACTTGGACATGACTTGATGTCTCAACTATACACTTCAGTGGTTTCTCTGATTTCTAGAAACCCTTTACACAAGAACACAATGCTACTTTAGTGTTTTTTCTCCTCACAATGTCCTTCATTCAAGAGATACCAAAATGGAAAATGCTCTGCATTTTTATTGAAAAACAAACCACAAAAAACATATTAACAACAAAAAACGAACAAAAACAAAAACAAAATTATCACCAAAGCAATGGTGTGACCCTGTCATAGGTGAATCACAAGAGGATGTCAATTGTTCTCCAACATCCATTTATCCTCCATCCTCCAGTAAAGGTGCTACTTAATTAGTAGTAATAGTTTTGAGGCTCATTTGACAAAGGATTGAAAAAACTTCTACATCTCTTGTATGTTCACTAGCAAATATATTTTGCAAGGTAGGTTGCATATGCTCCATGGAAAGTATTTTCTCCTTCTATCTTTGAATTTATTTTCTCACACACATGGGCCATGCATATAGAGAGAAAATATGAAGAGATAATACAGTTACCTAGTCATTTTTTGTTTGGAGGTCTCATTTCCTCCTCTTCACTATCTTGTGCAAAATTATGTATATCTCTAATACATAGGTTCTACTAATAAATTATTGGAAAAGTACTCAAACAACCATCTTCTCTTAATTGAAATGATGGCCAAGCCATCAATATTCATGATAAATTCATCTCACATAGGTCACCTCATATTTAATTCCATTAGATGGACAATGTAAAACCAAAACAACTTGAAAATTGGGGTTTTTCCCTCCTTATCTATGGAACCAAAATATTGGTCAAAATAGAAAAATTCAATGCTATAACAAAAACATTGTGGAATAAGAAAAGATAAAAAATTCTCCATGTAGCTTGTATGTCGTCCACACAGACGTATTTGTCTGGAAATTTCTGCAAAAATGATTCTCTAAGACAAGTTTGTTAGAAAATTGTTCTTTGCACAAAAGAATGGGTTGGTGCCTCATTATAAAAATGTGCCTTCTGCCACCATATGACTATCACCATGATCCTGATATAAGGCCAATCTCAAGGCATGACCACTCGACACATTCACCAAAGTGCCAAATCTCCTTTACACATAGGTCCATTCCTCCTTGGTTGTTGGAGAATGTTGCATGTTTTAACATGTTCATCCCATGATATTTCCCACACTCCTATTCCAAGGCCACATATTCTCTTCAATACATAATAATAAGGTTTCATATAAAAAATCTTTTTCTGATGTAGAAAATTAAGGTTGCATATAAAAAAATATTTATCTCAACAAAAAGAAAATTTAGAGAAACATTACATTTACTACAGGAGATGCAGGTGACTAAAGGGAAGTGGAGATAAAGACGTCAGACATGGAGGTCTCCACAATGAAAAAACCATTCTCCATTCCTTCCTTAAGATACCTGCTCTAATACCAATGATAGAACAAATAAGATGTAGAAAATGTTGAATGAATTATTGAAATGAAAACAAAAAATAAATACATGAGGAAATGGTTCAAGAAGGTGAAACCGTATCAGGGGAGGATGTCATGAAGGCATACCAAAACCAACTAGCTTATTAGTTAAGAAATGTATTAGTTTTTACAACATCTATTTTAGAGTCTCCATGAATCTAGAAATCATAATAAATGCATACATTACATTTTGTCCAGTTACATTCAAATATAAATATGTCATGCTCTGTTTTCTTGACCTTTGTTAGCATATTAGTTAATACATTAGTTATGTAAAATGACCTAGTTAGTTACCCTCCTGTAACTACTTGTTAGTCCTTTCAAATATTTTTTTTATGTATTGGCATTTTGTGCCATGGGAAATGTATTTGATCACTTATACATTTTTCATCTTGTGTTGTCATTGGTATCAGAGTGGCATGGAAGAGGGAGCATGGGATTATGCAAAGAAAGAGTGAAGGCTTTCTTGGAACCACTAATTCCCCTCCTGCGTAGAAATTACATCTGGAATTTTACTATTATATCTTTGTTAGTGTTGATAATATTTAGAGAAACTAGCAACAAGTACATGTCTGGAGTGCTCAACAAACATGCATGTTCTGACATCAAGCATTTAGGCACATATAACTGGTATTTCTTGAGAAATAAGAACTAGAAGGAAAAGGCCACACTATGTAAATTCATATACACAGAAGGATCATTGGTTCTAGGGACTAGGCATGTCATTGATCTCTTCGGATCACTTTTTCAGGGTAATTGTTCCTTCCAAGAACAATTATCGAGACACAAAAAATTGATGAACATATTTGACAAATATTATATTATGTACAATTATGTAGTTGTTGCTCCATGTTTCGTTGTTGTAGGGGATGTCAAAGTGGGACAAAGATCATCAATTTGGTGGGAAATAATTTTTAGATGAGATGTGAATATCATAATAGTTGGTTTGAGTACAAATATATAGAACAATACCTTTGTGAACATTGGAGAATCAAATTTTGGTGGAAAGGTTCTACCTACCACTATTGGCAGTAAAGTTATCATTTGTCACTGTGTTGTTAGAAATGGGTGTACTATTGAGGATAAGGAATTTTTAGGCATGGGTGTGACTCTACTTGATGGGGTTGTGTTAGAGAAAAATGCTATGGTTTATTCTTTATGTGTCATTGTTTTAGTTCTTTTAGTGGTTTTTTTCTTTATCTCCATGTGCTTCATATTGAGGCTTTACATTGAACTCATTATTATGACATTTATCTTGTTATGTCCTATGTATTATTACCACCAGAAGAATCCTATCAATTTTATCTTACTAACATTGTTCACTGCGACCCTCAGTTTCGTTGTATGCTTAGAAGGTGTAGAAGTGTTTTGAATCATTTTTCAAATTATCCTCAAATCCATATTTTCTAATTAAGTAAAACCTTACTTGAGGCTAGAGGATACATGGAGGTTGGAGGAAAAATGGTGTCCTCTCATTAGTCACCTACAATGGGTTTGCATTAATACTTTGGTGACATTTTTGTTAGTGTTTTATTCAATAAAGATGCAAAACATTTTCCAGTTTGGTACCAACTGAATGAATAATTCAATGATACAAATCCAATAAGACCCTAGACGCGTTGGCACATCACTCACCCTAGACTGAAGCTCACCTGAAGCACGTAAAGGTACCAGGTCCCTCTTTAGGGTTGCTATTGCAGGATGTTAGCATGATGAAGACTTAACATATATGGTTCTATTTACTAACACATCATTCTACAGAGCATACCAAATCTATACCTAAGGGAGAACAAAATTAAATATTAACCATGATGAGATACAAAAACATACTAGATTCAGATATACACAGAACTAACACTTAGATTCAGCCAATTTCCTCCATTATATTCAATGTAACAAGTATACAAAAGCTTCATTACAGTAACAATAGTATGTGCGTAACAACATAATCTCACTATGTATGCATATCTCTGTATATGTCTGATCTCCCTTTTACTACACAGTTTACTACATATTTATAAGGGTGGGGAATTTCCCTTCACTGATTATCTATTCCCAAAATAGGTCGCATGCCATTAATAGCCATGCGCCGTTTACAAAAATAGCCACACATGCAAGTGTGCTAACAATAGACTACTGGTAGTTAACTAACAATAGTAGATCTATTTCCGGCCTGTGTCCATGTAAAGTGCTTCGTATCCGATCCTCCAAGAATAGCCAATGTGTGGTGCACGTCTCTGCCTTGTTTGTGTGCTCTGCACGCCATCTCTAAAAATAGACCTTCATGAGTGAAATGGATAAGTCCCAAAAGCTAAACTTCTGTTTCCACGTGTGTTCTCCCTATCTGTTCGCACCTTTGAATATGACCTGTTTTTCCACGCGGACTTCTTGTGTGATTTCTATCAAGTGTTCTCTGATCAACATTACCCCACACTAATTTCATTATCACCTCGACAATGGTCATCTCCAAAACTGAAGTAAAGAATAGAAGAATGGAAAGAATGAAAGAATGTTTTTACTTTGCAGTCTCTTCTTCTGCAACCTGAATAACTAATTCAGGATATTCCTGTTTTATTTCGGCCTCCAAGGTCTGCCACTCAGTGAGTGCTTCCTCTTATTTTTCTAGAATGTCCATAACAATGGACTCCAGTTCATCTTTCACGATCTCTCCTTTCTCATTTTGCAAGACCAACACAATGCTAGACATTGCAGTCATCCTCCCCTCTAGTAAATCCATCTTCTGCACAATGAGCTTCCCAAGCTCCTCTAGCTGATTCTTGTGTGGTTCTTGGGCTGCTTCCAGGGCCTCATGCTTTTGTTTAACCATTGATAATATTTCTGCGTGGCCCAATGTTTCATCCTTCATCACTTTCTAGACTTCATTGTTCTCCTCCAAGGTTTTGATGTTAATGAGTGCCTCTGGAGTTGTGCAGATGTTCAAGGCTTGGTCTGCTTTCTTCAGTTCTTCTTGCAGCGCTTGCAACAATCCTTCATATGATGCAATCTTTCACATCACAGAAGCCTTCTCTTGTTCTACATCTTGTGCTAGATCCTTTGGTGCTGGCATGCATGTAGAGGTTCATCTTCAAGCACCAGGTCCACCAATGTACCTACATAGTGTATTGCCAAAGGAAATGTCTTTGGTACCTTTGGCTCTAAGTGTGGCCTAGCTCTTATGATATTATCACCAATTTCCTCTACGATGCTGATAAATACAGAGTTATTCTTCTGTGCTAAGTCTCTTTCCTGTGTTAGGCATGTTATTTCCCCATCCTTAGTTTTAATCTCTTCCCTGAGCACCCTAATTGTGGCAGCCTTGTCCATATTCCACCTCGCCACCTCTGTTGAGACTTTCACCAATGCATTGCTTACCTGTTCATCTGACATGACAAGTAGGCTTTACTATCATGTGTCTAGCCTGAGGTGTCTTTTTCAACCTCCTCGATACACATGACTCCTCACACACATCAAAATCTGGCTCATCCATGTGTGTGTGCATGGACCATGATAACTACTTTCTTGTGTGCACTGTTGCCATATCTTCATCCATTAATTCCCATCCATATAAGTCCTTTTGTGTCAGTGTGCTCTGAAAATGGGCGTAGACAATTTTACCTGCATCCTTGGCATAACCCATGGCTGGTGGAATGTGCTCTCCACTCATTCTTCTAGACCTAGGTTGCTTAGGAACTTGAGCCTCTAGATTTAGAACTTGTGTTTCCATGTCCTACACAGTCTCCTGTAGCTGTCTCATCTGTTCTCTTTTCCTCCTCTTCTCCTTCCTTCATTTCTTCATCTTTCTGTTCTTCTAAGTTCTTTGGAGGTGTAGGAGAATTAGGTGCTCTTTCCTCTGACTCTTCTACCTCCTCATTCAACTTCAGTTTCCTTCTCCTTTTTGCGGTTGTCTCCTTTTGTGGAGAGAGTCTGGGTGATTTGTGCACTATTTGCGGAGTAGCACCTTAGGATCTTATTCTCCTAAACACTCTCTTAAATATGTGCTCTCCTTGGACTGCATCCAAGTCCTCATCATCCCCCTCTTGTGGCTGAGGTGGTGTAGTGGTGCACTTAAGCTTCATCCTTATTCATAGGATGTCTTCTACCTCTATGCTCCAAACCACCACTATCCTCGTGCTCATCCTCCTCATCCTCTACTTCAATTGGCTTATGTGGGCTTAGGCACTGGAATGTTCTCCATTGTATGCTTACCCTTTGGTGGTGCTAGAAGTGTGAACTCATCTTCCACATACTTGTTATTCTCCATCTTGGGCTTTAGTTGGAGGTACACCAGTGCTGCTCCAATATCTCCCATAGCCAAACTTACTGGTTTAATGCTCAATACATCTGAAATGAGCCTTTCAATATATGCACCCCACCCTGGATACACATATTTCTTCCTTAGCGTGTGGTAGTCACAATCTACCTTGTCCACATTGAATGTTAGGCATCACACATCTGAGAACCTATGTACTGATGCCTGGAAGTACCTTGCTATGAAGGCATATGGTAACTTACACCAAGGTCTCCATGCTCCATCCTTCATGGCAAACTGTGCTATGTAAAAGTGTTGGTATACAACGAACTGAACTTCCTTTCCAGCCACCAAAGGCAAGTCCTTGGGGATGCACCATTCTTCTTCAAAGGCTGCGCATAAAGCCTATCGTACCACTTCTCAGCCCTTTGCTTGACCTATTCTTGTCATGGATCCTTCACACAAGTACTTTTTGAAGTGTTTTACAGGTGACTTGTGCTCCATGGGATACTCCCATATCTTCTCTTTTGGTCCATCAGGTACTCCAATCTCCATGAACACCAGTGACAAATAAAAGCTCCAAAGTTGATCCTTCCTCCTGTGTGCACTTCCTCAATGATAGTTTTTGCAATGTAACATGAAATGTTGTAGACTACCCCTTCAGACATCTTTTTAGCAATTTCCAGCCACATGGTATTCACTTGTGACCACCTTTCCTGGTCATTTAGCTTTGTAACAAGATGTGCGGCTTCTTGCACAACTGGATACTTCTTCAGTTTATTCAATGTCCATGCCACGTGGACCCTTTGTGTACCCCAACTCCTTTCTGGTCTCCAATATTGTGGCCTTGTCTGTTAAATCATCTTTCAAATATTCTCCTGTGCCTTTCAACCCCGTTACCATGGAGATGAGCATGGCTGAAATTCTAGCTCTGCATCCTGCAAAGTAGAAAAATCTTCGTGCACTCTTCTCATGAGCCACTGGTACAAGGGCTCATATTTCCCAAAGTAAGGGAGCTCAGTATAGCTGGTAAACTCCAATATTCTTCAAGAGCTTCTCGCCAGCATCGTCATACACTGACATGTCTTCCTGCCATGCATTTATTTGTCTTTGTGTTCAACAAGGCATCAAGCTCCTTCTTATTCTCTATGGTATGGTGATTTTACTCACTCACCTTGCTTTTCCTTATGTGAGAATCCCACTCCTGGCCTACGATAACCCCCTCTAGATATTGCATTTCAAAAAAATTACTTTTGGGAGCCATCTCCTCTTCTTCTTCGACCACCTTCTTCTTTCCCTTCACTCCTGCTACAACTACTTTCTTGGGTGCCATTTCTACCTTGTAATCCTTTGTAGATCCTCACCTCTTGAATTCTACAATTTTTGAATCAAACCCTAGCTCGATTCAGCATGTGCCCTAGGTGAAATCACATGCCCTCGCTCCTCTCTGTCACCTTGCTTCGCTCAAACCCTTCACCACCGGGGACACAAGCTCTTTCTGCACACAAATCTCTTCATCATGACTAGTTACACACCTTTCGCACCTCAATTCGATCACTCGGCTCTTTGCACTTAGCTCTTTCTCAAATACTCTTAATCGCAATGGTAAAAATGAACTTGCATCCCATCCTTATATAGATTTTCAAATTTTTGATGCATTCATTTCTCCTTCACCTACCAAATATCCTCTCATTAATTGACCAATTCCATCCTTTCCATGTGTTACATCTTCACGCCCCAGCTATAACCTTCTAGCGCGCCTTCCTACCCTCTGGTCACAGACTTCTCTTCAGTGCGCTTCCTTGCACCTGAGTACCTCATCACTGCACCTTCTACTGGTAGTTGTTATGGCCTCTGCTTACCTCATGTTATCACTATCCCTTCATTCATCTCCATCTTTGGTCACTTTTTAGAAGCAATCATTTGACTTGAAGAGCACCCATAACAGCTTATTCCTTTCACCTTTCAATTCCCACAATCTTGTACCTTGGATATCGACAACCACCCCACACTAAAATATGTGCAGTCCTCTACGCATAAAAATTCTTCAAATAGTAATTAGCTTCATGCGCGCAAGCACACTTATTTCACAACACACCAACTAAATTGAACAAAGCATAACAACAAAGAAGGAAACACATTAAGGAAATACAGAATTGAAAACCTAATCTAAATGGCAATACTTACCTTATTACAAACACCAAGAAGACTTATTTATAGTAGGGCTTCAGCCTACTCCCATTGAAGTAACTGGGAAGTCGTGTTCCATCAAGTGCTTCTAACTGGAAAGCACCTGTTTCAAGGATGTAAGTGATAACATATGGCCCCAACCAATGTACCTTAAGTTTTCCTGGATGGCACAAGAACTTAGAGTCATAGAGAAGTACCATTTGTCCAATCTCAAACTTCTTGTCCCTTATGTTTCTATCATGCCATGCTTTCTGCCTGGCCTTTTCTTGCTTCTGACTCCAACGTGCTATGGCTCTTCTTTCATCCAGCTGAATTATATTTTCAATCCATTCTTCTAAAGCTTTCTCATCAGCTAGACCTCCAGCACACACAATATGCAAAGAAGGTAACATAAATTCCATAGGAAGAATGGCTTCTGTGCCAAACACTAACTGAAATGGTGTGGCTTTGTTCAACCTTTTATATGTTGTTCGATATGCCCAAAGTACTGCAGATACTTTATCATCCCAATCCTTTCTTCCAACATCACATATTTTTGTCAATGTTTGGCCCAAAATTTTGTTGAAAGCCTCAATAGTTCCATTTTCCTGAGGATGATAGGGTGTAGTCTTATGGTGTGCAATCATGAACTCATCCAATAAAATTCTGATTGTCTCATTAAGAAAATGTGTGCCCCTATCACTGGTCAAACTCAAAGGACATCCATACCTTGTAATAATATTTTCCCATAGGAACTGAGCTACTGTAGCCACTGTACAGTCCTTGGTAGGTGTTGCTTCTGCCCATCTTGTCAGATAGTCTATGCAAGTTATAATGTAGCGTGATCCAGTTCTGCATGCAGCTGGTGAAATGGGACCCACAAAATCTATAGCCCATTTCTCAAATGGTTCTGCACTAGCAATAGGTCTTAGAGGCATTTCATCTCGCTGACCTGGTCTTCCAAGATGTTGACAATGGTCACATGCCTTACAAAATTCCTTACAGTCTTTATAGAGGGTCTCCCACCATAATTCAGCGAGTAGAATCTTACGCATGTATACTGTGGCATCACCTGCATAGTGGCCACCTGCAATTCCACCATGAGCTTCTTCCATAATACCCGTGTGCTCATGTTCTAATACACAATGGCACAATACTTCATCTCAGCCCAATTTGTACAAGTCACCACTGATTAACATATAAGGTGCGGCGCGTATAGCAAGTTGTTTCTTCTCCAAGGATTTCATTCCTTCTGGTGACATCCATGTTCGTAGAAAGATAAGAAATGTCCTCTAGTTCTGATGGCGTGCATTGTAACTTGTATAACTATGCATTTGACATGGTATCCTCAATTGAATGTGCTTCTTCTCCTGACTGTATTCTTGATAGATGGTCTAGTCAAGAATTACTTTTTCTTGGTTTTAACACAACTATGAAATAAAATTCTTGAAATAAGAGACACCCATTGACATATGCGCCCTTGTAAAAAAGGTTTATTTACCAAATACTTCAATGTCCATGTGATCTGTATAAAAGATGAATGGTGTAGCTAGTAGGCACTGGCAGAAATTTATGCAATGCATAGATCATTGACAAAGATTCGTGCTTTGTAGTTGATGTAATTTTGTTATGTAGGAGTCAGCTTTCTACTAGCAAAACAGATAGGATGATCTACAATACCTTCTCCAGGTTGGGCAAACACTGCACCAATGGCCATGCCAGAGGCGTCAACATGTACATGAAATGGTTTGTCCCATTGAAGGAAAACACATAATAGGCATGGTAGTAAGTTTCTCCTTCAATGTCTCGAATGTCACGTTGCTGCTGTTCTCCATAGTAGAACGTACCTTTCCCTTTCAGTAACTCTTATAATGGTGTGAAAATTTTGGCATAGCCTTTGATAAACTTTCTGTAATATCCTATATGACCCAAGAATCCACGCACCTCACTTTGAATGGTAGGCTCCCTTAGGCCTATAATGATGCCAACCTTTGTTGGATCAACCAACAAACCCTCCTTGCAGATTATGTGTCCTAAAAGTATCCCAAATGGTGTAGAAAATATGCACTTCTTGATGTTCAAAGAGATACTCAATTGTCTACACCGTTCAAACATGAAGCACAGATTGTCACAGTGATCCTTAACTAATCCATACACCATCCAATCGTCTAAATATAGTTGTAAGAAGTTGTGAATGAATTCCTTGAATGCTTGGACAACTATGCGTGAAAATACAATAGGCACATTTTTCAAACCGAAGGGCATTACAGTATAGGTGAAGCTACCCCATTCAGTAGTAAATGTAGTCTTTTCTTGATCCTCCTGGGCAATCCGAACCTGATGATACCTAGAGAACCCATCTGTAAATGAATAGATTGCACACCCTACAACTCCTTCCAGTATTTCCTCAGTAAATGGCATAGGGAATGGATCAGTTACACATGCAGCATTCAGCTCCTTGTAGTCCACGCATATTCTAATCCGTCCATCCTTCTTGATACTGATCACCATTGGACTAACCCATTCTGACTCATCAAGGGGCTTGATAATTACAGATTTCAACATGTTATCAATCTCTTCTTTGACCTTTTCACGACAAATTGGGGTTCATTCTGTAAGGCCTCTTTCTAACTGGGCGTGCACCCTCTTTAAGATTTATCTTCATCTCCCCTAATGATTCATGCACACCTTTAAGTTCATGGTACCCCCTAGGAAATAGGTCCTAGTAATCCCTTAGTAACTCTATGATTTTTTCCACTTCAGAGTTTGACCAATAGTCTATGATTATGGCTTCCTTAGGCTCAGTATCTGTTCCAATATTCACTCGCTTGGTCTTCAGTAGTTCATAATAGGTGCGCATGGTCTTATCCACACTGTCCAATACCTCATTTCTTCCTAACTGAATGGTTTACATCAAGATTATCTACTTCTTCTTCATCCACTAGGTAGACCATTTTTCCTTTCTCTTTCTCAAGGAAAGCACATTGAAGTAATGTTTCATCGGCCTCTGGATCTTTATCAAGACGCGCTCCTGAGTCTTTTTCATCTAATAACTCTTGAAGGAGTTCTTCAGCCTTGGCACTATCCCTCATAGTTAAGTGCTTGATAAATTTCAATGCTTCTTCTACCAGAGGATTTCGTAGAGAAGAAGTCAAACATCTGGGCCATTCCTATAATTAAATTCTTCCAATTTCTAGTTTCTCTATGGAGTTCTAGATATACATACCAAGCATGCGTGCAACCTTGTAAAGTGGAATAAAACCAGTGCACCCATAGCAAAGGTGGTAAAGCTTCCTGCTCTTCTATCCAGAGTCTCTCACACTTTTGAACATGGTTACTAAACAGGTTGATTATCGTGATAAATACTTATTTGAGTAGGTGCATTGCTCCTAAAGAACCTAGTAGTAAGAGCAATCCCAATTTCATTCCATCTAACAAGATTATCCCATGTGGACCACCCACCAGCGTGCTGCTATCCCACATAGTGTATATGCTAGCATATTTCTTCTTTCCAATGGGTCTATCCATTTTTCTTCCATGGAACGCATGAATACCATGGGATCCCCTTCTCCTATGTAACAAGGTACCGAGTTGTTACCTATCCTCTTGACATAACGTGGTTTTGTGCCTCAAGGGAATATGCTCTTTTACTTTGCACCCTACCAACTCATAAGTGTTGTGAGCCCAATTATCATAAAGTAACACTTGTAGTATCGCTAATAAAATGTACATCCTCCCATTGAATTATTCCTTCTTTGGTTGGTTCAATCATCTCTGGATCTTAGATGGCACGTACATAAATCCTATTCATATCTTCTTCACTTAAGGGCTCAACATAGGGTACATGGAATTTCCATCTATTAAAGGGATAATAACTCTTTCCTCTTTATTTTCAAAACTGATATAGCCCTTTGTTGAACCGAAGATCAGCATTATCTACATAGCACCAAGGACGTCCCAATAGAGCTAGGAAGCATATCTGACTCTGTCAGCACTAAAACTTCAAAGTCTCCAGTGAACTTGGCTCCTTGTATGGTAATGGATGCATCTTTCAAAACTCCTATGGGAGTGGCCTTAGTCTGATTATCCATGAATAATACATTAGAGGATGGATGCAATGGGGGTCTTCCCATTTGTACCCATACATCAAAGGTAAGAACATTGACTTCCACACCTGTATCAATCAGTATATTACTCAACAACCACCCATCCACAACAGTATTTAGAGTGATTTCCTTATCATAATTTAGGCTATGAGGAGGGAGATTTACATGCAGGATCTACTATCCAGTCTCAGTACTTATGCATGGAGTGTTTCCTTTTAACCAACTCCCTAACAGTGGAATGATGTTCTCCTTGTGCAATATTTGGCATACTTATCTCAAGTCATCTATATTAGTTTTGACCATCTCTGATGCTTTCTTCTACTCCTTTAAGTAATGTATCTCACCCTGATGATTCATTAGAACTTCCATGGTTTCTGGATAAACCTCCTTCTGATAGGCAGGATCTAGTACCATGCATGAAGAACCTCCTCTTTAGTGATGGTAGGATTCTGATGTAATGCTTCCCTGGAATGTGCAACCTCATCGCAGGTCATGATATTCACTTGTAGTGCCTTGGATTCTGCTTCCATCTTGGGCAACCATTGATTGTGAATAGTGTGTTGTATCCTAACCATCCCTGCACCTTTGTTTTCTTGTTTATGTTGCTTACTTAGATGCTCATATAAGTTTGGGAAATATTTGTAGCTATGGTTCTTTCCACATAAAGAACATGTAACATTCTAAGGACATTCATGCCTATAGTGGTCAGGAGATCCGCATGTATAACATGTTCCATGAGGAAACTCACTTCTTCCACCACCATGGCCTCATCCTCTGAATCCACCATGGTATCCTCGACCTCTGCCACGAATGCCTTTAAAACACCCCTCATTCCGATCATAGCACACCTGATTGTGCTCATGATTCTGATGCTCATTCTTGCCCTTTGAGTTATCTGAAATATTTGTCTACCGTACCCCAATATCTATAGCATCATGGATCTATCTAATTAGCTAGTAGTCCTCCTGTGTCATGAGTTGTGGACCTGCAGATTTTACAGTAGCTTGAAACATTCTTCCTTATTGCACATTGTAATAATGGGCAGCAGCTAGCATCATGGTTTAAGTGGCATATTTCACAATCCATCAGTAACGAGCGTACTTTTTTGCAAGGACAACTATCCTTTTTGTGATTTTCTACTTCACAATTTGTGCACCAAATCCCTATGTGCATCTCGTGTGCTAAATTTGCTGATAGTTTCTCCAACTATTTTCCCATTGCTGATATTTGTGCTTCTAAGAATGGGCTCACCCCAATATCTATGCTTCTAACTACCTCAGCATGAAAGGATGCTTCAATTGCTTCACGTGGATTAGTGTATGTCTTATGTGATAATGCCCTCCTAAAAGGGGTAATCAAGCTCCAAACGAACCATTGTGCATGTTGGATTGCATGTATGTCATAAGAAATATTTGATAACAACGTTTTAAACCATGCATCATACTCTCTAACACTTTCAGTAGTTCCTTTCTTAATATCCTTGAGCGCACTTATACTCTTCTGCTTAAACTCAAGGATATGAAACTCTTTAAGGAATGCATCCTTTAAAGTTGTATAATCTATGCAAGTCTGATCAGGGTCAAACTTTCTGTACCAGCTATGTGTGTGCCCTTGTAACATAGTAGAAAATTGGTTTGCCCTATGCTCAGAAGCTATGATTCCTTTTTCGCACCATAATATTTCACACATATGCACATGTTTAGCAACATCTTCTATGCCCCTATACTCTGGAAGATGAAGAGACATTTCCATGTAAATATTATGGGGTTGGTGCGGACCTTGCCCACCTGATCTAGAACTCCCTATATTTCCCATGCCTCCAAAACCTCCAGATCTACTTGAGCCAGAGCTACCTATGCCACCTGATCCTGAATGTGTAGCTAGGGTCAAACCAGAAGATGTACTTCTCTGTGTCCCAAAAGTAGAATTGAATTGTACCCTGACAGTCTACAAAGCGTTACTACTCCCAGAAGTTAATCCAAAAATTGGGTGTGCTTCTATTTTGTGCTAATGATACACCCAAAAAGGAACTCCCGTATAACAAAGAAGACATTTTTACTTCCATTGATGTGCCTCTTATAACACTCAATCCTACTATCCCACTACTTGAACTAGCTTATTGACTACTTGTTGTACTAGATGCTGAAAAACCAAATGCAAGGGCAAGGTTACCAAGTGGATTCAAATACATGCGTGTAGCCCAGGTAGTCTCTTTTGGCACACTTTTGTGTGAGGCTGAGGGGTGATCCCTGTTATGCTTTCCAAGATGGGGGATTTCTTGATGCTCTGGCTCCGCATCTTCTACGTGAGCTTCAAATCCTTCACAAGCTATCTCTCTCCTTAACTCCATACTTTCTACAACATTATGTTATTTTTCTATCTCCTTCTCATGTGCATCATTATACTTAAGCCACCTTTCCTCTCTCTGCCTTTCTGTCGCTAGGTCTATCATCTTTCACCAAACCTGCTCCTGCCCCCACGCATGGTGAGTTTTAGTTAGCCATTGGTTTACTCTCCAGATTCGAGGTCACCATCAAGATCTTGATTTCCAATGGAATGCCTTGTAGGTAAGCTCCCCTTGGATATCGTAAAAAATTAAATTCAGCTACCTCTGTACACGAATAAGTGGAAATTGAGTATTCCAATATATAATTGTTCAAGACACAACAAAACCACGTATCCATAGCTTGAATCCAAATCAGATCAACATCATAGAGGGCCTAGAATTATTCCTATGTCTAGAAAAGTGCGCGATACCTCCAATTCCACTTAGATGCATAAGCAATCAACCACTTGTACAATTCTATAGGAAATATAGTGAAAAATATCTCATGTAAACTATCATAAAGATTCTGTTCCACCCACATACGTGTGTTAAACTCAGATCCAGTTTTGAATCATCGTGCATATTCTTCTTCCAAATATTGTATCCATTCTTCAATACTTGCTAAGGTCAACCAGTATGCCTTCATTGCGAACCATCTTTAAAAAAACTAAAAAAGAGGTCCCGACAACAGAACCAATGAAGCAACCTAGAATTCAGTGATACAAATCCAATAAGACCCTAGATGCCCTGGCACATCACTTAGCCTAGACTAAGCACTCACCCAAAGCATGCAAAGGTACCAGGTCCCTCTTTAGCATTTTTTTTTGTAGGTTGTTAGCATGATGAAGACTTAACATATATAGTTCTATTACTAACACATCACTCTATAGAGCATACTAGATCTATTCCTAAGGGAGAAAAAAATTAAATGTTAACCATGATGAGATCAAAAACATACTAGATTCAGATATACATAGAACTAACACTTAGATTCAGCAAATTTCCTCCATTATATTCAATGTAACAAGTATACAAAAGCTTCATTACAGTAATAGTAGTATGCGCGTAACAACATAATCTCACCATGTATGCATATCTCTGTATATGCCGATATCTCTTTTACTACACAGTTTACTACATATTTATAAGGGTAGGGACTTTCCCTTCACTGCTTATCTATTCCCAAAATAGGTCACATGCCATTAATAGCCATGTTCCATTTACAAAAATAGCCACACATGCAAGTGCACTAACAATAGACTACTGCTAGCTAATTGATCGTAGCAGATCTATTTCCAGCCTATGTCCATGAAAAGTGCTTCATATCTAATCCTCCAATAATATCCAATGCGTGGCACGCACGTCTCTACCTCATTTGTGTGCTCTGCACACCATCTATAAAAATAGACATTCATGAGCAAAATGGATAAGTCCTAAAAGATGAAATTCTACTTCGTGCACGTGTTCTCCCTATCTGTTCGCACTTCTGAATATGACCTATTTTCTCACATGAAATTCTTGTGTGCTTTATGTCAAGTGTTCTCTAATCAACACATTCTGAGGAGTAAAATCACTAAAGTAGTGCTTGGTTCTTATGTAAAGGGTTGTAGGAAATTTGAGAAACCACCGAAGTGTACAGTTGAGACCTCCGGTCACCTCAAGGTTCGTGGTGAACCTGCAGTCAAAAAACCATATGGGTTTTTGGTAATCCAGTGAAATTGAAAACCACTGACATGTTATCAAAGATATGTACTCAAGTCACTTATAGGTTTGTGCTAATATTTCATGGAAAAACAAATGTGTCACCAAGACCCAGAAGCCACAAAGAAGGCATGCCACCTAAAAGGCAAGTTGGCTAGACGAAGAGTGTAAAAATTATTTACCGTGTTCGGAATAAGGGGGGTCCCCTGTATGGAAATATGTTTTTTTTTTAATTTATTAAGGAGGAAAATGTTAGCATATTATTTAATACATTGGTTATGTAAACTGACCTATTCAATTACCTAGCTAATTGATTACCATCCTGTAACTACTTGTCTGTTCTGTGGAACTATTTTTATGTTTATTGGCATATTGTGTAGTGAGTAACACATTCAATAAATTATACATTTTTCATCCTATTTTTTCAACCTCAATGCTAAGAAAATGCTTCAACAATCCCAAATCAGTCATCTCAAACTCTTTATTCATGGTTGATTTAAACTCATCTATGGCCTTGTTTACATTGCCACTAAAGATTAAATCATCTATATACAAAATAATAGTTAAAATATCACCATTCTTTCTTGTTTTGATGTTTATTGTAGTCTCACTAATGATTTTCCTAAATCCATTGTTAATCAAATAAGTGTTTATCCTACTATACCATGCACTTGGTGCTTGTTTGATTCCACACAATGCTTTCTTGAGCTTTTATAATTTTCTCGCATGTCGTAGAATCTCATAGCCTGGTGGTTGTCCCACATACACCTCTTCTTATAAAAATATATTGAAGAAAGCTGATTTGACATCCATTTTATGAAGCTTCCACTTTTGATGAGAAGCTATGGAAATAATTGTTCTCACAGTTTCCATCTTTGGCATTGTATCAAAAGTTTAATTATAATCACATCCAGGCCTTTTTTTGTAGCCTTTGACAGCTAACCTTTCCTTATGTAATTCAATCTTGCCTTTGAGAGTTGTCTTGGTTTTATAAACCAGCTTGACTCCAATGACTTCCTTTCCCACTAGAATACCTACTAACTTCCATGTTCCATTATTCTCTATTACATGCATTTCTTCATCCATTTTTTCCCACCAATTATTGTCCTTAATTTCCTCCTCAAAATAAACTGGATCAATTGTTGAAAATAAATAAAAATTGATCATTTCATCTTCATTTTATTCATACCTTGAATTCTCATAAATCTCTTATACACTCATTCTTCCTTGGTGCTGATTTGAGTTAGATGAAGATGAATATGCCTCATTTTATTGTCCTTACATGATCTGTTGGAAGCTTCCATTTGACGATTCACCACTTTGTGAGATGGGTGTCCAACTTGGTGCATTATTTAATCTGCCATCTATTATTTCATCATCCATGATAGGTACATTTAATTTTTTTTGTAGTTGCTCCACTTCTTCTACATATCCCAAAGATGCTTCCTCAATGAATTGAACATCCTGACTAATTATTAGTTCCTTTGTTATTGGATTATACAATCTATAAGATTTAGATTGCTCACTATACCCAATGAAAATTAAATTCTCTCCTCTATGATCCCATTTTTTTCTTCTTTGTTTTGATACATGTGCATATGCTACACACCCAAAAACTCTCAAGTTTTCATCACTTGGATTTATTCCACTCCATGCTTCTTGAGGTATCATGTTCCTCACACTTTTTCTAGGACATTTATTCAGCACATACACTTCTATTCCAACTATTTCTTCCTAGTATTCATCACGACATCCTCTTTCCTTGATCATGTTTCTTGTCATTTCTTGAATTATACAACTTTTCCTCTCTACTACAACATTTTGTTTTAGTGTATACCTAGTTTTGAATTGTTTCATGATCCTATTCTCCTTACAAAATTTTGCAATCTCATTCAATATATACTCTCCCCTTCTATTTGTTCTCAATTTCTTTATATAATGGCCAATGTTCTTCTAAACCATGACCTTAAATTTTTAAATACCTCAAATGTCTCTGATTTATTTTTTAAGAAATAAAACCATGTCCTTCTATTGAAATAATCTATAATAGTACTGAAATAATGACTTTTAGATAAGGAGGGAGTTTTCATGGGACCACACAATTCTAAATGTATTAGCTCAAGAGGTGATCTTGCTCTCTAAAAATTTTTCTTGGGGAAGAGAATTTATATGTTTCTTCCCCGATATATAACCCTCGCATACCGTTTTTAGTTATTCAATAGAGGAAACCCTCTAACCATTTTATTTTTATAGAGAACATGCAATCAACCAAAACTCAAATGCTCAAAACTAAGGTGCCAATGAGTAGATTGATCAATAACTATTGTTTTGAATGTTACCACTCCTTCACTTTACATCCTCAAAGGAAGCATTCTATTTTCTGTCATATTTAGTGCTATAATCAGCTTATTGCTTCCACTTCTATCATATATAATGCATTCTCCATTTTCAAACCACATGTTATATACCTTTTGAACAAGTTACCCGATACTTAGAAGATTATAATTCAATCTTGGGACATAGAATATGTCATGAATCTGCCTCTCATCTCCTTGTTTGGTAATAATGGATATGTTATGTTTTCCCAACACTGGAGATTTTGTCATTTTTTCCCATTTTTACCTCAGATCTGATTTCTTCACCTATGTTATTAAAAATTTCCGTATTTCCACACATATGGTTGCTACATACACTTTCCAAATATCATATTTGTGTGTTTCCTTGCTCAGTTACATTGCAAGTTAGAAACAAGGATACAATATTTTCATTCTTTTCAGGTTCAACTTCTTTTGTATTAGAGATGTTTTGAGCAGAAAAGAGTATGATACTTAACAGAAGGCACAAAGACGGTTCATGTGTAAGAACAGGGTGCATTCAAAGGCGTATAAGGATAGGGAAGGACACACACGCAAAAAGACAAGGGAATATTCGAGACTTAGCCGTTTTCACATGTACGGGTTATTTTTGGAGATAGCATGTAGAGCACACAAACCGGATAAAGAATTGTGCAAAACACATGGACTATTATTGGAAGAGTGGCTACTAAGCTCTTTTCATGGGTTCAGGCTGATAATAGAATTACTACTTCTAGTTAACCAGAAGAGATATATTGTTAGCGCACTTGCATGTGTGGCTATTATTGTAAAGGTGCATGGATATTTTCAGCATGTGACCTATTTTGGTAATTATGCAAGTGGTGAAGGGAAATTCCCCACTCTTATAAATATGTAGTGATCTGAGTAGAATATGAGGACTATGTGAGAACTGGATATGAGTTTTTGTGAAGTTATGCTGCAAGATCTGATGCGCGCATGAGCTTATTGTATTAATTATTGTAAGGAGATTTTGTGTATTTACTATGTTTAATATAATGGAGTGTATTGACTGATTCAAGGTGTTAAACATGATTACAACTAGATCTTGCATGGTAGAATTCATTATGGTATTACTTGAATCCGTTACTCTTTAGATTTAGATCTAGAATATGCTCTATGGAATGTTATACCAATTATGGGTTTGAATGCATTAATTCTTCATCATTCTAACATCCTACTCAAGAAACCCTAAATAGGGGTCTAGTACCTTTGCGCACTTCAGGTGAGTGCTTAGTCTAGGCTGAGTGATGTGCCAGCGTGCCTAGGTTATTACTGGTAAATTCCAGGGTGCATTATTAGTTCTGTTGTTGGGACCTTTTTTCAGTTGTTTTCAGGATGGTTCATGATGAAGACATATCGGTTGAACCTAGGAAGTGTTGAGGAGTTGATATATGATCTAGAAGAAGAATACGCATGGAGGTTCAACACCAGATTTGAGTTTAACGCACGCACATGGGTGGAACAAAATCTGTATGACAGTTTATATGAGAGCTTCTTCACTATTTTTCTGGTATAACTATACAAGTGGCTGGTTTTTTATGTTTCTAAAATGGATTGGAGGTATCACACACTTATCTAGACATAGGAATAATTTTAGGCCCTTTATGATGCTGATCTTATTTGGACATGTGTTGTTGATACTTGGTTTCGTGGTGTTTTGAACAACTATATTATGGAGTACTCAATTTCAAATTATTCTTTCCCAGAGGTAGAAAAATTCAAATTTTTATGATATCCCAGGGGAACTTACTTATAAAGCATTCCAATAGCAATCAAAATATTGATGTTGACCCTGAACTTGGAAATCAAACTAATGGATAACTAAACCCCACCACATGTGGGGGTAGGAGTAGGTTTAGTGAAAGATGACATGCCTAGTGGCCGAAAGGTAGAGAGAAGAAAGGTGGATTAAGTATAATGATGCGTGTGAGAGGGAGACAGAGAAGTAACGAGATGTTGCAGAGAAAATGGCATTGAGGAGAGAGATGGATCGCGAAGGATTTGGAGCTCACATAGAAGGTGTGGAGCCAAAGCATTAAGAACTCACCCATTTGGGAAAACATGACAGGAAACCCCCCTTGGCCTCAAGTGGAAGTGTGCTAGCAGAGATGACCTGGTCTATGGGTGTGCATCTGAATCTACCTAGAAACCTAGCCCTTGCACTTGGTTTTCCAATATCTCATATGATAACCAGTCAACAAGCTAATTTAGGCAGTGGGAGAGTAGGAGTAAGTCATATAACAAATACATCGATGGTAGGGAAAACATATTTGTTGTTGTTTGGAGGTACCTTTTCAGGTGCATCATCTACACAAAATTCAAGCATACAGAATTTTGGACTCACTTCTAGGATTGGTAACACTTCACAGACTATAGGGGTTTAATTTAGTACTACCATTGGGACACAGGGAAGTACATATTTTATTCTGTCTCTCACTATAAGTGGAGGATCAAGAGGTATAGGTGGTTCTAGTTTTGGTGGATCTGGTGGTTATGGAGGTAGAGGAATCGCAGGGGGATTTGGATCGGGTGGGAAAGCTCTGTACCAGCCCCTGAATATTTATATAGAGATGTGTCTTCATCTTCCATAGTATATGGGCATAGAATATGTTGTTGAACACATGAAAATGTGTGAAATACTGGGGTGCGTAAAGGGAATCACAGCTTCTGAGAAAAAGGAAAGTCCATTTACCACTACGTTATAAGGACATGCACATAGCTAATACAAAATTTTTGACCCTAATCAAACTTGCGTATATTAAACATTAAAAAATTATTTCCTTAGAGAGTTTCACATCCCTGAGTTCAAGCAGAAGAGTATAAGCACACTCAAGTATATTAATCAAGGTGCTACTGAGAGTGTCAAGGAGTATGATGCCCATTTCAAAATGATTTTGTCTAAGATTTCTTATGATATTCACGCAAGCCAACATGCACAATGGTTCGTTGGAGGTTTGATTACACCTTTTAGAAGGGCTTTGTCACATAAGACATACACTGATCCACGTAAAGCAATTGAATTAGTTTTATGCGCTGAGGAAGTTAGAAGTATAGACACTGGGGTGAGCCCATTTTTGTAAGCACAGATCGTAGCTATGACGAAGCAGTTGGAGAAGCTATAAAAAAATTTAGCACATGAGACGCGCATGGGGATTTGGTGTACATATTGTTAAGTGGAAGGTCACACGAAGGATAGTTGTCCCTTCATATTAGTATGTTCATTGTTATTCGACTGTGAGATATGACATTTAAATCATGATGCTAGCCATTGCCCATTATTACAATACATAATAAGGAATAATGTCTCTTTCTACTGTAAAAGTTTTAGGTCTACGACTCATGATACAAAAGACTTCCGGCTGATTGGTCAGATCCATGATGCTATAGATATTGGTGTGTGACAGACAAAAGTATCAGATAACTCTAAAGGCAAGAATGAGCATCAGGATCGGGATCACAACCAAGCACACTATGATCATAACGAAGGGTGTTTTGAAGGAGATCGTGGCATATGTCGAGGATATCTTGGTGGATTTGTAGGATGAGGCCGTGGTGGCGGATGAGGCATGTTTTCTCATGGAACATGTTATACCTGTGGACCTCCTGACCACTATAGGTGCAAATGTCCTCAAAATATTACATGTTCTTTCTATGGAAAGAATCATAGTTATGAGGAATGCCCAGAATTACATTATCATCTTAGTAAACAACATAAATAAGAAAACAAAGGAGCATGGATGGTTAGGGTACAACACGTTGTGGAAAATCAGTGGATGCCCAAGTTGGAACTGGAATTCGAGGCATTACTTGTAAAGATCACTACCCGCTGTAAAGCAAGGTGCACCAAAGAAGCATTAAAACATAAGCCTACCATCACTAATGAGGAGGTTCTACATGCACGGGTACCAAAATCTTGTCCATCAGAAGGAGGTTTATTAGGAAACCATGGAGGTACTCAAAAATCTTTAGGGTGAAATACAGTGTTTAAAGGAGCAATAACAGAAGATGGAGCAAAATAAAGTAGTGGAGATGGTCCAATATGATATTGATGACCTTAAAGAGGTGTGCAAGATGTTGTGTCAGGAGAATATCATTCCATTATTAGGGAATTGGCTAAAGTAAAACACTCCCCGCACAAGTATTGAGACTGGATGATAGATCTTGCATACAAACCTTCCCCCTCATAGCTTAGACTACAAAAAGGAAATCACTTTGAATGTTGTTGTGGATGGATGGATTTTGAGTAATATATTGATTGATACAGGTGTGAAAGTTAGTGTTATTACTTTATATGCATGGGTACATATGGGGAGACCTCCATTACAACCATATTTGAATGTACTATTCATGGCTAACCGAACTAAGTCCACTCCCATCAGAGTTTTAAAAGATACATCCATTACCATACATGGAGACAAGTTCAATGGGGATTTTGAGGTTTTAGCACTTACAGAGGAAGATAGCTTCTCATCTCTTCTTGGGCACCCTTGGTGCTATGCAAATAATGTCGATCTTCGGTTTAACAAGGGCTATATCAGTTTTGAAAACAAGGAGGAAAGAGTTATCATCCCTTTAACAGATGGAAAATATGCACCCTATGTTGAGCCATTGAGTGAGGAAGATCTAAATAGGATTTATGTACGCGTCGTCCGGGACCTAGAAATTCTTGATCCATGTAAAGAAGGAATCCTTTAGTGGGAATATGCACAGTCTATTAGCTATTCTACAAGTGTTGCTTGTGATAATTGGGCTCATAGTACTTATGAGTTGGTAGGGAGTGAGGTACAAAGTACATTTGTGCAGACAAACAGACCTCGTTGTATCAGGAGAATAAGTAACAACTCGGTACCTTGATACACTGGAGAAGGAGATCCTATGGTATTTCTACATGCCATTGAGGAATAGTGGATAGACCAGTTGGAGAGACAAAATATGTTAGCAAATATATTGCATGGGACAACAACGTGTTGGTGGGTGGTTCACAAGGATAATTTTGTAGGATGGAATGAAATCAGGATTACTCTTCCTACTTGGTTCTTCAGGATCAATGCACCTACTCAAATATGCACTTATCATGGTAATCAACCTATTCAGCACCACATTCAATAGTGTGAGAGACTTTGGATAGAGGGGCAAGAATCTTTACCACCTTCACTCTAGGTGGAAAAATTTTACTCCACATTACAAGGTTGTGTGCATTCTTGGTATGTATATGCGGAACTCCATAGAGAGAGGAGAAATTGGTAGGATTTGATTGCAGGAATAATCCATACTTTTGATTACTTCTCTACTAAACCTCTAGTAGAAGAGGCATTGAGGGTTATAAAGTAGTTAACTATGGTCCAGAAAGTGCAAAGGTGGAAGGACTCATTCCGGAATTATTTGATGGAAATGACTCAAGAGTGTGTTTTGTTGAAGAAGCAAAGATAGATGCCACACTACTTCAGTGCGCTTACCTTGAGAAGGAAAAGGGAAAGATGGTCTACTTAGTGGATGGTGAAGAAGTAGAAAATCTGGATATAGACCATTCAATAGGTAGGTGTGAGATTTTGGATACGGCAGATAAGACCATGCATGCCTATCATGAACCTATGAAAATAAAGAAAGTGAATATTGGATCAGATGCTGAGCCTATGGTGGCCATAATTGGGGACTATTGGTCTGAATCTGAAGAGGAAAAAATCATTGAGTTACTACGAGATTATCAGGACTTATTTCCTAGGGGATACCATGAACTCAAATGCCTACATGAATCATTAGGAGAAATGAAGATAAATCTTAAGGAAGGTGCACACCCGATTAGGAAGAGACCCTACCGAATGAACCCCAACTTGCGTGAAAAAGGTCAAGGAAGAAATTGACAAAATGTATAAGTCGGGAATCATCAAGCCCCTAGATGAGTCAAAATGGGTTAGCCCAATGGTGATCAGTATAAAGAAAGATAGTCAGATTAGGATTTGTGTGGACTACAGGGAGCTGAATGTTGCATGTGTGACTGATCCCTTTCCTATGTCATTCACTGAGGAAATATTAGAAGGAATTGCACGGCGTGAAGTATATTACTTTAGAGATGGATTATTTTGGTATCATCAGGGTAGGATTACATAGGAGGACTAGGAAAAGACTACTTTTAGTACTGAATGGGGAAGTTTTGCTTATACTGTGATGCCTTTTGGTGTGAAAAATGCTCGTATTGTATTTTTGCACATAGTTGTCCAAGTGTTCAAATATTTTATTGACAAATTCTTGCAGGTTTATTTAGATGATTGGATGGTGTATGGACTTGTTAAGGATCATTGTGTCAATTTACGCCTAATGTTTGAAAGATGTCTCTAGTTAAGCATCTCTTTGAACATCAAGAAATGTGTATTTGCTACACCATTTGGAACACTGTTAGGGCACATCATCTGTAAGGAAGGTATGTTTGTCGATCTAGCTAATGTTATAGTCAATATCGGCCTAGAAGATCCTACAAGTCAGAGTGAGGTGCATGGATTTTTAGGTCACACTGGGTATTATAGAAAATTTATTAAAGGGTATGCTAAGGTTTCCGCACCCTTTGAGGAGTTACTAAATGGAAAAGGGACGTTATGTTGGGGAGAACCACAACAACACACATTCGAGACATTAAAGGAGAAACTTACTTCAATGTCTATTATGTGCTTTCCCTTTTGGGACCAACCGTTTCATGTACATGTGGAAGTCTCTAGCACGACCATTGGTGTGGTTTTGGCTTAGCCATGAGAAGGTATTATAGATCATCCTATCTATTTTCCTATTATAAAGTTGACTCCTACAAAGCAGAATTATACAACTACAGAGCGTGAATAATTTTCAATGATCTATGCGCTACATAAATTTAGATAGTACCTTCTAGCAACACCATTTGTATTCTATACTGATCACATGGTATTGAAGTATTTGGTAAACAAGCTTGTTTTACAGGGGCGCATATGCCGATGGGTACTCTTATTCCAAGAATTTGATTTCACAGTTGTGGTAAAATAAGGGAAAAGTAATTTTGGACTGGACCATCTATCAAGAATACAGTCGGGAGAAGACACGTAGTCAATTGAAGATACTGACCTGATGCATAGTTATATAGGTTACAATGCGTGCCATCAGAATTAGAGGAAATTGTTGTCTTTTTACGTACAGGCATGGCACCAGAAGGGATGGATGTTTAGAGAAGAAAAAACTTACCATTTGTGCAACACTGTTTATGTTGATTAGTGGTGACCTGTACAAGTTAGGCCGAGATGAAGTATTACGCCATTGTGTACTAGAACATGAGCACTCATATATCATAGAAGAGGCTCGTGGTTGTATTACAGGTAGGAATTATGTAGGTGATGCCACTGCGTATAAGATTCTACTCACTGGATTATGGTGGTAGACCCTGTATAAATATTGTAAGGCATATTGCAAGGCTTGTGATCATTGTCAGTGACTTGGAAAACCAGGAAAAAGAGATGAAATGCCTTTAAGACCTATTCCTAGTGTAGAAATGCTTGAGAAATGGGCTATGGATTTTGTGGCTCCTATTTCTCTAGCCACGCGTAGGGTTGGATCGCACTATATCATCACTTACACAGATTATTTGACAAGGTGGGAATAAGTAGCACCTACAAAGGATTGTACAACAACTACAATAGCCAGGTTTCTATGGGGAAATATTATTACAAGGTATGGATTCCAGTTGAGTTTAACAAGTGATAAGGGAACTCATTTTTTGAATGAGACAATCAAAATTATATTAGATGAGTTCATGATTACACACCAAAATATTACACCATATCATCCTCAGGAAAATGGGACTGCTGAGAATTTCAACAATATTTTGAGCCAGATTTTAGCAAAAAATTGTGTTGTTGGAAGAAAAGATTAGGATGATAATTTTTTTTCATACTTTGGGCGTATAGAACAACATAAAAGCAGTTAAATAAGGCCACACCCTTTCAATTGATGTTTAGCATAGAATCAATTCTTCCTATGGAATTCATGTTACCTTCTTTGCGTATTGCGGGTGCTGGAGGTGTAGCTAATGAACAAGAATAAGAAGAATGAATTGAATGGTTGATTAAGCTAGATGAGTGATGAGCAATAGAAAACTAGATTAAGAAGCAAGATAAATCCAGACAGAAAACATGGCATGACAGGCACATTAGGGACAAAAATCTTGAGATATGGTAGATGGTGCTTCATTATGATTCTAAGTTTTTTGCGTCATCCATAAAAACTCAAAGTACATTGGCTAGGACCATATGTTATATCTTACATACTTGAAATAGGATCTTGTCAGTTAGAAATGCTTGATGGAATATGGTTACCTGGTTACTTCAACAGGAGTAGGATGAAGCCCTACTATAAATAAGTCTTCTTGGTGTTTGTAATAAGGCAGTGTTGCCATTTAGATTAGGTTTTAAATTATGTATTCCTTTAATTTATTTCCTTCTTTGTCTCTGTGCTTTGTTAATTTAGTTGGTTTCTTGTCAAATAAGCACGTTTGTGTGCCAGAAGATAATTACCATTTGCAGTATGTTTATGTGCAGAGGAATGCACATACCATTTGTGTGGGGTGGTTATTAAAAAATGGGTACACATAAAGGAACAAACTACTACAGGTTCTATTCGAGTTTAAAGAGTTGGTGGAAAGAAGATTGCTTCCAAATAAGGACCATAGATGAATATAAACAAAGAAACAGTATAACATGAGTTAAGTAGTGGTCGTGGAGACTACTAGGAGAAAGTACAGTGACGAGGTACTTAGGCACATGGAAGCGCGCTGAAGAGAAGTCTGTATCCAAAAGATACGAAGGAGTGCTAAAAGGTTATAGCTGAAGCATGAATATGTACTACAAAAAAATGGGAAAAAGGTCAATTAATGAGGATTGTTGGTAGGTGAAGAAGAAATAAATGCACTAACTATTTCAAAATCTAAATAAGGGATGCGAGTTCATTTTATCATTGTAATCGTAAAAATTTCAACAAGCTAAGTACAAAAAATTTTGAGCTAATTGTGTTGAGGTGTGGAGAGTGTGAAACCAGACGTGGAGAGCCGATTTGTGCGTAGGAGAAGCTTACACCCCCATTGGTGAAGGTTTTGAATGAAATTGGAGCGTTAGGAAAGAGCTAGGGCACATGATTTCAACAAGGGCACGCAGATTCGAGCTAGGGTTTGGAATTTCTTGTTACAAAGGATAGAAGGTATTCATTTTCCCACTACAAAGGATAAAAAGTTGCGATTTACATATGGTGCCAAAGAAAGCACCTGCCATAGGAGCGAAAGGAAAGAAGAAAGTAGAAGCAGAGGTTGAAATTTCCCCTGAGAGTAATTTATCAGAGATGCAATACCTAGAAGGCATGATATTGGGACAAGAATGGGATTCTCATTTCCAAAAGTGCAAGATAAGTGATTACAAACACTACACAATGGATAATAAAAATAAATTAGAGGCACTATTGAGTACGAAGACAAACAAGGTGAACAATAAAGGACATGTTAGTTTATGATGATGTTGGAGATAAGTTGCTAAATTATATTGGAGTTTACTTGTTTTACGAGCTCCCATATTTTGGCAAATATGAACCTTTGTACTAGTGGTTGATGAGTAGGGAACATGAAGACTTTTTCTATTTCATCAGATGAAGGGTAAGGATTATAGCCACATTGATTTCAACTATAACAAGATTAAAGGGCACATGAGTGGATCTAGATAGTGACTTGACAGATAAATAAGCAATCCTGGAGACACGAAATAAGTTAGGGTATACCAAGGTTCTGCGCAGAATGGATATCGACAAGTTGAAGAAGTACCCAATGGTATAGGTAGCTAAACATTTAGTGACCAAATTGAATGATCAAGAGAGATGGTCACAGGTGAATACAATGTGGTTACACATTGCAAGGAGAATGTCACAGGGAGTAATTTACAACATATCAAGATACATTGCATAAACTATCATCGAGGAAGCGCGTATAGGTGAAAAAATCAATTTCGGTGCTATCCTTTTTTTCCTTTGTATTTATGGAGATCAGAGTGCCCGATGGGCCAAAGAACAAGATCTGGGAGTACCCCATGCCAAAAAAGTCCCTTGCAGAAAGATTTGACAAGTACTTATGTGAAGGGTCAATGAGTGAGACATTCAAGTAAAGGGTAGAGATGTGGTATGATCGGCTCCGCATGGAATTTGAAGAGGAGTGGCACATCCCGAAGGAGTTACCTTCGGTGGTGGGCAAGGCAGTGCAGTTTGCAGTGTATCAACACTTTTATATCACGTGATTTTCAATGAAGTATGGGACTTGAAGCCCCTGGTGTAAACTTCCATATGCCTTCACAACACACTACTTCCAGGAACAAGTCCATCATTTTACTGATGTGTGCCCCCCTGAATTTTTTTACGGAAAAGGTACACTGTGACTAGCACACACTATGAAAGACATATGTATATCCAGGTCAAACTGCCCACATTGAGAGGATAATTTCAGACATGATAAACATGAAGCCTATGAGTTTGGTGACTAGAGACAGTTGAGCTGAGCTTATATACCTTCATCTTAAGCCCAAGTTGGAGGGTACAAAATATGTGGAGAATGAGTTTGTGCTCCCAAGGCCACCTAAAGGTAATCATATAGTGGAGAATGTACCAACTACGAAGCCCAATGAACCTATAGAGGTAGATGATGAGGAGGAAGAGCGTGAAGACAGTGGCACTTTGATAGATAGAGGATGGAGGAAACCCTTAGACAGGGTAAAAGCTGAGTACACAAGTACTCCACCCTAGGCACAAGAAGAAGGAGAGGAATAATTGGAAGTAGGAGCAAACCCCAAATAACACCACTTTAGGAGGGTGTTCATACAAACAAGATCTCAAGGAACTACTCCATAATCAGTACGGAGATCACCATGACTCTCTCCATAGAAGGAGACGACTGAGAAGAGAAGGATAAAATTGAAGCTAAATGAGGAGGTGGAAGATTCTGAAGAGAGCACGCTTAGATATCCTATACAACCAGAGGATGTGGAAGAGTCTAAGGATGAAGAAATGAAGGTTGAAGAAGTGGGGGTATAGAAGCTAGGAGAAACAAAGAAAGATACTTCTCAGGACATTGAGGATCAAAATCCAAATCTTGGCGCTCAAGTTCCTAAGGGGCCAAGATAAAGGAGGGAAAGTGGAGAGTATGTTGCACCAGTTATGGGCTATGAGGAGGACATAAGTAAAATTTTCTGCATGCGGTTCTAGAATAAAATGGGCCTTAAGGACTTATATGGATGGGAGTTGATGGACCCTGATATGACAACCACGTGTGCAAAGGAAACAATTGTCATGTTCCATGCAAACTCACGTGGATGAGAATGATTTTGATGTTTGTGAAGAGTCTTTTCTGTCAAGGAGAATGAGAACGGAACCACATAATAGACATATAACCATCAAACCCACTGTTATATCTGATGAATAGGTGAGTAATTCCCTAGCGAAGGTATCTATAGAGGTGGCGTGTAGGAATGTGGATAAATATGCCACCATTAAAGTGGTCATAGAAGATATTAAAGTGCTATGAGAAGAAATAAATTCCAAAGATACAGAGATCACACATTTGAAGGGAGAGAAGGACTTAGAACATAAGAAGAATTTATCATTCATCAGTATGGTAGAGGAGAATGGTGATCATGTCCTGAAATCAAGACTGCACTTGGAGTCCAAGGTACCTGAAAGGTTCCCTTCGGCTATGAAATATGTGCGTACATTATTTGATTTGGTTCTTGAGGATGGAAAAATTCACATGCTAGTACCAAAGGACCCTAAACAAGAGGCAAAGAGATCCAAAGGTGCAGTAGTTAGAAATATTTCATCATACGAGGCATTGCTTCAAACCTTGCATGAGGAGCTGAAGAAAGAATACTAGGAACTGAACATTTGTGTAGCTCCAGTGGCAGTAATAAATATCAGGGAAATAGTAGAAGACAATGAAGTCCTAAAGGTGATGAAAAATGAGACATTGGGACGTGTGGAAAGATTGACACTAGTCAAGAAAAAGTGTGAGGCCCTTGCAGCAGCTCATTACCCCATAAGGAAAAATTGGATGAGATTGGAAAACGTATAGTGCAAAAGATGGATCTATTGGAAGGAATAATTTATGGTATGTCCAACATTGTTTTGGTGTTACAAAACGAGAAGGGAGAAATTTCCCAAGATGAGTTGGAATCTATTGCAGTGGACATTCCAGAGAAAACAGAAGTCGTGCTAACTGAATGACAGACTTTGAAAGCGGAGATAAAAGAAGAATATATAGAATTAATTCTTCTAGTTGAGATAGAGGATTTTGAAGGGTTAGAGTTCATTCTTTGTACAAAAATTCTTTCATTTCTTTCAATTCCTTATTCTTTATTATTCAAAGAGCATTCATTTTCAGGGCGACAATGTAATTTAGTGTGGGGTAATGTTGAGCGGAAAAGAGTATGATACTTAGCAGAAGGCACACAGAAGGTTCATGTATAAGAACATGGCGCATTCAAAGGTGTGGAAGGATATGGAAGGAAACGTGCGCAAAAGACAAGGGAAAATTTGGGACTAATCAGTATTCACATGTACGGTCTATTTTTGGAGATAACGTGCAGAGCACACAAATGGGATAAAGACTTGTGCGACACACATGGGCCATTATTAGAAGAGCGGATAGTAAGAACTTTTCTTGGGTTCGGGCTGATAATAGAATTACTACTGCCAGTTAACCAAAAGAGATCTATTGTTAGCACACTTGTATGTGTGGCTATTATTGTAAAGGCACATGGATATTTTTAGCATGCGACCTATTTTGGGAATTATACAAGTGGTGAAGGGAAATTACCCACCCTTATAAATATGTAGTGATCTGTGTATAATATGAGGACTATGTGAGAACTGGATATGAGTTTTTGTGAAGTTATGCTGCCAGATCTAATGCACGCATGAGCTTATGGTATTAATTATTGTAAGGAGATTCTGTGTATTTACTGTGTTTAATATAATGGAGTGTATTGACTGATTCAAGGTGTTAAACATGATTACAACTAGATCTTGCATGGTAAAATTCATTATGGCTATTACTTGAATCCATTACTCTTTAGATTTAGATCTGGAATGTGCTCTGTGGAATGTTATACCAATTGTGGGTTTGAATGCATTAATTCTTCATCATTCTAACATCCTACTCAAGCAACCATAAAGAGAGGTATGGTACCTTTACACGCTTAGGGTGAGTGCTCAGTCTAGGCTGAGTGATGTGCCAATGCACCTGGGTTATTACTGGTAAATTCTAGGCTACATCAAGAATCTTGCATTATGATTTCTTAAATCATATTATTTCTTTCCACATTCACTACTATAGTGTCCATTATTTTTGCATTAATAGGATTATATATTTGATTTATCATACCATTGTGTAGAATAACCTCTAGAAGTGCTATTTTCCTTCCTCTTACTGTTGTATGTGGTTCTTGATGATTGTATCTTCTACCTTCTTGTTGGTTGTAGAATCTTCATCTTCCTTTGTTATAGGTTCTTCTCCCCCTAACTCTAACATTTTTATTTATTTTGAAATCTTGTTCATTAGAGGAGTTGGTTTTCCTAATCATCCTCTATTTATGGGTTTTTAGAAAACCCATTATCTCATAAACTTTCATTTGTCTCAAATCCTTGGACTCTTCTATTGCAACAACAACTAGATCAAATGTAGTTAAAAATCTCATCAATACTTTCTCTATGATCCTATAGTCTACAAAAACATCTCCGTTACTCCTCAATTGACTGACTATGCTTATTTATATTGTGCAAAATTTATTTTCTAATTCTGAATCTTTCATGAGAAGGGTCTCAAAATCTATCCTCAACATCTGCAATTTGACTATCTTTACCTTGTCACTTTCTTTATAAGCATTCTACAATGTATCCCATGCTTGTTTGGAGTTTATACTTGTTTTTATTCTTGGGAAAACTGAATCAGTGACAAAATTTTGAAAGTAGCTAGAAGCCTTTCCATCATTTCTTTTATTTTTTTTTCAAAGCATTATTTTGGGCTTGTGTAAGTGCGTTGAATGTAGCCTATTCTGTTACCTCTACATATCTCCTTTAACAATCTCCCATAGCTTTTGAGAAGAGAAAAATGTCTTCATCTTGATACACCAGATATCATAGTTCTTCCCATGAAATGTCGGGGGTTGTTGCCATGAGTTGCTACTAGAATCCATTTAAAACTCATACCCAAAAAATAAAAAACAAGCCCATAAACTATTGAGTTCTAATTTTCTCCAACAACATTTTTCTCTGATACTAAACTATTGGCAAAATATAGTGCCAACACAACCATGCAGGGTAAAAACAAAACTAGAGGAAAATATATACAACACACACACAGATGGTATGAAGATTGCAAATCAAATATATAATATATATATATATATATATATATATATATATATATATATATATATATATATATTATATTTGATTTGCAATCTTCATACCATCTCAAAATTGAGGCTCTATATATTTTCTTCTTTGTTCCTTATGCTCTGTCTCTTTTTTATATATCAAAAACCATGCACATATATAGCCTCCTCTCACCCAAAATACACTGACATATGACACAGACCCAAAACCTATATTCATTTTCATGAATTCCGTAGTTTATCCTTTGTTTCATGGATTTTCTTTTGTACTGTGGCTTCTAATCATTCTCTACATTTGTCTCATAGTTTTAAACTTTAAACCATTTCAAGGAGAACTAGAGAAACAAATTCCACACAACACTAAACCATAACTTTTATCCCATATCTGACTTCCGAATATGTATTATACTCTCGCGGGGACTTCCTTTTTGTGTGGATTTAAACTATTTTCACAGTTAATTTGAAACAAAAACCAAAATAGATATAAATACCTATAAGTGGTGGTGGTTGGGAGAGAGGGAAAAAAATTAATAACTCATGGGGATCAAGATTACCAATCATAATAAATTCTAAAAATATATGATATAAGGTATTTACTACTAAAAATATAAGTTGATGTTGTAGATGTTATAAAATTAGAGAAAAATCTTTTTATAAGAAATGAGAACAAAACCATGACTATTAAGATTAATGTGTGCGGAAGAGTAGCTTTCTGAAAAAGCATATCTTGTCCTTCTACGTAATGAGTATTTATCAAATTTCTCACTATAACTCTTTAACGTCTTGAAAGTGGGATAGTTTCTAAAGACACATAAGAAACATTGAAAACAATTCCTAATGGAAACTGTTGTATATATATTATTTTATGAACAAAATGGATCTCATTCCATTATCATAGTGTTATGAGACAACGTAAAAAAAATTATAAAATATCTGAAACTATAATTTTCTAGAAATCTGAATGTTGAGGTTGCAGTTGATTTTTTAATGCATGTGCTCAAGCCTTGTATTAAAAATAGGAAAATATTATTGAATTATAGTTTGACAGTCCAAAGGAAGGTGGTAATCAGGAAATTGAAATTATAGAAAGATGGCTAAGCTATATTATCAAGATAAAGATTGCTCAAATCCTTCAAATCTCCTGGACCTACAAGTAAGTGTAAGCAATGGAATTTTTTTTTAATCACATGCTCTCATATGAGACAAATGATTTTCATGGACCTGTAGTGCCCACATTTTTATAGCTCTAGATATCTGTTGGTTCCCTTATGCATAGACATGTTTTGATTGAGACTCTGTATAGATTTTGGACATTTTATTATGTTATTTTATCCTCATGGACATTATGGTATTTTGGGCGCGTAGCACCAATTGGACTAGATTCATATTTTGATATATTTGTTGTGATGTTGATGACACTAACAGGGTTAGATGATAGTGATAATTATTGGTTAGATGTTTTTTCTTGTGGTCGATTTGATTAATGATATAGTTTTCTGGATTTAATAATAGATAATTCTCATGCTAGCCTAAGTGTATGTCGTTGCAATTGTATCTGCGGATGATTCCTGTGGCAAACTATGTGTATAATTGTATGCATTGCACTATCAATTGTAAAATGACTGTTAGGACATTATAAGTTTGACTTCAGTTTGTGATGTGTATATGATGATTATTATATTGGATAGATGTGGTTAATGTGTGCAATGAGTGTGCAGGTGACAGGTATATGAGAGCATGGGTTTCAGGGCAGCTACACAATTGTGCACGAGAGGCCTACGGGTTGAGTCCTAACCATGCTAAATTTTTGAGGCCTTAGAATAGGTGTATTTATTTGGGCACCATGGGTGAACCCTCTATTGTAATGTAATTATGTCTTGTAAAATTGATTATGTTTAGGTTGTGTTTTATTAAGTAAACTAATTTAGGGATTTAATGATCTCATCTTAATTTAAGTGATGGTTTTGGGTAAGTGTGTGTGTGTTGGTAGAAGGGATTGGGGACCACATGTGAACCTTGGGTGGACCCCACACCCTCTACCCTTGTGCCCAAGCATGCCAAACCCGAAATTGGGTTATTTTGGGCATTTTTAGGGACCCCTTTTGAGTTTGGGAGTTCCTTTAGCATGAAAATGGGCCCTTGGACCCTACCTAATAGGTAGGGGGCTTATTTCCAAGGTTTTGAGGGATTTTTCCTCCCATTTTGCCCTTCTTAGTCACAATCCATGTAAGATGGTTGGTTTGTGTGTAATTGTTAAAAGTTGCTCCACTTTATTTTATTCTAAGTTTTTAGCATTTTTGGATGATAAGGGCTAAAAGGTGAGTTTACTCTTACTTATTTGATTTTTAGAATATTTGACTCTTGAGGGGAGAGGGGATGACACTTGTCACATTCCCATTGGTGAGGAAACTTTTGGGTTTCCCTTCTTATTCTTCCTCATGTGGAAGGAAAGGGGTCTTCTTGGCTCTTTCATTTTTTTTGGGGAGAACTTGGAGAATTTTGGGAGCTTGGAGGTTTGCTTGGACAAAGGGAAAAGTTTAGAGTCTTGGAAAGCATTATAGAGGTAGGATTCTTAAGCTTTTTCCTTCTTATTTGTGCTTAACTTGTTAACTATGCTTCTGATCAATAAAATGATGTGTGTGAAGTTGATATGTTGTGAATATAGTTTGTTTGAATCTAGTTGTTTGCTTGTTGTTTTCTTTTGTTTTATCTCCACCATCATTTGGATTGATGGTTTTTGGAGAATGTAGGGGAAGAGAGAGGGATTTCCCTCTCAAACCTCATGGTTGTTGGTCAAGCCATGAAGGTCCCTTCTCATCCCCTCATATGATTTGAGGTGGGAGAAAGGTTCATATGGCTTGAACCTTTCCCCATTCTTAGTGAAGAAACGCTTTTGGGTTTGAAAACCCTCTCAAGAAGTATTTCTATGAAATAAAAGAGAAATAAGGAGGATGAATGATTAGGAGGTATAAGGAGTTTTATAAACATGTTTTGTTGGTGCTCCTATGGTTAGAACACCTTTGATTTGGGCATCCTACTTCTTCTCTTCCCCCTTGTGAGGTTGACCTTGTTATCCTCATGTTGTTGTTTTATCATGTGTAGTATGTCTAAGCGGTTAAATGGTCTTATGTAGTTCTTGTTGTGTTTTATCCCCTTTCTTCTTGTGCACATTGTGGTAGTTTGTTCCTCTCTCCCATGTGCTTAGGGGAAGGCTAGCATGGCTTCCAACCATGGAAAGACATGTGATGATGCTTATTGGTTGGGTGGTAAACAAGTCATATCTCTTGAATCAACACTCTTAGAAGAACATTCAAGGTGGAGACTCAAGGATAAAGTTTTAGTTGGAGTGGTGACTCTTGTCTCTTTTATCCTCAAAATCATTGTAAATATTACACCTCATTGTAACTATGTTATATGGTTGATTGTGGATAGCCTCATCTTGTAAACTTATCCTATTGTGATTTGAAAGTCTTGTAATAACATGTCTCTTTTGTATTGTAACCTCTTCTCGATTTTTAAAAAAAAAGAAAAAAAGGAAAGATTACAATATAAGATCATGAGTTCTTTATTTTACTTGTCTTCATTTGAAATGATTGTTTGGTTTGAAATCTACAAAATATAGTTATGCATTACATATTAAATCTAAAATATTTAGTATGTGCTTACTTTTAGAAATGGAAATTTTTTTTATGGCACTTACATTTTGGTATCAGAGCCGTGGTTCAAACACACGAGGCTCTTTGGGTAATTTTTGTTTAAATTAAAAAAAGGGGGAGGGTTGTTCTTGGATAGTTATGTATTGATTTTTAGCTTCTTAAAAATGACACATTGGATTAAATGTTTTCCCTAATGAGGTTTTGTTGTAACATTTATTTGAGAAGGAATTCTTGCATGAAAATCTGAAATAATGTTAACCTCTTAGTTAGGATACTTGCTTGCAAAATTTTAGTAGTTTATACAAGAAATGTAGTTAGTTTTTTATTTGAAATAAAGTTAAGTGTTCATGGGGTTTAGTAAGTTGATTTTATTTCAAAACCAGTTTTAGATCTGTCTATATTCCAAGTCCATTTTACCATTAGAAATTTGTATACACGGTCTCCTTGTTATGTGCAAGCTTAATGGGATAGTAACATTAAACAATAAATGAAACCTGATTATATATATTACTTCAATTTTAAAATGCAACTTCAGTGTAGCAACTCCTTCTTGTCTAGAATTTAAAAATAAAATAAAGTTGGAAATGCATAGATAAATAATTTTAAATCCCTTTCCTCATAGATGGAGAAATCATTATGAACCTGTATATGGATTTATATATATATACTGATTTTGTTGCAGCGGTATATTATACATACTTGAAATAACATATCCTATATATATGTGTGAACTGTGTGTGTGTGTGTGTGTGCATGTGTGTGTGTGTGTGTGTAAATGTGAAGTGTGTGGTTATTTTTTTTAATTATAAATAGAATAAATATAATATAATAAAACAAATAAAAAATAAAATTTAATTTAAAAAAAAAAAGCTGAAAAAAACAACCCCCCTGCTTTGCCCCGCAGACTGTGGCCACTGTCCCCATCCTCCCCAGCACTGTCCCCACCCTCCTTGGCTCACAGGTCTGCCAGACCCTACCCCCCCGGACCCCTGTCCCCCCCACGCACCTTGCCCTACCCCTGCACCCCTGCACTATCTAAGCACCCCGCGCCCTACCCCCTCCCGCACCCTGCCCCTCCCCCTTGTCCGCACACTACTGGCCTGCGCAGCGACCCCGGCTGCCCTTCCGTTGATGACCCTGGCGGCAACCCTTCCACCACTGCCCCTCCTTCCTCACCTGCCGCTGGCAATATACATATATATATATATATATATATATATATATACATATATATATATAAATGCAGTCGACCCCTTTGGGGTATGTATATATATATATATATATATATATATAACAATATATATATGTGTGTTAAACAAAACCAGAATGTGTTTAGCTTCATTGTATGAAGTTCTCACAAGAAAATACAATGGATTCCACAGATAAGAAAATAAAACTCCATGGATGCTCCTCCACTTCACAAATGGCATAGGATATATACTCCGTAAGATTAATCAATCCCCCATAGTTCTTCCTCAACTTGCTCATTCAAAAGACAATACAAAACAAATGAGAAAAGAATAGAGAGAGAAAAGAAGACATAAAGAAATTTAGGGCAACTTTTAGGGTAGATTCAAAATCAATGGCCAAGATTAGAATTGATCCTAGGGTCTCTCCTTCAATCCTACCTTTCTTTAAAGTCATGATATTTTAATGGGAATGTAGATTAACCTAAAAGGTAGTGTGTGGGTAAAATTAGAGTAAAAGGGGGAAGAGTTAATTATTTACAAGGGGTGTAGATTTTTATTTATGACCCTAGGGAGCCTAGTAGAATAAAATAATCAAATTATTATTGGGTTAGTGTTTATTTGATTTCGGGGAAAAAAATAAAAAATAAAAATTATTAATAATGAGAGGCTAATAAGCAAAGCATAAAGTAATAATAATTGATCGCTTATAAATTAATTATTAATGGGAAGGGGCATTGCTTTCCGCAACTTTCATTATAGAATGATCATAACTATACTAATAATATATTTTTTTAAAAGGGTTTTAAAAATTTATTTTTTAACCTCGGGTTTAGGATGGCACCCAAGAGGGGACGATCGGCTAGAGGCTCGGGACGTAGTGCACCTACGCGGGAGCCACCGGACCCCTGATTTTGGGCCTCAGATATTAGAGACCCTACAGCAGTTGATAGGCGTTGTGTACATCAGCGCCTTCCACCACCGCAGGAGCCGAGAGAGGAGGACATTCAGTTGGGAGACGAGGAGTTGATTGGCGAGGACGCACATTCAGAGCCACCTGAGCACGATATCCCGAGACAAGAGAGGTCACGCAGCCCTTCCATCCTTGGCGAGAGGGTGGCCTCATTTCATCATAGCCGATCACACAGCTTCGAGGGACCATTTGGAGATAGGTGACCCCTTTCACCTGTTAGACCACATCGCCAGGATCGAGACACAGGCAGTGTGATTCGAGACCTTCTTCGCCTTCAGCCACCTACATTTACTGGTTCGATAGATGGCTTTGGGGCAGAGTCCTGGCTCCTTAGCTTGGATAGCTGCTTTGGCTTGCACTCTCATGAGAGCAATGTCAAAGCCAGGTTCGCCATACACCTCCTCCGAGACACAGCAGGTGTTTGGTGGAGGAATGAGGAGCGGAAGCTCTATTTGACTCGAGAAACAGTGACCTGGGAGTTGTTCGAGGAGCGGTTCAAGAGCCCGGTATATGTCAGAGCATTTTGCGCAGAAGAGGATCGATGAGTTTCACGACTTACGATAGGGCTCTAGCATAGTGGCATAGTATGAGAGCAGGTTCTTGGATCTCTTGCAGTATGTAGACTACCTGCAGGATGAGAAATTACAGGTAAACAGGTTCATTCGGGGCCTGAATGCAGATATAGCTAGGAGCTAGTTAGGATGTTATCTCCTCCCATGCTTGAGAAGGCCGTTGAGAAGGCCTACTTGGCTAAGGAGAATAGGACCAAGGCACAGGTGCACCGAGATAGAAACAAGAGCAAGTTTCAGGACAGGATTCAGGCTTTCAGAGTCAGAGGGCACGGGGTGCAGCACCACCCCCTAGAGGAGGATTCTGGTCTTCTCCAGCAGCATCGAGAGCTCCACCACACCCATCACAACAGACACAACATCAGGGACACCAGCATCAGAGGGGTAGACAGACTCAAAGTTTTTAGTGAGGTGGATCTAGAGGTGGTTTTGGTGGATCTAGAGACAGGAGGTCAGGTACTCATCACTCATAGCCAGCCCACTCACAGTCAGTCTGCTAGGGTTGGACCAGACAAGTTCAGTTTGCCAGAGTACAAGAGGGACCCCATCTCAGAGGGGTACAGGAGGATGTTTTATTTGTGGGGCTCCAGACCATTATGTGCGTATGTGTTCGCACAAGCCCACTACTATAGATATGCAGAAAGCTCCTAGATCCGAGCAGACGATGGGTGACGTGGGACGCGCCCATCGTGTATATGTAGCGGTTGACAACCGCCAGGCTGAGCATCAGGCCACAGTCATTGAGACGACAGGTACTATCAGGGGTATTTCTGTCTCAGTACTTTTTGATTCAGGTGCTTCAGATTCTTTTGTATCTCCTTCTATAGTGGACCAGTCTGGGCTAGTGGTGGCTAGGCAACCAGATAGTTGGCAGGTTGAGTTGGCCTCTGGGGCTAAACTCGCCGTGGACTCGTATGTGGAGAGTTGTGTACTTGATTTGGGAGTCTTCTCCACTACACTTGACCTTCGAGTTATTCCTTTAGGATCCTATCAGGTTGTTTTAGGTATGGATTGGCTCGAGGCTCATCGAGCCAAGGTAGATTGCAGAAAGAAGGTCATTGAGTGTCAGGATGATCTTGGTAGTGCGGTTGTGATTTCAGGGATGCAGAGACCTATTTCCTTGCGTATGATCTCAGCTAAGCAACTCAAGAAGAGCATGCGTAAGGGTTGCTAGTTGTTTACTATCACTATCAGTGATCGTTCGGATAGTACTCCAGAGCATTCACCCCTTGATGATCACACAGTTTTGAGGGAGTATGCAGATGTGTTTCCAGGAGAGCTTCCAGGTTTACCACCTAGTAGGGAGGTGGATTTCACCATTGACTTAGTGCCTAGCTCCACACCAATTTCTAGGGCACCCTATCGGATGACGACTTCAGAGCTTCATGAGCTCAAGATTCAGTTAGAGGAGTTGTTAGAGAAGGGTCTCATTCGACCTAGTGTATCTCCTTGGGGAGCGCCAGTTATATTTGTGAAGAAGAAGGATGGTTCTCTCAGGCTTTGTGTAGACTTCAGACAGCTCAACAAAGTCACAATAAAGAACCGTTACCCACTCCCCAGGATTGATGACTTGTTTGATCAGATGCGGGGAGCTAGAGTGTTCTCCAAAATTGATCTCAAGTTAGGGTATCATCAGTTGCGCATATCAGATGCAGATATTCATAAGACAACTTTTCGCACATGTTATGGGCATTATGAGTTCACTGTTGTCCCTTTTGGTTTGACCAATGCCCCAGCTGTCTTCATGAGCCTCATGAATGGAGTGTTCAGGACCTTCCTAGATCACTTTGTCATAGTGTTCCTCGATGATATTTTGATATATTCTCGTTCCGAGGAGGAACACGAGGAGCATTTGAGACAGGTGCTTTAGATTTTGAGAGAGTAGAAGTTGTTTGGGAACTTGGAAAAATGTAGCTTCTTTCAGATAGAGATTCAGTACTTGGGGCACATTATTTCAGGAAAGGGTATCTCTGTAGATCCCTCTAAGATTTAGGCTATCATGGATTGGCCAGCACCCACATCAGTCACTGAGGTGAGGAGCTTCATGGGTTTAGCAGGGTATTACCGCAGGTTTGTGCAAGACTTTTCTAGGATTGCTCACCCTATTACTTCCCTTCAGAGGAAAGGGAAGAAGTTCGACTGGTCAGAAAAGTGTGAGCAAGGCCTTCAGTTTGCTTAAGGAAAGGTTAACCACGGCACCTATCTTAGCAGTTCCAGACCTGACAGAGGATTTTGTTGTTTACACTGATGCATCACTAGAGGGTTTGGGAGCAGTTCTTATGCAGGAGCATCGGGTTATTTCTTTTGAGTCACGTAAGCTCAAAGATTGTACGAGCTTAACTATCCTACTCACGACTTGGAGCTTGCAGCAGTTGTTCATGCTCTAGTGCATTGGCGACATTTCCTTTTGGGTAGACCTTTCATTTTAAGGACAGATCATCAGTAGCTTGCAACATATCTTCTCACAGCCGAACCTCAATGCTCGTCAGCGGCGTTGGATGGAGTTCTTATGTGAGTATGACATGGAGGTACAGTACATCAAAGGAAAGGAAAATGTTGTTGCAGATGCACTTAGTAGACGACGACATATGTTGGCTTCTTTGACACTGCAGTCAGATTTGAGAGGCAGGATACTTGAGCATCTTCCAGAGGACAGGTTTTATGAGGGGGCTAGACAGATGTTGGATTCTCAAGGTTCTTTTGAGGGCAGGTATTTAGGATGCATGTTAGAGTCTGATGGTTTACTTTGGTTCCATAGGCGCATTTATGTGCCTAAGGCAGGTGATGTGCATAGTTTCATCCTTACTGAGGCTCATCGAGCCCCATACGCAGCACATCCAGGAGTGAAGAAGATGCATGCCGATTTGAGAGATTTATATTATTGGCCGGGTCTTCGTCGGGGCATAACATATTTTGTAGTACGTTGTCTTGAGTGTCAGAGAGTCAAGGCAGAGCATTCTCATCTCGTAGGATTCTTATACCCTCATGATATTCCTGAGTGTAAATGGGATGTGATCTCTATGGATTTCGTAGTAGGACTCCCTATGTCCTCTTATCATCATGATGTCATTATGGTCACTGTGGATAGGTTGACCAAGGTTGCGCATTTCTTGCCAACCAAGGTCACCTGCAATGCATAGGCCATCACCGAAGTGTTTATGGAGGATATTGTTAGATTACATGGGATCCCAAAGACGATCATCAATGACAGAGATACCATCTACACATTAGTTCTTCTAGACTTCCTTTTCAGGATTCCTTGGGTACACAGATTAATTTCAGCTCAGCATATCATCCAGAGACAGATGGGCAGACAAAGAGAGTTAATCAGGTTCTGGAGGAGATGTTGAGGATGTATGTGATGGACTAGCAGAAGAAGAGGGAGGACTACCTTGCATTTAGTTGAGTTTGCATACAACAACAGTTATCATAACTCCATTAACATGGCTCCCTATCATGGCTTTGTATGGATGGCCTTGCAGAACACCTTTGAGTTGGGACAGACTTGATAACATGATTATTTTGGGGCCAACTTATCTTTATGATTTAGAGTAGCAGGTTGTTCTGAATCAACAACGTCTTGAGTAGGCTAGAGCATGCCAGAAGACGTATGCGGACACCAAGAGGATTGACCGTCACTTCTTGGTGGGTAACAAAGTCTTCTTGAGAGTTCGTTCGCATAAGAGTCCAATCCATTATGGAAAGGGTTCTAAGCTATTGCCTCGTTTTGTGGGGCCTTTTGATATTCTTGAGGTCATCGGTCCAGTTGCCTATCGTTTAGCTTTGCCACCACGCCTTGCATGGGCCCACGATGTATTTCATGTTTCTATACTACGTAGATATGTACCTGATGTTTCTCATGTTTTGGATTGGTTGGCATTACAGGTAGAGGACGGAGGATAGTGGAGACTGGAACCCGTACGTATACTGGAGCAACGGAGGTCACCCCTTTCGCGTGAACCCCCTTCGCCTGAACTACCACGTAGGATGAAAAAACTAGTTCGCGCGAAAGGGGGTTCGCGCGAACACCCATTCGCGCGAACCCCTTGAATTCAAATAATTTTGGCGGCAAAGAGTTATGTATAGATATTTATATAGTTTTGGGTGGCGGATTTAGGGTTTAGGGGGGTTCGGGCGAAGGGGGGGTTCACGCGAACCCCCTTCACGCGAACCCCCTTCGCGCGAACCCCCCTTCGCGCGAACCCCCTTATGTGGCACCTATGTGGCACTTATGTGGCACATTTTGGCGCCAAATCCATTTGGAGGATAATTTTATGCCAAAATGTGCCATTTAGGTGCCACGTAATTAGGGTTAACGAATGAATAAAATTACAAAATTTTAACACAAAATATAGAATTTTATTAGCTTTCTAAAAATATAATTTTCATTTTTTAAAAATATGTTTTACTATTTATTTTTTATATTTTGCTAACATATGGTATTTTAGGACAATCGATTGTACACAATCAACCCAATTTGAAAAATAGCAAAAAATATCAAAAAAAATTGAAAAAATTAAAATTACTATTTATTGAAGTCTTCTTCTTACCTGTGAAAAAAAAATTCAATTTCGATATAAATCTTAAAATTTATTGGTATAAACATTTGTACGCCATTTATTTGAAAATATTTTTACTAAATAATTAATTAAAAAAAAAATATAAATCCAAAAAATATGAAAATTTGATAGCACCTCAAAATTCAAATCTTGAACATATATCTAAAATTTCATGGTGAAAAAATAAATTTTCATTCAAAAAAACCACCCGAGGACAGTCATTCCTCTTTTATAACATAAGAAACAACGTATGAATAAAATTAAGAAAAAGACCTTTTTTTTAGAAATTTTTTTTAAAAAAAATTTGATATGTATTATACACTCTAAATACAACATTTCGTTAGTTTGTGGAATTTCATGAATGTGTACGGTTTTATGGCTATTACCTTTAGAAAATCAATGAAACTGAAAATTCATGTTTATAATGGTACAAAACATACCAAAAAGTGGGACAGTTTATTATGCTTTTACCCAGATATGTACCATATTTTTCTCATGTTTTGGATTGGTCGGCATTAAAGGTAGAGGACGGAAGGCAGTGGAGACTGGAGCCCATACGCATATTAGAGAACTGAAGGTTGGCCCTTCGGGGTTGAGATTTGGACCAGGTTAGAGTGCAGTGGGACCGATATGACGAGTCATCAGCTACCTGGGAGGATGCTACACCACTGAGGGCTAGATATCCCTATCTCTTCCAATGACTTCCAGGAGGAATTCTAATTCTAGGAGAGGGGGATGTAGTGCCCACATTTTTATAGCTCCAATTATCTATTGGTTCCTTTATGCATAGACATGTTTTGATTGAGACTCTGTTAGATTTTAGACATTATGTTATGTTATTTATCGTCATGGACACTATGGTATTTTGGGAGCGTAGCACCAATTGGACTAGATTCATATACTGATATATTTCTTATGATGTTGATGACACTAATAGGGTTATATGATAGATCTATTGGTTAGATGTTGGTTCTTATGGTTGATTTGATTAATGATATAGTTTTCTCGATTTAATAATGATAATTTTCATGCTAGCCTAAGTGTATGTCGTTGTAATTTATCTGTGGATGATTCGTGGCAAACTTTGTGAATAATTGTATGCATTGCACTATCAATTGTTTAATAATGTTAGGGCATTATAAGTTTCATTGAACTTGTGATGCGTAGATGATATTATTATATTGGACAGATGCAGTTAATGTGTGCAATGAGTGTGCAGGTGACAGGTATAAGAGAGCATGGGTTTCAGGGAATCTACGCAATTGTGCACGAGCGGCCCACGGGCTGAGTCCTAACCATGCTAAATGTTTGAGGCCTTAGAATAGGTGTATTTATTTGGGCACCATGGGTGAACCCTCAATTGTAATGTAATTATGTCTTGTAAAATTAATTATGTTTAGGGTGTGTTTTATTTAAGTAAATTAGTTTAGAGGTTTAATAATCTCATTTTAATTTAAGTGATGTTTTGGGTAAGTGTGTGTGTATTGGTAGAAGGGTTTGAGACCACACGTGAACCTTGGGTGGACCCGACACCCTCTACCCTTGTGCCCAAGTATGTCAAACCTGAAATTGGGCTATTTTAGGCATTTTTAGTGACCCCTTTTTAGTTTGGGAGTTCACTTAGCATGAAAATGGGCCCTTGGACTCTACCTAATAGGTAGGGGGCTTATTTCCAAGGTTTGGAGGGAGTTTCCCTCCCATTTTGCCTTCCTTTGGTCACATCCATGTAAGGTGGTTGGTTTGTGTGTATTTGTTAAAAGTTGTTCCACTTGTTTTATTTTCATTTTTAGTATTTTGGGTGATAAGGGCTAAAAGGTGAGTTTACTTTTACTTATTTGGTTTTTGGAATCTTTGACTCTGTGGGAAGGAGAGGGGGGTAACACATGTCACTTTCCTATTGGTGAGGAAATTTTTTGGATTCCTCTTGATATTCTTCCTCATGGTGGAAGGAAGGAGACTTTTTTTTCCTCATTTTTTTTTGGTGAGAACTTGGAGAATTTTTGAGAGCTTAGAAGTTTGCTTGGACAAAGGGGAAAAGTTTAGAGTCTTGGAAAGTATTATAGAGGTAGGATTCTTAATCCTTTTCTCTTCTTTGTTGTTGCTTATATTGTTAGCTATACAATGGTCAATAAAATAATGTGTGTGAAATTGATGTGTTATGAAGTTGAATGAAGAATGTAGTTTTTTTTGTTTTGTTGCTTTTGTTGTTTTCTTCTTTTTTACTCTCCACCATCATATGGCTTGATAGTTTTTGGAGAATGTAGGGGAAGAAAGAGGGATCTCCCTCTCAAACCTCATGGCTTGTTGATCAAGCCATGAAGGTTCCTACTCATCCCCTCATATGATTTGAGGTGGGAGAAAGGTTCATATGGCTTGAACATTTCCCCATTCTTCGAGAGGAAACCCTTTTGGGTTTGAAAATCCTCCCAAGAATGATTTTTTTGACATAAAAGAGGAATAAGGGGGATGAATGTTTAGGAGGAATAAGAGGGTTATGTAAACATGCTGTTGTTGGTGTATCCTATGGTTGGACACCTTTGTTTTTGGGCATCCTATTTCTTCTCTTGCCCCTTTTTGTGAGGGTGACCTTGTTTCTCCTCATGTTGTTGTCTTATCATGTGTAGTTTGTCTAAGTGTTTAAATGTTTCTTATGTATTTCTTGTTGTGTTTTATCCCCATTGTACTTATGCACATTGTGGATACTTAGTTCCTCTCTACCATGGGCTTGGGGGAGGCTAACATGTTTTCCAACCATGGAAAGACATGTGATGATGCCTATTGGTTGGGTGGTAAACAAGCCATGTCTTTTGATTGCAACGTTCTTAGGAGAACACTTAAGGTTGGAGACTTAAGGATGAAGTTTTAGTTGAAGTGGTGACTTGTTTCTTTTATCCTAAAAAAAAATCATTGTAAATATTACACCTCATTGTATCTATGTGTTATATCGATGATTGTGGATAGCCTCATCTTGTAAACTTATCCTATTGTGATTTGAAAGTCTTATAATAGCATGTCTCTTTTGTCTTGTAACTCTTTTCTATTGTAAAGAAAAAAAAAAAAGATTACAATATAAGATCACGAGTTCTTTATTTTACTTGTCTTCATTTGAAATAATTGTTTTGTTTGAAATATGCAATATCTAGTAAGCATTACATGTTAAATCTGAAATTTTTAGTGTGTTTTCTTTAAAAATGGAAAAAAAAATTGATGGCTCTACAGGACCAAGTTGTATATATTTATTGAAGATAGTTGAATGAATACTATGAAGACAAATCATCACTTGCGTGCAATATTTTTTGTACATGTTATAATTAATGAAGTGAAGAGTCTGTGAAGGTGTTGAAGGAAGACAAGGGAAAGAAAGAACAATAATTCAAAGTATTATTTTCGAAAATAAGAAATATGGAAGATAACATTTTGCATTTGTCTCAGAAGACATGATACAAGTAAGAATTCAAGGTGTAATGGATACAAATAGTTAAGACATGCACTTTGGCAAAAAAGTTGAAGATGTGTATTTTCATGTATGATAGGTTGTAGACTATTCTTTAAGCATGTTCATTTGAGAAAAAAAAACATTTACATGTCATTTTTGAAGTTAAAGGACTATGTAATGAAAAATGTAAGTTTATGTTATCATTACCTTGATTGTGGTATCTAGTAGTAGCTTTAGGCGATCCATAGAATTTCTTGCTAGGAAATCCTATCTTGGACCTACATATAAGTGTCATAGTTATGCCTATGTACGATTTTTTGTGTTGTTTTGGTAGAAACAAGATTAAAACATGAAGCATTGTCACAATGATAAACATACAAAATTATGTCTAAAACGATCATTTTAGCGTCTGCGAAAGCATGCACAATGCACACGAAGTGTTTGAGAAAATGTCTTCATAAGATGAAGGCACATAATAAATTGACCTTTACAAAGATATTTGAAACATATATATTGAAATATGAGGTTGTAATGTAATGAAAGATGTAGATAACTATCAAGAAATCCCATGCTTAATGTTTTTTATTTTTCCATAAATAGAAGTACAAGAATATGTGTATATGTCTTTTCCCCATATTTCTATTCTACCTTTGAAATAAGGACCTTGTTAAAACTAATCCTTCAAGGGTCACAAAAACCTCTTGTCTCAAAATCCATAGGAAAGAAAAACCTTGTTGCCCTCTATTTTGGCATTAAAATCCTAGGGTTAGTGCATGAAGCGGGGGAAATTTTAGTTATCTTATTGTTAAAAAAATTCCAATGAATTTTATATTCGTATCCCTATTTGAAAATAATATATATATATATATTTAAATATGCATCAAAGACAACTAGTACTATTGTAAGGAAAATGCTAAAAGAGGCCATAGAGGACCAACAAATCATACAAAACACTCACTTTGCATTGAAAAAACTACAATAATATAACATGCACAAGGAAAGAGAAATCCTTGCCTTAAGATACTATCGCCCTTTCCTAGTTATCCATGTCTCTATTATGGGATTTTTGGTTCCATCACAAAATTTTATCAAACATTTCAAATTACCTCCATAGCCTCAAAGAGGTAAAAATAATTAACACTAGTGGGCACAAAAAGCTTTGAGGTCCACCACAAACAAAAAGGAAGAGAATATCAAACACAACTAAATGATTAAATAGGCTAGGAGATCTCGCAACCCTCTAGAAATCAAATGTTGATCTAGAGGACATTTATGGATACATATGTTTCTAAAATATCCCTAAAACATTGCAGCACTGAAGAGAGTCTCAAGATATTTAATTTTATATGAATAACTCAAAAAACATAGCTCATATGTGAAAGTTATTGCAAGGCAAATTTTGGCAATAAAGAGTCAAACTTGGTCAACTTTCCAATTAGGACATGACACATGGCGGAAGTGAGAAAAATGGAAAAATGTATAAAATGTGTTTGAACAATGGTATTTGTCACTCATAAATTGAAAGGTGGGGCCCATTATTTTCTAGTTGGGGGCCCTCAGCTAGGGTCGACACACTCTTTTTATGGAGGTGTTCCTTTGCCTCTGATTCATATTACCATTGTATTGCAATTGTTTATATTTTCCACTATATGTCTATATATCCTGCATGCTAGATTTTTTATTGCAAGGTTGAGTCATTATGAAGGGTATTTATATATTGCTTTACATTTGAGACTAGCTCACCCGAGCCAATAACAACTTTACATATTGGGGATAACTCACCTAATTTCTTAATAGTCAACGGGGTGATCAACTTCCCAACTGACTGGGTCGAACACCTATAACTTCAGCGAAGCCAACATAGGGAATTATCCATACAACTTGGCGGTCTATATACAATCAACCAATGAGGCTCTCAAACAATGTGACCAGATTAACATCCTATAAATACCAGTCAACACTACCTGATGGATAAACTCACTACAGTCCACCTACATGGACTTCATACACAACTTTAACCAACATTGACCTATCTACCAATGCATCGGCTAGCACAACATGTGGTGGAAAACCATTCTAAGGTGTGGATGAAGCAACACATATAGAGGGCAAGTGATCCTAATATAAACCCTATTCACTACCACTGCACCGTGAATGTGGGATTTTCCCACTATAGTGCAAAATAGTTCAGAGAAAATGAAGGGAGGGAGCGTTCAAACCCCAAGATGTGCCAGAAACAAGACTACCAGATCTCTAATGTACCATGAGGGCTTCATATTGAATAAGATGTGCTCAAGTTTCCATTTATAGAAGACTTTTCCCAGGTCTATGTAGAGGCAACAAGGAAAAGTTTTCAGAAATCACAAAATTTGAGGCACTAAAAGTCAGCATCAAACTTCAGTGTAAGAAGGATAATTTCTCAAAATTCCAAGATGAAGATGATGATTTATTTATTTTCCATGAAGTCTTGTATATTTCATGGTGTAGGTGTTTTTTCAATCACAATTGTATGAAAATGGCACTTTGGAGAGCATGTAGAGCCATAGGTGAAGTTATAGATGAATTCTAATGGGTGATCAGAGTCTGTAAATCTATTTTAAAATCTCAACACATGTATTATGATCTATTAGTTAATTTTTGAAGCTAAAAAAATTGTACTTCCATTGATATTAAATAGACTGATTCACAATTAAGTGAATCCAAAGACATAGCCCAACTAGGTGAACTATGTTATCAATATTGTGGGTTTTGTTTCAGTTTATTTTTCTACTCATGATCAATTTCCATATTCAATATAAAGGAATGAACACTTGAATAAAAAAGGAATTTAACTGTAAAAATTGATCAGGAAATGAAAGCAATAGTTGCCACCGATGAAATGTCATGTAAAAAGACTAAGTTGTAAAACATGGTTCAAGTAGCAAGTCACAACTAGGTGTGCTAGCTTTTTTTTAGAGTATCAAACTATGGAATAAAACCATGACATAAGCTTCAATAACATGTTCCAGTAGAAATAAAGTATGGAAGTTTCCACAAAATGATTAATTTCAAAGGCGGAATTGTAGAGGAATCTTGATGCAAGAGAGATAACAATGAATCCAATAGGATGAAGATTACGAAATGGATAAGGAAGAGAATTATATTATAATGCCCACAATTTCGGTGTTAAAACCACACCAAAACTATCAATTTAACTAGGAAAAAAAATTGCGGGGGGGGAATATTTTTTATTTTTTTACAGGGTAACACATTAGCATTTATTTAATTAATTTCTGATTCTAAATTTATACTCAATTACAAGGCAGTCAGAAATCAATTAATAACTAATTATTAATGACCCATTTCCAAAATTATATTATAATTAAAATTTTTTTTTTTTTTCTGTTACTAAGTCCCAATATTTTATTTAAATATTCCTTATCCCGATTTCCATTACTTATCCCCATTAATCTCTTTTAAATCTATTTATTCAAAGACCCATGATAAAATTTAAACTTTAATTAGACAATATTAATAATCCTCTAGCTTAGAATCATGCACATTAATATAGGTTTATTATTCCAAAATATCAAGGGTGCACAACTTAATTTAACTCTCATAGGTCTCATTAAAACAATGCCCATACCATTTTAATTCATTACATTCCCACAAAATGCCCTATCGCTTAAGTGATGTAGGGTTCATCCTACACCATTGGATCAATTATTTCTAAGCCATTAGATTTAGGTTAGACTAAAGAAACCCTTAAAATAATTATGGGTTCTTTTATTACTCTTTCTTACTCTTATCCTTTCATTTCTCCATTTTATTTTACACGGTAAGGAAGAAGGGAGGCCATGCAAGATTTGCTCCAAGATCAAGGATAGATACACACAAGATAGATATTTGTTGCGTCACTCTCCTAGGGTTTTATTATTTTCTACTTGTTATTTTTCTTGTTATTTGTATTTCATTTATGAGACGTTACCCTATTTAGGTTATAGGTATTTTACCCATTCTCTTCTTGTTTATTTAGATTTTTTTAAAGTTACATGCCTATATATATACATCATATATATCTCATTTGAGTGTGTATATATATATATATATACACACACACTCTCTCTTATTATTTATATATATATTTATATATAATTAATATTTATGAATAAAGTCGGCCGAATAAATAAATAAAAAACAAGATGATTAAAATAAATCATAGTCGCGGTTTTAGCAAATGCGCAGGGTTTGAATTAAATGGGTGGGGGTGGTGCGTCCCCACCCCATAGCTTTTTGTTTCTTTGTGAGGGGTTCCCCCCCATTGAGCCGCCCCCCTACTTTTTTTTAATTTAATAAAATTAAAAAAATAAACTTCGTTTTCTAAAAATCCATACGGCTAATGTAGATGGATTTTATTTTACTTTTTTTATTTATTATTATTTTTTATCAATATATATATATATATATATATATATATTATATTTATATAAATATATATGATTGTAATTGTATATTTTGTTTATCTTATTTAATTCAATCAATTAATTTTATTTGTGTCATGAAATGTAAGGTAAGTAGTTGTAAATATCTAACTATTCATAAAGATGAAATGGTTAAATTTAATTTTTACCCAATTTAGATATGTAGGAATACTTCTTGATTTAAATCTCCAAAAAAAAAAGGACTTTCTCTTCATAACTTTACATAAATTTTGGCTATAATTTTAACTTTCAAATATTTTAACTTTTTATAATAAAATGAGATAATATTACTTTATTTTAGCAATACAACATAAATTCAACACATGTATGTGTGTGTGTGTGTGTGTACATATATATGTATGTATATATATGTATGTATGTATGTATATATACATATACACACACACATGTACACACACACACAATTTGATATAAAACTTCAAACATTTCCAACTTCCTATTTAGTCATACAACTTTCAACAAGGTATAATGTAAGTCCCTTTTTAACAAATACAACTTTGAGATTTCCCTGCCCATCTATACAATACAAAATTGATAAATAGAAATTGCAAGAACATTATTTTATAATATTAGAATATTAGTTCATTCCCTTACAATGAAATTAAATAGTTATTTCCAACAATACATATTGCAAGCTTTGAGTAGCATCCTAAATATTTGAGATTTTCATTTCTAACAGATATACAACTTAAGCTTCCTTCTTTCCACTACAACATTACCAACTGGATAAATGAAATTTACAAGGCATGTTTTTAAAACATAGTAATTACAACCTTCCACTCTAAGTGGGAAAAAAGGGGTCAAATTTACCACATAGGAATTCTTCCAACAAGGTCCAAACACAAGTCTTCTTTCCAAGTCATCTCCCGACTTTATAGATTTCATTTTTCACTTCTTCAACTCTTCAAATTTTGAAACACCATACAAATAAAAATGTTCAGGCGACTCTCTCTGCCCAACCTATAATCCAATAAGAGGAGAAGCCAACCTTCTTATTAGCCCAAAAGCCCCAAACAAAGAACCATGAAGTGTGTAGGTAACTTGACAAATCTCACAATAATGGCTTCTACAAAACAACCCAACACTCATGCAATCAACACAAGAAAAACTGTTAAATACCAAACACAACAACACAAGCCACAAAACGCAACACATAGGCTTACATTCAAATCCAAGGGAGAATAGAACAAACAAATGACCTCCTTATAGCTCTTAAATGAATTAGGGGTTCCACCCAAAATACCTCCATGTGCACATTCAAACTACACAATATAACCCTTTTCCCTCCCAATGCATAATACACAAAGTATCGCAATTTATCCTTTTCACTCCCCATAGGTGGAACTCCCTACTCATGCTCCCTCCACAAGCCAAGAAGTTTATATTTTCCCTCCCCAAAGTGATTCCATTTTCTATCTCCCACAAATATTAGGCCATACTACACCAATCCCACACAATGCATACACACATGCATTTACAAAACATACAACAAACAAAAAGAATAAGGTATAGATCCTACATTTTCATACTAGCTTTCACAATATTGAATTCAGAATCTTTTATCCTTTCCAAAACCAAGAAAACATCAAAGAAATCCTTCAATCTCCAAGCAAGAATTCTCAAGAGCAAATTTCTCAAAAACAAATCAAGAACAAAAGACAAGTAACCCCCATTCCTCCAATTTCACACTAATAAATAGAAAAGAGGTGAGGGTGATGAGGTGGCTCCATGTAGGATGCCACTTCATCATTCCTCCACTCTAACACAACAAGTCAAACCCCAAAACCAAGACAATTAAATGAAAAGGGTAAGCTTATGACATGCTTACATGCACAATCCACATGCACCCCATACCTTTCAAGGAAAAAATAAATGTGATAAGAAGAGAAGTGACTTTATTTTCCCTTTTACACTCAACAAGGCATTAAAATGATCAAAATTAGCCCCATACTTCATAAGTATGGTTGGTAGATGATTATGAGAGACAAGGGACAAGGTTTACTTGTCCCACAAGTCTCAAAATGTGCCCTCCAAGTCAAATTTAGGGTTTTGAGAGGGATAAAGAGTGCACTCAACACAAGTGTAATAAATTTCAGTCATCATCATGCACAAATCAAGAAATATCTACCCCATTTATTACCCACACATTACCTCTTCTTTTTAGTTTAAAATTTAAGTTAAATTAGCTAATTAAGGCACATTAACAAGTGTTAATAAAGTGACTAATTTTCCCAATTATAAGAAAAACATGCTCCAAAAAATTAAAATACACAAAATAAAGAATGGGAAAACATCACCACCCTAGGCCACATGCATGTGGTTACCCCCCATTAGAAAACCTCCTAACCTAGCAAAGCAAAAACACAATACTCACACAAGTTGTCAATTGGCCCTTGTTGCAAACACACAAAATCCTTCTATTGTTGGTCCCCTATCCCCTTTCAATGTATAGTGATATAATTTTCCTGCAATCACAAACATAAAATATCTCTCTGGCCTCAAGAGCATATCAATATATCATGGAAATCAATGCATATAAAACATCCATAATACAATCCTCCGCATACATAAAGTAATGCAAAAAACACATATATTTATCAATTAACATTGTTGTATAACGTAGCTAAAACATTATCATCAAATTTACGATTTTTTATCAATTATTTGAAATAGCTTAACATTTACGTTATACTTTAGTAAATAATTTACAATCATCAATAATCTAGTTCACATTCTACAATAATCATGAAATTCTCTATATCTATTATAAATCCTAACTACTAGATACAATCATCAACGTATTACTGATCCCTGATACCATTGTATGGTTAGAAATTAACAAAATCAATGAGACCACATGGTTAGTCCAATATTCCGAGTATACTCAATACTTCAAGAATCCAAGGTCAGTATATAACAAGTGGCCATTCTAGATTATCATCATATCTTTAAATGTCCATCAAGGTCCACACTACACCCATATAGTCCAAAGTAACAATCAGAACACAATAATACTCACGATATCTCTCGTATCTTATTAACGTGCTAACTAAAATATAACAATAAGGTCCATGTCTATAATAAACCAAAATTAAAATCGTAGTACAATCAATGTCAAAGAACAATGGGCATTACATATAAGGAAATCTCAATCCAAGGAATCACAAATGGAGAAAGGGAAGGCCATTTTTTAATTACCTATACCTTTAGAGGTCCATAACTTGGTAATTTGACACATGAAAATTATCAAATTCACTAGTGGGCTAAATTCAAATTTGTGTTGCGCTTTATTGCTTTGTAGCTATAAATTAACTATTTGCATTAATTAGACTTTGTCAAGTTAGATATTTAATGATTTCTCTCTATCATGACAAGAAACAAGGATCTAAATTATAATTTAAACATGTAAATAACAAATTTTCATTTTAAGTCATATGCATAACAATTTAAATCTTCAAACAAATAAATTATATCTCATAGGAAGTGCATTTGTTGAGAATCGAAAGAGATTTAAATCTATATATTTTCTTGGTTCTTTCCTAAAACAGATATGAAATCTTTCAATAAGAAACAAAATTGAAACTATCTAACTAATATTTTTTTTTCAATAAGCGAATCCCATCAAGGGTCCAAACACCCTCTTATCTCAAAATATGCATTCCTTTTGGCTAAACCAACCATACATAAAAAAAAGTTCTTGGTACCCTACATTCAGCTAAAGAAGGAGAAATGATGCGATAGACAAATACAAAATCTCCTCATCTCTCCTGAAGCATAAAATTTAAAGCATGAAATAAAGAGATCCATTTATCCATAAGAAAAATAAACCATGATAGATACAAATGAAAAGAAGAAGGCTGAGAGGAAACCCTGCCTGCGTACACCCTTCTTGCCATATTTTTCACCCTGAACCTTGTGAATGCAATCCCATTCAAAACACATCCGCAATTATTCTCTTATATCATCTAGGTGTATCAAAATCGACAGAAGGCTACATCTAGAAATTGATAGGCTATGGGACATTTTTTGTGATTTTAATTATACATTATTGGTAAAAAATTGATAGTCCTAAATAATGACAGGAAGAAATTTTAGTAAACCATATAATTTTATAAATATTCCTCTCTAAATATATAAAAAAAAATGTACAAATATATAACTTATGTATATCTATGTGAAGAAATGATCAAAATAAGCATAAAATAATTTGGAATTTACAACACCCAAAATAGCTAAGCTGTCAACAAATTTTGATTTAAAATGTGCAAATAATTTGAAATTCCTGGCCTACCTACAGTTACATAGAAAATTGTAAGAGGAAAATAAAAGTTTATAAAAACTGATCATATGTGTGGTGGACGAAGGAAGGAGTTCGGGAAATGAGGGAATAAAATTCCACTAATCACCGATGACAGAAATAAAACATAAACATTTAGAGTACCAATAAATTTAAAAATAGCTATTATAAACATTACATAAATTATATCTCATATACACGTGTATGCAAACTAATAGTAGGAGGTGAAAAACACTAGTATCCTACCGTGATAGGTACTAATAAGATAAAACTCTTATTTTCTAATGATATGCAATGTAATTTAAAAAAGGATTGTTTGTTTGTAATCCACGCTGAAATAAATCAATAACAAAATAATTAATTCATAGTTTATTTATTACAAATTATAAAAAATAATAAAGAAAAAAATTTCCAAATAGTTTTGTTTAACGTATAGGCCTACTTTTGGTATGCGACTTGTTATAATTGCTATGGTGTTTCATTGTATATTGATTTAATTCGTGTTTTTTTAGTTGTGTGATTATATATATTTTTAATGGATGAGTAATTGGTTCATCTCAGGGGTTCGAATCATATGGTGTCCCCTATAACCTTCATCTACATTGTTAAACCAATTTAATCTAGTGTGAGGAGGATTACTAAGTGTACTCAAGTTTCATAATACCATTGTAGAATTGGTGCATAGGTTAATTTGTACCACATTCATATAAATAGCATGCACTCATGGACATTAGTCAAATTAGTTTGACAAGACATAGGGGATCTGATTAAACTATTGTTCAAGTGTGGGCATGCGCCCAATGTTTGAACCTTGGACCCCATCTTAACAAGTGCTTGTGCCTTATCAATCCACCAAGACCCCATGTGATTATAGTATTAACTCTTCATGTTGATTTTTTCTCTAGTCAACCTTGTTTATCTATGTCCCTATTGTTTGTCTCATGCAGACCTACTTTTACCCCTTTCCTATGTTTTTGTCTGTCCCCCTCTATTTTTAATTTTTATAGTCTATTTTCAATGAACAATGATAGAAAAATGGTCACTTTCTACTGGAAATTGATATTTCACTTGTTTGGGTCTTTAAACACCATACCCAATTTTGTCAAGTTATGAATCTTTTAATCAGATTTCCCTCCAATGTTTCTTGTCAACTTGCACATTAATAGGGTTATAATTTGAATTGTAGAAATCTATAGCTACATAGATGAAATAAGACAATCAAACTATAAAAAATTAGATTCTTTTGGATATTGAGTGATTTCATTTACACTAAAATGATAGTTAAGAGAATGTTTGCAATGCAAAATTAAACACTAGGAAAACTAGGTAATTTCTTGGGAACGAAATATTCTAAAGGGCTACCAAGTACTCATAATAATGGTTTTGTGTAATCACCAACATCTTGCCACAAGTTTGAGAGGTAGGAAACTAATCAAAAATGATGTATGATATATCTCTCTTAAGGATAATAAAACTAGTATTTTTTATATTTGTCTTTTACTTTCATTATCATGGAAATAATTGCAACACGAGTGCTCAAAAGGTGAACTAGTGGCTTAAAATGAGCAGAGTAGATGCCGTTTGACTTTTATAAATGTGATAAATACCTACCAAGAACAAGAGTAACGTGGATGTTTAGTCTGTCACTAGCAATTGCATGCTAGGTGTGTGATGTGAACACTGAAAGAGAACTAATGGTAAGTGGAAAAGGAAATTATATTGGACAACAAAAAATTATGTAATGATCAAATTTAACGTTGAGAAATAAAGGTAAATGATGTGGGTGCAATGAAATTTCCAAAACAATGTTGACAATAGAGCCTGTAGCACCATTTAGAAAACATTTTTCAACCTACAAATTTAAGAAAAATATGACTTTCTATTGCAAGCGAACCATAGTAAACCTATCCTGATTCAGTATGCCCAGTGGAATCGACAAAATGAGATGTAAGGGCTTTTAACAATTGAAGGTTGTGGCTATACAAATCATAATTAATTGCTATCAGTACTCGTAGTTGCTCATAAAAATCATAATTTATTTATTTTCTGGTTTTTTCTTCTTTACATCACTCCAATGCATTTACTCCTTTTTCTTTCCATATTTCTTGCATCACATGCTACAGTTCAGGCCTTCATGTATGGAAAAAGTATTTTCTATGGTCACGATGGTTCCTAAAATATGAGAAAATTATGAAAACCATGTTCGGCTATAACCCAAAAGGAGTTTATTAAAAATCCATCATCGACGTTTTTCTGGGAAACAACATCCTAAACATAGAAAGGTCAGAGGGGGAGAACGACATGAAGATCATGACCTCCGTTCTTCAATCCCTCCCCTTAAAAATTCATATCATTCTCACCCTCCACCGATCCAATAATAGAACACTACTTCCATCACTCGCCAACACCTCTCGATCAACCTCATTGTTCCACCTTGAACATAATATTCTTCGTTTATCTTTCCCCAATTGTGCATCGTCGGGTTTGATTCATATTTGAGATGTTCGTAAATCAGATAAATGTAGCTCATCATTAAACATTCCTTGAATGTGAAATTGCTTAGGTGATTTAATTTATTTCTCACTCTTCACTCTCTTTCCTTAAATTAATCCTTTTTTGCAGGTTCATCACGCCTTCCGCCGTCATAAAAAGCATGAAATTTTTTGGCATGGAATGCAAGGGAAGCTCAAATAATCCATGAAACCCATGAATGCATTTACAATGAAATCGGGTGATGTAATAATTTTTTGTGAAAAGCTGTAAAAATTTAAATCCTAACCAAGCAAAGACATCGTCATTGGTGGTTTATCTTGAAAAAACTTTTAGTTCAACTAGTTTTATGGGAAAGCACCTGAGTTCATTCCTCGAGTGCAATCACCAAGACCCATTCAAAATAATACACCCTCTCTGAGAAATTTGTTTGTGGGATTCACACCACTGCAACACTTACTGTCATTGTTGCTATAGTTAGTTGAGTAGTAGAAAGACATAGAGCCCCTGGTGGCATCCACTTCTGCTCCAAAATCCTTTACCAATGAATTTAGGAACAATATTCTCAAGATATCACATGAAAAACATGATTTTATCTTATTTCGGGAAAGATTTAACTGTCGTAGGGCACCACACGATTGGTATTGTGAATCTGTGCTTTGTTGAGTGATTCATCTCTCACATTCATGTATCCTCAGTTGTAATATGGGGTGGACCATTCTGCAGGAGATAACACCTTTTGGCGTAATAAAATTTTACTATTTCAAAGTTACCATTTTTTTAGATTTATCATCATGTTGTGCACCATTATCTTCATTTTTTAATAGAAAAATTTTAATTTAGGAAAATTGGGGTATTTAGAGTTAGTATAGATTTTAAATTTGTTTTTAAGGGCATTTGATATAGATATTCCTTAATTTGATAACATTGCGGTCAATCAAATAGCTTTAAATGTATCACCGACTGATCTTGTATAAGTGATATGACTTGGTCAGTGGACATTCAATATATATATTATTTAGTTTGATAACATTATGGTTGAAAATATACCTATATGAATTGAATAGATTCAAAGGTATCATATTTGCTTTTTGTTTCTCTATGTATTTAACAACAACATAAAATTTGAATGGAAAAATAGACCCATGTCAAACAAATCCACCAACCCAGTTAGGCGCTCTTAAAAACCCACATCATAATGGAGAGAGCAACACATTCTAAATGGAATTTCAGACCTGTCATTTTCCTTACATAATAATACAAGCACTTTATTTACTCTTCAATTTCCCAATCATGGCATATGTTTATATGGAAAAACACAGTGAATATTTTTTCATTTAGAGCATCCCATGGGGAAGAATCAAATAGAATAATAAATTCATGCATAGAAGCTACGCCAAAAAAAATCCTTACCACGCTAAAAATGACGTTAACGATGCAAAAATAGAAGCCTAACAATTTGGACTCTGATTTTCACATTATTAGAAAATAGATTAAGGTTCAAGTTTCTTGGTAAAAGGAATTTAATCTAGATAATTTAGTTGTCAAAGGCCTGATGGATAATGACACTAAAAATGAATCATTTGGAAAAAAGGATACTTCCATGAAGAACAAAAATGTGAGGAAAATCCCTTTCTTCAAGCCCAGTTAAGCAATTTTTTCAAACCAAGGTTGATACACAGCTTATTGCGGAGGAGGATGTGACTATGTCTTAGCCTCTTAGTTCCACGTAGATTCCTAGTCCAAACAAGGAGATTATTTAAATTATTCTACCAGCTCATCCAGATGAGTATTAGAATCCAAATAAGGGTAAAGGATGGATGGTTGTATATGTTGATTTTGATTACTGTTGACTTTAGACCTAGATATTATTGTATCATTTTGGTTTAGCATGATGTTAGACGATAGATATATTCTGATTTTGATGGATTGTGATTCATAGTATGATTGTGTGGATTCTTAGATAGATAGAGAACATATTATATTTGATGATGATGATGTGTTGTTGATATATGTATTACTGACATTCAGAATTCTCATCGTATTGAGTAGGATTTAGCTTTTGAACTAATTTTGTGATCTTGTTGAAATTGATAAAAGATAGAATTGAGATGTTGTTGAAATTTTAGACAAATGATAACATTATTAGTCTAGATGATGAATTAACTATATGTGGATGGTTATTGATTGATATGTGTATGTTTTATCCTTGATGTTTTGATGCAGCCACAAGGCGAAGGAGGTATTGTGTGTCTTGCAGGTAATTATATCACAACAATCAAAAGGGGGATTGGAGACCAACCACAATGGAATACTAAATGGATACAACTAAGGTCACCATGGAAACTTGTGTTAGGTTGTGGTTTGTGTGTTTTAATTTTTTTAGGGGGTCCCCATGGGGGGGATGACCTCCAATTGTGACCATGGGCTTGTGTGCACTTTTTCCCTTTTTATTTATTTATTGTAGAGTATGTGGTTTATTTGTGATGTAATTTATTTAACCCTTGTTGATTAATGTGCTTTTATTAGTAATTAAATCAAGCTATTAAGTGATTTGGGGATGTGACAAATGAAGTCATTTATTAGAGTTGTTGGTTTTTGGACTATGTGTTTTTAAGTTTGAGTGTAAGTAACTTTGAGTGTTGTACACTCTACCTTACCTTGGAAATTCGGATTTGGCCTTAAGGGCCAATTTTGGAGGCTTGTGGGACAAGCTAAGCTTGTCCCACACCTCTTAATTTCTTATACCAACCCTACCTATGGATTGGGGGGTAAAAAATAGACCCCATTATGTGTTTTGTAAGACAAAAAGTGGCATTTATTGCACTTTTCTTACATGGGTTTTAAATTTTTTCCTTAGGGGGTGTGGGTTGGGATTGTGTGTGTAAGAGGTTTGTCATTCCTCTCAACCACCAATTTATTGTGCATTGGGGTTGAGGTTTGACTTATGATGTGGAGTTGAGGATAAGTGATGTGGCATCCTACATGGAGCCACCTCACCCTCCTCTCTCCCTTTTCTATTTATGCAAGTTCTTTTGTTTGTTTGGGGGTTACTTCATTTCATTTGTGCTCTTGTATTTTGGAGTTGGAGGATTTTGGAGTGCTTGTGGATTTTTTTGGAGCTTGTTGGTGTTGGATTGGGCTTGAAGGAGCTTGGTGTGTGACTCTTGGATCAAGATCTACCATGGAAAGGTAGGAGCTACACTCTTGTTTAATTGTTTTCTTTTATTTGTGTATATGTGTATGTTATTGAGTGTTTTGGTATGCTTGTTGGGTTCTTGGGTAGATTTCCTAAGTGTGGTGTAGGAGAAGGCTATGGGGATCTTATATGTAGGGAGGCATAAGAGTTTATTTCATGTTTTGGAGGGAGTTGGGTTGGGTGCCCCACCTTGGACAAGAAAATGCTTGCATTTCTTACTTGGTTTTATGAGGGAGACATAAGAGATTGTAGGGAGGCATAAGAGAATGTGGGAGGCATAAGAGGATCTTGAGGGAGGCATAAGAGTTGTGTAGGGGTTTTGAGATGTATATTGGAGGGTTTTAAGGTGGGAACCTAATCCCATTGGGAGGCATAAGTGATCTCCCCATAGATCCTTGCTCCATTGGCTTTGCATTTTCAAGCCTTGTATATTTTGTTAGTTTCCTTCTTGTGATTGTATTTTGTGTTGATTGTGTTTTGTATGGTTGTGAAATCTTTGTATTGTGATGTGGAAGCTTGTAATAGTTTCCATGAGTTGGATCCATCTTTTATTGCATTGTGGTTGGGGCTTGGGGGCCAATGAGGAGGATAGCTTCTTCTCCTCATTGGATTATTGGTTGGGTGGAGAGTGTTGCCTCTCCCCCATTTTTTGTTGTTGTGATCAAGTGAAGACATGGTGGAGCTCTTGTTGGTGATTGAAACTTGGAGCATTTGTTGATGTCCAAAAGAAATCCTTCCTTGTGAGAAAACCTTCTTGTTATTCCCACTTAAGGTGGAAGACTTGTAGTATTGTATTTTTTAAAAAAATGTTGCATTGTAAGTTTCATTTACCAAGTTGTATTATTATTTTGAAGGAAGTTCATTGAGGAATGTGTAATTTCCTTTCTCCTCAAATTGTAGTATGTAAAGGAATGAATCAAAATGGAAATCATGTTTAAAAGTTTAGTTGTAATTGTATTGTGAGAAAGTAAGTTCTTTGCATTGAAAGAAATGAGCTATGCTCAAGGAAAAGAAAGTTCATTATCATTGTTGAAGTTGCATTATTGTAAAAAGGAAAGAAAGAACATAGAAGTTGTAAAATACTAATAGTGTATGCATGAAAACTTGAATGTGGAATAAAGTTGTTAGTGGTTATTTGAACAAATGGTTGTAGTGGAAATGGAAAGATGCAATAAATTTTAAGTAATTTATTATGTTGAAATATTGCATTTTGTTGTATAAAGGAAAACAATAACATTAGAAGTAGATTTAGTTTCATTTCTACTTTTGAACTTGAAAGAAAATTTGTTGAAAGAAATGAAAATGATCTTGTAGTTTGTTTCTTGTTACTATTGAAATAGAAAATCTTTAAATTTAGTAATTTAAGTATGGAATGAATAAATGGATTAAACCTTTCAACTGGAAACTTTAGGAATATAAATTCAAGCTAAGGATGATCTTTAAAACACTCTAGTAAATTTTGTTTTTTGAAAAATCTCAGAAATTGAAGGTTCTGTTTTAAAGAACAGGACCGCCACCCTGTGCAGAGCGGAGTGGTCTCTGAACCACCGCTCAGGCAAGGTGGCAGTTTGTGAATGTCACCCAGGTAGGGTGGCGGTCCCTAGGACTGCTGGACCTACTTTTGGTGGCAGTTCATCACTAAGTACATAGGCGGCAGTTCTGTCACTAATGTAGAAAAATTTAAATCCATGCTTGTCCAAATTTTAACTTGGTCTAACTAAAATTTAAGCTTGTAAAGTTAAAGAAAACCTCCAACAAGCAATAAAGGAATAAATTCATTGTTTAAACTTGTAAATCTTCAAATGGGTATTTAAAAATGCTCAATTCATCTCTTGGATTAAAAATGGAGGTAGGGTTTGGCCCAAATAGAGAACTCAAAATGGAAATTACTAACTTTATAACAACTCCAGATTTGGAGTGGAAACCCTTCAATCTTCAAATGAAAGACATTACAATGATAAATCTACAACCTAAACTAAACTAAGCTTGATTTAGTGAAATTCCTCCATGGTTCTTCCTTTCCTTGCTCCCATGGCTTCCATTTCTCCAACCTGCATTTTTTAAACAAAGGAAAAGTGACCAAATGAGGAGGCTAGGGTAAAGAAAAGGTTTAATAAGATTTCTTAAGGATATTTAGGGTTAGTTTGGAACCCTAGGATCTAGTGGCCACAATTGAATTGATCCAAGGGTTGAGGATCAACCCTACAATTTTTGGTAGGAATGAATATTATGGGTGTTTTAAATAATTTTAAAGGTATGTGTAAATGGGTGAATGGGGCCATTTAAATACCTTGTGTGCAAAGTCATTTATTTAGTTCCTAGTATGTTTTAGAAATTAATGAAATGGACATTAAAGCTATTAAGATAATGGAACTAAAGTAACTAAGTATAAGGTTTATTAATTATGGGTTTGAATGTTAATTAAGGAGGAGAAAAACATTTAACCAAGTAAATTAAATTATGGCACCTTCCTAGTTGATTTTAATTAATTTGACCTTAGAGATAAATTAAGAATATTTAATCATTTAACTTAGACCTGGTCCATCCTTTGTAATGTAGTAGATTATTGGTGGAGATTAATTTAACGTACATTAGGGTTTGACACCCTTGCAACCTTATAACTTAAAACAAAAAAAATTCTATAACTTTCTAGATAACTTTTAATTAAGGATTTAATGTGGTTTTAGAACGTCAAATTTTTGTGGGTGTTACACTTGGTATCAGAGCCATGGGTTTTCAATGCTTGGACCCTGGCACACTTGGAAACATAAGACATAACAAGAAAACATAGTGCAACTCTAAACCTAGATCACACAACTTGAATGATAATTTAAATGTAGAAAACCTAGAAAACTGAAACTAAATTCTAGAATAGTAAACTAACTCTCACCTTGGTCTGTGCAGGAGGTGTGGACAGATGAGGGGTTCTTGCACATTGACCTAGACTTACCACCTCTAGATCAGGAAGTAGTGGCCATTTTACCTCAGATACTTCAGATGTTACAGGATGTTAATTCTGCTATACGCAGAGGATCCTTGGGAGGGAGACACAACAGACATGACAAAGAGCCATCAGTAGAGGCTCGTGCACCTTCCCAACATAGTGATGAGCATAGGGAAGAGAACTCCCATGTGGAGTCAGTCAGATGAGATTCACCACTGAGAGGTCATGGTGACAGGGCTACAGGACATAGGGATATATCTAGGATCCCTAGACAACATGATGATCATGTCGAGAGACCTAGAGGTAGACAGTCTACAATGGTAGATCACATCAGAGAGATCTTAAAACTCCATCCATCTCATTTTGCTGGGGACACTGGAGGATTTTAGGCAGAGGCATGGTTAGTCATCTTGAGTGGATGCTTCAAGCTATGTCGTGTACCAGCAACATGAAGGCTCGTGTTGCCATCCACCTTCTGAGAGACAGAGTCTGGGGTTTGGTGGAGGACCAAGGAGTAGAAGCTCCATGTAGATTCTGAGATAGTCACTTGGGAGCTCTTGAAGGAGCAGTTCAGGAGTAGATACTTTTCTAGAGGTTCATTCAACAGAGGATAGATGAGTTCCATGACCTATGTCAGGCATCTATGACAGTGGTGGAGTACGAGATTCATTTCCTGGACCTACTTCAGTATGTGGACTATATGTAGGATGAGTAGGTGAGGATCCATAGGTTCATCAGGGGCCTGAACCTAGACATTGGAGGGGCAGTGTGCATTCATTTCCCACAGACATTAGCAGAGGCCATTGAGAAGGCCTATATTGTGGAGGAGACTAGGGGGAAGACACAACAGGCCAGAGATAGAGTGTGGAGCCGTATCCAAGTAGATGAAAGGATAGTAGATCGAGGGGGTCAGCTCCTCCTCCTGTGGTGGACATGGTTCTACACAAGTCTTCATTCAGACCACCACATCAGCCACCTCAGCAGCAGAGCAGTAGACTCATCCTCCATTTAGGCCTCCACAGAGATTTGATGCTCAGAGGGGATGTAGTATGGGGCCTCCTCCTAGGGGACCAGTCAGGACTCAGGCACCACCTAGAGCTCAGTCAGCAGGAGCTTGTCAGTAGCGACCACAATAGTCCATAGCAGGATCATCAGGATCCACAACACAGACCACTAGAGTACCTATAGGAGATTATTCTCATTGGAGGGGACTTGGTAGTTGCTATGGGTGTGGAGTACTTGGGCATCATTGGAGAGAGTGCCCTCAGAACCCTAGCAACAAGGGTAAGGCACCATTTTTAGAGCCTACAGTAGGAGACATGGCTAGGAAGCCATAGGATATATGTAGCGGTTGAGAACCTGCTAGGTAGAGCACTAGAGCATGGTGATTGAGATGACAGGTAGCATTGATGGCATTTCTATTCCTGTCTTATTTGATTCAGGTTCCTCAGATTATTTTATTTCCCCCTTTGTAGTAGAGTGATGTAGGCAAATGGTGGTAGTTAGGAAGAGCCATAGTTGGGATGTGGAGATGGCTTCTGGAGCCAAGCTCACAGTGGAATCCTTAGTCAAGGAGTGCATAGTTGACCTAGGACCCTTTTCCATGACCTTGGATCTTCGTATCCTTCTGTTGGGTTCCTATGGGATTATTCTGGGCATGGATTGGTTATCTACACACAGGGCCAGAGTTTGATTGTTACAGTAAAGTAATATCATGTGTAGATGATTTGGGAGTGGAGTCAGTGATAGTGGGAGTCAGGAGACCCACCTCTATTCACACCATATCTACTATGCAGCTTAAGCGGTGTGTGCGACGAGGTTTCCAGTTGTATGCTATCATGGTTAGCAACAGATCAGAGGATGAGTCGAGTGGGCCATCACTTGATGATCATCATATCTTGAGAGAGTTTTCAGATGTTTTTCTAGGGGAGCTGTCAGGGTTACCTCCCCCATGTGAGATATATTTTCACATTGATTTGGTTCCAAGAGCAGAGCCTATCTCACGAGCACCTTATAGGATGACTACCCCTGAGCTCTGTGAGCTCAAGTTGTAGCTAGAGGGCCTTCTAGAGAAAGGTCCTAATCCATCCTAGTGTATCCCCTTGGGGGCACACTGGTGATTTTTGTAAAGAAGAAGGATGGATCTCTGTGGTTGTGTATCGATTATCGTCAGCTGAACAAAGTAACGATCAAGAATCGTTACCCCCTTCCACGCATTGATGATTTGTTTGATCAGATGAAGGGAGCCACAATATTTTCCAAGATTGATCTTAAGTCTGGATACCATCAGCTGAGGATCACAGAGGTAGATATTCATAAGACAACCTTCCGTATGAGATATGGCCACTATGAGTTCACAGTAGTGCCTTTTGGTCTGACGAATGCCCCCGCAGTATTCATGAGTTTGATGAATGGGGTATTCAAAAAATTTTTGGATCGCTTCATGCTCATTTTTCTTGATGAAATTTTGATTTACTCACGTACGCGTGAGGAGCATGAGGAGCACCTTCCAGGTTCTGTAGTGTCTTCATGAGCAGCAACTTTATGGGAACCTGGAGAAGTGTGCATTCTTTTAAGTCAGAGGTACAGTACTTGGGTCACATCATTTCTAGGGAAGGTATCACTATCGATCCTTCCAAGATTCGAGCTATTATGGATTGGTGTGCCAACTAGTGTGACCGAGGTGCATAGTTTCATGGGGTTGGCAGGGTACTACAGGAGATTTGTTTAGGACTTTTCTTGGGTTACACACCCCATCACTTCCCTTCAGTGGAAAGGGAAGAAGTTCTTATGGTCAAGATAGATGTGAGTAGGCCTTCAGTACACTGAAGGGATGTCTTATGTTCAGCACTGATTCTTGCAGTGCCTAGATCTGCATGGAGAGTTCTTCATTTGTACAGATGCTTCCTTGGCAGGACTAGGTGGTGTTTTGATGTAGGAGGGCCGTGTGGTTTCCTTTGAGTCTCATAAACTCAAAGATCATGAGCTCAATTATCTGACTCATGACCTTGAGCTTGCAGTAGTTGTGCATGCTTTGGTTTGATGGAGACATTTCCTTCTTGGTAGGAGATTTATTCTCAGGACTGATCACTTGAGTCTTCATCACCTCTTCATGCAACCCAATCTCAATGCTCATCAGTGGTGTTGGATGGAGTTTCTTTGTGAGTACGACATGGAGATAGAACATGTAAAAGGGAAGGAGAATGTTGTTTCCGATGCTCTGAGTAGATGGAGACATTTGGCTTTGGCTACTTCAGTGGGTACAATAGATTTACGGAGTAGGATTTTGTAGCAGCTTCCTCATGACAGTTTTTACCTTATGGCTAGATCAGAGATTGAGTCTCAGAGACCCCTTGAGGGGAAGTTTGATGGATTTTATTTAGATTCAGATGGACTTCTCAGACACAGAGGCTAGATCTATGTACCTAGGGATGGAGGTTTGAGATAGGATATCTTGGTAGAGGCTCATCATGCACCTTATTCAGCCCATCCAGGGGTGAAGAAGATGCATGCCACCTTGAGACAACTTTACCATTGGAGAGGTCTTTAGAGAGATGTAGCTCAGTTTGTGTCACATTGTTTAGAGTGTCAGAGGGTGAAGGCTGAGCATCAACATCCAGCTGGCCTTCTTTACCCACATGTTATCCCAGAGTGGAAATGGGATGCCATTTCCATGGATTTCATAGTAGGGCTACCGACACGTGAGATACCACCATGATGCCATCATGGTCATGGTGGATAGATTGATGAAAGTTTCTCATTTTTCTCTGGTGAAGACCACCTATACAGCTAGTGCAGTAGCGAGAGTGTACCTGGATGAGATTGTTAGACTGCACAGGATCCTCTGTAGAAGATCATTTGTGACCGTGACCCTTTGTACACATCACACTTCTGGACTACCATGCAACATGCTCTTGGGATGAAGTATCAACTTCAGTACAACTTATCATCCAAAGACATATGGACAGATGGAGTGGGTGAACCATATTTTAGAGGACATGCTTCAGATGTATGTCATGGATCAGCACAGTCGAAGTGGGAGGAGTACTTGTATTTGGTGGAGTTTTCCTACAACAACAGTTTTCAGAGTTTGATTGGCATGGCACCTTTTCAGGAATTGTATGGCAGAGAGTGTAGGACACCATTGAGTTGGGATAGGTTGGAGGATAGAGTATCTCTTGCCCAAGCCTTCTTATAGGACATGGAGCAACAGGTTGTTTTGGTTTGTCAGAGATTTAGGAGGCACATGACAGGTAAGAAGAAGTATGCAGATCAGAGGAGAGTTGACTGTAGTTATGAGGTGGGCACATGAAGGTGTTTCTTCATGTCAACCTCATAAGAGTCCTATCCGTTACGGAAAAGGCTCTAAGTTGTCTCCTAGATTCGTGGGTCCATTCGAGATCCTGGAGTGGATCGGTCCCTTAGCTTATCGTCTAGCCTTTGCCACCCAGCTTGTCTCTCACGTGCATGATGTGTTTCACGTATCTGTTCTTAGGAGATATATCCCAGATCCATCTCATGTATTGGATTGGACCACATTGTAGGTGCAGGAGTAGGGGAAGATGATGGTGGAGCCCATGTGTATTTTAGAGTGCAGGACCCTGGGCCTTCGAGGCTGAGAGATTGATCAGGTGCGAGTCCAGTGGGATAGGTATGATGAGACTGCTGCTACATGGGAGGATGCTATGTTGCTATGAGTGTAGTTTCCACACCTATTTCAGTGACTTCCAGGAGGAAGTCGAGTCTAAGGGGAGGGGGATGTAGTGCCCACTCCTCTTCGACACTTATTATATGTTGATTTTGATTACTATTGACTTTAGACATGGATATTATTGTATCATTTTGGTTTAGCATGATGTTAGATGATAGATATATTCTGATTTTGATGGATTGTGATTCATAGTATGATTGTGTGGATTCTTAGATAGATAGAGAAACATATTATATTTGATGATGATGATGTGTTGTTGATATATGTATTACTGACATTCATAATTCTCATCGTATTGAGTAGGATTTAGCTTTTGAACTAATTTTGTGATCTTGTTGAAATTGATAAAAGATAGAATTGAGATGTTGGAAATTTTAGACAAATGATAACATTGTTAGTCTAGATGATGAATTAACTATATGTGGATGGTTATTGATTTATATGTGTATATTTTATCTTGATGTTTTGATGTGGCCGCAAGGCCGAAGGAGGTATTGTGTGTCTTGCAGGTAATTATATCACAACAATCAAAAGGGGGATTGGAGACCAACCACAACGGAATACTAAATGGATACAACTAAGGTCACCATGGCAACTTGTGTTAGGTTGTGGTTTGTGTGTTTTAATTTTGTTAGGGGGTCCCCATGGGGGGGATGACCTCCAATTGTGACCATGGGCTTGTGTGCATTTTTTCCCTTTTTATTTATTTATTGTAGAGTATGTGGGTTTATTTGTGATGTAATTTATTTAACCCTTGTTGATTAATGTGCTTTCTATTAGTAATTAAATCAAGCTATTAAGTGATTTGGGGATGTGACAAATGAAGTCATTTATTAGAGTTGTTGGGTTTTGGACTATGTGATTTTTAAGTTGAGTGTAAGTAACTTTGAGTGTTGTACACTCTACCTTACCTTGGAAATTCGGATTTGGGCTTAAGGGCCATTTTTGGAGGCTTGTGGGACAAGATAAGCTTGTCCCACACCTCTTAATTTCTTATACCAACCCTACCTATGGATTGGGGGGTCAAAAATAGACCCCATTAAGTGTTTTGTAAGACAAAAAGTGGCATTTATTGCACTTTTCTTACATGGGTTTTAAAGTTTGTCCTTAGGGGGTGTGGGTTGGGATTGTGTGTGTAAGAGGTTTTTCATTCCTCTCAACCACCAATTTATTGTGCATTGGGGTTGAGGTTTGACTTGTGATGTGGAGTTGAGGATAAGTGATGTGGCATCCTACATGGAGCCACCTCACCCTCCTCTCTCCCTTTTCTATTTATGCAAGTTCATTTGTTTGTTTGGGGGTTACTTCATTTCATTTGTGCTCTTGTATTTTGGAGTTGGAGGATTTTGGAGTGCTTGTGGATTTGGATTTTTTGGAGCTTGTTGGTGTTGGATTGGGCTTGAAGGAGCTTGGTGTGTGACTCTTGGATCAAGCTCTACCATGGAAAGGTAGGAGCTACACTCTTGTTTAATTGTTTTCTTTTATTTGTGTATATGTGTATGTTATTGAGTGTTTTGGTATGCTTGTTGGGTTCTTGGGTAGATTGCCTAAGTATGGTGTAGGAGAAGGCTATGGGGATCTTATATGTAGGGAGGCATAAGAGTTTATTTCATGTTTTGGGAGGGAGTTGGGTTGGGTGCCCCACCTTGGACAAGAAAATGTTTGCATTTCTTACTTGGTTTTATGAGGGAGACATAAGAGATTGTAGGGAGGCATAAGAGAATGTGGGAGGCATAAGAGGATCTTGAGGGAGGCATAAGAGTTGTGTAGGGGTTTTGAGATGTATATTGGAGGGTTTTAAGGTGGGCACCTAATCCCATTGGGAGGCATAAGTGATCTCCCCATAGATCCTTGCTCCATTGGCTTTGCATTTTCAAGCCTTGTATATTTTGTTAGTTTCCTTCTTGTGATTGTTATTTGTGTTGATTGTGTTTTGAAATGGTTGTGAAATATTTGTATTGTGATGTGGAAGCATTTGTAATAGTTTCCATGAGTTGGATCCATCTTTTATTGCATTGTGGTTGGGGCTCAGGGGCCAATGAGGAGGATAGCTTCTTCTCCTCATTGGATTATTGGTTGGGTGGAGAGTGTTGCCTCTCCCCCATTTTTTGTTGTTGTGATCAAGTGAAGACATGGTGGAGCTCTTGTTGGTGATGTGAAACTTGGAGCATTTGTTGATGTCCAAAAGAAATCCTTCCTTGTGAGAAAACCTTCTTGTTATTCCCACTTAAGGTGGAAGACTTGTAGTATTGTATTTTTAAAAGAAATGTTGCATTGTAAGTTTCATTTACCAAGTTGTATTATTATTTTGAAGGAAGTTCATTAAGGAATTGTAATTTCCTTTCTCCTCAAATTGTAGTATGTAAAGGAATGAATCAAAATGGAAATCATGTTTAAAAGTTTAGTTGTAATTGTATTGTGAGAAAGTAAGTTCTTTACATTGAAAGAAATGATCATGCTCAAAGAAAAAGGAAAGTTCATTATATTGTAAGTGTTTGTATTATTGTAAAAATGAAAAGAAAGAACATAGAAGTTGTAAAATATTAATAGTGTATCCATGGCAAATTTGAATGTGGAATAAAGTTGTTAGTAGTTACTTGAACAAATGGTTGTAGTGGAAATGGAAAGATGCAATAAATTTTAAGTAATTTATTATGTTGAAATATTGCATTTTGTTGTAAAAGAAAACAATAACATTAGAAGTAGATTTAGTTTCATTTCTACTTTTGAACTTGAAAGAAAATTTTGTTGAAAGAAATGAAAATGATCTTGTAGTTGTTTCTTGTTACTATTGAAATAGAAAATCTTTAAATTAGTAATTTAAGTATGGAATGAATAAATGGATTAAACCTTTCAACTGGAAACTTTAGGAATATAAATTCAAGCTAAGGATGATCTTTAAAACACTCTAGTAAAATTTGTTTTTTGAAAAATATGGAAATTGAAGGTTCTATTTTTAAAGAACAGGACCGCCGCCCTGTGCAGAGTGGTGGTCTCTGAACCACCACTCAGGTAAGGTGGCGGTTCATGAATTGTCACCCAGGTAGGGTGGTGGTCCCAGGACCGCCGACCTGCTTTGGGTGGTGGTTCCATCACTGACGGTGGAAAAATTTAAATCCATGTCTGTGTAAATTTAAACTTAGTCTAATTAAAATTTAAGCCTATGTAAAGTTAAAGAGGAGACCTCCAACAAGCAATAGGGGAACATAAATTCATTGTTCTAAACTTGTAAATCTTTAAATGGGTATTTAAAAACATTCAATCTCTTGGATTAAAAATGAGGTAGGGTTTGGCCCAAATAGAGAACTAAAAATGGAAATAACTTAAATAACAACTCCATATTTGGAGTGGAAACCTCTCAATCTTCAAATGAAAGACAATACAATAATAAATCCACTAACCTAAACTAAACTAAGCTTGATTTTGTAAATTCCTCCATGGTTCTTCCTTTCCTTGCTCCCATGGCTTCCATTTCTCCAACCTGCATTTTTTAAACAAAAGAAAAGTGACCAAATGGGAGGCTAGGGAAAAGAAAAAGGTTTAATAAGATTTCTTAAGGATATTTAGGGTTAGTATGGAACCCTAGGATCTAGTGGCCACAATTGAATTGATCCAAGGGTTGAGGATCAACCCTACAATTGTTAGGTAGGAATGAATATTATGGGTGTTTTAAATAATTTTAAAGGTATGTGTAAATGGGTGAATGGGGCCATTTAAATACCCTTGTGTGCAAAGTCATTTATTTAGTTCCTAGTATGTTTTAGAAATTAATGAAATGGACATTAAAGCTATTAAGATAATGGAACTAAAGTAACTAAGTATAAGGTTTATTAATTATGGGTTTGAATGTTAATTAAGGAGGAGAAAAACATTTAACCAAGTAAATTAATTTATGGCACCTTCCTAGTTGATTTTAATTAATTTGACCTTAGAGATAAATTAAGAATATTTAATCATTTAACTTAGACCTGGTCCATCCTTTGTAATGTAGTAATTATTGGTGGAGATTAACTTAACGTACATTAGAATTCCGAAAAGGGGCTTCTCAAATTATAAATCGACGGATCAATTGTTCATGGAGAGGAACGATATACAACTCCACCCACAGATGAATACAACTTTGTGCCCTACAAAGACATCGTCTTTGACTATAAACTTGGATTGTTAGTGCGAGTATCCCTTTCACCTCAAAACAAAATTCAGGGTACTAAGACCAATCTATTATCATGGGGGTGTATTTTTTTATCAATATTTCCCAACAACCGCCATTATTCATTGTGTGTGCAAGAATTCGGTAACAACACTTGGCTTATCATCATATTTGTGGAATATTGATTGGATTTGGTGGACCATCTTCCCACCACCAACCATGATGTCATCGCTGCACTGCAGTGGATTGATTCCATAAAAAGGTAGAGAGGAGAAGCAGAAGCAACAATAGTGGTGGATCCTTGGTTCCAATCCCGCACCGACTTTTCCAAGGTGTTTGTCGGTGGGAAAAATTGCAAGAGGGAAAATTTCATACTATGTGGACATCTAGGCAACAACCGATGATGGAAATTTGGGGGTGCCATTTTTTTGAGGAGAAGATCAGACACTGTCAGGAAGTCAAACTCTCTCAGAAGTAACAAAGACCATCCTTTTTGTAATACCAACCTCTAGGCTTGTAGTTGTGTCACCCTTCCGCCCATGCTTTTTGTGATTGCAAGGCACAATATATTGAAAGATAAATAGATGCAGTATTGTGATTTTTTAAAAATATGTAGGGAGAAGGGTCATGTGTATGTGTTCAAGGAGGAATACCTTTCTTTCAATGCCCTAAAAATGGAGGAAAAAAGTTCAGTTGAATCCTTCCACTACATACTTCACTTCAATAACTCAACTAATTAAATACGAGTTACCATGATTAAGTACTTCATGATTTTCTCCAGGTCTATAAGTAATGCCTTTTAAATTGTATCCAACTTGAATGAAAAGACTTTTCTTTTTATTTTATTTGATGTTACCCATTGGATTTGGGAGTGCATGTTGATCTTTACAGAGAAAACTTGGGCACATGAGTCAACAAACTGGATGTAAACTCAAAAATTAGTTTGTGGTTTTATTTTAATGTTAACAAAATAAATACAAATATTTTATTTTATAAGAGAGTATTTCATCAAACAATTTAGTGAAATAGTTCACATGTTTTGTGTATGGGTTAACATTTGGTTTACATATCTACAAAAACATGAGTAACTAAAACATACAACATTCAACCAAAAAAAATGCTTTCTATTATGATGAGGCATTTTGTTGAATATTATTTCCCTTTTTGTATACATGCCTATAAAGGAACTCATAATTACATCTAAAAAAGGTAATTATCTCAACTCACAATTAGAAAATTATTTAATGTACATTTCCCCTAATGATCTATTAATTAACCCACACAAGTTAATTAGACCATGTAGGTAAAATCATATAGTGGGAAAAGCCCCACACTAATAACCAGGGTTGCATCCTCATTTGATGGGGACATCTCAGGATACAAAACTAGAAATACATCCTCATTTGATTGTTTTGAAGTGCTTTTAGTTTTTTGCAAAGTGTTTAGTTTCAAAGAAACAACAAAAATGAAAGGGTGATTCCTCGTAGCCTGATGACTGAGCTCAGGGACTATCCTCATGTAAAGTCATATCTTCTAAAATATATTTCAAAGTTTCAATATCCACCAAGATATAAATGTATGTTATGTGAAGGAAACCTAGAGTGTCAAGGTCATACTTTAGTTATATCCCTAACTTGTGGACAATAGCTTTGTAACATGACTCAATCTAGAAATATGGTAGTAGGTTATCTATTCTTACAAAAACAAGAATGAACTTAAAGGATTTAGTGGCAAGATTGAAAGAGGAAAACCAAGGCTTGTTCATAAGGGTGTGTTCACCCCAATCTAATTTTTTACCAAGGAGAATGGTATCCTAATCATTAACCATATCTAACACCATGATAAAAAAAACCCATAAAGGAGAGGTAAATCTCCATGTCACCCTTGATGAGGGGTTTCCATGAATCTGAAATCCATTTACATAGATCTAGAAGGCTATTCTAGTGATATTACTTGTAATAAAATCCTTTTCATCATAATACTCTTCACCCTCTAAACCTTTTAAAAGAAATTTTCTATTAAAATCAACTTATGTGCACCCTAATCCTTTGTAACCATATTCCGTTGGCTCATTGATCAAGCTTATAAGGCACTAGTTCTTAGGATACCATTTTTTCAAATGAATCATCCCCATCCAAGTCTACCTTTCCTTCCAAAGAAGGTTTTTACCTCACATATTACATTTGTGTGATGGTCCTTTGATTCTCCTCTAGTCCTACTCACATCATTTATAGCCTTTGTAGAATGCACCAATCCACTATGTAGTGCCCACTCTATTAGGAAATAAGGGATAAAATATGCGGAATAATCCCTCAAAAAATCACAATAGTAGAAACTAATATGCATAAAATATTACAGATCTTACATAAAAGTGCAGAATAAAATAACACAACACAAAGAGATAGCATTTAACATGGTTCACCCAATTTGGGATACGTCCAACAAGAATCACTTGCTCAGATTTTATTACAAGCCACTGCTCTCTCAATACAATACCCCGACTTGTTTGGAGCTATACTCAACAAACTCTATAGAATTCACACCCGAATTCAAAACACATCTACAATGTTACATAATGCCTACCATATGTATAAAACCATATAAGTAGACAACTGCTTAAGTAGTTTTACAAAACTGTGGGTATCAAAACCATGGGCCAAAACAGTACCATAAACCTATGGGTCAAAATCCCACCCATATGAGAAAGGCATGTTTCCTGGTATATTGGGCACATTTTAAGGTGATTTTTTTTCTCGGGGGTTGTGCCCCCGAACCTCGGCGAGACAACTCTGGAAAGTGTACAATTCTCTTAGTGTATAGTCTTCAACACTTTATCACATGAAAACAGGCCCCACAACCTAACACAATCCGTATTACAGTAGCTATTTTGTTGATACATTACTATTATTTGATTATGAACATGGAATTTAGCATCATTTGGATACTATATGTTCTTATTATGGTTATTTTGATGACACTTGTGGGGATTTGGGCGCATAGTGCCAAGATAGTATTATGGATCATTACCTTAGCTCTTGCATAATATGGTTTTGATATCAACATGTATGGTACAGTTGGTTTCATTTCATAAGTGATGGATTTACTTATGGGTTTTTCGTATACTTGGTTAGCATTTGAATTGTATTGACTAATTGGATGTCATTATGTATTGTTTAGATGGATAGTATAGTTGAGCTCATATGGACATGTATATGATTAGCGTTTTACCATTTCATACTAGAATTTATTGTGATGTGATTGGCGAGATGTATCCATGATTTATTTATTGAGATTATTTAATGGATATATTTTGTCGAGTAGATATGTTTAATGTTTGCATTGAGAGTGTAGATTACAGGACACATGAGAACGTGTGTTTCAGATCTACACCTTGGGTTGGCACAAGTGGCTGACTAGGCCAAGTCCATAGCCATGTTTATTGTGTGTAGCCTTTTATATTTTTCGCATGTCATGTTTGGTCATCATGGGTGATCACTAATTGTAATTTTGTATTTTCCATTTATTTTAGTCTTGTAATGAGCTAGTTTAGGGACCTAGTGGACCCTACACATGTTAATTAAGTTTCAGGTTAATTAAGTATGTTGTTTGAGGTATGTGACCACCTAAGTGTCACTTGGGTGGTCCCTATCACCTCAACCCTTGTTTCATTTATCCTAATCTCGAATTCAGGGTAAATGTTGCAGTTTTGGGGACCTCTTTTCATTTTAGGGGCTTCCCTTTCATGGAAAATGACCCCATGGACCCTACCTATGGGTAGGGGGTATCTTTTCAAGGCTAAATGGGATTTTACCTCCCATTTTTACCTACCTATGGGTAATAGAGGTTGGTTTTTGTGTTTCTTAAAAGTTGTAGAGTGTTGAATTTATTTTCATTTTGGGGAATTTGGGAGATTACCCCCTAAATGGGATTTATTTTATTCTTTTTGTGTTTTTGTGAATCTTTTATGGGGAGATGCAAAGGGTGAAACATGTCACCCTATCATTTGGGAGGATTGTTAATTTTTGTTATGTTTATATTCTCTCATGGAGAGGGGTTGGGACTTTTCTGTCATTTTTTCTTTTGGGTGTTGGATAATTTGGAGAGTGCTTATAGAGCTTGGAGCTTTGGAGTGTTGGATTTCATAGATATTTTGGATAGCTTTATTGAGGTAGTTCTCCATGGCTTTCTATTATTTTTTTCCTATGGAAATATAATGTGAATATGATACAAAATGGTGTCTTTTTGTGTTATTATTGTGTGTTTTTTTTTATTATTGGCAAATAGTTTTTTGAAAGGGACTATACCCTTGAATACAAAAGAAGGCCTAAAAGCCAGGATAAGCAAGAGAACCAAAGTGAAAAGGATCAGAATCCAAATGTTACAATGATGTTCAAAGTAGCTAAAAAATAGCTACCAAAACGAGACAGAACAACAAAATTACTGCAAAAAAGCAGTAAAGGAACCGCAGAAAAAAGCAAAAAAACAAACAAGGACAGCAGAATCAACTGCAGCTACTTCCTAGTAGCTTTGTCTAAGATGGTTTTGATATTCTTCCAGGATTTAAACATACCCAAAGTAGTCATATGGGCAGCGTCATTAGAATCCAGTTGCTCCAAGGTATTCTTGCTTTCTTTATCAGTACCCCAAAGAGTTTCCGGCACTCCACTTAGGCTAGAGACACTTCTGATGTGTTGTTCAATAAATTCCTCAATCGCCCTAAAGATGGCAATGTTATAATCATGCCTAGTCTTGGCCTTCCCTAAGCGAGAGCCCAAGGAGTGCACTTTCTTGTATATATCTTCAATTTGGCTGCTATCCACATCCTCCTCCTCCTCCTTCTTCCTCTTTCCTTTCTGTTTTTTCAAGTTTTTAACTTCATCCTTTAACAATTTCATATCTGCCTCTAAGGCTTCCAGCCTTTTTGTAGGGCTTTCCAATTGCACTTCCCGGGGGCTGGCACTGCTGATATGCAGGAGGTCATGAGAAATTTCAAATTCATGAGAACCCTTCTCCACAGCAAGGGTCTCAAGGTTAAGCTTATTATTGTGTGTTGGTAATGGGAGTGTTTGTGAAATTGTTTTCTTGTTTTCTTTTTCTCCATCCATCATGGTTTGTAATGGATTTTTTGAGTGTTGGGGAAGAGGGAGGAAGACCATTTTTACCACGTGGCTTGATGGGAAAGACATGTTGATCTTCTTCTGTTACTCCCTTCATATGGTTTGATGTGGGTAAGGATTTTCATATGGTTTCAACTTTCTTCCCCATCCTTGGAAAGGAAATATTTATGGTTTGAAAATCCTTCCAATGAGGATTCTTGGTGCATGCATTAGAGAGATAAGGATGGAAATTACAATTTGAAGAAATAAGAAGAGTGCTTAGAGATTTTTATTTTGTTCCTATGGTTTTTCAAACTTAGCTTCATATGGGATTCTCGTAACTCTTTCCCTTTAAGGGAAACCATGGAGTTTTCCCTCATGTGTTAATGCTATTTTTTTTTTTATATATGTGTTGAAAGTGTGGGATTGTGTGTTTGTTACCCTTCCCCATTTACTTGTGAAACTCGAGGCATGCATCCTCTCTCTCCCATGGGTTGGGAGGGAGGCTAGTATGTCCTCAATGTGTTGAAGATGGCATGTAATGATGCCAATACATTCGAAGGTAACAGGGCCCTTTCTTCTTGTGCTATTAAAGCCGTTTTGGAATGAAAAAATTGCAGATTTAGCTTATAGGTTGATGAAGTAAAGCTGAATATTTTGATATGTTGTTCCCCTTCTTTTGGGGATGCTTATCGTCTTGTATTTTAAATGTGTTTTGTTAATATTTTTCACATTTGTAAATTTCCTCTTCAATCTTGAGAAGAGTCTTGTAAAGGCCTTGTAATGTAACATAATGTAAACTTGCAAACATGATTCCTCACCTTGTGATAAATTCATTCCTTCAATGTTCTTGTATTTGACTCCTTGTATAGTAAAAAGTTGAAATGTTTGTGTATTTTATAAAAACAATAAATGTTGTTCTAATGAAATCTTGATCCTTTCATGTTGAATAAAATTTCTATCCTTTCCTTTGTGTTTGGATGACAACCTTATTTAATGAAAAAAAGGAGTATGATTGTATTCTTTTAAAGGCTTATTGAAAGGCTTGGGTTATAGACAGAAAGTTGCATTTTATCTTGTTTTGAAATGAAAATTTGAAGAAGTGAATGAATGTTAAGAACCATAAATTGGCTATCCTTGTATTATTTCCTTTTTTATTGTCTTAGATAAAGAGAGAGGTTCTCATATATTTCCTGTGTTACTTATCAAAGGGTGCTCTACTTATATGTATTATGGAAGGAAATATTGTAGATTTAGTCTTATTTTTATCTCTTAAAAGAATACTTTTAATTTAAACTGTACCCTCATTATGTTGATCTTAAACAAAATAATATGGTATTCTTGTTGTATCCTCATAGGAAACTCATATCTCCTTGTAATTTGATGCATATTGTAAAGTATAAGGTGAATGTGTTTTCTATTATTCCTGCAAAAATATGTAAATTATATTTAAGGGAAAAACCTTATTAAATTTATAGGCTCGTTGTGAAATATAACCATATGTATGTATGTATGTATGTATATGTGTGTGTGTATAAATATGTGTACACACACACACACACACACACACACACACACACACACACACACACACACACACATACCTACATACATACATACATACATATGGTTATATTTCGAAATGAGCCTATAAATTTAACAAGGTTTTTCCCTTAAATATAATTTACATATTTTTGCAGGAATAGTATTTTCTATTATTCCTGCAAAAATATGTAAATTATATTTAAGGGAAAAACCTTGTTAAATTTATAGGCTCATTGTGAAATATAACCATATGTATGTATGTATGTATATACACCTATAAAATTTGCAATAAAAATTTTCTGATTTATAGATCTCAAAGGAGAAGAAATAGTGGTTGTTTACCAAGTTTCTCATTCTTAACGACGTTAATGCACTAGATACTAAAGAAATTGGAAAATTCAGAAATCTTGGAGGGATTATATTACCTCAGATGTGATGTGATACAGGTGCAAGATGATGATGGATTCAACTGTTACAAATCAGATGAATCCTGCAAATAAGATTGAAAATGATATTGATTAAATAGATTTATGTGGGGGCTATCTGGACAATGTAGGATCCATGAAGATTATGGCTTCCTTTCGTGGATGTTAACCCAAGTTGTTTAGAAATATTGAAATAAAGCAGGGATAATAGATGAAATGTAGAAACAACAACAACACTAAATATAGAAATTGATCAAAACTAATTTAAAGCTATTTTGATCAAAAAAATGTAAAATAAGGGTTACATAGTTTGGGTCGATGGAAAACTAGACTATGTACAGATAGGTCAACAAAGACTTGGGAGGATTTATATGAACTTCTAGTTAAAATATGCAGACCTGCAAGGTTTGAATGCAACTTGGAAGCTGATAAAGATCTACAAGTGTTGTAAGAGGATTTGTATAAGAGAACTAGAGATAGACTAGAAAATGGATAGGAATGGATGATTTGGATAGATTATTAGAGGAACAGAACCCTGGTTGATGACAACCTAGAGGGATCGACGATGACTATATTAGAGAAGTAAAAAGCCGAGAATAAAAGGATGAATATGGAAACTTGTAGGCAAAGTGGTTGTAGGAGAAGGTTATTGAGTGTTCCCTGGATGTTGAAGAATTTTCTATGTACCTAAAAAAGGTTAGGATAAAATAACATGCAATAATATGATAGATATGCCAAAATCCAAATGACAATGACGTAAAATATCATGATGGATGAATGTGAGGGATGAAAAAATTCCAATGAGATGTACAGAAGCTTTGTAGATGTCTCAAGAATGCTCAAGCCTGAGTAAGGATTATCCAGGGTTCATTTTAAGACACCCCTATAAAATTGAAGGTGGAAAATACCTGGTGAATATCCCTGTAACCAGTTTCAGCGAAAGGTGAATTTGACAGTATTCAAAAATAAAATTTTCACCTAGTTTTTCATGGCTCCATCAGTGACGTGTGACAACACTAGATCGCAATGACGCGCGTCACTGGCACGACACTAGTTTGTAATGACGCGCGACATTGGCACGACACTAGTTTGTAATGACGTGCGACATTGGCGCGACACTAGTTCGTAATGACGTGCTAAATTGTCACCCGCTGTCGCGCGTCAGTGTCTGTTAATGACGCGCGACACTACCTCCTACTATCACACGTCACTAGCCCCTGATGACGCACGTCATTTGCTCCTACTGACGTGCATCACTGTCTCCTAATGACGCGCGTCAGCTACGACTGTTGTCACATGTCAGCTATGATCTTTGACGCGCGACACTGGCTTCTATTGACGCATGACACTGTACCCTAATGACGCGCGTCACTGAAACCTGTTGACGCGCATCAGAGGTAATAGCTGACGCGCGACAATAGGAGGAAGTGACATGCGTTAGTCGGGGACAGTGTCGCGCGTCACTAGGTGCCAGTGTCGTGCGTCAAATGTCCTAGATGACGTGCGACAAAAGTTAGAGCTGACGCGTGTCAATAGGAAACAGTGACGCGCGTCAGTAGGAGCAAATGACGTGCGTCATCAGGGGCCAGTGACGCCCTATTTAGCTTATAAATACCCTTGTGCCGCTCATTTTCTCATTTTTGTTTTCCCGTTCTTGAATTTTTACATGTCTAAATCGTCGTCAAAGACGCAATTACAGCTACAATGTTGACTTCACATGCTTCCCAATTGCAAGTTCAGCAAGAAGATCAAGAGAATCCAACTCAATCGATTTCGAAGATCAACTACAGGAATCCCTTATGCCCTCACATCCATACGGCTTTAAAGATGTCTTCAGAATATCAAGCTTTGATGGAAGAGTGTGAATTTACAGGGCTCGTGAATATGCCCCATTTCGAAACAGATCTGGATATTTTGAATTACCTTATGTCATGCTACAATTCAGAGGATGGTATTTTTTATGTGACTCTGAATGATGGCCAAATGTTCCAATTCACTATTGAAGCAAATGACATACATCGGTTTACGGGCCTTCCTTTCAGAAATTTACCAATTTTTACAACCAAGGAAACACTCCTGGAAGAAGACAAGAAATTTCTCGAATCAACGTATGGTTTCCATGTTGATTGTAAGTATAATTTGTTTTAATTCGTATTTTTTATTGTTTTTTATTCTGATACAATTTGTTATAAATTTATAGTAATTATCGCTGTTTCACATTTGCAGCCCATGTCAATAAATCCAGGCATGGTGTAGATACACAATCAATTGCACACCACTTTCTTGCTGCACTTATTTCATTTTTTCAAGCCAAAATTGTTTTGCAGGGTTGCCAAACAGATATACCAAATTGGGCCATCGCATACATTTGTGCCACTATCTCAAAACGACAATTCGATTGGTGCACATATCTATCCAAAAAAATAATAACTAACATAATAAATTCAAAACTCTCAGATAAACCTTTCATTTATTCAACAAACTATCTCCTCGGCTTCTACTATGAGGCAGTTTTAAATTTAAAAGATAAAGAAATTCCTACCTGCTCTGATGAGGCTTTGAAGAAATTCTCAATTCCATTTGAAGAACAACAGGTATAAACTATTTAGTTTGTAATTGTATTTCAATTTTCGACATTACAGTGCAGTTATTAAAACTTAAATTTAAATGTTTTGTAGAGAAGATATCTTGAAGCCCTTCCCCGAAAAAAGAAATTATCGAGAGGAAGAGGCCAACAACACGCGGAGGCTTCGGGGGACTCCCAATCTGAAATGGAAGCTCACTCCTCTCCAAACCCTCAATAGTTTGAACTCGTTAAATGCCAGAGAAGTAATACATTCTCATATATTATTTACAAATTCCAAAGTTGCATATTTATTTTTCAATTTAAATTTTAACCAAAAGAATTGACATTATTTAATATTGATGAATTGCAGGGACTTTGGAACCTTCTTCCCCAACTCACTCCATACAGTCGCATGCATTCATATCTTCTGAACAGCCACTGAGTACAACTCCTACAAGGCCACCCATAGCACCGAGAAAAACAACCCCTCGACAACAAGGTACAACTTTTCTATAGTACGTTTAATTTCATAGTTTTGACTTAATGAATTGTTTTAATATTTTTCATTTTTTTCTTGTACTTTTCAGCACATGTCAGTCATGATCAAACCACGGCACCGACACCCACTCAACCATTAATTTTTAAAATGCCAACCAGAGGAACAGTGAAAAAGAACATTGGTAAATGCATGCCTTTTGCTCTAGCCCCTAGTGGGACACTAAACCTTGCCTCCTCGTTTTGAATTCCAACTCTATCACTTGGTGGCTTGCCCAGTGCAACGGGCATATCTGTTTTGAACAATATAAATTTAGATGAAGATTATTTGGGCATTGATAGCAATGACCCAACTAGTTTTTTCGATACCCGCGAGATGATTCAAGGCCAACAGGTATACTTCAAATTTCAATTTTAATATAATTTACAATTTTGAATTACATTCTGATTTAAATTTATTTATCTAAATCTTGATTAATTTTTTCAAAAATAGGATCAGCCCATCCAAAGGCAGAAACAAGGAGCAGTTGATCTTGGTGAAAGCCCCCATTCTTCTCCAGCAAGATCGTCTGCATCAGATTCAGATAGTGAACAGTTGCCACGTTTTCCTTTGGAGAACTTAATTGGTAATGATTTTCAATCCCATATCAGTGAGTTTATTATTCCTCATATCCAACATCTTATAGAATGGGAGAAAAGGGCTAAAGTTCTTATCAATGAAATTATTAGTCGTTATGAAAATTATTGGCAACGGGATAGTTTATACGTTGCAGTCCAGAATCAACCTGCGAAGATGGATTCCTTACTTAACCAAGTAAGAAGTGGGACTGTCACGTTTAACAACAACTATAAAGATGACATTTTAGATAAGGCACTAAACAAATTGGAAAATATTAGTGCTAAGGCCTAGGCATATTTTAACAAATGGTCCAAGGACAAGGATTTGGTATCAATCGCAAATGCCGAAAGAGATAGAGCTGTTGTAAGTACTATTACATTTAAACAATCATTTTTGTTATTTTGAAATTTTGAATTTACATTAATATTTTATATTGACATTACTCTTTTTGTGCAGTTGAAATATGAAAATTTGAAGAGTCAGGCGAAGGTTTTCCAAGTTCACTTGGAAATAGCAAAGAACAGCTTATCCGCAGCAAAAAATTTGAAGCAAAATATTGTTTTGGTTAACAAACAAAACAATACACTAAAGCGGATAATTAAAGAGCATGGTCTCGACCCTGACATATTATTCAAAGAAAAAGTAGCTTCTGATCCAAATTTGCTGTCGCATAGAGATGCAACAAATCAGGAAGAAAGAATTATAAAAAATCTGGACAGTGCTATAGAAGATCTTATAAGTTCAGGGGTTATTTCTGGTGTTGGGGAAAGAGGTACATCCATAGTGGAAGCCGTTGGGGAAGAGAGAAGAGTTGAATTGTATAAAGAAAAAGAGTGTTTTGAAAATTAGAAACTTTTATTATTGAGGAAACTTTATATATTGAATTTGAAAACTTCTACTATTGAGTATCTACTATGGTATTTGAATTTAATAATATGGATTTATATAGTCTTTAATTTTAATTGCATTAGATGGTGATTATCATGAATTATATGTATGTTTCTTGTTTACTTGCATTGTCATGAATTGTATGTGGACGTAGATGATGAATGATGATAACTGATAATTAATGATAGATGATGATGAAAGATGATGATCAATTTAATGTGTATAATGTAAAATGTAGTGCCTAAATATCTTGTGGGACTTTAATTATCTTGAAAATTATGTTTTTGGGAAAAAATAGCAACTAAGATTTGAAGCAGATCTTTAGGATTTCTCCTTAATAGACTTATGGTGTAGGAAAATTCTATTTTAAAGAGATTCACCTCTATATAAGTGCATAATCTCTCATTACAGAGGTTGTTTGACATCCAAAATAGTCAAGACCATTTGTCAAAAAATAACGTTTTGCTGCAAACAATCAAGACCATGGTTTAAAAGATATGGTTTATTATCATGGATATTGTTTTGTGTAGAGTAGATTGACAAGTTGCTCTAAATAGTCAAGGTTATGGAATCTAGATTAACCAAAGTTGGAATAACCATGTGATTAACAGATAGGTCAAGCTCGATATAGAACTTTGAAGTTTAATGTAAAACATATAAGGTTGAAGAATCCTATCATTTTTTAATATTTGATAAGTTGGAATAATTTTGAGTGTGTAAGAAAATATTGAAGGTTGTAAACTAGATCATAGCAAACTATGTGTGTAGATTTTTATTAGATAAAGACTCTGTCAAGTTGATTTAAATAGTTTTGATTAGTGTAGATTTGGGTGGGTGACTATAGGATATGGAAGATAACATTAGAATTGAGTTTGAATAACTTCGTGTTAGAGGATGATCATTATAAGTCTAAAAATAGATCTATTTCTTCATGGAGAAATCTGAAGAAGTGATGGATCTATGAAAAAGCATGGAATTTTAGGAAGAGTGTCAGGACTTATATTTATAATAGTATAATGTATTGTTTAATAGTTTATCCCGCAGTTAAAAAATATATCAAAGGATTTTCCACATATAAAAAATAAATTAAATATAATTCTAAGAAATCAAGAAAGAATCATCACTGGTAAGAAATTAAACATAATTGCAAATATCATAGGGTTTAGCTTACCTCTTGCGTATTAGATTGTTGTGAAATCATCAAGGGTAACGTGCTAGATCTTTGTTTTTCCTGACATTGTAGATAGAGGGGTGAGTTGTCTGACATTGTCAGTCCTGTGAAGTGGCAGCAACATCTTTAAATATATAGACCAACAATATCTTTAAATAAATGATAACTAGAGCTAAAAAAATGTAAAGTAACAAACAATAAGATGATGTTGAATAAGATACCTATTTAAAATTGAAATCATCCCCTGTAATGTGCTAGATCTTTGTCTTAATAAAATTCAACACAAAAAATGGATTAGTAGATAGATGGGTGAGTTGCCTGACATTGTTAGTCCGGAGAAGTAACAGCTTCCTCGGACGGATGTCAACCCACGTTTTCAAAAAATAAAATATTGTATTTAACTAAATGTAAATACATAGACATCTTTAATGATAAAAAGAGGAGAAAAAAATGAATAGTAACAAACAATAAGATTAAGGGGAAAAAGATTCCTCCTTAAAGTTGAAATCATCACTGCCACTGATAATGAGCTATATCTGTGTTTCAAAAAAACCCAACACGAGAAATGGATTAGTAGATAGATGCATGAATTTCCTGACGTTTTTAGTATATACACCTATAACATCTTTAATGATAACCAAATCTGAATAAATGAATAGTAACAAACAATAAGATTAAGGGGAAAAAGATACCTGCTTAAAGTTGAAATCATCATTGCCACTGGTAATGAGCTAGATCTGTGTTTTAAAAAAACCCAACACGAGTAATGGATTAGTAGATAGATGGGTGAATTGCCTGACATTTTTAGTATATAGACCTGTAACATCTTTAGGAAAACCCATGGTTAACCAAAATATGAAATGTGTATAGGAGTGTCTTTTAGTGCTTCATGCCAAATTTAATTAGATTTTGAAATGAGTATTTAAACTTATTCAAGTTTTTATAAAACTCGATCGCTTAGAAATGCAGACTACCACCTTGTATAGGATTCACATCTTGAGATTCTCTCTTCAGGACTGCTTCTTGGAGTGGTTGAATTAAAATATCTCTTTTTTTTCAAAATTTTAAGGTGGTGCATATGATCATAGCTCAATAAGGTCATTTACATATCATGTTAGTTACAAGAATGAGGTTTGAAAGATACAATAAGGGTAAAGTGATCAAAATTGTTGTGTAACGGAAAACTGTTTTTACTTTCTTCTAATTATCATTGTTTAGCTGATGAAATAATTGGTTGACCATTGCAAGGAGTGTCAAAGTATAAAATTCTTGCTACCACCTTGTTTTTTTTTCCTTTGCTGAAGATACAATGTTGAAGTGTATGTTTGAAGAAATTTCTTTTTGCAGCTCCCCCATTTCTATGCCTTGAATTGATTAATCATGATCTTCTTGAAGTATAATTGATAAAATCAAGTGTCTCAAATATTGAAATTTTTTTTACAGCTCAACATAAAATTCTCTGTGCAAGGTTGGATCATTTTAAAAAGGTAACATTGTGTAAATTTTGTCAACAGTGCCCTTACTGGTACCTCATCTCAAACTCAGTCTTAGCATATATCATGAAGTTTCTTTTTGAACTTATCAAACAAGACCCTATATCATCATCAAGTACACACCAAACACTATTGATAAATTTGAAGGTTTCATCTCAATTGGCTGCATTGCAAACATGAAGGGAATTTCCTCTAGAGAAAAAGAGGTGAAAACTTCGAATTCCATTAAATTTTGGATAAGAAATCAATTATTTGGTAGTCTCAGGCTTCCTCAATGGAATGTCAATGGTCTTGACCGACGCGCGACACTCCCCGCTAATGACACGCGTCACTGGCCCCTAATGACGCGTGTCACTGGCACCTAATGATGCGCGTCACTGTCACCTAATGACGCGTGTCACTGACACCTAATGACGCGTGTAACTTGCACCTAATGACGGGTGTCACTGGTTTCTAGTGACGCACGTCACTGGATCCTAGTGACACGTGTCACTGGATTCTATTGATGCGCGTCGCTTTCTACTTTTGATGCGCATCGCTCACTCCTATTGTCGCGCGTGTCGCTTAGACTATTGTCGCGCGTCAGCTAGAACCTTTGACGCGTGTCAAGTGAAGCCATTGACGCCCAATTTAGCCTATAAATATCCTTGAACCAGTCATTTTCTTGTTTTCACCTTCCAGCTCTAGATTTTTTGCAGTTCTCGATGCTTCCCAACTCCAAGTTTAGTAACAAAAATCAAGAGAATCCAATTCAATCGATTTCCAAGATCAACTACAGGAATCCCTTATGCCCTCACATCCATACTATTAATATGCCCCATTTCGAAACAGATCTGGATATTTTGAATTACTTTATGTCATCCTACAATTCAGAGGACGGAATTTTTTATGTGACTCTGAACGATGGCCGAATTTTTCAATTCAGTATCGAAGCAAATGACATCCATCGGTTTACGGGCCTTTCGTTCAAAAATTTACCAATTGTTACAACCAAGGCAACACTCATGGAAGAAAAGAATTTTCTCGAATCAACGTTCGGTTTCCATGTTGATTGTAAGTATAATTCCTTTTAATCCATATTTTTTATTCTGATACAATTTGTTGTTATAAATTTATAGTAATTTTCACTGTTTCGCATTTGCAGCCCATGTCAATAAATAAAAGGCGTGGTGTCTAATATGTAACATTTCTGAGTACATGTAATTTTTGCAATGCTAGTGTCTAAGATGAGCTTTGTAACTTTGATTGACCTGATGAGTGCAGTGGAAAAGTTTAAACAAAAAAAATATCTTAAGAAAACTGATGGAACCAAGAAGGGGAAATTAATTGATGTTCCCAAACTTGATGATGCAAATCGATCAAGGGGGAAGAATTCTTATCAATGTACTTTAATATTAACAGAGGGTGACTCAGCCAAGGCTCTTGCTGTAAGTGTTTGTGCCTTGAATCAGGGAAATGTGAATACTGAATTTGGTAGTATTGTGACATGTTTCGACATCACTTTCCAATTTAATTTTTTGTTATTTTAGTTATCTTTATTCTATCAGGTGGTAGGAATATCTATTGTTGGTCAATATTATTATGGCGTGTTTCCTCTCAGAGGTAAGCTGCTCAATGTCAGGGAAGCTACCACTCACCAACAAATGGAGAATAAAGAGATAGTAAATATAAAAAAAATCCTTGGTCTACAGGAAGATAAAATATATGACAGCATTAAATCTTTAAGATATGGCGATCTGATGATAATGACAGACCAGATACATGATCTTTGTATAGTGCTGTTTAGTTTCTGCTTAATTCTGACACATCCTTTCTAGTGAGATCCTTTGACTTGTCCTTTGTCTCTTAAAGGACCATGATGGATCCCACATCAAAGGATTGCTGATCAATTTCATACACCATACCTGGCCATCACTGCTTAAAATTCCTTCATTTGTTGTGGAATTTATCACTCCTATTGTCAGTGTAACTGTTACCCCTGTATATTTTTTTGAGTGTATTGAGACTCTTTATATTTGTTTTTAAGCCTCCAGATGTTATTTATCTCCATGTCTAATTTTGGCACATGTTGATGTAGGCAACTCACAAAAATGGAAATGTGTTATCTTTTTACACAATTCCTGAGTATGAAGCTTGGAGAGAATCATTGAGTGGATCAGATAACTGGCTGGACCATATAGTACTACAAAGTAATGCTAGTTTGTTTTCTCTTTATATGTTTTCAAGTTCTGGTTTTGTTCACTTGCTGATTAGGTATCACTTGTTGGTTGGACCATACAGGGTTTTGGCACAAGTACTTCTAAAGAGGGCAAGGAGTATTTCATACAACTAGACAAGCACAAAAAAGATAGATTCAACTTATAGAATGGGAGAGAAGGGCTAAGGTTCTTATCAATGAGATTATTAGTCGTTATGAAAATTATTGGCAACGGGATAGTTTGAACGCTGCAGCTGATCCAAATTTGTTGTTGCATGGAGATTTCTTGTTTTGGGGAAGGAGGTACAGTCACAGTGGAAGAAGCTGTTGGGGAAGAGTGCAGAGTAGAATTGGATAAAGAAAGAGAGGGTTTTGAAAACTAGAAACTTTTATTATTGAGGAAACTTTAAATATTGAATTTGAAAACTTCTACAATTGAGTATGTACTAAGGTATTTGAATTTGATTATATGGATTTATATACAATCTTTAATTTTAATTGCATTAGATGGTGATTATCATGAATTATATGTATGTTTCTTGTTTACTTGAGTTGTCATGAATTGTATGTGGACGTAGATGATGAATGATGATAATTGATTATTAATGATAGATGATGATGAAAGACGATGATCAATTTAATGTGAACGTAGATTTATCATCAAGCACAGTAATTCTTCTCCTCTAGACTTTTGAACTTGTTTTAAGATAATTATTCTCTACACTTGTAACGATATGATTAGAATGGATAGAATTGTAATGATATAATTATGAATTATTTTTAAAAACGAAGTTGTTCTAATAAATTTAAAATTAGATAAATAATTGTATTAATAATAATTGTAGTGTCAGGACTCAGGATATGATAATGATATGGTGATGATATGATATAGGGGTGAGTTTCCTGACATTGTCAGTCCTGTCTCCTGAGAAGTGCCAGCAACATCTTTAAATATATAGACCAACAATATCTTTAAATAAATGTAAATATATAGAATTAGACTTGTAACGTCTTTAATGATAACAAGAACTGAAAAAATGTAAAGTAACAATCGATAAGATTATGTTGAAGAAGATACCTATTTAAAATTGAAATCATCACCGGTAATGTGCTAGATCTTTGTCTTAAAAAAAATTCAACACAAAAAATGGATTAGTAGATAGATGGGTGAGTTGCCTGACATTGTCAGTCCCGAGAAGTAACAGCTTCCTCGGACGGATGTCAACCCACGTTTTCAAAAAGTAAAAATGTTGTATTTAACTAAATGTAAATACATACACCTGTAACATCTTTAATGATAACCAGAGCTGAAAAAATGAATAGTAACAAACAATAAAATTATGTTGAAGAAGATACCTATTTAAAATTGAAATCATCACCGGTAATGTGCTAGATCTTTGTCTTAAAAAAAATTCAACACAAAAAATGGATTAGTAGATAAGTGGGTGAGTTGCCTGACATTGTCAGTCCCGAGAAGTAACAGCTTCCTCGGACGGATGTCAACCCACATTTTCAAAAAGTAAAAATATTGTATTTAACTAAATGTAAATACATACACCTGTAACATCTTTAATGATAACCAGAGCTGAATAAATGAATAGTAACAAACAATAAGATTAAGGGGAAAAAGATACCTCCTTAAAGTTGAAATCATCATTGCCACTGGTAATGAGCTAGATCTGTGTTTTAAAAAAACCCAACACGAGAAATGTATTAGCAGATAGATGGGTGAATTGCCTGACATTTTTAGTATATAGACCTGTAACATCTTTAATGATAAAGATAAAAGATAGATAAAGAAGATACCTGTTTAAAGTTGAAACAATCCATTATCAATAGCTTCATCAAAGTCGATGTTGTCTTCTGTAGAATGTGACGAAGAGCCAATTACACTCTCAAGGTTGGCAATATTTGTACTTGTAGCTGTATTATTCACACCTCTTCTTTCGCAAAGGGTATTCCAGTGTGCAATTGCTCTGTCGAACAGAAAGGTTTCGATGGAGTATCGAGAAACATAACACCTCATGCAGCTTTCCAGATTTTTATCCAACCTGTTTCTCAGTTTTGATTTTATAAATGACAATGCACTGAAAACCCTTTCATCCTCCACAGACCCCAAAATCATTGTTTGGCATAACTCATATAATCTGAAGTATTCACTGATATCTTCTTGTAAAATAGAACTTTGATAGATTCCTCACCACAGCCTTGTAATAGCTCCACTTTCAGAAGGTTGATCTAAATTCTTATATTGGTTCCTCATTGTTGTTGCAAAATTTGTTGACTGAGACTTTAATAAATCGGCATTCAGTATACCTGTGATTTCCACACCCTTGAGCTCTGACGTCTTTGTAAATTGTTCCATTATTGTACCCATTGATTTATGGAAATGCTTACTGACAAAGTCTGCACGGCCACCTTCAGTATTCCAAAAATTAGGATTCATCACACCCATGGCTTCTAGAATTTTATCTTTACAGAAACGTTCCCTAATTTCTGATGACAAGGTTTCTGAAAAATTTTTAAGCTTTATTCTTGTTTCAACTATAATAAACTCAAACAAATTACGTGCCATGGGAACATCTTCTCGTTCCGATCCTGTAATAGCTTGACGTTTTTGCAAAATGTGCACAGGTATTTCCCTCCCATTAACAGTGATGCAGAGGTGATCGTGGATATTAAATCTCAAAAAGGTGTTAGGATTTTTAAGATCTAATAAATCTCTCCAATTTTCAAAAACAGGTGCATCAAAACTATCATTGGAACAGTACAATATATCAAGACTTTGACATACCATTTTCCTCATCCGTATAAAATCCACAATATAGATTAATCTGCCATGTGCATGCTTCATCAGTGTATTGATCTCCTTTAACATTGGAAGAATACCAACCAATGTAAGCAATGTCTCCAAATCAGTTAAACCGAACAACAAGTCCCTCGCCCTATCAACTTCATGACGGTATTTGTGCATGAAACCAACCAATGAAGGATACTCCTCACGAACTCTGCATGCAGGTTCATACAAAGAGATCCATCTAGTCTCCACATCCTTCAGAAGTTTTTTGCCATCTGTAATTCCAATTGCAAATTTTTGGAACTCGAGAAAACGCTTTGGGCTGCTTGACATATAGGCATGAAGTTCTCTTCTAAGGTCTTCTAATTTAGCAACATTTTCATGGTTGCTTACCATTTTATACGCTAAATTCATTCTGTGAGCCATACAGTGAATTGGTAGCATATATGGGGCCACTGTTGTTTATAATCTAACACAGAGCCCTGTTCGGTGACCCTGCATGACAGATGCACCATCTGCTCCAATGCATACCAACTTCATAGCAATTTCATAATCATTCATACCAACAACATCTTTCAAATGAGAAACAACTATTTTATATAGGTTTTCGGCATTGCAGTTTTCAACCATTTTCATAACACCCAACAGATGATGCTGTCCTTATATGATTTTCTAAAGTATAGATGTGGATACATACCCATGCGGTGTTGTCGACTGCTATCACTTCATCAATTGAAAGAGAGATAAAGTTTACTTTTTTTACATTCTCTTTCAAATCTTCCTTCTCTATCATCGAGAGGCATTTTTCCATTTCCCATCCACTACTCTCAGACCAATGAGACTGAGGTACATTCAGCATTCTGTTAAATTGATACAAAACTTTGAAATCGAGGAAATCTGAAATCGCTCTTCCTTTTTTAAGTATTTGAAAAAGAGTAGAGAATTGTATGAATTTTGCACGTAGATTTGTTTCTTTCATCTTACCAATATGCGATGTGATCGTTCCTCCCTTTTCCAATAGATGTGTGTGTTTTTTCTACTCTACCTCATATTCCGCTACGTATCTAACATGCATACATTCTTTTTCAGTTTTCCACCTATGTGTTTTGATTTTCTGGCCATCCGCCCCCGTTACAGTTAAATATTGTTTTCCACAATGTTTTTCTATAGTGTCCAGCTTCAATTGCATTTTTTGTTGCTTTCCCAATTTCCACGTACATATTTTACATGTACATTCAGATGGGATTTCTTCATAATTAGATGATTGTACAGGTTCAATAAATGGAAATTTAGCTACCCAATCAAACTTGTATGTCCTGCCAATGGTCCACATATTCTTGTTCATTTTTAATGCTTTACTTTTTTGAGTAGAATTTTGAGCAATATCACAATCACCTAGCTTTCCTCTTTCTTGGACCGGAGTTTGATTTTGATTTCTGTCTTCCATTTTGCTGAGTGTTTGTATCTGTGATATCTAGCTGCACTTCTGGTTGCACCCCAACAGGAACAATATCTTCAAGATCTGGCATATTATCATAGGTTTCATTTGTTTGACTTTAATACTGTGCAGAATGCATGTCCACCTCAATAATTCCTTCCACACAGTCAGTATTCTGATTCTCTGTGGTGGAATCTATATGATTGGTATTCACAATATCTTTATCCATAGAGTTTCCAAAATACTTGAAGAGTGATTTCTGAGATTTCTTACTTACTTTTAGGTTATTCGTATTCTTTGAGCTGGCACCTTCCATTATTCTGAAAAGAGTCCTCGCGTCAGCAAAAGAACCAAGTAGCGACTCTATCCAGTCTGAGGTCTTGTCGCGCGTCCACTGTCTGAGGTCGCGCGTCCACTCTCTTAATATATTATCGCACGTCAACACTACCCAAGTTGCACACGTCAATACTTCCTCTGTCACGCGTCACTTCTTTTCCCAAGTCGTGCGTCAACACTTCCTTGGTCGCGTGTCAGAACACCTTTTTCACGCGTCAGTACAACTCTTGTCACGCATGTCAGTACAGCTCCTGTCACGCGTCAGTACAGCTCCTATCGTGTGTTAGTACAACTCCTGCCGCTTGTCAGTACATCTCTTGTCACACGTTAGTACAGCTCTTGTCGCACGTCAATACAGCTCTTGTCGCGCATCAACAATCACAGGCTAACAGTAATATGAATCTCTGGTGCTCAAGGGTATGCGAATTCAAATTTCACAGTATTGGTAATTTGGTAAGCTACTTGAGGTATACTACGCGGCGAATCACCTAGGTTTTTATAGGAGATGTTTTCAAATGAAGGCGAAGCCGACCCCCTCCAAAAAATATACTATATATTTTAGGCGAACAGGACACAGACCCACTCCGAATAATTCACCTTTTCAAATTTTCCTAAAATGAAATTTTCGCCATATTACGAATATTCACTGCTAAAATTATCCCTGGGATTATCAATTCTCAAGGAGGCTCCAGGTGGCATGCATCCAGTTCCAGAAAAGAAAGAAAGCACTTAGCTTTAGGGTCGATGATGACTGGGCTGGGTTGACACTCATTGCGGGGTAATTTTCCCCAATGGGATTAAAATTAGTGATTTTGGTATGATTTTGGATTTTTAACAATTGGACAAATTATTTAAAGCATACATGTGGGATTGGGTTTCTTAGGGATGAATTGTAGGTAGTTAGGGTATAAATATAGTGGGAGAAAAGCTTAGAAAATAAAGGGGATGGATTTAGGATAAAATCATCGTAAATAGAAGGTTTGTTAGGGCATATAGATAGATATTGATTGATTAAATAATTAATTAATAGGAATTAATTAATTAATGAGAAGTGGATGGGCATTAAAGGTGATAGGATAATAAGGGAATTTTATTAAATATCAAAGTGGATGGATTTAATTAAAGGAGGGACCTAGATAGGACCCTAGAAAAATATGCTCACACGTGCAGAAAAGGGTAGAGATACCAATTTTAGGTGTCTACATTTTCCCCCATATTTTGAGTGGTTTTCACTAGCAATCCATGAGACAAAAAAAAAAAGAGACAAATGGTATGACGAAGATTTACAAAATTTGGATGATGATATCCCCCCTCAAATGGGTGATCGCTGACACTACGAGAAATCATTAACGTGTTTAAAAAAGTTAAATGATAAAGGGTGGGTGGGAAAATAAAAAATGGGTAAAGTGATTACCAAGGCAAGATGCCCCAATAAAAAAGAATTGTAATATCAATAAAAACTATGGTGGTGACTCCACTACCACATCGGTATAAGACAATTACGGTCTCAATGGAGATGGGACACAACATTCTACGGGCCAATGATTAGGTGAGGACCACTTCAGTATGGATGAAAACCACGATGACCAATGGGTCATAGGAAAACATCAAAGTATGCACAATTAAATGTGAAAGGTATTCAAAATCCTTTGTACATGAGGAATCTTGTGAAAATATATGAATCTATAAGGGATGAGGATGATAATTTATGGTGCCCTAACAAAGGAAGCAAAAAATGGCTGAGAAGGAAAAATGAAAAAGTGGGTGATGAAATAATATGCCCTAAGGGGAAAGTATGGTAAAGAAGACAAAATATTCCCCAAGTGGGGAAATTATGGCCACAAGGTGGAATTTTAATGATGCCCCCATGAAGGGAACAAATAAGGCCACAAGAGTGGAATTGATATGATGAATGTAAATCCCAAAGGGGAAAATGAATATGGATTCAAAGGAGGACTTTGCGTGTGGATTAGATAGGATTTTGAATTAAAAGTTTCCAAAATGTGAGTGATTATAGCCACAAAATATGGACTTAGGGAGTATGATAGGATTAAAGTGCCTGAAGGGAAAAAAAATATAAGGCCACAAACATGGATTTAGAAAATATGTATGCCTGAAGAAAAATAATAATATGGCCACAAATGTAGACTTCAAAGGTAGATTGGAATAAAATTCCTGGAAGGAAAAAGGTACATAGGGCCACAAAGGAAAAGAAAGATATGAAATATTGAGTACAAAGCCTCGGGGGGAATAAATATGGCCTCAAACAAGGACTTGAAAGTAAGGGAGATTGAATAAAATCAGATGAGGTCTAGGATAAGATGTAACTTTAATAATGGTGACCTATGGGTATGGATGACACTAAATTATATCAAGGGATGTGCAAGGAAAATATTTCTCTAATCGCATTGGAGGTAAACAACAAAAAGATCTAGTTAACACAAGACACATGCAACTCAAATAGATGTTAGAAAATAACCAACCAGAGTTATTTGTACCAAATATCATGAGAGAACAAGGATGGAATTGAACTCATACACATAATGTCAATACAAAAAAGGGTTTTGAGATGTAACTTGTAAGTAGGAAGAGGGTTATCCAAAACTTTTGTTCCCTAAAACTATGCCCCCCGCTCTGGGAAGGGGGAAATAGCAAAATGATCAATGTGGGAAGTCTACCAGAAGAAATATGAATAATGAGGGAAGCTTTCTTAGGATACTAATAAAATGGAAGGTTGATCAATGTGAGAATCCTTCAAAATCCATGAGGGTTAGCCATCCTTCGAGGTTATGGTCTACTTTTTACATGATATAGATGGAAAGAATAATATGATAGCCATCCTTCGACGGATCAGTCTATTTCTTTTGATTTTTCTTTTGAATTTGATTTTCATGATTTTATTTATTTTTATTTTTTTACATGAACAATTTTCCTTCGAGGGATCAGTATGTTTTTAATAAATTTGAATTTGATTTGAGAATCCATGAATTTTGATTTTTGCATGGGAGAGAGCTGGGACTCTGCGATGTAGACCACTTAAGAGGGGACAATGAATGTACAAGATACACCGTTGGACCTCTTTTCATGCTTCCAATAGGTGAATGAGATGTAATGATCACAAAGTTCTCACTGAGATGGGAGAACCTATCAAGAAGGAATATTTTATGGATAGAGCAGTGGTACCCATATTTAAGGTCACATCTAAGAAGTGATAGAAGATCACATAACTCCAAATCATCACAGTGAACGATGGAAGAGGCTAATGATGGAGGGATAATCTCAAAATATGATTAAGAGCTCATTGGAAGACAATCTAACAATATAATGGTCACAAGTGCAATGCGCTAAGAGGTTTCTCTTCCAGTTTACCATCAAGGGAGGGAAAATATTCCATGCAATGTCCTAATTAAAGTCACGTTCGAGAATACAATGATAGCTTACAAAGGATGGGATACGATGATATAGATGAGAGATTGTTGAAAAACTATGTGATAACCTTAAGGAAGTTAAAAAATGTGTCCCTAATGAGACAAGTAAATGGCCACAAGAGTGGGATTTTGATAAAAAAAAAAGTGCTCCCCAAAGAGAGGGAAAAAAATGACCACAATAGTGGATTTAGGATAGGTATGAATGGTCCAAGAGAAGGAAAAATATGACCACAATAGTGGAATTAGGAATGTAAAATATGATGCTTGAAGAGAGGCGTGAGTGTGGACACAATGGTAAAATTAGGATGAGATGAAATGGTCCCTTAATGGAAGTAAAAATATGGCCACAATGGTGGCCTTTGGAATGAAAATATGAAAATAGATGGTTCCCCTGAAAGAGGCATGAATATGGTCATAAAATTGGGCTAAGATGATAAATAGATGGGTTAGGTTAGATCAGATGAGATAAAAACAATCTCAAAAATGAATTCCCCAGCATCTAGGGAGTTGTATGGACGGATAAGATATGAATTGATGTGAAATAGATGTTCAAGGATGAGGGGAAGATGCCCCCACCCCCCCCCTAGCGAGGGAGATTATATGAATATGGACAAATTAGATGCAGATGTCTAAGTAGTTTAGATAAGATCATTTTGGATCTAGACTAGATAAATTATCGGAGACCAAAAGGGTGATTGGAAATAAAAACAATATTGATGAATAAGGGAGGACCTTTCTTGGAAGGAATGTCATGTGCATAAGAGATGCTAAGGGATGATGTGGATGAAGGGATATTGGGAAACCTGATGGATGGTATAAGAATTGGATTGGTTTTAGATGGAGAAAGATTCTCTCCCTGAATGAGGAAATTGTCTTTCTCAATAAGGTCATAGACGATGGTTTGAAAGGACTTACAATTCTCAATGTCATGTCCTGGAGTATGGTGATATATGCATATGTAATTAGGAATTAACCACGATATATTATTACTACAGGGATTAAAATATATAATGGGAGGAAGCGTGATGGCATATATTTAAATTATGTTTCGAAAGATGTCTGCATAGAACCCAACTGAAATGCCAATATGAAGATAACTCTTGTGGGTTTTAATAATATGTGTAGGACTAGGTGTAGATGTATATTGGATGATTAAATTAGGCATCTTTAAAGATGAATCAAATTTGTGAGGTGGTTTAGATGGTTTGGATTTGGACTTATTATTACAATATATATATATGGAGGGATAAGCCCTAAAATAGATGAGGGTGTTTCTAGAATAGATGTTGTAGTATCAGATTGCTGAAAAGAGGGGATAACTAACTTAATATGAGAATGCCCATGAGACCTTTCAGAATGTTTACCACAGGTCTTAGATTTGGATCGATAATTCTTAACCTGTGTGGGGGTAACTATAATCTAAACCTGAGGATTCGAAGATTGCGGTATAGGTTTTGGATTGGTTTATGTAGAAACAATTGATTACATAGAGGGAGAATGAATCCCCTTCGTGTTTGATTTTTATGAAGGTGTTTGCTTTATAACTTTTTCAAGGGGTGTCATTGATATATTTTCAAATTGAGAGGATGTGACTGGTGCAGTAGCATAAATAGATTTAGATATATAAATGGATGTTGGAGGAGGAATGTGTGTAAAATATTGGGATAGAATGGATGATGCAGTCATATGTAAAGATGTAGGTACATTCACTGAGATAGGTGTTGGGATATTTATAAGTGGGGTTATAGAGGTACATAGGATAGAAATCAGTGTAGTTGGGATTGATGTGGAAATGAGCGATGTAGGTGTAGTAATAGGTGTGATTGATGTAGATGTGGGAGATTGTGATGTAGTGATAGTTAGTATGGTTGATATGGTTGTAGATATATGTAGTGAGGATGAATCTGATGTTATAAATTGGGAAATGATCAAAGTGGATGAAATTGGGGGTATAGTCAAAGTTGATGCGGATGTGGTAAGGGTAAGAGTAGGCATATGTATATAACAAGTAGTAAATGTTTATATAGGTGTGATGGTTATGAATATGATAGGAATAATTTCAAAGGTAGGAACATGTAGATTTGTTGATGAGATGAGATCTTGATTAACAGTGTTAATGGTGTGAGTATTCGGGAGTTGATATGTAGAAGGGGTTGCTTGATTTTTTTGGTGGTTAATTAGAAAATTTTTGGTTAATTTTGTTGAGGTGTTGGCTAGGTGAACTGGTAGAGCTATTGATTTATAAGTTGTTGGATACGATATTTGAAGGAACGAAATTTCTCAATGTCACTACCTTTGACTTGATGATATTTACAAAAGTGGGCTTCACGATACCAAGTGGGCTTGGGTCGTGAGTCATCCACAAGTTTTATGGGAGGAAGTTGGATGGAATGTACTGCCATCTAATTGCCAAATAATGAACTATAGGATTCCCCTAAGGGGTATAAATACGAGATGGTCTAAAATCTCTTTGCAAGGACTCCATGTTAGAGGGAGATGTACATGAGGATCTAATCGAGATGGTATTGGTGATAGTATTAGACATGCGACTATGTATAGTGGGTTTGACGAACTCGGTCTTGCAATTGTTTGAGTGAGGATTGAGTTGTCCATGCTCAAGGGTGTGAGTTTAGACTTTACAAGTCATGGTGAATGCTTCTTTAAACATTTGGAAATATTGGATTTGCAATGTAGAAGAAATATAATTGACACAAGAGCATGAGAACAATTTGATGAGTTCAGGTTGTGGAAGAGTAAATGATAGTTGGCTTATGATGCTACTCTATCAAGTGACAAAATATACGATAGAATCATCATCAAACTATCTAATGGTATACAAGTCATTAATAATGATTTTACGTGCAATATAAATAAAAAATGTTCTAGGAACAACTGCGCGAGATGGGTAAATGAGAATAATGAATTTTGTGGAATTCCATTGTACCAATCAAGTGCTAGACCAACCAAGGTCATAGGGAAGGTGCAAAGCATAAGTTCCTGGTTATGTGTGATAATGTAACATGCATGTTTAAATGTGGAGAGATGTTGTTGGGGATCATATTTGCTGTTAAAATTGGTAAAATTAAGAAGCTCCCAATGAGAAGGGTAAAGTTTAATCACAACCGATGGATGAATGGGCTTATTACAGATTTGTTCATAAGATAGTGTAACCTTGGGTCCTAACATTGTGGCCACTAGACTAGAAAACCTACTGATTAGAGTGTGAATAGGATCATTCGATGTGATGATAGGTTGGGATTATGGTTGTGTCGCATGGAAAGTAGATTGATAAGGTAGTTGATAAGTTTTTGGATGTGCAGGTGTTTGGGGAATTATTTGATATGGATTAATATATGTCATGGGTTGAGATTGGATAGGTTGTGGCAACGATCGATGTTGAGAAATAGGGACGTGATGTGATTATTGGGTTTGGGAAATTTATTTTGGTAAAGGAAGAGAGAGCATATGAGTGTTAATAGGTTGAGATGGTGGGAGCTTATGATGGGTAGGAATGTAAGTGTTAAGAGGTTGAGATGACTTGATACGCATACTTATAGTGGGTGGAATAGGGATAGAGTTGACATAAAGTGACATGGGTGGAATGGGATCCACTAATTGAGTAGATTGATAGGATTGAAATATTGTGGGATATTTACATAATAATAAGTCATATATGGGGCTAGAAGGAGGCCCAAGATTTTATAAAGCAGCCAGAGATGGTGGTGTAGTTGGTCTAGAAAGGTTGGATTGATGAGACATATGAGGATTGGTTTCAAGATAAGGATTATTTTGATTACATGGTCTTCAAGAAGCAAGACCATAAAGACAAGGGGTTTGGTAACCAAAGGTGTGGTATCAAATTTAGAATCTCTTTGGGAGAGATCATTAGAGAAAAGAATGTTATTAGATAAAGTGAATTATTGTGTTGTTTCGACTTGAGAAACAGTGACAATAGGCATGAAATAGATGAACATTTGTTTATGTAATTTGTTAACAAATAAATAAAGTAACAAGTTTCTTATCATCATGATTAATTAGGGGACGTGAAAAGAGAAAAGTGGATAAAAAGGTACCTAAGGAATGATAGCCTAAGGCTGGTTTCAGGAAGTTATTGCTAGGGATGTTTAGAACGGCTTCCTATTAGGTAATGAAATCCTAATCAGTCAACCTAGTAAGGAAATGTTTAGATGTGTTGATTGGTGTGTGAGTTTTATGTTTTGTTTGAAAGAGTGTGAGATGAAACAAGTTAACCCTACTTAAGATATGTTACAAGCATGATGTATAAAATAAATTTTCTTTTAAAACAAAATCAAAGTGTGATTTTTCAATGAGGACACACATAAGAAAGGGAAATACGATGTAGAAAGGGGAAAATAGGAAAAAATAAAAATACCTAGATAAAACTTTTCCTTTTTATCTAAATTTTAAGTGAAGAGTGAGCCAAGCAGCCAAACCCAACATGAGAAAGAAAAAAGTGAAGCCTAATGTTGTTGTGTTAGTAGAAGACAAGAAACAAAAAATATGAAAGAAATGAAACGAATCACCTAAAGGGGGGTCCCATCGGGCATGCAAGGAATTTTTACCAAGGAATTTTTACCAAGTTTCTCATTCTTAATGAGGTTAATGCACTATCTACTAAAGAAAATAGTAAAATTAGAAATGCTAGAAGGTTTATGTTACCTTAGATGCGATGTGATATGGGTGCAAGATGATGATGGATTCCACTACTGCAAATAAGATGAAGTTTGTAAATAACACTAAAAAATGATATTTATTAAATAGATTTATGTGGGGCCTTCCCAAACAATGTTGGCTCCAAGAAGATTTTGAATTCCTTTCATGGATGTTGACCCCCATTATTTAGAAAGAATGAAATAAAGAAAGAACAGTAGATAACATGCAGAAGTAAAAACAACACTAAATATAGAAAATGATACAACATTATTTAAGGCTAATTCGATTGAAATAATGGTAAAATAAGTGTTACCTGGTCTAGGTCAATGGTTACCTAGACTATGTGCATGTAGGTCAATAGTGACCTGGAATGATGGATTTGAACCTGTGGATAAAATATCTAGACCTACAAGGTTTGAATGTAACTTGGAAGTTGATAAAGATCTGTATGTGTTGTAAGAGAATCTGTAGAGGAGAACCAGAGATAGAGGGGTAGGAAAAAGGATAGGAATGGATGATTTGGATATATTATTGGATGAACAGGGCCCTGGTCGATGGTGACCAGGAGGGATCGACGAAGACTATATCAGAGAAATGAAAAGCTGAGGATAAAAGGATGAATATGGAAACCTTTAGTAAAAGGAGCTGTAGGGGAAGAATATTGAGTGTTCCCTAAATTTTGCAGAAGATTCTCTATAGCTTCCAAAGATTAGGAACAAAGAACATGCTATGATATGATAGATATACCAAAATCCAAATAATGATGATGGAAAATATCATGATGGATGAACGTGAGAAATGCAATCACATTGATGGGATGTGCAGAAGGTATGTAGACATCTCAAGAGTGCTCAGGCGTAAGGAACGATGATCAAGTCGCAAGGAGGCACGAAATTGCATGCATCTAGTTCTTGAATAAAAAGAAAGTAATTAGCTTTATAGGGTCGATGGTGACTATGATAGGTCGATGCCGATTGTAGAGTAAGATTCCCCAATGAGACTAAATTATGTGATTTTTGCATGATTTTTGCTTTTTAAAAGTTGGTTCAATGCTATAAAGCATATATGTGGGATTGGGTTTCTTCGGGATGAATTATAGGTAGTTAGGGCATAAAAATAGATAGTAGAAAAACTTATAAAAGCAAGGGGATGGATTTACTATAAAAGTATCTTAAATAGAAGGATTGTTAGGGCATATGGATAGATACTAATTAATTAATAGGAATTAATTACTTAATGGGAAGTGGATGGAAATTAAAGGTGATAGGATAATAAGGGAATTTTATTAAATATTAAAGGGGATGGATTTAATTAAAGGATGGACCTAGATAGGACCCTAGAAAAATATGCGCACACAGGTGGACAAGGGTAGAGATACCGATTTTAGGTGTTTACAATGACAAATCAAATATTATATTGGAGGGTATTATAAGAACATCATTTCTATATTATATTTCATATATATATATATATATATAATATGTGTATAATATAATCTCTCTCTCTCTCTCTATATATATATACATATATTATAAATATTCGTATCTGATTAAATAACCAGAAAAATGATATCAACTGAGTATACCTTTTGTTGGTTATTGATTTTTAGAAAAGTGAAATTTCTATATATATGTATATATAAATATATATATATTATCAAAAAAAAAATTGTGAAACAATAGTATGTATAGGTTTAATATTTGAAAGAAATTCTAAGAGTGGAGAGGAGCAGGCCGCGGCCTCACCGTGACCTGTGCTAGCCACAAAACCCGCCTTTACCACAACCACCACACAATTTTGGCATCCCCATTGTTCGTCATTCCCTCTCCCCAAAACCCTTATACCTCCTGGTGCATCCTAGCTCAGCTTGTCCACCTTGATATGCATACCATGTCATACATCATGTTATAGGCTTTGTTATTGTCTTACCTTTCCTCCTCACGTATATAAATTCTTTATTTTCAATTATCTTTCTCCGAGATTATATCTTGTACCTCCCAACTCCACTAAGTTCATTCTTCAAACCTCCATATTGACCTCTATATCATGCTATGTCATTATTAACAATCAAAGTTCCACTATTCCTTCATTATGTGCTTAAAGATAGTCCTTTCACCTGATACAGTCCTCATATTATACAAAACCTTGCTCATTATTTACCCAACTATGTGGCTTGATTCACTCATTCTTGCTTGAAGTAGGTGTGGATATTATCTTATAGAGAGAAGGAATCCTATTCACATGCAAAGGAATATTGTTCACATACTTGTAGTAGGGAATCATTAAATTTCCATAACAATACTACCTTGTTGTTCTTTAGGTCCTAAGTTGGACTTCATCAGTCCTCATCATGCTGGGCATTTGAGACATAGGTTACTAGTTCTCACCTTGAGTAGTTTGGAATGACTGAATCAATTCTTGCAAGGTTAAGAAATTTTCTACACTAACATTACTAATTTTTTTAGTAAATAATGAAGATTATACCTGATATCAAAAAAATGAGTGTCCATTGGCTTTCAAATTATCACACTTCCTCTAATTGTTATACACAAGATGCCAAATCATTAAAATAATCTTCTTTACACTGTCCTATTTTATGCTAAAGGCAGGTTCAATCCCATAATCTCATTCCATTTGTTACTAGGTATAAAAAGGTACTTGTTATCATCTTGAGCAATTTGAATTACCAATTTCAAGGCTATGCAAATGTTCAAGCCTCCTATTTTAGATACAAATATTGTTTCTTTTACTTTACTTCCAGTCCATCTACCAGGTCATTATCACATATGCCTCTTAAGTTCTATTAACTATGTTTTACTTTCTTCTTGAATTCATGTTGAAATTTAAGGTACAATATCACTCACACCAGGTAAGGAATGTGAAAGGCATTGAAATAATGATTTGGACTCCTCTAGGATTGTCCTAGCAACAAACTTCAACTTGCTTGTTAATATCCCACCCTTCAAGTTTCTTAAGTTCTTGCATGCCCAATTTTAGGGCTTAAAATACTAATGAAATGCTTCATGCTTTAGGTCCATGCTTTAGGTACCATTCCATAACTTGAACTGTTAATTTTCATTGTCCTTGTTGTCCTTATTAGTGATCTAATGAAATTCTAGACCATCGCACAATCAGTCTTATATAAAATTGATGTAATATCTTGTTTAGAATTCTCCCTAAGATCATTCAAACACTTCAATTTTTTCATTTTCCACCATTCATACCAATCTATGGTCTTGAATATCAAGCATTTAGAACAACTCTGTATTTTCCTCTACTTGACTGTACACTACATTTTTACCAGTTTTGATCAAAGAGACAGTCAACGACATCTTCAAGTGTGATTGTACAATCACCACCAAATTTTGAAGGTCTATAATTCATGATGAAATAGAGATATTATAAGAATTTATACCAAATTCATCAGTGCATTTAAGAGATATAAGAGGCCTTAATTTAAACTGGAGAAGAAAGAAATTACAAACTAATTCATTGGCATGTATTCCAAGACTTAAAAAATCATGGCAAGGTTCCTTGACACCTACAGAAACTTTACATCTTAATAACCAAGACAAATTCAACCAATAAATTATATGGAGGGTTTTGGAGTCACTATCTTGACACTGTCATTATGCACAGTCCACTGAAAACAAGTAATTTCACTTAGATCATTCATATTTTTATGCAAGAGTCAATATAATCACATCAAATATACTATATGACATAAAAATAGATGTCCAACAAACCTAAGAGTCCAATTCCATTCATTTTTGTATTGAATATGCACTTCCACATAGTGTTTTTACCCTAATTTTACACCTCTTCCTTTGAATTCACTATCCATACACCCATTTAAATGTTCCTAACCTTTTTTATATATAAAAATCAACCTTTGCAGCTCTTTTATTTTCTACCAAGAATCTCAATCCATATCTCATGCATGAATTCATGTCATACCTTTGACTGAGTTGTTCTATCTGCATTTGAGATATTTGCTCAATAAACACCCTCAAAATAGACAATATGATTCTTGACAATAAACATGACTACAACAACTTTATTTTGTCAACTCCTCCTACGTATATAAACTTCTAAACATGCATACAAGACAACTATCAACCTAATTTAACTCTTCTTGAGAGTTTATTACATTCTGATATGAACATTAAATCTGGCACTCTTATGAGGGAACTTATACAACATCTAGTACATGTTTTTAATGCCTTATTGAGGCTCATTTAGACTTCATTGCCCTCTAATGCTCCATAATGATGCTCTTGCATCAGGCTACCCAAATTGAAATCTTTTCATGAGCTCCTCCTCAAGATTCCTCATCCATTTCTTGCTCCTTGACTTGTGCCTAGTCCCATTTCATCCTTGTCCATGTTAGTCTTTGTGTCTTCTTATTGTACTCTCTGTATCTCATCTTCTTATTTTCTTTTATTTTCCTCTTGTTGTCTACTTCTCATTTACTAGGTTCCATGTTATTGCTGGTTCATATTCATCTAGGTATTAAAAAGCATCTCGTTCTCTTGTTTTCAAGATCTCTCTCATGTAATCATGAACTTAATATCCCTTATCAGTTGTCATACATGTATACAAAGAACTAAAATCAATCTTAGATACCAAATTTTGAATCTTTGAAGCTTCTCCTTACTGCTGCTCTTCCTCTTTTCTTTTTTGTTGTTTCATTTGCCAATTCCATTTTGGTCTTCTTGTCTCTGTTTTGTGCTTGGCTTGCTTCATTTCTAGGATTTGCAATGAGCATATCATTCCAATTTTCCATTACCACTTCTGCTTTTACTTATTCTTTCACAAATCTTCCTTTTTGAGACTCGTTTTCCTTCTTCCATCTACCAAATCTATCCATCTATACTTGTTTAGGATAGTTATTAAGTCCTTCATGATGCAAAGAATTATCTAATGCATTCACCTTTGATTGTAAATTCTCTATGTTATCATAAGGAAACTGACTCTCTTGTTCAAAATTCAACATCTCTTGAGAAAGGATTATGTCATTCATACTATCATCAAAATAGACAAAATATGATTACAAATTCTCACATTTTACCTCTTCGTTATCATGCACTTATGGCTTCTCTTCATCATTTATCCATGCTTCCATCTCTTCTTCCCTCATGGAATGGCTTGCAAACAAAGTTTCTAGCACCTTTAGCTCTTCCTACAATAAGAAATCATCTATGTCTTCATGAGAATAATCAAACCTTGGATTAACATTTATAAAATATTGTTCTTCCTTCAGGAATATTTCATTTCCCTTCATCTTCTCATTTTTACCTCCATAAGAGAATTCACATGCTTTCACATTAGCCCATACTATCCTTTATTTGGAAAATTCAATTATACATTCATTACTGTTGTCAGTAATCATGCTCAAAGTTTCATCAACTAATGAATCCAACTCAATCTTCTTACCTTTATCTCTTGTCTCATTTACCTCTCTTGGAATGTAATTCAACTTCTTCTTCCAATAGCTTCTTTGAAAAATAACAGGTTACTTAGTCTTCTTATCTCCTTCTACAACTCTTGGGCCTTCATGTGCTTGCTGTGGCATTGTCTTCTTGAGCCACTTGGGCCATATATATCCATATTCCTTTGCAAGGTCCTATATGCTCATTCCTTGCTCTTTATTTTATTTTACTTGTTTCATACCTTCATGTTTGAATGCTTCCGAATTCATTCCTTGTTGTCCCTTTGTCATGGACTTTTTTCTTGATATTTTTTCCATAATGGATCCCTTGGCTAGGATTCCCTGTATACCTGAAAAATCACACTTAAACATGACATTAGTGTATAAAAATATCCTCTTCATGGACCTTCCATCATTCACCTTCATTTTCCTTTATGGTTCTTCTTCATTTTCACTAGACCACTCATTCTCTTCATCACCTTCTATATCTTCTTTACAGGACTCTTCACACGCTTCACTCATGAAGCTTAACTCTTCTTATGCATCCATCACACCATCCTATGTTTATTTAATATCTTCATATGATTTGCTAACTAGCTTTTCCCCTACCATTGCTATCTATCTCACTCAAGGAGTTCAATTTGCCTCTTTATTTCATCTATCTCCTTTACTTTCTTATTTTGTTTCTCTTCTTTTCTCATGCCACTCTTACCTCTCTCATTGCTTGCACCAATACCATTACTTATCTCAAATCCATAATCTCTCTCTCTCTCTTATCAAAGTCTTTATCACCTTGGATTATAGCCTTATTTATCTCCCTTTTCTATTCTATTTGTTATCTCACCCAAGTTTGCTTCACATTGGTCTGTTGACCCAATTATCTAACCTACTCCTTAGATACCTTAGGTTGTTATGCTATTAACCTCCTCCTTCTAAAGGTTTCTTCACTTTTGCAAGCTTCACTAGAAACTAAGCCAACTTATCTATCATCATCTCCTCGTGGCTAGCTCCTTTTACTCTCATTTCCATCTTAAATGTCTTTGTCTATGCTTATAAAATCAAATCATTTTGTCTCTATCTGTCATATGAGAATTCTCCTCTTTTTAACTGGTATTTTGAACCTTACTTTGATCTTCAACTTGTGCACAATATCTCTAGCTCTGATACAAAAAATGGTGCATCCTATCTCAGCATGTACACCTTGATATGCATACCATGCCATACATCATTTTCTAGGCTTCATTATTGTCTTAACTTGTTCCTCACGTATACAACTTATTCTTTGAAATTATCTTTCTCTAGGATTATGTCTTATACCTCCAAAATCCACTTAGTTCATTCTTCAAACCTCCATACTGACCTCTATATCATGATATCTCATTGTTAACAATCGAAGTGCCACCATTCCTTCATTTTGTGCTAAAGAACAATCCTTTCACCTGATACAGTCCTCCTACTATACAAACCTTGTTCATTATTTACCCAACTATGTGGCTTGATTCACTCATTCTTGCTTGAAGTAGGTGTGGATATTATCTTATAGAAAGAAGGCATCCTATTCACATGAAAAGGAATCCTGTTCACATACTTATAGTAGGGAATCATTCAATTTCCATAACAATACTACCTTGTTCTTCTTTAGGTCCTGAGTTAGACTTCACCAGTCCTCATCATGTTGCGCATTTGGGACATAGGTTACTAGTTCTCACCTTGAGTATTTTTGAACCACTGAATCAATGATTGCAAGGTAAAGAACTTGTCTACACTAACATTACTAACATTTTGAGTAAATAATGAAGAGTATACTTGATATCAAAGAAATGAGTGTCAATTATCTTTCAAGTTATCACTCTTCCTTTGTTTGTCTTGCATGAGATTCCAAACCATCAAACTAATCTTATTAGTATTGTCCTATTTTATGCTAAGGGTAGGCTTAATCCCATAATCTTATTCCATTTTTTACTGGGTATAAAAGGTACTTGTTATCATCTTGAGTAGTTAGAATTACTAATTTCAAGGATATGCAAACATTCAAGCCTCTTATTTCAGATACAAAGATTGTTTCTTTTTCTTTACTTCAAGTCCATACACCAGGGCATTATCATATATTCCTCTTGAGTTATATTAAGTGTGTTTTAATTCCTTCTTGAAGTCATGTTGAAATGGAAGGTACAATATCACTCATACCAGATGATTCATGTGAAAGGCATCAAAATAATGATCTATACTCCTCTAGGCTTGTTCTAACAAAAACCTTCAACTTGCTTGTTAATATCCTGCCCTTCAAGTTTCTTAATTTCTTGCATGCCCAATTCCAGGGCCTAAACTGCTATTGGAATTATTCATGCTCTAGGTACATTCTTTAGAAAAATCTTAATACTTCTCTTAATGTTCAAGATATCCTTCATACTCCCTTGTACCATTCCTTACCTCAAACTATCAAATTTTATCTTCTTTGTTGTCCTTCTTAGTGATCTAATGAAATTTTAGACCCTGCATAGTGAGTCTTATATGAAATTGATGACATATACCTTGTATATTTATGCCTAAGATAATTCAAACACTTCAATTTACCCATGTTCCACCCTTCATACCAATCTATGGTCTTGAATATCAAGCATTTAGAATAACTTTGTCTTTTCCTCTACTTGACTGTACACTACATTTTTACCTATCTTGCGTAAAGATACTGTCAACGATATCTTCAAGTGTGATTATACATTCAACACCAAATTTTGAAGGTCTCTAAGTCATGATAAATAAGAGATATTATGAGAATTTAGACCAAATGCATTAGTGCATTTAAGAGATATATGAGGCCCTAATTGAAACCCGAGAAGGAAGAAATTGTAATCTAATTCATTGACATGTATTACAATAATTACAAAAATCATGGTAAGGTTCCTTAAAACTTGCAAAAACTTTTCATCTTAACAACCAAGACAAATTCAACCAATAAACGCTATGGAGGGTTTTGGAGGCACTTCCCGGACATAGTCCTTATACACAGTCCAATGAAAAATAAGTAATTTCACTTAGATGATGCATATTTTTATGCAAGAGTTAATATAATCATAGTAAATACATCATATGTGATAAGATATAGATGTCCAAAAAACCTAGGATTCCAATTCCATTCAATTTTGTATTTAACATGCTCTGCAACATAGTGTTTTTACCATGATTTTACACCTCTTCATTTGAATTTACTGTCCATACACCCATTTACATGTTTCTAACCTTTTCTAGATAGAAATATTGACCTTTGCATCTCTTTTTTTTCTACCAAGAAGCTCGACCCCTATTGCATGCATGAATGCATGTCATACCTTTGACTAACTTATTCTATATGTAGCTGAGATATTTTCTCAACAAACATCCTCAAAATAGACAATATGATTATGTACACTAAACATGACTAAAACAACTTGATTTTGTCAACTCATCCTATGTAGATAGACTCCTAAACATGCATAAAAGACAACTATCAACCTAATTTAACTCTTCTTCAGAGTTTATTACATTATTATATGAACATTCAAACTACCATGCTTTGGAGGAAACTTATACAACATCTAGTACAGGTTTATAATGCCTTTTAGAGGCTTATTTAGACTTCATTGCACTCCAATGCTCCACAACAATGTTCCTACATCACCTCCCCACACTCCACCTCAAGCTACTCACCCCACCCCTGTGTCTTCCCTCACTATGACCCCTTCCAAACACTTCCAACACTTTCCCCAACCGCGAATGGTATAGTTACACAGTGCATCAAACATTTTAAAGCTGTGAAAATATATGTAAATTTGAGATTTAAGTAAATAAAAAAATACGTGTGTATGTATATATTTATATAAATACATACATTCTCATTCATACCTAGAAATGATTTCTGTTTATATGTAAAATAAATTGTGAAAATGAGGAAAACCTAGTAAGGGGGAAAATAATCCCAATTTTTTTAATAAAATGGAAAATAATTTCTGCATGAACTCAAGCACACGATTCCTTCAATACCTCCATTCTCTCACCTTCTCCCTCCTCTCTAGAATTGAACCTGCAAAATGGGAGGCAAAAGAAAAGAAAACAATGAAAAAGAAACAGAAAAGGAAAGCATAAGGATAAGAAATTAGGGTTGTATAAAGCCCTAAAAATTTAGGGATTAGATTTATTAGATCTAAGGGCCCAAATCAAACCATAAAGTTGTTTAAGTTATGGGTTTTTGAATGATTTTAATTTTATGAAAGGGGTGGGGTGAAATAATGAATGAGTGTGGGTGATTTTATTAAATGGGTTGAATTAATTAAAGTGGGTTCCTTAGGGAATATATTTAAAATGAAGTGCTTTATTTGATCTTTGAGAAAATAAAATAATTGTGTACTTTTGTAGGTAATAATGCTATGGAATCTCTGATGTTTCTTTGTAATGGAAGCCCTAACCCTAAGGGCCTATGCATTGGTGATGCTCCTAGTTTTGGTTGGGGGCATGGTGGTGCACTGGGCTATGGCGACTCATGTATTGGATAGGGTTCCTTCACATATGGCTATCTTTCTTCTACATCATGGCCATACAGGTGCTTCCCAGAACACATAGGAACTCTCAAGAGATCAAGATCCTACCTAGATGAAGTTTGTGGATGAAAAATTCAACTTTCATCTTGATAAATCACATAACTCTAACCCAGTTCACGTCTCTTGGGCTCCAGTACATTGTACCTCAACTATCTATGTGACAATTCCTAGGGAAAATCATGATTCAGATATGACCATTGCGATTTAGATCATGAAAAAATCACCCCTGCTCAAATAGAGTGTATGGGATTTGGTTTTCAGAAGGGTGTTTCTACAAATAAAGATGGAGCCTCCACTGGCGTTATTCGTGAAGGGGACTATTTATTTTAAGGAGGCTACGTAAAGGAATTTACCTTCCATCAACAAAAAATGGGGAATGATGGCCTCTAAGGGTGGTGCTCGTGTTCAAAAAATTTCTAAGCATAAGTCTCAGGAAAAATAAACACTTTCGGTCAGTTTTGGTGCAGAGGTGGTGGAATCAAAAGCTTATTACATGAAAAAAGTCCTGATTTGTAGATTCAATAAGTTTTGTCCTGGTTTTTCCCTCCCTTCACGATTGGATGTCAAACCATTGGAGACCCATCTTGAAAGGTAGGCTAGATGTTTACCCTTCCTCACGTGGTTTTTTATTTTTATTTTTGAAGAAACCTCTGATAGGGATCAAATATTTGGAAAATTTTGGGAGCTCCAATCCCATTTGCTACTTATAAAACTATGGTTCCCATTGTTCATCCCTATTTCTAATACCTTCCAAGTCAAGTCAGTGTGGATTCATTTTCCTTATCGACCTCTCCAATTTTTACAGGAAAGTTGTTTAACTTCCATAGGGAATAGTTTGGGAAAATGTTTGGCCATTGATCCAAAAGACTGAGGAGTTTGAGCATACTAATTTTTTCTCAAATTTTGGTTGATATGCACACAACTGTTGATTTTCCAGCCACTATTGAACTCAAGGTGGAAGATAGAATTTGGACACAAAACTTGGAATACGAGGGTTTTCCATTCAAATGTCATACTTGCTTATTTCTTCATTATTTGGCTTTAGTTTTTCTGAGAGAGATTAAAAATGCTAAACATTAAAGTTATTAGTGGAAGAAGTAAAATCCTAGCCACCTGATTGTGGAGAATTTGTCAGATAATGACTCATAAGATGAACTAGACTCAGGAAAGGAAGAAGGGCTTATTCCTAACCAAAATTAATCTTTGGAAAAAGATCCTCAGAGCTCTATGGTTATGAGTGTGATTAATAAGGGAACTTGTTCCCAACCCATAGATTCATTAGAGAACCAAATACCCAAAGAAAATTTAGAAGTTATAATTCCAATCCATAGTGAAAATTTTGATTCAAACTTGGAAAAGGATTGGAAGGTTGTGACTTGAAAAAATAAGGGGGGTAACACTCCCCTTAATATGCATTTAATATCAACTGCGATGATGGCACCTAGATGATCTGATCTTCTGGAACTATATTTTTGTTTGTGTTGTTGGTCAACACGGGATGCTTATTTTGGATGGGATGATACTTTTTTTTATGGGATGGTGTTTTTTGTGCCATCGGTAGAGGCCATTTCACTTATTCTTCATTTCTTTATCTTTCTCTCCAAGATTTGGACAGGGAAGGGTCCCTTTAACCCTCTTTTACCCATAATAAAATAAATAAATAAATGTTATAACATGTTTGGGTTGCTTTAATCAATTAAGGGGGTGATAAAACATTATATGGGACTTCAATAAATTGAATAAATTAAATGTGGACTAGGGGTGAACTATAAGTTGAAAATAGTTGTGAAAAATAAAATCGCATTAATAAATATAACACGTAAAAAAAGACAGATTTTTAGGATTTTTAAGATGTTTTCTAGTGCCATAGATATGGGGCATTACACACTATTTTGTAGAGGGAGAGAACCCTTGACCCCATGTCTAGATTGAGAAGATTTTAAAACTGCTAAAACCACACTTCCCTTTATGGGATAAACACTAAGACGGGAAACCGATGGTGCAATATAAGGGTGGCAGTGGGAGCCGATACCCTTCAACACGATGAGATTTAACAAGCACGAGGATCGAACAAAGTGGCAGAGGCCTACAAAAATTAAGGCTTCCCATTTTCTCCTTCTCATTTACTTATTATTATATTATGTTATTATAATTAATAGATTCATTTTATGGCATCCTGCAACTGAGCATTTATTATTTTGAAACAATTTGAGAACTGGGTGGTGGTGGCCACTATAGAGACATCAAATTATTATTGATTAGTTTTTCTTAATTAACATTGTGATGTGTTTTGGATTAAAACATTTATTTTCAATAATTAAATAAACACTAGATGGCTATTGAATATTAAATTATAATTATGGACTATTGTTAATAATAATATGTTGTTTCTGATTTATTGAAAGTTGATTTGTTATATTGCACATATAATGCATTAGATATATTTTTTGTTTTCATGTACAGGTGTTATCAGAATATGACAAAGGGGAATTGTTGGAGAGAGAAGTAAAGATGCAGTAATGAGTATTGTAAGAGATTTTACATGTGAATGATAGTGCTAGAAAATGGGTCAAACTGTAAGTTGGTCAATAGAACCTTTTCATTTATTTTAGTCTTGCGTTGAATGTATCACTTTATGCAACAAGGTTATTTGAATTTATTGTGATAATATGATCATGATGAAAACCCTCATAATAGGAATCAAAATTTCAATCAAACATCATAGAAAAATGGCATTTTTGTCATTAGGCGACAATAATATGCTTGTAAAGATAATACTGTTTTGTATAGTAATTTGGTTTAAAAAACCTAGGTTAACAAATATATCTTAAGGGAAATGATTTATATTTACAAAAATGGATTGGGGATAACCCCAAGTATTTTGATATAACGAATTTGCATTGATTAAGCCTAAGTGAGTTTTCTAAGGTAATGTTTCCAAGCTCATATTCAATTCAATCGAACTCACACTTTTATGTGTTAGTCAAACTTTAATTACCAAGCTCGCATCTACCAAGCTTCTCACACACATACTTTGTAAGCATTCCACATGAGTTGGTAAAAGACACTTGGAAGGTAATTAGTTAAGAAATTGTGTATGAATTTAAATGTAAGAGATTAAATTCCCGACTTAACAGTTAAACTCACCAAGGAGTGTGGGATTAAATTCCCCACATAAGAGTTAAACTCAAACTTTCCAACAGGGAAGGGACCTTACCAAAACCCTAAAAAGAACTCAAACTTTCTGAGACTCATGGTAAGCTAACATTGAAGTGTAGGGATCGAGCTCTCATTCAAAACTTGCATCTCAACATGTTAAAATTTTCACCGCGTGGGGGAAAATTAAAAGGAATAAACAAATAGATCTAGAGTTAATCCATGGGCTAAATTTAGCCATGTGCAAGACTTAGATCTAGAGTTAATAATTTGTAACAAAATATGAGCTTAAGTGGAAACAAAGAGAAAAATTGTGGTTCTAATGTAACGGAAGGACGGGGGGGGGGAGGGAAGAAGTGACGTGAATGATTAAGAGAGGGATCACTCAAAGGAAAAAAATGGAGTAATCAATAGGTTTGCATGGAAGGAAAGATCTGGGGCATATAGGATTTCAAATTAGAGAAATCCTTTCCAAATCACATTCTGAAAAATTGTCATCTTTTTACACAAAGGCCATTTACTAGTTATACATTCATGAGTAGAATAAAAAGGAAGGATTAGGAACACAATAGAACATTTGCATAATTAGAGAAATAGAAATTGATAGCGGTAAAATAAACTATTTGAATTTCCATCTTAGGATTTTAGATTGAACTATTTAGGTGATGTTTTATAAACGGGACACGAGGTCAAGACCCATGAGCCCCCAATTAATTAAAAACCAACCTTTACTACACACAAATACTTATCTTGATTGTATATATACATATTGACTAGCAACATCATCCATAGGTGATTGTGGAAGGCTAATAGGCACATATTAATGATGAAAAAAAAAACATATACAATAATCATAAAGACTTATTGAAATGGGTAATCCAATGAGATTGTAATATAAAATATTAATTATAAATGTATTATAAAAAATAATCTCACAATACATTTTGAATCTAATAAAAAAGGATTTTCTTTAATTCCCTTCATAATAATATTTCTTTACAACTACAAAGTCATCGTATTTTTTTGGTTCAATTGATAGATTCCTTTAGTGTTGGGCACTTCAGTAAAAATTTTTGGCCTTAGCAAGTGCCTTCAGTAAAAATTGTAACTGAAAAAGAGCTTCCCAGAAATGGACAGACAAGTAAATATTACAAATGTATTGCTATTTATATAATAGTTGGTTTTAGTTACGGTTTAACAAGTTGTCCTCAATCTCAGTAGATATGGATGGGTCAATTTTATAATGTGGAAATGCCCTCCCCATTCTCCTTCCATTTTATATGGAGGAAATTTTGATAAGAACCTGAGCCTGAGCACTAGTCTATTTTAGAGGAAGATGGGGTTTCTGTCATACCAAAATTGTCTTCTATATAACTTTGACGACAAAAATAGTTTGAAATCCATCTCCTAAAAAAAAAATCCATTTGTGTACCTTTCCCAATGATTAGATCAGACGAAATGATAGTTGATTGTACTCCCGTACGAGAAAACTAGAAGGGGTTAAATTTGACACCTGTTTATACCTTTTTTATGTTTTTAACTATAGACAACATTCTACTTAAATTTCGGACCCTATCCCTCACGCAAGTTCGCAGGGGGTAGTGAGGTGGCACAGCGGTCTACGTGGCATTCGTGGTGTTTGACCCACGCTCCGTTTTCCGTTAACTCCGTCTCCATTCCCGTCCTGACAAGCTAATAAATATTGCGCTTTTGCCAGCCTTTGTCGGCCATCATTTCAGCGACTCCTGTCAAATCACCTGCAGCTGTCAAACACTGGACCAGTTTCAAAAATCATAGCTCCGCCTTCATGAAAATGGACTACCCGCCATAGCCCCCTGTTCCATGCGGTTTCCATGCCCCTGGTTTGAGCTGTTCTCTGCTGCACAACTTTGATCCCTCTCCTTGCAGGTGCTTCCCCAGCGTCGCCTTATACGCACTCTCCAACCTTTTCATTTTCAGCCCGATTCCTCCCCTCGAGCATTTAATCCCTCTCCTTGCACCATTGCGAAATCTTCTCGATCCAGACCATTGCAAAATATTCTTGATCCGACAATGAGGCGGCATTGCAACCGTAATGGATGGTGAAGGAGAAATGTCTTTACCATGTATTCTCTGCAAAAGTTTCGAGAATATGATGGTACTTGTTACCTTCTGTAACAAGGTTAGAAGAATGCATGGGCGTATCCTCTGTGTCTTTCTTCTGTTGTTTTTCTTTGTAGACTTCCCACCATTTACCCAATCTCTTTAGTTATCCAGTTCTTCCAGGCACTTGTGCTGCGATTTTATTCCATTTGTTTCCGTACTTCGCTTGAAGACTTATGACAAGACGCTGCTCTTCTTCTGACAAAGAGCCCTTTTTACGATCCAGACAACGATATAGAAATACTTTCCTTGTCTTTTTATATCATCCGCCATTTTTGCGACAGCAAAGAGGAAGGTGCAGGCGCAGTGCAGGCTGTTATTGACGCTGGAATTTGTGAAAGGCTTATGCAACTTCCCCTGTTTGCTCCAAAGAACGGATTTCAGAGGTGGGTTTCTACAATCTATGATTATGTTACATCGATTTGTTTCTGAAAAAATATCTTTAATCTATGTTTATGTTACATGCTATTCTGTGCTTCTCTTTTACATGCTATTTTGTGCTTCTCTGATTTGTGGTTTTACATGCTTTGTGGTTTTGAATGCACAAACCCCTTAGGCTTGCATTTTTGTTATTTCGTTTTATGAAAGTGTTTGCAGGTAAGTATTGACTGTTGTTTATACTTGCAGACCTCGTCTTCTTCACTTTAGTACAATGTTAAATTTAGTATTGGTTTATAGCTATTTTTATAAACCAATCTTGTTAAGGCGTGCTAGAACAATGTATGGCAGCGTTACAATACAAATACAGAATACCCAAATGAAAAGTTTTCAACTTATTTAACTTCACCTTTAAGGAGACAACACCAATTTAAAAGACAGGAGAATGCAATGTTGAAAGCTCATGGGGAGCAAGTAATATTCCCCGGAATTATCTTCAATAAAGTTAAGCATTCTTTACTGAGAGTATTAATTTCGTCTCTGAAACAACATGGCGCATTAAAAATCATACACCCTTCAATAATTTATTAGTTATTTTTATACGAATAACTAGTTTTATACAAATATAATATTTATAATGTCCATTGAAACATAATTTTTAAATGATTTATAACTATTTTTATACATTCTAAATTGGGTATATGTACCTCTAGCGTGTCTCCTATATTGATAACCAGAGCGCCTGGAATCGGCTCTACAGAAATCCACAGGTTCTTGTTAAGAATTTGTAAGCCTACCGATTCGTCATCTTGCAGTAACACAGTAAGAGCACTTCCATCAGAGTGTGCACTTAAACCTAGAACGAGATCAGGCCTAGATCAGGGTGGATACAAGTTCATCCGTTGTGCCTGCACATTTTCTGCGAGTATTTCTTCAAAAATGTTGGGCTTTAGACCCAAATTCTCAGCGATGAAAGACTCCAAATGTTGGCAGAGTCTAAATACCTCAATTGAATAAGCTTCCAATGTATCCCTGCAAAACTCAAGCAAAAAACATCTCAGCATAGATAGTTGACATAAGTTAGCATTACCATTGTAGTATTGCAGGGTATATTAATAAAAACGTATAACCTGAAAAGTAAGGGTCTATCCGGCCAAAGGTTTTGTTTACGAATAGATTTTGGCATGGTAGCCAGTGCCATCATGTCACACCAGTCTAGCTTCTGGTCATCTGAGAAGAGGAAACCGTGACCATATCCCTGGATTGTGCCCGACATCATTGCGTACTTCTCTTTCTCTTCCAATGGCAGTTTGAAGAACTCCATCACCACTTTCTTTATTCGCTCCAATAGTTGCCAGTGCCCAGTTCCATGATTCAAAACCTGAGAAAGTAAAATAAACACACTGCTAAAATTATTGTGGCCATTTAAGTAACAAACATGTTTGTAAAGATTATTACTGAACATTTGGAAACATCTAACTCTTAAATGTTAGCGAGTGGTAAAAAACAGATATATTTAGCCCAACTAACCTGGAAAAAACCCCACTCTTGACAGGCCTTGGAAAGTCTGGCCATCTCATGTTGCCTCGTAGAATGACATCCTGATACAATCCTCCCCATGTCAATGACAGGTATTTGAAGGCTAGCTGGAGCATTTAATGCTGAGCATCCAATCCTCTCTTGTTTGGGTCGAATGTATCTCTCTGGTTCAGCCCCGGGCTTCGATTTTACAAGCTCTTGCACGTCATCAGCCTTCAAACATGAACCCATCTTCACCATTGAAGAACTTGCCATGACACTTGAACTAACTAACTACACTTTTTGCAACCGTAAGTACTGTATAAAATAAACCTAAATATAACAACTCTATGATATTGACGGTATGTGGGCAAGCATTTATATATTCAATTAAAGCTCAGTTCAATTTGCATATTCCACTGAAGTGCGCCGACCAAGCATAGATTCCTTGCGGTTGTCATCACTGCTACAATGTCACTTGTCTTTGATTGCATGAACAATACATAACCTTATACCCAATGCGTTGAAGTGTCCAAAAATATTTGCAGCTCGTTAGTCGTGCTTTTCTAGCAGGCTCCTTCTCTAAAACGTCTATCTAAATGCGTCCTGCTCTTTTTTGTCATTCTGAGGCTTTTTTCCAATAATTTGGGGTGATTTGTAGTTTCTGTGCAGAGTTTGAAACTTTACGATACCTCCATGGAGTCATAAAACAGGGCTTTACAGAATACATCACCAATGCTCTCAGCAAGAACAATGTCTTTGTTTGAAATGATGTTATTCCTTGACATCACCATGGATGCAAATCCATGATTTTATTTCTCAGAATAAAATCAGCTGTCGCTGCGTCCAATAATCCCTTCCATAAGTTGGATTTTTTTAGGTTAATCTACACTCTGTGCATTTGGTTGATTTTCACGACTCAGTAAAATAAAAACAGTAGCTTCCCTAACTCATTGCGGAAGAAGGCATTTGGTTGAGTGTAAGGGAAGCTCCTGTAAGGGATGCCTCCGGAAAATAAAAACAGTGGTCTTCCAATTTTTTTGACACTTTGCAAAAAAATTTCACCATCAAAAGAAACACGTGTTTCAGGAATTTTGTTAAATAATTCACATGCTTCCACATTATGCATACATATCTACCAGGGTATTTGAAACTAAAATATCTGACAAAAGTTTCTTCTGTGCAATGCTTTGGTAGATGTGCATACCCTGTTTCAAAGCTCATATTTTGGCAGAGGATGGGAGTATGATATGAAAAGTGAACTGAAGAGATTGGACACATGTTGGTTGCATTTACTGAGACACTAGAAATTATGAAATACCACTTCCATTATGCTTTGGTGGATGCCCATACCCCGCTGTAAATCTCTGCAACTTTGCATTAATCTCCTATACCTGTGGGTGTGATTCATCTCTTACACAAAAAAACCATTCACCATTTTATATCCTTTAATCCAACTAAATCCCACCATCTATTAAATTCCTCTATCCTTCATCAATACCCTTAAAATATGAACAATGTTCCATCATACTTTGATCGTTGCTCATGGCGTGCTCTTGAAGCCCTTGTTTTGACAGAGGCTAGCAGGATGCTGGAAAGATTTATGGAGTCTAGATTTGAACATGCCAATTGAAATAGCCCAAAAGTTACTAAGTTGCATATCCCGCAATCTAGGAGACAAAATATATCTCAGGAATTTTGTCGAATAATTTACATGCTTCAAAATTTTGCATAAATACCTACCAGGGCACTTCAACTGTTCCCTTCTGCACAGTACTTTGGCATATGTCCACACCCTGTTTCAAAGCTCCAATTTTTTAACAGTTTGCTAATGAAGATCTAAACAAATTGAAGATTACAATACCCAAAAAAAATAAAAAATTGTATAGCCTGTAAACGGGCTGTCTAAAATTGAAACTGTAATTTATGGCTAAAAACCTCAAACACGGAATTCGACTCATGAACAGAGTTGTACCTAGTCAAAGCACTATGTTTTAGAGAGGAAACTTTAACTTTTGAAGAATGTGGGACTCTATTTAGTTCTAATCTTTTGTCAATATGTTTTTGCTTACTTTTTGTAGTGTAAACCTTAAAAGTGGGTGTAGGAATATAAGGCTTATAGTTTATTATTAAGTCTCTATTAGTTATGTATTAACTAATGGACTCTATTTAGTTTTAATCTTCTATCACTATGTTTTTGCTCACTTTCTGTAGTGTAAACCTTAAGAGGGGGTGTAGGAATATAAGGCTTATAGTTTAATATTAAGTCATTATTAGTTATGTATTAACTAATAGACGGTTATAGCCTACTTCAACCATTTTGTGACTATCTCTTGCATAATAAAATGACGGACCCAGAACTTATAATGTGTGAATTGCGATTCCTCTTCATTATTTCTCTCTTCACATCTTTTAACAACAGGGACTTAACATAATGGAACCCTGTTCCCCAAATGCAAGGTCTCTGTTATCATCTGATCAATGTGTAGGAAACTTAAGCCTCTAAGGAAAATTGTATCTTAACCAAATTACATAAATATTAGATAATGTTAATCAAATCATACTCACATCCTGAGTAAATGGTAATGACATGTAATCACTCCAAGTTACTAGCTCTTTCTTCTCTTCCTTGGACTTCTTGAGCTTCATGTTTTCTTCCTGAGATCATTGAATACATGAATGCTTTAGTGTCAGAACTAACTATATTGCAGTTAATAAGTTCTTCTCAAAGGAGAGGGGAATTCATTGGTACCTGTAATTGTTGTAGTGCAAGTGGGCAAGCGGTAAGGTATTGAGCAGCTAGTGTCATAAGCGTTGGTACAGAGTCTTCTCCTGGAAATCATGTTATCTGAGATGAGGTCTATAGTGAACTTCCCCGTTATACTGTTTGTTTCATGTAATAATACATCCAGGACATCCTTCTCTCGAGTTTTGTTGCTATCATACTTTGTTCCTCTGTCTTGTATGATTCTGTGCACCATCTTCACCATGTTTGCTTTTTCCTGAAACATGCTTTCATAATCATAATCGGTATTATTAAAATCTCCCAATGCCCATATCTTAGATTGGTGTAATTGGTAGTGATCAACGTGGAATTGAGTCTGAAGATATAAAATCCTACCTGCAAGGACTTGTAAAGCCTTGTTCCAGGGAATTTGACAGGAATTGAGACTAAACCCGAAATAAACTTTCTGAATTCTCGTTTTAAGCATTCTAACTTGTCACTGGGGTTAAGACTCATCAGGGCCTTCAACAGCACCTGAAAAGCTATCTGTTCAATAAACAATGTATGCGGTTAAAACAAAAAATATTACCGTAATAATTTTCAGCCGTGGTTAAAAATCATTATTTTCAGCTGTGGCTATTCCATCTCCTCCTAGGCAAAGGGATACAAGATAAGAGGCTTGGAATTTTAATAAAGATACAATTAGAAGGTTTTGAAAAGTTTATATGTGCCCAAATGAAGAATTGGTTTGAGTCTTGGAGATTCAAAGGAGAAACCTCAGCTTTGAGATCCAGAAAAATAGGTAAATTTGTATGAGAGTTTATCAATTGAAAAGCCAAGGGAATTAAAAATATGCAAGAAAGATCCAATTATTTTGACTAATCAAGAAGAAATAACAAGATCAGCAATTGAGACAGCAGTTCGAGTGGTCTAACCAACAAGAGTTACTCCCAAAGAGCCCATGCCAATTCTTAATTTCTTAACCAGTTGCTTATGTTTCTTTTGCAACACAGGGATATAGGAGACAGAATAATAAAATGATAGTTTAAGCTTAGAGTTTGAGATCATAACTGATAAAAGGCAATTTTACAATCCAGATCATAAGTTTCTCAGCATGATGATAAACAAGGAGCTGTTAAATGTAGTTAGAAGTTTAAGTGCACAAGCATTTGATGTGATGGTAGGAAGATAACTGATGTTTATGGCATATGCTATAATTCCCTTGTTGGAAACTACCAACGCACTGATTTCAACGGTGGAAATTGGTAAGGCCAAAACTTATTATTGTTTGCCCTATAATTTAACAAGTAGATGAAGGATACACTGTTTCAGCTGCAAGGCAATCTGATTTCCTTGTTGATGATATATGGCCTGAAGATAGAGATAGAAAGGGAAGTGGAGTTATTATAGAATATTTGGTGCAATAGAAAAATCTACCTGCAAGAAACATAGTGGGAGGGACCAAAGATAATCCAGCACCCTTTAATGTTTACATCGATTGGGGACCAACAAAGGAGGGATGGACTTGTAATGAGTCCAATAAGCTACACTAGAAGGAGGATTCTTGACACGAGAGACGGCTATCTATGGAAAAGGATAAAGTTTAATGTATGATGATAAGATAAGAACATAAAGATAGGTTTCTTCTACGAAATTAGAAAGAAAATCCTGTCATGCTGCTGATCTGAAGGGACAACTCAAATATGCCACTTCTTTGATTTGTCTTAAAAAAAAATTCAAGTACTGAAATTTAAATAATAGATGCATATCTTTGAAGTTACTAAATATGATTTCTACTCCCCAACCCAAGCAAATAGGAGGTTTGACCAGTCCCCTCTTCGTCTGTCCCCCAACAGAACAGAATGGATAAGGAGTAGGAGATAGAGGTGGAGAAGAAATAGGAGCGAGAGTAGGAATTTATGTTCTTAACCCAGTCACCTCAGTTCAACAGAATGGACAAATATAGCTCTCTATCCTAAAAAAAAATGCTAGACAGTCCAACAGAATAAAAATTTGTAACACAAAAGGCCGAATTGGGAATGTTTATAGCCCAATCACCACGTTTATGTGTAGGAGGACTTCAAGGTTTACAGTCTAACAGCCGCACATATCAGAGGAAAAACTATGGAATCAAGAAAGTTTCTGGCAATGACTTGGTTTGTTTGAACCCAAGAAATTTTAACGTGTCCCCCATCAGTTTGTCTTGTGGGAACCAGACAGAAAAGGTAAATGGTGAGAACTATATTTGAATTTGAGATCAGAATAGCTTCTATTTTTCACTGCTCCAACATGATGAAAGCCTTCTCATGAGTGAAAAGAAGAAAGTATTGGAGCACAGTGAATATAAGAGCCTATACTTCTCTGCATTTCTGATTACCCATGCAATGAGTCACATCAAGGTCTGAGCTTGTGTAGTTGAGATTTGGACAGAGAAAGAACGCAAAAATGAATACCACCAATGTCAGTGGGCATGTCAATGGGCTTTCTGACATTGTTCAAAATGATTTAGAGATGTCATCTCTTCACAAAGTTAGCGTTAGGCCTCCAGAGAGCATGATGCACTCTATTAAAGATTCTGTGAAGGAGACCTTTTTTCCTGATGATCCCTTCAAGCAATTTAAGAACCAGCCAAGAAAAAGGAAGCTTTTGTTGGGAGTCTGGTATATATTTCCTATTCTTGAATGGGCACCCAGATATTCCTTTAAGTTCTTCAGGTCTGATCTTATCGCTGGTATAACTATAGCCAGTCTTGCCATACCACAGGCAAGGAAACTAACTTCATGTCTATTTACAAATTTAGATTATAGTCTTAAAAGAGAATTTGTTTAAGGCGTGAAAACTAACTTTATGCCTATTTAAAAAATTAGATTATAGTCTTAAAGAAAATTTGTTTAGAAAGGGTTTGATAAAGCTTATACAAGGTCTGTGTTAATGTGCTATGCATATGCAGGGTATAAGCTACGCCAAGCTAGCCAATCTTCCTCCTATTGTTGGACTTTGTGAGTAGTGATTATTTACTGTATATAAATTACATGAGACATGTTTAAGGAAGTGGTTTTATGGGAGGAGAGTATCTAAATTTTCTTAGTGAATTATATTTAAATTATATGGGAGATTTTTTAAGGAAGTTTTTTCATGGAGGAGAGTTCTTTATTTCATGTAATAATACATCCAGGACATCCTTATATATAGATCCTGTTATATGTAATATAGATCCTTTTATTTCATGTAACTAACTATATTGCAGTTAATAAGTTCTTCTCAAAGGAGAGGGGAATTCATTGGTACCTGTAATTGTTGTAGTGCAAGTGGGCAACCGGTAAGGTATTGAGCAGCTAGTGTCATAAGCATTGGTACAGAGTCTTCTCTTGGAAATCATGTTATCTGAGATGAGGTCTATAGTGAACTTCCCCGTTATACTGTTTGTTTCATGTAATAGTGAATCCACAGCTAGATTTGAGACCTTATAATTCTGATTTTAAATACTTCTTGATAATTCTAATGGAGCTGGAAAGCTTTTGACCAGAAGCCATATGTGCTTTACATCTCATGTTTTTTAAACTATTCATATACTGCTAAGGATGGGAAAAGAAAAGCCCAACGACAGACTCAACTCAAACTGTACATTTAAATAATCTATAATCAAATGGTGGGTTTTTTTATAAGAACAAAACTATTAAATACATAATTTGACGTGAATATTCCAACACCGAGTTAAGTTGAATGTCTTGTGGCTCTGTTCAAGAAAGTGAGAAGACCAAGACCTCGAGTAGAATGCAAATAAAGTTGACAGAATAAGCTCTTTTCTTGTTAAAAGTATGGGTAGGTTGGAAGTATATCTGTTGAGTGTGGCCAAAGTCTCTTCGAAGTCCTTGTCAAAGTAGTTATCAATGGAGAGTTGACAATATCTCTATCTATATCTGTTGATTTATGAGAATGTCTCTATCTTTTGATTTTTTGAACGATATCTAAAAATGGCATTTCTGAGCTGATATAATCCATAAATAAATTGTCTTCATCTTATATTTCTCATCACTTTTCTGAAAGCTACGGACCTGTTTCCATCATGTTTGCTTGGTAGATATAATCTTCAATTCTTCAGGATTTCCACAGGTACACATTGTAGATATTATATCAGGAATATACTGTGTTCTATTTTTTGATATAATCTTATTGCTGGCAGATGATTTGAAGTTCCTTTCTATATTTTTGGATTTCAGCAGTCCTTTCTAATCTTATTGCTGGCAAATAAGCAATCATCAAAAGCAACATCTTCATTTGTGTTTAAAGGTATTGATGAAACTTTTAACAATGTTTTTTCATCAATATTGTTTATTTTGATTATGCATGACCATATATTATGTATTAATTTTAAATTTTAATTTTTTAACCACAAAGAAATCAAATCAAATGAAAGAAAATAGCGGTTGTGGAAAAAATCAACCACAAAAAAATAGGATGACAACACGTGCTGCAATGGCCTTTCTGAAACGGGTAAGGAAATGTGACTGTTTGTTTTTTATTGAAATATAATTTTTGTAGTGGATTATGTGTTATGAAATGCTTATTTCTGACAACATAGTGTTTGTTTTTGTAACATAAACATAGATTAACGATGAAAAAATTGAAGAAGAAAAAGCATTTGTTGATCAAACAAAAGAGAATTCAGATTTTGAAGAAGAATTTGACACGGAACTAAACATAGATGACAATAGTGATCAAAATGACGAAGATTATGAGGTAGAGGAGGATGATGAAGATGAAGATTGGGTGCCTAGTCCGAGCCATAAAGCATCCAATGAGTGCAAACATCAAAGATCAGTAAGTAGTGTTATTTATAATTTTTGTTTTGCATGAATAAAACACTTTTATTCAAGTATTCAACTTATGTTAGTATGTCTTAGATTTATTAGGATTTTCCAATTTCGTGTTCTTTTAGTGTCCATATATTTTTACATTTGCATAATAATTTCAACTAAAGAGTTATAGGATTTCCCTACACATCAATTGTTACTCATAAACTATTTAATTATTGGCTGTAAATTGTAGTATTTGCAGCAGTGTAAAATTATAAAAGAAATTGGAAAGAGGGACAGATTTAAGTGCATGGTCTTTCCTTGCTGCAACTATGAAATGCAAGGAATAAAATGGCATTTGAAAGACATCAACTATCACCGCCTCCATGATCACAATGGTCTCCCTCCATTACATAGGCGTAAGCCGGGTAAACGTGCGACCGGGAAGTATAAAAGGAGAACAAAAAAAACAGTACAAAATATGGTTGCAAAGCGAAGTGTTGACTGGCACTTGAAAAATTCTAAATATATGTACAAATCTAGGTTAATTGAGCGTTATTGTCGGGAAGAAAAGGTGCAATATTTTTCATCCCTTAGCCAACAAGCTAAAGATCTGATTTCCAAGCTTGTAGAGGAGTATGATAGTGTGGAAAAGAGGGAGGAAAGAAGGAAAAAAACCCTTTCAACGCTGCAATATAAAAAGGATTTGATGAAAACCGATTGTACAAATTCTGAACTAAATGGACAAAAGGATAAGGTATGTACCATTTTTATTATAATTTAAATTTAAAATTATTTTAGTTTTGTTTATTCACATTTTTTTATGTTATTTTAAATTAACGTTTCATTTGTACAGGATATTATCCAAGAAGAATCCATTAATGTTGATCATGTAAGGAAACATGCTTTCATTAAAAACATTAGTAGCATTGTTGGAATAATAAAGTGTCATTTTTCATTCATTAACATGTTGAAATCTTGTGTAAATGCGATTCTCACACTTTTCATGACTTGAATGCATGAATAGGACTCAACTGATGTTGATGGAGAAAATCCGATACAAAAAAAGAATGTAAACAACAATGCAATGGAAAACAAGGTACAGTTGTAAATTACAAATATAAATATTTGTGTTTTCTATATATTTTAAGTGCTTAAATCTTAATCATATTGCTAATTTGGCATTTATACCTACATCTTTTATATACAATTAATTATTATGTTGTTGCACTTGAAAAATTGGGTTTTACCGCTTCAGAGTGATGAGGAAGAGAATAATGTTGAAGCATACACTTCAAGTGCATGGGTACATGAACCACCGATGCAAATAACACCTATTTCCATTAGAACAAAAGAAAGTGAGGGAAACGATATGAATGATAAAGAAAAAATCAACACAGAGGATCATAAGGGAAAAAATATGGCCGATCCATTGATTGAGGTGACTGATTTTTCAAAATTTGTTGAGGTGGAACCGGGCAAACCAAAGAATGAGGCGAAGGACATGGCTGCCTATGAATTCACAATAGGAGAAGAAGTTTTTATGTTCCTAGAGCCTGACCATGCAAAAAAGGTTGGCATTGCTAAAATTCATGCAACTAAACCAGGAACAAAATGCCATGGACGATCTTTAGAAAGGGACTGCATTGTCATATGCATAGAAGAATCATATGTAGATGACGCTCCATTGCATTTTCCACATATTGGAGCAGATACTGTTGGTGAATCGAAGAAGACATATTGCATCTGGTTTAAAGATTGCTTGAAGGCAATTAACCAGAAAGAGGATGGAAAAGAGACAAAGGTGTGTTAATTTGTATTTTTATTGATGTTATTGTGTTTTTAGCACATTCGATTGATTTTATATCCAGTATAAGTATACTTATCCATTTTGTCATGTTTGCAGCGAATGAATGAATATTCAGATGACAATGTTGCAATTGAGGTAAAACTATGTTTTGATGTACATTATTTTTTTCCAATTGATTGACTATATCAATGATGCATTATTTATTTCAGTATTCAATAGAATTTTGAGAGCTCATATTCAGATTTTACCATGCATAGGTGACACAAGGAAATGGATACTGTAGGATTTTCCTTTCTAGTCTAATGTTTAAATTTTTTCCTACTTCCCTATACATTTCCTTCCATTACATTCTTATGCAGTATTCCTCTATGTATTTATCTTTCAAAACTGGTTTGCATTTTCACTATAATATTTTATACGATGGAAACATATTATTCACGATGAAACTATGTACTTTTCATACCAACTTGGCTTCCCAACCTTGACTGTTGCAGCTGTTACAGGAGCTTCCCTTACCCCAATATCATTTTACTTATAATTTTCTTTCTTTCTAACAATCATGTTCTTTAATTGTATTATATAGTATTTATATGAATTGATTGTTTGTAGAATGAAGAGGAACAACCAAATAAGCTTGTGGTAAGAAACGTAAAAATGTTATCCAATATTGTTGATTCCATACAAATTATACATAAAACGGGTCATGCTTCATCTGATTTGGTAAGTTACGTAAACTTAAGATTTACATTGCTAATTTCTTCTAGGAGTCAAATATAAAAACATTTAAAATATTTGTGTTTTTTTCTTCGAGTTAATGTAGGAAATAATTTGCATCAATAATCCTTCATTTTTGTAGCAACGTAATAGTGAAGGTGATACTGAGATGCAACTTTCAGAAAGGATCCATTCTTCCCAACAACAGGTGACCACACAATATCTTATTTATAATTTTGATAAACTTATTTTATCATTTACGTTTGCATAGTTTTATTTACTGATATGCCCATTGTTTGTAAACATTTCAGGGAAAAAGATTAAAGGGTATCAAGAGTGCTGCATCAGTTCACACACACCTTACGCCTGATGAGATGAAAGGAAATAAAAGAAAAATTCGAGGATGGATGGAAGCGCGAAACTCCATTGCTGTTAACAAGCAACGAAGAAATTTGAAGAGCTCTCAGATTTAATTTGTTGAAGTTTTGATATTACAATCAATTGTATCATTATTTGTAAAACAATTGCCAAGATACTCAGTTATGTCAAAGAAAAAATCAAGTTTAATGTTATGGTTTTTCTCCTTGAACGAGAAAATAATGTAAGATCCATATGTAGTGCCAATTTTATGCCAAAATCCTCTTTTGGCTCTTCTTCTGACATGACTTGTAAAATGTAATGAGTTTTTCCTGTCAAATTTATTGATAGCATTTATTATTGCTGTTGAGACTATTTATTTATTATTGTTGTTTTTCCTGTCCATATTAGATGAATGGGATTATGCATACCTTCTCTATACACGTGTATCTTATTAATAGTATTTAAAGTTATCGAGTTTGCTATGACCTTTGCAATATGTTGAAATTTTAGATAATCATGAAAAAATTAAAGTTCATTTGAATGGTACAGTGTCTGAATATCATATATTTGTTTCAAGTGTTCACTAGAGTGGCAATGGCTATAGAACACTGGTTTATTGAAGATTTTTGTAGCTTTTTTGAATTCAATTTTCAAAATCTAAAATTCCCAATTTTTTTATTTGTAACATAAATTTAAAAATATTGGTTACAAATTTTTTCTAAAAAAATTATTATCTTAAAAATATTTGTATAATATTTTTTACTTTTCCAAGGGTTAATTTTTAAAAAATTGTAGTTATTTTAGAAACAATTTGATTGCATGTTTAGGCAAATAAATAAAATTACTAGTTTATATAATTAATCATTTTGACTTGAAAAAAAGATTCTAGAACTTAAATTCATTTAATTTGTAAATTCTCATAAAAAAGCCTCATCAAGCAACCTGCTTAGTAAAAACTTTATTATAAAACACAACAGATCAGCAACCAATTCATGACAAACTTTCACATGTAAGTTGATTGTCAGTTATCCTAACTTAAAATGATACAAAAGAAACTAATCCTTATATAGACCCGTCTTTTCCAGTGAAGGCTTAAGCACAAAATCTTCTATAATAAATTCATTTAAACACAAGATTTTAAAAGGCTTACTTCTCTCTTACATGTATTCTTAACTGAGGGAAGGTATATTTTTATATCAAAAGATTAGTCAATGGTGGTTGTATGCAAGTTTGTATAATTACTGTCTTGTTTTGGCCTAGGATGGATAAACAATAAATATTCCAATATAGACAGACTAAAAAAAAACTATTTAAAAAAAGAAAAAGAGAGATAGTTGAGGAATTCCATGCCATAACAAAACATTATCATTCTCACTTTATCATGGGAAATATTTTTTAATTATTTGCTTGAAACAAGAGCATACAAGTGATATTCCACAAACGTTTCCCCATAAATCTGGTTGATAAAGTTAGCAGGAAATTCCAGGGAGAATGGCTCCAAATTGAAAGTAGGAATGTAAAAAAAGCAGGTATAGCTGACACTTGTAGCAGGCCACAATCATTTACTTTCTTGAAGATATCATTGCAGTAGCATATTGTTAGTTGTCTAGCCAAAGGAGCGGTGCTATATGATAAAAGAAATATATGAATAGAACACCACACAAGATTGGAAGCAATAGACAAATAAAAATATATCAAAGATTTGCAAGTGCAACACTTTCACAAGGATTTGCATGGTAATAGTCCTTTTCAAATACAATTTGATCAATATGAAAGATGATTAAGTTGCTGATGAGACCTTAAGGCATGGTTTTGCTGGAGAAAAAACCTTTTATAGCCTTCTCTTGCGAACAAAAGGAAACAAAAGCTTCAGAATTATATCAACCCTTTTGAAATAATTATTTTTCCAGCTCTCTCTCAACACAATCAATAACAATACACCACCAAAACCTACTCCATATGACAACCCCAGTCCTACCTCATACCACGGTATTTGTTTTCTACTCTCTTCATTGTTGTCTTCTTCTTCATTAGAAGCAGGAGGAGGAGGTGCAAATTGTGGCCAAGAGCAATTCTTTGGAAGTGGACATCCCCATAAATTCAGATTTTGTAAATATGATGATTGTGTAAATGTGAACATGTGTCCTCCTTGTGGTATGATACCAGAGAGATTGTTGCTGGACAGATTTAAAAATCCCAAATAGTCTAGAGATGTGAGCTCCTTTGGAATATATCCAGAAAACATGTTTCTAGAAAGGTCCAGTGATTCCAGATCACTCATTTCTCCCAAACTACTTGGAAGCGTCCCGCTGAAATTGTTCATGGATAGATTGAGAGACTTCAACCCTTTCAACTTTCCAAAATCATAAGGAAGAACTCCATTCAATTGATTTCTTGAGAGATCTATGCATGATAGAGTGGATAGAATATATGAATAGTGTTGCTCTATGCCTTTGGAAGTCATATTCAACTCATCATGATAAGCATATGGTTCATTAAGAGGACCAAGTGGATACCTTCTTTTCATCCTATGTCCACTTTCTACCACAGTCATTGCTTGCAGAGATACAATGCTATGAGGAATACACCCTGACAAACTATTGGCGGAGAGATCTAAGATATGGAGTTGCTTCAACTTGCCAATTTCAGAAGGAATGCTACCTCTGAAATGATTGTTCTTCATCACTAGCACTTGAAGGTATGAAAGATTTCCGATTGACTTTGAAATATGCCCTGTGAATGAATTGTGCCCAATATCAAGTGTTTGTAGTTTTGTACAATTTACTATTGGGGAAGGGAATCTTCCACTTAGCTTATTATTGTGTACAATCAAGGACAAGGGGCATAGCCCACAAGGTATGCTTCCTTCCAGACCATTATCTCCCAAGTTCAATACTAGAAGTTGAAGAATATCAGCCAAGCTTGGTGGAATGACTCCGTTTAATTTGTTGTTTGCCAAATTTAACTTTACAAGACCAGTCAAGTTGCTCAAACTTGGAGGAATATTGCCAATCAGGGAATTGTCATTTAGCATCAATACTTCTAGAGTAGAAGGCCATACAGATGGCATGGATCCCAATAATGCATTCTTAGAAACATCAAAGACTGTCAAATTATTTAAAGCATTTGGGAAAATATTGCCTTGCAAATAATTTTGTGAGAGATTTAAGAATCTCAAATGAGGACTGAAATGCCATAGCCAAGATGGAATTTCTCCATAAAGATTGTTGTTAGCCAATTTTAGACGGCTCAATGAGTATTGAGTTGAAATCCATGGCGGAATTTGACCATCAAGATTGCATGATGTCAAATGCAAGTATTCTAATTGGAATAAAGGAATCCAAGTTGAGCTAATATTCAGCACACAATTGGATAAAGACAACTCAGACAAGTTGGTAAGGTTGTGAATCAAGGTTTCTGAAATTGTATGATGGTGGCCAAGCTCCACAAACTTTGCCAGCATCCTCCCAACATCTTGACAAAGGTAGTAATCATTGATAATGCAGTAATCAATTGATAATATGTTTTCTATTTTATTTTCTGCCTTCAATCTCTGAACATGATCTCTTTCTCACGTATTCACATTCATGTATTGCACTTAGATTGTTGAAAATGAAGTTTTCATTAAAAAAATTATTTGTGTTTACCGATATGGACAATATTTTTGTTACGCTCATATTTTTGGCTCAATACCCAAAGATAGTTACTAACGATGGTTTTGAGATTGATGAAAAATGATACCAAGAAAGGGACGTACCAATAGGAAACTATCTAAGTGTGGGGTAATGTTCTTGCATTTGCAAAAAAAATGATAGCGAACCCTTCAAAAGCTTGTTGTTTATTCATCTAATCCAATTCTCTTGCACCAACAGACAACACTGCTACCTTAGATGTTTAGTGTCGCCGACTACATGATAGAACAAATCTATAAGAACATTGTATACACATGATTAGGGTAACTTTTGTAAAGAGATAAACGGATATCCTTTGTTAAAAAGTGACAAATTTGTATAAATATTGAAACTTGCATCATTTATTACGGATGACAACACAATACGTTGTTGAACTATTTTAATTAAAGTAGAAGGGCATAAGTGGGAAATTATTACAAAGTGATTGAATTAAACAACCTTGAATAGATACATAACATTATAAAATGCAAAATAAACATTAAAAATCCATTTTGTTGAGGCAACAACGTATTACGTTGAGAAATAACCTACTTTGGTATAGATCATGTAGGAGCATAAAAAGATGGTATCACAGTTTTAGATATTATAATGAGCATATCTTGTAAACTAATAATGTGTTTGTTCATCATTTCTCAAGGGTAACAACATAATATGTTGTTGAACTGCTGCAATCTAAAATTACCCTTAAATTCCATTTGTGTTGGTCTCATCTTCAAGTTCTTCAACAAGCCCCCTTTCCCTATCTCGTTCTGCAGCTCTTTTTAATTCATCCTCCCATGTTAGTCGACGTGATACACGACTCTTTTTTACAATAGGAAAACTAGCTTTCCTATTTGTTGGACATGGGCGCCTTCGATTCAACATCTTCTCTATAAAATCTCTCTCTCGATGAAGTGTATTGTTGAATCCATCATCTACAGGTCTAAACGGTTGTGCCTCAGGATGTTGCACACCTAATATAGAAGATATTTGGCTTCCCCTCAATCGGTTTGTTGTTTCCACAAGTGTATTCTCTAATAAAGTAAGAAATGACTTGTTTAGAGGACCAACAAGACTGTTATCTACTATTTTTCTGATCCTTCTCACTTGTGGGCTCAAGTGTTCATCTTCTTCATTTATAACATGTTTATCTTGTTGCAAAACATGCATAGAGTCTTCACAGGTGTTTGGAGGATTCCATGCTTGACCAAAAGGATCATCAACCACATGTTCATCTCCACATGCAACATTTGGAGCACAAAATAAACCCTGGAGAACATTACAAATTAGTATAATAAATCAAAGATTTGAATAAAAACCAAAATTAATAGAATTTAGATACAATAAATTACTATGTTGGAAAATCTTGAAAAACATTTTGCCTAGAATACCTGAACATTAAAGTTTTCTCTCGCTGAATTCTTTTTCATCATATTCACTTTAATTACGTGCTTACATAAGTACCCATTCTTTGACACTCCACATCCACACATTGCCAAATGTGGGGTTTGATACCATACTTCATAGTGACAAGTATCATCCGTCTGGCTACGAACCCATGCTAACCGTGGGTCAGAGGTATGGAAGGTGACATAATAATCAGGAATGGATTGTGCATGCAGCCATTGGTTATTTTCTAGTTTCTCCACTTTGAAGTTACGGTAGAACCCACTTTCCTTACAACATTGACTCCACCAATAATATATAAAAACAACTGTGATTAACTGATGTATCAGCCAGTCAACCCTGCGATGAGATGCTTTTCGAATGGAGGATAACCACTTACTCTTAAGTATAGAGTGATATGCCTCTATTGCAGCATTTGTTTCTTGCCCAGCATGCTTTAAAGTCCGTAGATGTCTCACCCACATTCCAATTCTTAGAAGCCAGTGTTCCTGCCAATATTTAATAAATTTTATCTCGTCCGCAAATTCTGTAACAAAATCTTGTGCCATTTGAATAGCACTCTCCTCATTATTTGAATGGTGCATAATTTCCCCCAACCTATTAAACATTACACGTCTTTTTTGATCTTCCTTAACCTTGGCAACAAGATTCTTCAACCATGCCCTCCTTACATGCCAGCTGCATAAGTATACTTCACACCCAAAAACTTCTCTGTATTTGAAAATGAATTGTATTAGAATTTTAAAAATTTGATAGCAAACTTAATATCTATAATTTAAATTTATATATTCTAACAATATACACAAAGAGTAATTTACAACCTAATAGCATTGATTTCAGCTGTAGCATCATCTACCATGAAAGCATTTAGTTTCCACTCAAGCATATGAGCATGTGCTCTATTCACCAGCTTTTTCATCCATTGGGTTAAGTCGCTAGTTGTAGCTCTTGACATTATGACCCATGCAACTGGTAGGCCCATGTGTTTGGAATCGAATGCGAGGATGGTATAGAGTTTGAACTATGGAGAGTTGGCAATGCAATAACAATGTGAATTAGTAGATTATTGGTAAGAAAATGTAACATATTTTTTGCAGAATTTTTTTATTGATAAGATTATGTAAAAGAGAATACCTTCATTCCATTGGTCCCAAAAGTGGCGTCCATTGCAAGTATGTTGTTATGGCCATATTTTAACATCCACTCAAGTTGTTGCGGCATTTGAATGCCCATGATAAACGGCACGTGACCATCTTCCTCAACATTTCCTTCATACTCTTGGTATTCAAAACATATATTTGGATTTTGATCTTGCCATACTCTCACACTTTGGGCATCATTTCTGTCATACATGTACTTTGCTGCTTTTATTTTTGTATCAATATTTTGAACATCATGTGAAGACAAGAAATCATCACGTTTTGTTTGCCCATCAAACAAGGCTAGCTTCTCATGAACCATTTCACGGTGCTTTTGCAACACAATATCAGCTGGCATTCCTAATAACAATAACTTTTCTACCCATTCTTGCAATTCCTTACTAATATGTGGCGCATAATAAGCTCGTGTCCCTTCAAATTTGTGATTTTTTTGGCCATGGCATATATGATTGTTGTTATCCACATGATCCATCTGAGGATATGTGATAAGTGCATATTCACTTCTTTTCATAAGAATTCGCACATTAAAATTGCATTGGCAACCACATTTTATATGTTTACGTCCAGGTCTACTCCCCGTCCCTCTAGTTGGAACCTTGGACTTATCATATGGCAAAGCATCCTCTTCTTTAAAGTCTTCAGGCCCATAGCTACACCAATATCTGCAAAATGTCACTAAAAGTGAGTCATAATAAAATAAACAACAATTTTAAAACTGCATTAAAAACATCACCGAACATTGCCACATCATACATTATATAACTGATGGTGCTATCAATTCGAACCCGGTGTGTACTTTCCCTTATGGGTGATGAATGACTCCAACGTTTGTAATAACTTGTTGGAAATGATGTCCGCTGACATTCCCCTTTAATAAAATCATCTACTCGTCCAACTTCTATCCATGCAACAAAATCCCCTTCCACTCCACGGTTATCTTTAACTTTGCTCCAAACTACATCTAATGCAGAGAACAGTCCTTCCGGAGGACATTGGATAGGAATGTCTAACAAGCGCTTCCACTTTGAGTCTCTCTGATTATACATTGATGTTAATAACACTACAAATTATTAAAATTTGGAAAAAAAATGCTCAAGCTAACACACTATACAATTAGACAATAACACTAACCATTTGATATTTATATTATAGCTGATGCTAAAATGATAGGACCTGCCTGCATTCACAAATGTTCAATATGTTAAAGAAATTGAGGATCATTATTAAAAAAATTCAGGTCAACAAAAAAAGTAAAAACGACATCAATAATCTCATAAAAACGACATCATACATATATAAGATTAGACAATAGAGTATCTTTTCTAAGTTATTTAAGGTTGAGAAATGTTTAAAATCAGCTGCTGCCGTATAGAAGAGAATTAACCCAAAAATAGCTCTCAAGGGTATCACAAATCATCACTAGCATCAATATAAATGGACTAGTAGCTAGGAGTTAAAAGGTAAATGTGGACAGTTGAGGGCAGTCAGCAACCTTACTCAAAGTACTTGTCATTGGCTATATGCTTGGAAGTCAGACTTCAATGTTGATTGTTCGAAAAGATAGGTGTATGCATACAAAGAAAGATTGAGGGCACGGTTGTAGAGAAGAACAACAACATGAATATGAGAACGTGACATGCTCCTTGAGGAGGATCTACTGAGCTAAGAGGTACACCAACTATAATGAATATAGCTTGTAAAAATATCGTGTTCCACCATTTAGTCCGGGTGACAACGTAATACGTTGTCGTCGTGTCGAAATTAAATTGTGAGAGGATGAATTGGAAAGTATTCCAGTTTAATTGAATCAAACAACTTTTAATAGATTATTCAGTGCTAAACAAACTTTAAAAATGCAGGTCGTCAAAGAAACAACGTATTACGTTGAGAAACCACCTTCTTAGATAAAGATCCTGTAGGCGCACGAAGATCTTAAATTATAGTTTTATATAGTACACCATGTACCTTATGGAGCCTAGTAATGAGTCAGGTCATCGTTATCGCGGGCAACAACGTAATGTGTTGTTAAATTGTTGTACTCATAGTAGGAGGGAAAGGATTTAGATCCTTTAGGCACATAAGAATGGTGCATTGCAGTTTTATACACTATAATTACTATATCTTGTAAAAATAGTGTGCTCCATCATTTAGTATGGGTGAAAACCTAATAATAGGATTTGATACTTTGATGATCCTTCATTGCACACACGTGGGCCAAAACCTGTGAAGGGCAGAATTGATCATTGAATGGTATCATTTGAAGACCTTGTTTGATGATAAATCGGGTGCATAACAGTCTCATAAAGGATTACCTCCGCAAGGGAGAACAAAGATGAAGTTTTATATATGCATTCAAGGATATTTAAGGTTCATAAAAGAGTGTTGTTGAGTTAAGACAGTTTGCATGGAGACAAAGAGAGAGTGTTCTTTTTAGAACTCGAGAAGAAATGGAGTGTTGAGGTTGGATAAATGGACTAGTAGCTAGGAGTTAAAAGGTAAATGTGGACAGTTAGGGCAGTCAGCAACCTTACTCAAAGTACTTGTCATTGGCTATATGCTTGGAAGTCAGACTTCAATGCTGATTGTTCGAAAAGATAGGTGTATGCATACAAAGAAAGATTGAGGGCACGGTTGTAGAGAAGAACAACAACATGAATATGAGAACGTGACATGCTCCTTGAGGAGGATCTACTGAGCTAAGAGGTACACCAACTATAATGAATATAGCTTGTAAAAATATCGTGTTCCACCGTTTAGTCCGGGTGACAACGTAATACGTTGTCGTCGTGTCGAAATTAAATTGTGAGAGGATGAATTGGAAAGTATTCCAGTTTAATTGAATCAAACAACTTTTAATAGATTATTCAGTGCTAAACAAACTTTAAAAATGCAGGTCGTCAAAGAAACAACGTATTACGTTGAGAAACCACCTTCTTAGATATAGATCCTGTAGGCGCACGAAGATCTTAAATTATAGTTTTATACAGTACACCATGTACCTTATGGAGCCTAGTAACGAGTCAGGTCATCGTTATCGCGGGCAACAACGTAATGTGTTGTTAAATTGTTGTACTCATAGTAGGAGGGAAAGGATTTAGATCCTTTAGGCACATAAGAAATGGTGCATTGCAGTTTTATACACTATAATTACTATATCTTGTAAAAATAGTGCGCTCCATCATTTAGTATGGGTGACAACCTAATAATAGGATTTGATACTTTGATGATCCTTCATTGCACACACGTGGGCCAAAACCTGTGAAGGGCAGAATTGATCATTGAATGGTATCATTTGAAGACCTTGTTTGATGATAAATCGGGTGCATAACAGTCTCATAAAGGATTACCTCCGCAAGGGAGAACAAAGATGAAGTTTTATATATGCATTCAAGGATATTTAAGGTTCATAAAAGAGTGTTGTTGAGTTAAGACAGTTTGCATGGAGACAAAGAGAGAGTGTTCTTTTTAGAACTCGAGAAGAAATGGAGTGTTGAGGTTGGATAAATGGACTAGTAGCTAGGAGTTAAAAGGTAAATGTGGACAGTTAGGGCAGTCAGCAACCTTACTCAAAGTACTTGTCATTGGCTATATGCTTGGAAGTCAGACTTCAATGCTGATTGTTCGAAAAGATAGGTGTATGCATACAAAGAAAGATTGAGGGCACGGTTGTAGAGAAGAACAACAACATGAATATGAGAACGTGACATGCTCCTTGAGGAGGATCTACTGAGCTAAGAGGTACACCAACTATAATGAATATAGCTTGTAAAAATATCGTGTTCCACCGTTTAGTCCGGGTGACAACGTAATACGTTGTCGTCGTGTCGAAATTAAATTGTGAGAGGATGAATTGGAAAGTATTCCAGTTTAATTGAATCAAACAACTTTTAATAGATTATTCAGCGCTAAACAAACTTTAAAAATGCAGGTCGTCAAAGAAACAACGTATTACGTTGAGAAACCACCTTCTTAGATAAAGATCCTGTAGGCGCACTAAGATCTTAAATTATAGTTTTATATAGTACACCATGTACCTTATGGAGCCTAGTAACGAGTCAGGTCATCGTTATCGCGGGCAACAACGTAATGTGTTGTTAAATTGTTGTACTCATAGTAGGAGGGAAAGGATTTAGATCCTTTAGGCACATAAGAATGGTGCATTGCAGTTTTATACACTATAATTACTATATCTTGTAAAAATAGTGTGCTCCATCATTTAGTATGGGTGACAACCTAATAATAGGATTTGATACTTTGATGATCCTTCATTGCACACACGTGGGCCAAAACCTGTGAAGGGCAGAATTGATCATTGAATGGTATCATTTGAAGACCTTGTTTGATGATAAATCGGGTGCATAACAGTCTCATAAAGGATTACCTCCGCAAGGGAGAACAAAGATGAAGTTTTATATATGCATTCAAGGATATTTAAGGTTCATAAAAGAGTGTTGTTGAGTTAAGACAGTTTGCATGGAGACAAAGAGAGAGTGTTCTTTTTAGAACTCGAGAAGAAATGGAGTGTTGAGGTTGGATAAATGGACTAGTAGCTAGGAGTTAAAAGGTAAATGTGGACAGTTAGGGCAGTCAGCAACCTTACTCAAAGTACTTGTCATTGGCTATATGCTTGGAAGTCAGACTTCAATGCTGATTGTTCGAAAAGATAGGTGTATGCATACAAAGAAAGATTGAGGGCACGGTTGTAGAGAAGAACAACAACATGAATATGAGAACGTGACATGCTCCTTGAGGAGGATCTACTGAGCTAAGAGGTACACCAACTATAATGAATATAGCTTGTAAAAATATCGTGTTCCACCGTTTAGTCCGGGTGACAACGTAATACGTTGTCGTCGTGTCGAAATTAAATTGTGAGAGGATGAATTGGAAAGTATTCCAGTTTAATTGAATCAAACAACTTTTAATAGATTATTCAGCGCTAAACAAACTTTAAAAATGCAGGTCGTCAAAGAAACAACGTATTACGTTGAGAAACCACCTTCTTAGATAAAGATCCTGTAGGCGCACTAAGATCTTAAATTATAGTTTTATACAGTACACCATGTACCTTATGGAGCCTAGTAACGAGTCAGGTCATCGTTATCGCGGGCAACAACGTAATGTGTTGTTAAATTGTTGTACTCATAGTAGGAGGGAAAGGATTTAGATCCTTTAGGCACATAAGAATGGTGCATTGCAGTTTTATACACTATAATTACTATATCTTGTAAAAATAGTGCGCTCCATCATTTAGTATGGGTGACAACCTAATAATAGGATTTGATACTTTGATGATCCTTCATTGCACACACGTGGGCCAAAACCTGTGAAGGGCAGAATTGATCATTGAATGGTATCATTTGAAGACCTTGTTTGATGATAAATCGGGTGCATAACAGTCTCATAAAGGATTACCTCCGCAAGGGAGAACAAAGATGAAGTTTTATATATGCATTCAAGGATATTTAAGGTTCATAAAAGAGTGTTGTTGAGTTAAGACAGTTTGCATGGAGACAAAGAGAGAGTGTTTTTTTAGAACTCGAGAAGAAATGGAGTGTTGAGGTTGGATAAATGGACTAGTAGCTAGGAGTTAAAAGGTAAATGTGGACAGTTAGGGCAGTCAGCAACCTTACTCAAAGTACTTGTCATTGGCTATATGCTTGGAAGTCAGACTTCAATGCTGATTGTTCGAAAAGATAGGTGTATGCATACAAAGAAAGATTGAGGGCACGGTTGTAGAGAAGAACAACAACATGAATATGAGAACGTGACATGCTCCTTGAGGAGGATCTACTGAGCTAAGAGGTACACCAACTATAATGAATATAGCTTGTAAAAATATCGTGTTCCACCGTTTAGTCCGGGTGACAACGTAATACGTTGTCGTCGTGTCGAAATTAAATTGTGAGAGGATGAATTGGAAAGTATTCCAGTTTAATTGAATCAAACAACTTTTAATAGATTATTCAGTGCTAAACAAACTTTAAAAATGCAGGTCGTCAAAGAAACAACGTATTACGTTGAGAAACCACCTTCTTAGATAAAGATCCTGTAGGCGCACGAAGATCTTAAATTATAGTTTTATACAGTACACCATGTACCTTATGGAGCCTAGTAACGAGTCAGGTCATCGTTATCGCGGGGCAACAACGTAATGTGTTGTTAAATTGTTGTACTCATAGTAGGAGGGAAAGGATTTAGATCCTTTAGGCACATAAGAATGGTGCATTGCAGTTTTATACACTATAATTACTATATCTTGTAAAAATAGTGCGCTCCATCATTTAGTATGGGTGACAACCTAATAATAGGATTTGATACTTTGATGATCCTTCATTGCACACACGTGGGCCAAAACCTGTGAAGGGCAGAATTGATCATTGAATGGTATCATTTGAAGACCTTGTTTGATGATAAATCGGGTGCATAACAGTCTCATAAAGGATTACCTCCGCAAGGGAGAACAAAGATGAAGTTTTATATATGCATTCAAGGATATTTAAGGTTCATAAAAGAGTGTTGTTGAGTTAAGACAGTTTGCATGGAGACAAAGAGAGAGTGTTTTTTTAGAACTCGAGAAGAAATGGAGTGTTGAGGTTGGATAAATGGACTAGTAGCTAGGAGTTAAAAGGTAAATGTGGACAGTTAGGGCAGTCAGCAACCTTACTCAAAGTACTTGTCATTGGCTATATGCTTGGAAGTCAGACTTCAATGCTGATTGTTCGAAAAGATAGGTGTATGCATACAAAGAAAGATTGAGGGCACGGTTGTAGAGAAGAACAACAACATGAATATGAGAACGTGACATGCTCCTTGAGGAGGATCTACTGAGCTAAGAGGTACACCAACTATAATGAATATAGCTTGTAAAAATATCGTGTTCCACCGTTTAGTCCTGGGTGACAACGTAATACGTTGTCGTCGTGTCGAAATTAAATTGTGAGAGGATGAATTGGAAAGTATTCCAGTTTAATTGAATCAAACAACTTTTAATAGATTATTCAGCGCTAAACAAACTTTAAAAATGCAGGTCGTCAAAGAAACAACGTATTACGTTGAGAAACCACCTTCTTAGATAAAGATCCTGTAGGCGCACTAAGATCTTAAATTATAGTTTTATACAGTACACCATGTACCTTATGGAGCCTAGTAACGAGTCAGGTCATCGTTATCGCGGGCAACAACGTAATGTGTTGTTAAATTGTTGTACTCATAGTAGGAGGGAAAGGATTTAGATCCTTTAGGCACATAAGAATGGTGCATTGCAGTTTTATACACTATAATTACTATATCTTGTAAAAATAGTGCGCTCCATCATTTAGTATGGGTGACAACCTAATAATAGGATTTGATACTTTGATGATCCTTCATTGCACACACGTGGGCCAAAACCTGTGAAGGGCAGAATTGATCATTGAATGGTATCATTTGAAGACCTTGTTTGATGATAAATCGGGTGCATAACAGTCTCATAAAGGATTACCTCCGCAAGGGAGAACAAAGATGAAGTTTTATATATGCATTCAAGGATATTTAAGGTTCATAAAAGAGTGTTGTTGAGTTAAGACAGTTTGCATGGAGACAAAGAGAGAGTGTTCTTTTTAGAACTCGAGAAGAAATGGAGTGTTGAGGTTGGATAAATGGACTAGTAGCTAGGAGTTAAAAGGTAAATGTGGACAGTTAGGGCAGTCAGCAACCTTACTCAAAGTACTTGTCATTGGCTATATGCTTGGAAGTCAGACTTCAATGCTGATTGTTCGAAAAGATAGGTGTATGCATACAAAGAAAGATTGAGGGCACGGTTGTAGAGAAGAACAACAACATGAATATGAGAACGTGACATGCTCCTTGAGGAGGATCTACTGAGCTAAGAGGTACACCAACTATAATGAATATAGCTTGTAAAAATACGTGTTCCACCGTTTAGTCCGGGTGACAACGTAATACGTTGTCGTCGTGTCGAAATTAAATTGTGAGAGGATGAATTGGAAAGTATTCCAGTTTAATTGAATCAAACAACTTTTAATAGATTATTCAGCGCTAAACAAACTTTAAAAATGCAGGTCGTCAAAGAAACAACGTATTACGTTGAGAAACCACCTTCTTAGATAAAGATCCTGTAGGCGCACTAAGATCTTAAATTATAGTTTTATACAGTACACCATGTACCTTATGGAGCCTAGTAACGAGTCAGGTCATCGTTATCGCGGGCAACAACGTAATGTGTTGTTAAATTGTTGTACTCATAGTAGGAGGGAAAGGATTTAGATCCTTTAGGCACATAAGAATGGTGCATTGCAGTTTTATACACTATAATTACTATATCTTGTAAAAATAGTGCGCTCCATCATTTAGTATGGGTGACAACCTAATAATAGGATTTGATACTTTGATGATCCTTCATTGCACACACGTGGGCCAAAACCTGTGAAGGGAAGAATTGATCATTGAATGGTATCATTTGAAGACCTTGTTTGATGATAAATCGGGTGCATAACAGTCTCATAAAGGATTACCTCCGCAAGGGAGAACAAAGATGAAGTTTTATATATGCATTCAAGGATATTTAAGGTTCATAAAAGAGTGTTGTTGAGTTAAGACAGTTTGCATGGAGACAAAGAGAGAGTGTTTTTTTTAGAACTCGAGAAGAAATGGAGTGTTGAGGTTGGATAAATGGACTAGTAGCTAGGAGTTAAAAGGTAAATGTGGACAGTTAGGGCAGTCAGCAACCTTACTCAAAGTACTTGTCATTGGCTATATGCTTGGAAGTCAGACTTCAATGCTGATTGTTCGAAAAGATAGGTGTATGCATACAAAGAAAGATTGAGGGCACGGTTGTAGAGAAGAACAACAACATGAATATGAGAACGTGACATGCTCCTTGAGGAGGATCTACTGAGCTAAGAGGTACACCAACTATAATGAATATAGCTTGTAAAAATATCGTGTTCCACCATTTAGTCCGGGTGACAACGTAATACGTTGTCGTCGTGTCGAAATTAAATTGTGAGAGGATGAATTGGAAAGTATTCCAGTTTAATTGAATCAAACAACTTTTAATAGATTATTCAGCGCTAAACAAACTTTAAAAATGCAGGTCGTCAAAGAAACAACGTATTACGTTGAGAAACCACCTTCTTAGATAAAGATCCTGTAGGCGCACTAAGATCTTAAATTATAGTTTTATACAGTACACCATGTACCTTATGGAGCCTAGTAACGAGTCAGGTCATCGTTATCGCGGGCAACAACGTAATGTGTTGTTAAATTGTTGTACTCATAGTAGGAGGGAAAGGATTTAGATCCTTTAGGCACATAAGAATGGTGCATTGCAGTTTTATACACTATAATTACTATATCTTGTAAAAATAGTGCGCTCCATCATTTAGTATGGGTGACAACCTAATAATAGGATTTGATACTTTGATGATCCTTCATTGCACACACGTGGGCCAAAACCTGTGAAGGGCAGAATTGATCATTGAATGGTATCATTTGAAGACCTTGTTTGATGATAAATCGGGTGCATAACAGTCTCATAAAGGATTACCTCCGCAAGGGAGAACAAAGATGAAGTTTTATATATGCATTCAAGGATATTTAAGGTTCATAAAAGAGTGTTGTTGAGTTAAGACAGTTTGCATGGAGACAAAGAGAGAGTGTTCTTTTTAGAACTCGAGAAGAAATGGAGTGTTGAGGTTGGATAAATGGACTAGTAGCTAGGAGTTAAAAGGTAAATGTGGACAGTTAGGGTAGTCGGCAACCTTACTCAAAGTACTTGTCATTGGCTATATGCTTGGAAGTCAGACTTCAATGCTGATTGTTCGAAAAGATAGGTGTATGCATACAAAGAAAGATTGAGGGCATGGTTGTAGAGAAGAACAACAACATGAATATGAGAACGTGACATGCTCCTTGAGGAGGATCTACTGAGCTAAGAGGCACACCAACTATAATGAATATAGCTTGTAAAAATACGTGTTCCACCGTTTAGTCTGGGTGACAACATAGTACGTTGTCGTCGTGTCGAAATTAAATTGTGAGAGGATGAATTGGAAAGTATTCCAGTTTAATTGAATCAAACAACTTTTAATAGATTATTCAGCGCTAAACAAACTTTAAAAATGCAGGTCGTCAAAGAAACAACGTATTACATTGAGAAACCACCTTCTTAGATATAGATCCTGTAGGCGCACGAAGATCTTAAATTATAGTTTTATACAGTACACCATGTACCTTATGGAGCCTAGTAACGAGTCAGGTCATCGTTATTGTGGGCAACAACGTAATGTGTTGTTAAATTGTTGTACTCATAGTAGGAGGGAAAGGATTTGAAATTATTTTAAAGTAATATAATGAAACAAATTTGAATAGTTTCATAATACTATGATGTGCAAAAAAATCTTTAGAACTTCATGTCGTTGACGCAACAACGTATTACGTGGGAAAACAACCTACTTTTATATAGATCCCGTAGGCACATAAGAATGTGGCATCATAGTTTTATACACTATAATGACCATAGCCTGTAAATATAACGTATTCCATCATTTAGATTGGGCGACAACGTAATATGTTGTTGTATTGTTGTAACAAAAACTCTCTCAGGAAAAATCTTACCTTGAATATTAGATATAAGAATCTGAATTACCATTCAACTTATAATTTCTTTGTTTTCAATTAGCCTTGTTTCAAATAAATCTTGCAAACACTAACCAGAATTGTTATTCCTTTCAACTTTGATAGATGACTGGCAAAGTAGTTCAAAAACTTAATAAATTAATAAACAAGATGAGTTGAACTTATCACTGATTTTAAAAAATATAATGTTCTTACCTGATTTGCAATGTACAGATTATTTCCAAATTTTCCCTGTCATGAGCAATGTTCTTTTCTCATAGCCAACCTTCAGAAATCTCCTTCAACTTCCATAAAACTGAATGAAATATGACTACTGTTCTTTTTTGCAATACTTAAATAAATCATTTATGTAAAAATAATAAAAAAACAGAACAGTGGCGCCAAAAAGTGGAGTAAATAGTTTAATGAATATAATTTAGGCAGCAATTAATGGTAGCATTCAATATATATTTGAAAGATACTTTGAAATGGCGCAGCATATTCAAAACAATAAATGTGAATAGGTATGGTTGAGCAGTCAGGGGAGGCGTTGAAATGACTTGGGTTGGTTGAGCAGTCAGTGGAGGCACTGAAAAGACATAGGTTCCGTTAACTTTTTTTTAGCTCCGTGAAACACTGGACAGTGCCCAGTCAGCAGCCAACTCACTACCCCCTGCGAACTTACGTGAGGGATAGGGCCAGCCGGTATTAATGATCATTGGAATTCAATAAGATTGAGGCCCTGCTAATAGGCTAGGCGTCTAGACTCTAAAGAATAAAGTAAATAATTTGTTGCTGCAACCCTAATTTAATTTGTAAATGGTAATAGTTTATTTATAATTTATGCCATGGTTGGTGAGCGCGCAAATGCAATATTAAAAAACTCGTATGCTTGAAGATTTGATCCAGACGCCACTCTGATTCTGCATAGTTTGAAGAGAGAATGGCAACATTAACCAAAGTCATGTGTATAGATTCGAGAAACACTTTATATCCTTTGTTCAACAGATTGTGATAAATGAGGCTGGCTACACATTACATTGAATATTTTCCCCGGTGATTAATAAAAACATCATATTCATTGTGTAGGCAATAGGAAGAGATCCAACTGTGTGGAAAGATCCCATGACTTTCAAGCCTAAAGATTTGGGGGAAAATATATTGATATAAAAGGAAGAGACTTCGAGGTGCTTCTGTTTGGTGCATGAAGGAGAGGACACCCATGGGTTTGGCTCTCTGGCGAACTTTGAGCTTATGTTGGCTCAGTTGGTGCACTGCTTTGACTGGACAGTTGAAGGCAATGGCATTCCGTCAGAGCTGGATATGAGTGAAATTTTTAGAAACAGGAAACCTAGAAAGGATAACCTTTTTGCTATTCCTGCCTTGACAGTAAAAGTGGACTTTCCAATTGAAAAAAATTAGTATTTGGTAGTCATCGCTCTCTTCCAACAAAGAAGCATATGGAATACAAAACATATATCCTCTTTAAACAAGCATGTTTCTTGCAATGAATTTAATCTCTCGATAAATATACCTTTGTCTAAATTTTATGCATGTATAAGACTCATTGCATGTTGATTAATTTTTTTTGGTTGAGAATATTTGAATGACGGATCAAAGACACATAGAACAGGGCTGAAGAATGGGATTGGTAATTTGGAAGGAGTCCAAAAAAAGTAATGGACTTGAAGGAACACATTTTCTTTAGCAGAGTCTCCCCTGACATCCATCCTTTCGATGCCATGTCTGCAGAGAGAGTCCTTCGCACAGGACTGATGTCTACTTCCCTGCTTTGATTCCACACTGACTTCGTTGAGAATCAAACCGATGTCTTTAGGCTTCGCATTGCGGTCGTTTGGAATGTTCAAGTATAATTGTAAGCTGTCGTACACACTCAACATTACCATAAAATATATTAATACCTACTTAAGAAAGGAAAAAATTTAAATTGAAAAATAATCCATTATTTCTTATCGGGTATTGTTTAATTTTAAAAATATTCAATTTTTAATTGATGTATATTTTTTTGTTATGACTATTATATTGAATTTTTAACTTTTAATGCTAAATCAGTCACATTCTATTCATTGATGATTATGAGTACAAAAAAATGCATCCACAATATTATTACAAGTTTATGTTTCTTATATATATATTAACATATACTTAGAATAGAATAAGATTTCATTTTTTGTCATCAATATTTCCATTTTTATATAGTGTTGTTCTATGAAAATATAGATTTTGATATTTCTATGAAAATCATGAAAGGTAAAATTGAAAAATAGACGTCATGTGTAAGGTAATATTAATTTAAAAATTGTCACAATTTTTTTTTATAGGTAGGGGCGACCGTCAAATTTAACCCGTACTAGAGACCAAAACATAACAGCCGGAGATTTAAATTTTTTTAAAAAAATCAAGATAACAAAAGGTTATAAGACTTGAATGTCAGGGATGTACGCAACATACATTTTCTTATTAATATGGAACCCCACATTAATTAGTATTTTTCATAAAAATTAAAGAAGATCAAATTTCCAACAATTTAAATGAAATCAAGAACATGTTAAATGCTAATGATTGTAATATGAAATGATAAATATTTAACAATACTTAACTTTTACAAGTTCAAACGAAATATCTCTTGCAGGATATGCAGTTTATTAGTTTGTATTATGCTCAGAGTAGAGATGCAATGGTCAAAACCTGTAAATCATCAAAGATAGAAGAAATAAAGTACAGGGGGATTAAGACATTGAAAGTGCCCTTTCTTGCTATCCCACTTATGTCTATGCAAGATTTGTCTCTTTCACTCTTCCTCTACGTGAAACCCTTTGTTTATCTATTCTCAGCCAAATTATTTTAATTGAAGGAATTCAATACTTCTCGACATCCAAGAAAACTAACCGTCGCCTAATTTTATCATGTCGTTGGGGAAAATGCAGTATTGGAGATGAAAAGACCAAATATGACAAATCGACTTGGACAAAGAAGAGCGGGTTATTCAAGAATTTGAACTTAAAAGAAAGGCATATCGGCTAATTTTAAAAATACAGGACTATTTATTGCACTTACTCTCCCTAAAAATGGAATTACTAAGAAAATAAACTGATTATTGCACTTACCCTCACTAAAAATACACAATGAATTTTCTGGACTTTGTAATTACAAAAAGAATCCTGAAATTCTACCATATATTCCCTTACAGAAGTAATTTTCAGCTAATCAATCGAATAGATGTTTCCAAAATACTAAATATTTTCTATGGAAAAACTTGACGTACTCGTGGAAAATTTTGGGTGAGGAAAATACGTTATTTTAGATATTTTCCTGTTTTTAATATCCATCAGAATAAAAAAGGTTCACAACCAAAGAATCCTAATTATAGAAAAATATAAAACAAAAATAATATAATACAAATTAGATTAAAAAAATATAGGAGGACGATGACGATAAAAAAGCAGTTACCAAGAAAATAGACTATAGGAAATCCTATTGGCCAATTATGAAGCTTGGAATAACCATGAGGAAAATCTACCAGTTTGGTGATTGTTGATGCTATTTTCCCCATCTTTTTATTTCTTGTGTAAAATCCAAAACTTTAACGATAGGGGAAATATCTTCTTTTCATCCAAATGTTAAACTTTAAAATCTAGTATTAACAAGAGAACCTGTATCATAGTTTTGATGGGGTGACATTAAGAAAATTACTTCGTACACACGTGCACATGTGTACGTTGAAATACACTGAATAAAATAAGCATGTAAACCTAGAATGCAAGGATTAGATAAATTATAGTTCTAAATAAAATTTTTAATTAATGCATAATGACAATGATGATAATTCAATGGTTAAGCTCCAATATATCTATAGAAGAATAAAAAGGATTGATAAAATTGAATTTTTGTTAGGGAAACATGAAGTGATACAACATTTAAACCATAATGTATGATATTATAAGCTACACAATAAATAACATAATAAGCTTGAATGCATCTAGAACAAAGTATATGAATAAGGAAAACCCCTCGCACTAAATAAATTTAGGATATTAGTGAATTATTAAAATAAAATCAATGTATTATGGCACTAATGCAAAATTAAGTCAAATTGTAAATCGATATGAGATAATGTGGCTATGATAACTAGTTGAATATGTGATAGTATGTTTTGTAAACTTTTAAATGCTAGATGTGATATTTAATGTATTTAATTGAACGTCGTATAAGAACTAATTATAAAATATTATCACATAATTGGGCATAAATAGTAGAAACCTTTCACAGAATAATACATGGACATTATTAAAACCCTCATTTATGGAAACAATCTAGAATTAGGATGTTTGCAATATTGATTTCCCTAAGTGGTATGGGACACCTATGAAGGTTGGGATTGCTAGCGTATTGATCGTGGATTTTTAATATTCTCAGGGATAAAAAGAAAATATACTAGAGCCTATATAACATTAACATGAATGGATGCTATGGGACACTTGGAAGAGGTAGTGTTATTTGTGTTTTTTCATTATTTTGACCATTTTGTAACTTGGACATAATTGTGTTTTGGTGTCAAGAACTAGCTGGGATAAAGAGTATGTAGGAGAGATGTGCCAAGAATAGGGGGTAAGATAGTATAAAATGTGGTAGATAACCAAGTACATAGAATCACATATGAAAAACGTTGAGAGGGGACACAAAGTAGGTTTTGGATTGACACATAGGACACCCTCTTGAATTGTCACTTCAGAGTATTTATGATCTAGAATTATGATGGATTTTAGAGACTAGGAGGGTACCTTTTGCTATATGAAGACTTTGGCCAAAACAAAATCATTATGTCATGATATTAGGATGTATATTATTAGGACCACCCTGTTAATGTCTACCAATTGATTAGGTGATTGTATTACACATGAGACTCTCTCTTTCATCATTGATTACCACATCTTCCTTCTCATAAAGGTTAGGGCCACTCTCATGTATTTAGAGGTGTGTGGGGATTTGTATTGTATGGATCAAGGTTAGAGGTAAAGTGATCTGATGAAGTTCTTTCTCTCACAACAATTTGACGACAAAATTACTCTCTACGACAAGTGACCTGATGTCTCTTATAAAACTGTGGCATTATATTACCTTTGAGATTTATGTAAATAACATGGGATTGTAACTTATAAAAATTGTTAATGAAAAAATTGTGCTTAAGATGTATAAAACTATGAAAATATTCTATGTTTGGAATGTTCAAGTATGATTGTAAGCTGTTGTACACACTCAACATTACCATAAAATATATTAATACCTAATTAAGAAAGGAAAAAAATTAAATTGAAAAATAATCCATTATTTCTTATCGAGTATTGTTTAATTTTAAAAAATTAAATTTTTAATTGATGTATATTTTTTTGTTATGACAATTTTATTGAATTTTTAACTTTTAATGCTAAATCAGTCACATTCTATTCATTGATGATTATGAGTTTAAAAAAATGCATCCACAATATTATTACAAGTTTATGTTTCTTATATATATTAACATATACTTAGAATAGAATAAGATTTCATTTTTTGTCATCAATATTTCCATTTTATATAGTGTTGTTATATGAAAATATAGATTTATATATTTTTTATGAAAATCATGAAAGGTAAAATTGAAAAACAAATGTCATGTGTAAGGTAATATTAATTTAAAAACCGTCACAATTTTTTTTATAGGTAGGGGCGACCGTCAAATTTAACCCGTACTAAAGACCAAAAAACAACAACCGGGGATTTAAAATTTTAAAAAAAATCAAGATAACAAAAGGTTATAAGACTTGAATGCCAGAGATGTACACAACGTATATTTTCTTATTAATATGGAACCCCACATTAATTAGTATTTTTCATAAAAATTAAAGAAGACCAAATTTCCAACAATTTAATTGAAATCAGGAACATGCTAAATGTTAATGATTGTAATATGAAATGATAAATATTTAACAATACTTAACTTTTATAGGTTCAAACAAAATATCTCTTGCAGGATTTGTAGTTTATTAGTTTGTATTATGCTCAGAGCAGAGATGCAATGGTCGAAACCTATAAACCATCAACGATAGAAGAAATAAAGTACAGGGGGATTAAGACATTTAAAGTTCCCTTTCCTGCTATCACACTTATGTTTATGTAAGATTTGTCTCTTTCACTCTTCCTCTGCGTGAAACCCTTTGTTTATCCATTCTCAACCAAAATTTTTAATTGAAGGAATTCAATACTTCTCAACATCCAAGGAAACTAACCGTCGCCTAATTTTATTGTGCCATTGGGGAAATTGCAATATTGGAGATGAAAAGACCAAATATGACAAATCAACTTGGACAAAGAAGAGCGGTTATTCAAGAATTTGAACTTAAAAGAAAGGCGTATTGGCTAATCTAAAAAATATAGGATTGTTTATTGCACTTACTCTTCCTAAAAATGGAATTACCAAGAAAATCATCGGATTATTGCACTTAACCTCACTAAAAATACACAATGAATTTTCTGGGATTTGTAATTACAAAAAGAATCCTGAAATTCTACCATATATTCCCTTACAGAAGTAATTTTCAGCTAATCAATTGAATAAATGTTTCCAAAATATTAAATATTTTCTATGGAAAAACTTGACGTACTCATGGAAAATTTGGGTGAGGAAAAGACGTTATTTTAGATATTTTCCTATTTTTAATATCCATCAAGATAAAAAAAGGTTCATAACCAAAGAATGCTAATTATAGAAAAATATAAAACAAAAATAATATAATACACATTAGATTAAAAAAATATAGGAGGACAATGACCATAAAAAAGCAGTTACCAAGAAAATAGACTAAAGCAAAGCCTATCGGCCAATTATGAAGCTTGGAATAACCACGAGGAAAATCTACCGGTTCGGTGAAGTTAGGAGATTGTTGATGCTATTTTCCCATCTTTTTATTTATTGTGTAAAATCCAAAACTTTAACAATTGGGGAAATATCTTCTTTTCATCCAAATGTTAAACTTTAAAATCTAGTATTAACAACAAAACCTATATCATAGCTATGATGGGGTGACATTAAGAAAATTACTTCGTACACATGTGCACATGTGTATGTTCAAATACACTGAATAAAATACGCATGTAAACCTAGAACAAAGTATATGAATAAGGAAAACCCCTCGCACTAAATAAATTTAGGATATTAGTGAATTATGAAAATAAAATCAATGTTTTATGGCACTGATGCAAAATTAAGTCAAATTGTAAATCGATATGAGATAATGTGACTATGATAACTAGTTGAATATGTGACAGTATGTTTTGTAAAATTTTAAATGCTAGATGTGATATTCAATGTATTTAATTGAACATCGTATAAGAACTGATTATAAAATATTATCACATAACTAGGCATGAATAGTAGAAACCTTTCACAGAATAATACATGGACATTATTAAAAACCCTCATATATGGAAACAACCTAGAATTAGGATGTTTGCAATATTGATTTACCTAAGTGGTATGGGACACCTATGAAGGTTGGGATTGCTAGCGTATTGATCGTCGGATTTTTAATATTCTCAAGAATAAAAAAAATTATATTAGAGCCCGTATAACATTAACATGAATGGATGCTATGGGACACTTGGAAGAGTTAGTGTTATTTATGTTTTTTCATTATTTTGACCATTTTGTAACTTGGACATAATTGTGTTTTCGTGTCAGTAGCTAGCTAGGATAAAGAGTATGTAGGAGAGATGTGCCAAGAATAGGGGGTAAGATAGTATAAAATGTGGTAGATAACCAAGTACATAGAATCACATATGACAAATATTGAGAGGGGACACAAAGTAGGTTTTGGATTGACACATAGGATACCCTCTTGAATTGTCACTTTAGAGTATTTATGATCTAGAATTATGATGGATTTTAGAGACTAGGAGGGTACCTTTTGCTATATGAAGACTTTGGTTAAAACAAAATCATTATGTTATGATATTAGGATGTATATTATTAGGACCACCATGTTAATGTATACCAGTTGATTGGGTGATTGTATTACACATGAGACTCTCCCTTTCATCATTGATTACCACATCTTCCTTCTCATAAAGGTTAGGGCCACTCTCATGTATTTAGAGGTGTGTGGGGATTTGTATGGATCAAGGTTAGAGGTAAAGTGATCTGATGAAGTTCTTTCTCTCACAACAATTTGATGACAAAATTACTCTCTACGACTAGTGACATGTTTTCTTTTATAAAACGGTAGCATTATATTACCTTTGAGATTTATGTAAATAACATGGGATTGTAACTTATAAAAATTGTTAATGAAAAAATTGTGCTTAAGATGTATAAACCTATGAAAATATTCTATGTTTGTTAAATGAGTGAAAGATGGTTTTTGTAAACAAATTGTGTCAATAATGGTAAAATAACTTATTATTATAGGATAGGAATGGACTTATATTAATGGATGTTGAATTAATTATAGTAGAATACTAGCAAACTATGAAAATTCATGTGGTTAAAAATTAGTGTGATGGATTTTTTAATGAGGTATATAGAAAATACTTAGATGAATGAACAAAATAATGAACTTGATTAATAGAATCGCCACTCAAATTGTGCTTGATATTATGTATGGTTATATTGAAATAGAATTACAAATACACTTTCTTAATATTAATTGAAATGAATTCTATAGTAATGAATGAATAATAAAATGGGAACTCATTTAATTTAGTACTTAGTGATTGTACATTTATTTCACCTATTAAATTTAGAGAAAATTTGTGCAAGTTAATGAGGTATAGTTAAATAGTTTATTATGATAAAATAATTTAGCATAAATATATGTTATTATTATCATTTATATGCCTTTTTTCACATGAATGTATATTTAAGTAGGACCAATAAATCATGGGGCCTCGATTTCCATTCCTAGTTGAAGGGTGATTGCAAATTATGGTTTATTTTAAAACAAATTGACATGTTTTAATGGTCACTCGATGGGGGGTCGCTACACTTTTGGATTGAATATTAGGTTCAACGATATGGCCTTAATTGTTTTTTCTATATTTTTAAGTTGTATTCTCATTTTTCTTGTGTCATGCCAAGATTTTAAATGGAAAGGAAATGGGTAGATTTTGGTATTGGAAATGATAATGATGTCACTAATGTGAACACCATTCTTAATGTGGATGAAGATTTTGCAAGGAATAAATAAGATAATTCGGATCAAATTCTTACATTGATGACTAATACCCAAGATTGGATGGCGGTTCTTGAGAATATGGTTTTGAATGAGGAACCAAATGTGGATCTTGATGAGGAAGGATATTAAGAGAATGAATTTGATCAAGGTTATGGTTGGAATGAGAAATATATGGAAAACTATCATGATTAGACCACATAACATGTGCCTAAAAGGGAAGGGTTTGAAGAACAACTAGTTAAGGACCTTAAAAGGGTTAATATTCTTAAGTACTTAGGAGAATTATTAGGAAATGGGTTTGAGGCACGAGTTATTGAAATGGATAAGTATTTCAAGATTCAAAACTTCTTAGAGTAAATATAGGTAGTATGGCTCGCATATCAACTGACATGTGAAGCATTCACTTGGTGGAACAACAAAGAGGATCAACAGAATTTGAGTGCTGAGAAAACTACTTGGGATTTATTTATGGCTCTTTTAAGGAAAATATTGTTGCCACAACTTTATGGTTGAGTTTCAAATTTAATCCAATAATATATAACAGTCACTCAATATTGGGAGAAGTTCAATAAACTTCTCAAATATGTGCCCCATTACCAAAAGGATGAGTGGCTATGAATATGCAGGTTTATCATGGGGCCAAGCTCTCATATTGGGCCTGAGGTGGATGTCCATGGGCTGAATAATATGGATGACGATTTCAAAAATGTAATGTAGAATGAGAAATAGTTGTAGTTAATTTATGCTTCCAATAAGGATTCTAAGTCTCCAATGGATTGATGAAATCAATCATCAACATGACCCTTCAAGAAGAAATTTTAAAAGTTCAAAAGAATGGAGGAAGAAACAATAGTAATACATGGAAACAAAATAAGTTTGGGAATTCATCAAAACTATGAAATAATAAAAGGAACTAACCAAGTAGAAATGGTCACAATTTTCAAAATAAGAGTGCAGGAGAGAAGTTTCCACGAAGGTCTAATCACTAAAATATGCACTTATTGCCTCTTCTATCAGACGGATGGTCTGTACCAAACCAAAATGTTTTTACACTACTCATCCATAGAAACATGTCTATGTCGAAGTGGATATCTCTCAAGAACTGAAAGATTTTTTGGAAATTGATATGGGAAACTTGCATTATTCCCAACGTATCTTATATATAAATCCACCTTTAATACTTGCTTTCGATGTCAGGCCTCTGATAAAAAGATCAAGGACTGCACTCTTTATGTCCCTCACAATCACCTAATAACCAAGGTTGTTCCAGAACTTACTAAACCCCCTCAGGAGGAGGGGTGGCAAATAGTTGGTGGCCGGAAAAATAGAAAAAAAATCCTCACAACCTAAGGCCTCTAGTTCAAACAGCCAGCGTGAGCCAACTATCAAGGAAACCTATAGCCCGAAAGTTAAAAAGCCAATTGTTGCTGTAAACTTGATAGTCCAGTTACCTCAATTCTCAAGCATGCTCAAGGAGGCCTCAGTTCTCATAAATAAGATAAATTTGGTTAACAATGTTGACATTCCGTGATAACCACCACTTCTTTTAACCAAAGATTAACATGGCCCATCCAAAAGGGCTCGAAGTCCTTCTCGCCACTCCTGGGATCATAGCCCGGCACATAATGTGGATTTTATGGAGGAGGAATATAATAATTCGTATTTTGGGTGGAAAAAAATAGATCTGCAGGATTTATTGATGCATAACAATGCTCAATTCCTACAAAAATAGTTTGACACTTTAGATGGTTCAGAGACAGATGGTATGGCACTCGACCACCGTTTCTCATGAATTATCTATCTTGGACTATGTGGGGTCTTATGGAATCTAGTCGTAAGGATATTGTTTGTGATATTTGGAAAAATAATTCTAATCTAGATGTGTTGTTTTTGCAGAAAGTTAAAATTGCAGGTTTTCAGTTACAGGTGGTTTGTAAATCCATATGGTTTGATATCCTAGCTTTCGGTAGTAATCATGATGGGGGGATTGGTGGTTTAATGTCCCATTTTACTCCCAAATGGTAGAATTTTTTGATGGATCATGGCATCGACCCCACCAATCGTGCCATAAGGTTCTTATTTAATATTAACAACTGCCTTATTCGCCTCATTAATATTTATGCCTCTAACGATGCAGCCAAAAGGGTTTATTTGTGGTGGTGGATAGCATGCACAATGCATGATGTATATTGGGTTATAAATGGTTATTTTAATATGGTTGAGCTTCCCAATGATAAGTATGGGTATTTTTCCATGCATTGGACAAATGGTGAAAGAGAGGTGTGGTTTTTCATGCACAATAAGTTCAGGTATTTATACCTTAATGCCTCTTGCATTCCCACTTCTGAAGCTTGGTTTACTTGGTCCAACCTTTGAGATGGATTAGATTGTGTTCTTAAATGGCTTGATAGAGATATAGTGTTAACTCAAGATTTTGAGTTTGAAAACATTTATTCCTTACATATGGAGTTCATACCTGACTTTGTCCTTTTAGACCATTCCCCCATTCAATTTCCTATCACTTAGCATAATAGGAACACTTTTTGTCATAAAGGCCAATTCTTTCTTAATACTGCATTGATGCAACATGGATCCAATCTCAATCAAATTAAGCATGTGTGGAACGTGGCCCCTCAGCTAACTCATTTTTAGAACTTTCATGCACTTATGCATGTTAGCTGGACTCAATGGTGGGAGGATGCTATATTTCTCAAAATATATGGAAGACAATTGGCTAAAATTTGACTCAGACTACTAGATTCCTTAGAATATATGGAAAACAACTGGCTAAAATTAGGCACCGCTCATACTCCACTAACACATCCAATATAAGATAAGTGGTGGTGGTAGCCCAAGGTAACCCCTTCTCTAAAACCCTACAAATTTAAGTTGCAGAGCTTCACCAGAAAATTCAAAATGTTGACAACTACAAAACCTGTGGAGCTCAAATTCATGCCCGCATGAATTAGCATAAAATTGGCAATTGGTTTCTAAAATAATTCTTTCTTTCACTCAGATCCAAAAAAAATTCTTAGAAAATTTGTGCCATCAGCGATGGCGGAGCTCGAGTCATTGATCCCTGCTCATCATGCCGGCATTTGTACGACATTATAAGCTAGTTTTTCAAGCTCAAACACCCTCTGTTGAACAACAAATAGCTCTTGACCAATATATGGTTGATGTGCTATGTAATATTTATCCTTCTCAGAAGTTGGTTTATGACCACATGCTTATGATTGATTACCATCATGAAGCCCCTGAAGTAAATATAGGGGAGATATGCGCCCTATAGAACTCTATGGGGCATCTTTTCCCCCCACTCTCAATATAGGTCTCTCCCTCAACCCAGGGACTGAGGAATTCATATACATAGTTGATCAATTCGAAATGGCCAATGATAAGGCCCCTAGATGTGATGGCTCCCGATGCAATTTTTATAAATCCCTATGGGACAATGTTGGCCCAACTCTTCTTTAGGTTTATCTTGATGTTTTTAAGAACTAGTCATTGTGGCTGTGTATAAATAAAGGGAACATTAAATTCATTCAGAAACCACGGGATCATGAGAAAATTACTAGTTGGTATCCCATCACCTTGTTTAATGTCTCCTAAAAAATTATTGTTAAAGCTTTGGTTATGCGGTTGATTCATATCCTTCCCATTGTCATCCATCCGGAATAAACTAGGTTCATTCATGGGTGGTATATTCTTGATAACATCATTCATGTTTGGGAAGGAATGAAATGGGCTCGCAGATCAAATCAATCTGATATGTTCATTAAAATTGATTATGAGAAATCTTATGATCAGATGGAATGGTTTCTTATTCTTGTTATACTTCAAGCTCTTGGCTTTAGCCCCATCTTCATTCAATCTGTCTGAATGTTATTTTCCAATGTTTTTGCCTAGATTATTATCAATGGCCTCAGTTCTGAGTCCATTGGATTGTTCTATTCCATTCACAAAGGGTGTTATTAGTTTTTGCACTCTATTTTCTTACTTTTGAAGGATTTAGGTATCTTTTGGCCCAAGATAAATCCTAAGGGCTCATTAGGGGAATTATGATGCCTTCTGTGAAACAATTATCAATTTCTTGATGGTCATTTTGTAGATGATTATTTTATCACCGTCATTGAGGAAGAGACTAATATCTACAATGTCATGCATTGCCTCGATATTTTCTGTTTAGCTTCTAGTTCTTTCATTCAATGGAAAAAAAATCAGTGCTACAAAAAATCTTTCCTCCCTTTTCCCGCTTGGCTAGGCTCATTTGAGTGGAAGATTATTTCTCGCGGTGAAATGTTTAAATTTCTTGGCATTCCCTTTTCCTTTCAATCATCATTGGTAGAACTATGGTAGTACATGATTCAATGAGTGACAAAAAATTGGAGTACTGGATCACCAAACCATTCTCCTTGATAGTGAAATTCCAAATTTTCTCCAAATTCCTTGAAACCACTCACGTCTACTACTCCTCATGTTGGGTGCCTTCTAAAGAATCTATTGAGAAGCTAGAGAAACTCTCCAAATTCATTCTTTGGTCCAATTCTTCTATAGAGGTTTCTGCGAGATATGTTTCCTTCCCCACAATTCTCAGGGGTCGGGCCTTATTGACATTCAGCACTAAGGGTGGGCACTGCGTACGAAATTGATTATTCAATGAATGTAGGGACAAGAAGAATGGAAAGTTATTTTTTGACATGGCATCGAGGAGGGATATCCCTACAGGATCCCCACCTAAAAAGGTTTAAGGTTTGTCAATCTCCTTATTTCTCATGTTCTTATTAAAAAATTTTGCACTTTTGTGCTCCAAAGCATATGGAAGGCACGGGAATGCATAAAACCATGGCTACAATGGAAAAGTAATGGTTTCCCTAATGGTATCTCCATTAACCATCAATCTCTATTGTAGTCGTTGGTATTTTAGGCTTAGGATTTGTGTCTATAGATGTCTGTGGAATTCCTATGCTCAAGATTTTCAAACATGGAATTTGTACCATTTAAGATTTTCTCTGTAAATATTCTCAATCCTGGTATTCTTGGCCTAAAATTAAGCATGGTTTTGGCTCACCACCTAGGATCACACTAGCATTACCGAAATTATTAATTCGGTCCCCAATCATATTTTTCACAAGAGTTTTGTACATCCCTCTTTTCCTTGGTTGATGGAATGGAAATGGTATGTTGATACCCCATTTTGCAATTAATCAGCCATTAAAGGCTATCATTGGCTCTCCCAACATTTTTGCATGGTTGAAAAAATCAACACTTGATGGGGGTCTCATTCTACTCTGTCATGTTAGATAAGGAGATTAGACACTGTTTGGTAGGTTTGTGTGGAACCAAAAATTGCACATTTTCTTTGGTGTATTTTATACCAAGATCTTCTAGTTGGCTCTCGAATTTTTCAAATTGGGATTCCACCTCGAAAGTATCCATTATGTGGGAATTTGGAAACTTTGTTACACATCTTCTGGTTTTTCCTGAAAGCACAACTTGCATGGAATTGGATTCAATCCTTTTTCGTTCCTATCATACCTTAGTGTTTTACTTGGCAGTGCATTCTTTTGGAAGATAGCCCAAAAATTATGCACATGTTCACCTAGATTTGGCATGTTTTCAGAGGGGAAATTTTGTTTTAGATATGGAAAGAATGAAATTATTTTTTCGTTGCTAATTCTGAAGTTGATCAACAATTTTTGGTGTATAACAACCCTATGGTTATTTCCAATGTGCTTCTATTGATTCAATTCTAGGCTAATAAATTTTCCCTGGAGGTAGACCACTTATAGACTATGCTATGGAATTGGAGGGATGCTGCATGTTATGTCACCTCAGATCCACCTTCACCATCTTGGTTCTCTTCATCATGTGGAAGTCATTCCCATGGTGGTCATCGTAGCCTCTCTCAATGACGTTATTTCAGTTGAGCTCATCAATCTCCACGTAGTCAACAATGCATGAATTTTACTTCGCCATCTCGCCAGTAAGGCTACAACCCCCTGCTCATCAACTTGGGTGGGGCTCATCAGTCACTCCCGAGCTGCACACCCTTGATGGCTGGAATCTTCCACCCCCACCCCCACCACCTTCAAACAAGCTCCCCTAGATTCATCTTGCCATCTATCCTACATGGGTAGCGGTGGACACTGAAGATGAGAACCCCACTAGTTAGGACATTCCAAATGCTAGAAAGGACCTCCCAGGTTTGGGCTAGCCTGATAACCAGGAACCTCCTGCTTCTAAGATGTTTGTTGCAGCAGTTTTATTTTTTATCTTTTATTTTGATGTATTCGTAGGCATTGCCTAGTGTGTCTGTTGCTTTCCTAGGCTTAGCCTAGTTTATTTGTAGTTTTGTGGCATGTTCTCATATCACCATTTTTTTATTGAAATCTATCTTGTATCTTATTGAATAAATATAATATAAGATTCCTTTTCATCAAAAATATAATTTATTTGTTAACCAAATTTTCCCCCAAATTAGAGAAGTAAAAACATTCTATTGCTTCTTATTATTTAGCACCTTTATGTATCGACCTACAACATAATAAAAATATTGTCACTTCCTTATAGAGATATACAACTCAAAAATTGTTTTTCATTGTTTGAAAAATAAATTAAACATTTTGGAATTTTAACATAAATTGATAAAGTTCCACCGACTTAAAATATTAAAACATAAATTAAGCTGGCGGATGCACTGGCCAATTATGGCATTAACATAAATTTCACTATATGGGATAAGGATAGTATCCCTAATCAGCTCCACAACAGCATCCATGCGGACCTTCACATGCAAACAAGCTCTAGAGATATGCCTTAATCTTTGGAGGAAAATCAAATCCATAAATTCTTCCACACGTGCTGCTTTAATGTATATGGCGTGGCAAATGATATCTATTTCAAATGATAGCAAGATTTTTTTAAGGAACTTCAAGTGGAGATATCTGGATTTAAAAATCGCGCACGCGGGTGGTACAACAGCTGTTGATATCCGGATGCTAAGCTCCACAAAAACCAATGATAACTACAAGGTGAAAGCTGACAGGGAAAGGGTTTTCACACGCGACTTCCCGCAGGCTCAGTTCAGCAATTACGCAGCCGTTCGTGAGAAGACCAACGGCTATAGTTCCCAGTTTTATGCGACCTTCAACAGCAAGAAACGAACTGTTCTTCACGCTCAAAGGTATTCTAAGAAATTGTTGTAACCAACACATCACAGAGAAGATGGGAGGGCCTCCCTGTCAAATTGAGCCGTGCGCGGACCCTGACTGGAAGGAAAACACGGAGCTTTGGAACATTCTCAGCATTGGCGGCTTCACCAACTTTGTTGAAAGGATGCAGGGACATGATCAAAGTATCTCTGTACGCTTTGCCAAGGAATGGAAAGAGAGGACAGTCGACTATGGGGGACAGAAAATTATTAGTCAATGAAGAGCTCATTGCTGAAGCGACCGGCCTCAGCCTGGAAGGGTACCGCTTCTTCAACAAAAGGGTTATCAAAGAGGTTGAAGAAAGAAGATTTGTGGAGGAAGATGAGAAGCTTATTTTCAGCACAGCGGGTCTGCTTGTGAGCTCAATTCCATCTCCGTATGATGAGGTCACTCGCATGATGATTCGATTCATCTCCTTGGAAGGTAGGTTTGTTACTGTCCCTGCTAAGCATCTTGTCCTTTTAAACCACTTCCGTAGGAATAGATTGGTTTGCTTCCCTCATTATCTGTTAAACTCTCTTGAGCGCTCCATTTTGGAGTTCCAGAAGCATACCCGGGTGGTTCCCTTGCATCAAGGGCTTATTTACTTATCCACAAATCTGCCTTCTTAAGTACCCCGGTCTTCCTTCCTCTCCTAGCCCGGCTCCCCCTTTGATGGGCTCTGCTGCTGCCAGTCCTGTTCCCCTGCTGCCCTTGCTGCTGCCCCCGCCACCAGTGCTGCTACCCCCATGCCGGCTGCACATGCTTCTCCTTCTATTCCTCCTGCTGCTGCCCCTGCCACCCACCTTGCCTCTACCTCTAAACGTCCAGTCACCAGGGCTTCTAGGAGACTCAACCTTGAGACTGCTTGCTGTGGGGAATGAGCCTCTTGAGCTTGACATTGCACGTGACCTGCTGAACATTAGAAGTGCCAGTCCCCGGGAGGCACAGATGGATAACCCCTCTAAGAAATTGGAGGCCTTAGAGGCAGAGATTAAATTGCTGAAGGATGAGGTCAAAAACCTTGCTAAGCAAAAAGGTAAGAAAAGCATGGAGGGGGAAGGGAGCATTGACAATAGTCAGATTGAAGACATATACAAAAAGCTGACCTCCTTAGACTCCCGCCTTGGGAAGGCTAAGACTAGACATGATTACAACATTGCCGCCTTTAGGGCCATTGAGGAGTTCATCGTGGGTCATGCCAAAAGTGTTTCCAACCTCAGCGGTGTCCCGGCTGCACTTTGGGGCAATGATAAAGAGAGCAAAAGAACCATAGAGGAGCTCGATAAGACGGATGCTGCTCAAATGACCGCTTTGGGTATGTTTCAAGCTTGGAAAAAAGTCAAGATCAGTATTGATCAAGCGGCCAAGAAGTAGTCCTGGATGCTTCTTCTGCTCTTTATTGTTAATATTATTGTTTCTTGGCTGTCGGCTTGCTATTTTTTTGCCGTTGTTTTGCTGTTAAGTCTCGTCTGTGTAGCTGTTTCTGGGCTACGTTGAATTTTGTTGTAACTACTTGGAGCTATGCTACAGCTACTCTGCTTCTCACTCTTATTCCGGCTTATAGGCCTTTTTTTGTATTCAAGGGTATAGTCCCTTTCAAAAAACTATTTGCCAATATTAAAAAAAAAAAGATTAAAACATAAATGTTTTGTTCTTGAAAAAATAATACAAAGGTAGTTTTGTTTATCAACATCAATGATACACAAGTTTCTAAAATAATAAACATCTGAGTTACACCCAATACAATGATTAAAAAATCTTTAGTACAGAACTTTGTAAAAACAAATAGACATCTCATTAAGGTTAATACAAATATTTGTAAAATAGTAGGTTTTTAAAGACTGAAAACGATGATAAACCTTTTACCCAGAAAACATTTTGTAATGTGAAATACTTTGATATCCAAAAAAACCTATGAAAAATAAATTCCCAAAGGCATGAAAACTATGCTTAAAATTAAAAATTATTTTTTCCCTTAAGCCACATGCACTAAAAAATTAGCCAAAAAATTCTATGTTTAATATAAAACATATGAAATCAAGAATGAATCATGGAAGATCTTATTAGATCCACATTTCAAAGGGAGGGAATTCATCTCCACCTTTAATTTTATTCTCCTATGAATGACCTAAAAAATTTCAATATATGATCCAAGTGACATGTACTTTACCCATTCTAACAAACCACATGTAAATTTGGTTTTCATTTTCTAATTACATACACAATTAATATAATATTTCCACAAAAAACTTATATCCTATAAGCAAAGTGTGGGCCCTCATATAAATATCTAATTTTCAAATTACTATAAGATGCGAGGACCTTGGGATTTTTCGATGAGGTCCCATTTTTTTAATCTATTTATGTTATGTTTTAACACAAGATAATCTAATTAACATTATGTGATGGATTCTTTTAATTGCATCAAATTAGGTATGAATCACTTGTTATTGTATTGAATATGAAATATATTTTTCAAGATTACTAGGTAATTGAGGGTTAAGGGGACCCTACCCCATAAAAAAGTGGAGAGAAATATATGGAAATTAGGAACAAAAGAGGTCACCTCCACCAGCGGCACGGTAAAAAACCACAATAAAAGAACAAAAACTAATAGCAGACACCAACAACATTTTAAAAAAATATCCACTAGTCATCTTATGTGACACCTTCCAATTGGATCTTAAGTGTATAGTAAGGGGAGAGATATTCCCTTTACTTTTTGGTTCACAACCTTCCAATCCTCTTTTGTGTTTGGAATTTATTTTCAATATTCTAAGACTTGGAATCTATCATCTTCAATTTTCTCCTAAAAACTTTGCCTCCCTGATGAGACTGAAGTACCTTTTTTCAAATCCAAAATATCCATATCATTCTTACTTTCCTATCGAAATGGATCCATCTGAGGAGGAAGATGCAATTTTCGTTATACACTTCTAGATCAACCAACTACTTGGATTCAACATCAAAATCACAATCTAATGGATCCTTTACTATTAGATAATTTTTTACACAAAAAGTAATAAGTTCTTCATCATAATTCATACGGAATTCGTACAATCCTAAATAGGCCAAATTTTTCCTCCATTAGGAAACAACTCAAAATAATGCAAATGATTTTTTTAACAACTTGTAATATAACACTAATTATTATAAGGTTGATATCAAAAACTTCAAACTCATTTAAACCTAAACAAATATAAAATCACTAACGTGAGCCTAACAAAGAGAATTATCTACCTTCCCCACATAGTTATCACATGGTTAGTATAGAATATCAATTAATTATCAAACTTGTTTTTACATCCATTATAATGATTTTTCTATTCGTTTATCACATATTACCATAGACTTTTCAGGTTATCTCTCATTGAATAACAAGAAACTTTAGAATATATGTGATTTTCACATTGGATCATCGTCAAACCTGAAGACAAAGATCACCAATTTTCTATCGGTTGTACCCTTGACAATATTATTTTCAAATTATCCCTACAAACACATATCAAAACTGCAGTACTACTTTAGACTATCATAGGTTTCTTCATCCATCATAGTATTAATTTGGAACCATACAATTAATCAACTCACATTAATCATTGTGTCGTTTTTCACCATGTGAAGTTTGATAACACAGTTATTATGACCAAATCAAAATGCACCACTATCAAATAAACACACACACACACACACACACATGTCACAAAATCAGTGTTTGCGGCCTCATAAGTGGTGACTGAGAGTTATCGTTGTATGTCCTTCATCCTTTGGGTATCTTCTACCTCCAATGTCACATTGAGCAAGCTCAGCGGAATATGACCATGAAGCTGGGAAAAACATGCCCACACGAAATGTCATATTTCACCATGCACTCTGTAAGGTAATTGTTTATTTATTTTGGACCTTTTTGACACTTACAAATCTAGAGAACTTTTTACAAAGTCTCTAAAACAAATTCAAAGATACTTTGATAATGTTTGACGACAAAAACTCTGAAATAATTTTACAATGTTGAACAAACATATTTTACTATGGCCAAACCTTCATTTTAAATATATGATGGGTAAGTGCACCAAGTTGGGGGGCCAAAAATGGGTCTTATGTGGATGTTTTTTCTGAAACATAAAAATCTTCAACTTGAGCAAGTTATTGTGAAATAGTTACACTCAAAATTGGAAGATGTTGTATAGATATGAATCGTAACATTTCGAGCCTAGTTTCTAATCTACTAAAACTTATTGAAAATGGATAAGTTTAAGTGGGTAAAATAACTAAAATACCAACAGGTGCTCTATTTTTGTTGAAAACATAATAAAGTGACTTTCATGCACCCCACCATTTTTTGAGCACCATTTAGTACTTTTGAAAACCATTTGGTAGAAAGATAGCTAGGAGCATCTAGTTTGTGCCCCATTTTTTTTAGAGTTTTTTAGCAAGTATTTATTTTTTTATAATTTTTTTAGTACAAAATTTTTATGTTTTGAAAAATAATGGAGTTCCGACCGTGCCCTCCCCCTTAACTACCTAAAAAAAATCAAAAATTAGAATTTTTTTAAGCTTAGTTTGTGCTAGTATAATTTTTTTCAATTTCGATGACCCAAAAAAAGATACACGATGAAAAATAGACATATTTAATCTTTTAAAAAAAGCTATAAAAAGGCATAGTGAGAAAATAAATAATATGGAAACTTTATATTAGTCAATAAATTTGAAAATTTGTATTTTTAAAAAGAAGAAACTCTACTCTACTTCGTGGTATATTTTTTTTAACGAATCAATTGTTTTATGTTGATTTATCATGGCAGGAAGTGGCCTTTTTACATTTTCCTGCAAATACATGTTGTTTGTTGTGTTTGTGTAGGTCCATGCCTCAGGCTTGGGGATCCAAACCAAATCCAAGCCTTGAGGCATGCCTTGGAAAAAGTGAAAAATCAAAACATGTTCCTCGTTACAATGCGTGCTCATGCTTTATTATTATTTATATTATAAATTATAAATGAAAATCTTATAATTAAATTTATTTTAGCAAATATAAGAAATTAGGGTCACTCTGCACCTTATGGAACTAGTATCACAACTCCATGAGTCACAGTTTAGGAGATAATTGTTTATAGTATAATTTGCTCAGTACATAGGTAATTTTATGGATTTTAGCATTCAACCTAAAGATTGTAATGCATTTAAATTCTACAATCGAAACCCTAAACCCTAAAACCTAAACCTGAAACCTAAACCTGATCCCTAAACCCTAAACCATGATCCCTAAACCCTAAGCCTTAAACATAAACTCTAAGCCCTAAACCCATAGACCCTAAATCATGAACCTTAAGCCCTAAACCCTCATCCCTCAACCCTAAACCTATAAACCCTGAACCATGAGCCCTAAATGCTAAACCCTAAACCATGAAACCCTAAAAAATAAATCCTTAACCCTAAACCCTAACACGTACATCCTAAAATCCTAAACCCTAAACACTGAATCCTAAACCCTAAATCCATGATCCTTAAGCCTTTGATCCCTAAACACTTATACCCTAAACCATGAAGCCCTATGACACTAAACCCTAAACCCTGAACTATGCAACCTAAACCGTAAACCCTAACCCCTTAACCATGATCCCTAAACCCTAAACTATAAACCCTAAAACCCTAAAACCGTAAATAATAAACCACTACAACCCTGAACACTTAGACACTTGAACCCTAAACCCTAAACCCTAAAACCTAAACCTTAAACCTTGAGCCCTAAGCCCTAAACCCTAAATCAAAAGCCCTGAGCTCTAACCCTGAGACATTAAACCCGTAACTTTGAACCCTAAACTCTTGAGCCATAAACATTGAACCATGAACCCTAAACCCTAATTCTTAAACCATAAACCCTAAACCCTAATTCTTAAACCATAAACCCTAAGCCTTGAACCCCACACCCTGATCCCTAATCCCTAAACCCTAACCCTAGACTATAAACCATAAGCCCTAAACCCTAAACCTTAAGCCCTAAACCGTAAACCATAAACCCTCAAACCTCAACCCTCAACCCTAAATCCTAAACCCCAAATCATGAACCTTGAGCCCTAAATCATAAACCCTAAACGTTAAGCCCTAAACATTAAATCCTAAACCCTAAACCCTGAACCTTGAACCCTAAACCCTGAACCCTAAACCCTAAATATTAAATCCTTAACCATAAACCCTAACCCTTAAACCTTAAGCCCTAAACCCTTAAACTTGTTCCGTAAACCCTAAAACCATAAACCCTAAACCTAAACCCTAAATCCTAAACCACAACCTTGAACCTTGAACCTTGAACCCTGAACCCTAAACCTTAAACCATGAACTATGATCCCTAAACCCTATACCCTAAACCCTAAACCCCGAACCATATTTCATCAATATTTCCTAGTCTTGTGCCTAAAACCATCATTGAGTCTATTTGTACAACTACCTTGTTTATGAGAGGTGGGAAGAGTAACTAAATGGATATGACATCTACCTTGTTCCATATAATGCATATGTCACCTAGTAAATATTTCTTGCTTAGTTGTGAATGGGAGTCACCTAGCCTATGACTTAGTGACCTTCCATTCATTGATAAATCCTTCTATGATAAACCCATGGATGCTTTAAAAAGTGCCTTAAAAAATCTATGGGTAGTCATCAAGCTTAGTGAAGGGTGTGATGTGATTTCCAAACAACTTGAAATTCATACAGATTTAGAGGTCATAACACAAATTTATAAATATCTCTATAATTTTAAATGGAAACCAAGTTATGATGTCTCCCTACATCCAAGTATTGAGGACTACTGAGGTCTGTGGAAGGATTGGACATTCAGAAATCTGACATTTCCATCCTTCAAAATATCAACAAATGAAAGACATATAATTGTGATTAGTCTCTTTGAATGTTCTACCTATGAATTTGATGAACCCTTTTCAGTTGAATACTCTTTGTCAATACTAATAAGAATGGGTAAGACACAGAACATTAAAGTGAGTGAAATATTTCCCATGTGCTGGGGAAAATAAGATAGATATATTAGGCAATGTTTCTTTATACCAATTTGTTCTTGGATATCTAGAATTTTTCTCCTTCAAAATATCAATATATGAAAGACATCAAATTGTGATTACCCCCTTTAAAGGTTCTATCTACGAAGTAATTGAATAATTTTTATTTGAATACTCTATTAATACTAATAATAATGGGTAAGACACAAAACATTACAATAAGTGAATAGGTGAACCTTAACCCTAAGATCTCAACCCCGAGCCATACACCCTGAGCCCTAACCCCTAACCCATAAACCCTAGACACTAAAAACTAAACCATGAGCCTTAAACCCTAAACCCTAAACCCTGTGCCCTTAACCGCAAAATTACCATTATTTTGTCATTCCAAGTTACCTTTGAAATTGGATTTAAATCTAATCTTGAAACTTATAGTTTTCTTAAGATATAATATAAGATATATATCTTTTTCATTTTTTAGAAATAATTTTTTAATCTATTTTGTTGACTAATCCTATTGATTATTTGGGAAAAAATGCAAAGTCTTGTGTATATATGCCATAAAGGAAAGATAATGCTAGTTTTGGGGAAAGTGGAATTGATAATGAACTATAAATTTAAACTTAATTATGACTTCATATCTAGATTCCTCTCAAAATATTATTCAAGTTCAAAAAAATAATCATCTCAATCTAAGATTGCATGCAAAAGTTATAGTTGTTTTAGTTAGCTCCAGAACCATTGGAGTTAGCTTCGAAACCTACATCAATAAAGTAACGTTAGCTCCGGAACCATTAGAGTTAGCTCTGGAACCTACATTAATAGAGTAACGTTAGATCCAAAACTATTGGAGTTAGCTACGGAACCTACATAAATGGAATGACACTTTATGAGGAATTGTGAAAAATAAAAAAATCCAATGGAAAATATGAGAGAGGTTTATGTTCATAGAAATGTTTTTAATATAAACCTTATTCATATTTTCTACAGGTTTTACCAATAAGGATAAATATAAATTTTAGTGAGTTGCAGTCCAATGAAAAAGTGTATCAGTTGAACACCAAAAGTTTCACAAACAGAAACAAAAAATTCAAATGGAAAAACTGAGAGAGTTTTTTGTTCATAGAAATGTGTTTAATAAAACCTCATTCAGATTTATTACATGTTTTACCAATAAGGAGAAATCTAACTTTTAGTGAACTGAAGTCCGGGGAAAAAGTGTATCAGACAAGCATCAAAATTTCCACAATTAAAAACATCACTATCACATGGAAAATTCGGGAAAGGTATTTGGTCAAAATCATCTTTTGAGGAAAAACCGCCTTCAAATAATGTAGGAAAACTAAATTATTGTGATTCTTGTTACCAAAAATCAAGGAGAAGATTTGGGAGAAAATATTCCTAAAACAACGAGATAAGATTTTGACTCCAATAATATCTCTCTCTCCATATTTTGTGGAGATGGAGATCTTAGTTGTTAGGATTGGAATACAGATAAGATCAGATTGTATTTCCTGAAACAAGGAGTTGGTTGGATGCATGAATTATAAATGCAACCTTTCACACTAAGAGATGTAATCATTTCTCCCAAGAAATAAAGATCCGTTCTTTCCTCTCAAATATTTTATAGTTTTAAGATCTCAAAAGTATAATTTAAATCCTCTTCCAAGGAATGAATTGGCCACTCATTTCAAGGAAGATGGATCTGTGTATTTATGTTTATGTTTATTCATTTGTCTGTAATTCATTCTGTTGTATTTTTTCATGCAAGTGTGATTTATTTTATGCAAGTTTGTTTGGTGTTTAAAGGAGCTATTTTTTCAAATATCTTCTTCTCTTAATGCATACAGTCTTTGGACACCATCATTGGATTGACATTATTAATGGCGAGGATTGATGACCCTCATCATTTTGGCGTCGTTTCCAGGGACACGATGTTATTATGATATTCAGAGTCCTCTAAAAGAATATTCTAGTGACAGTAGAATACCTTTTAACGAATTTTGTGACATGAACTTTTTGGTAGTAGTATCTTTAGAAATTTATTTTCTGCAAGTAGATTAAAATTTCATTTCCGCGATTAGGAATATTTGATTGTAAATATTTATCTCCCCACAAACTAACTTTGTGTATAATAGAATGATTGTGATGTTTGATCAAGAAGGTAAAATAGTATGAATAAATAATTTAGATCTAGAAATGGTAGAATATGATATTGAATCTGGAAGTAGATCTAGTTGATGAAATATCATATGTCATTCTTGATAATCACCACCATTTCCCATTGTATCAACTAACAGCTCAGTGATCTTATTACACATAACATTAGCCAAAAAATGGTTTATCGAGGTTGTAATAATGAAGTGGTAGCATTTCTAATTAACTTCATCCACATTCAGGGACTTCATTAGAGCTAAAATAAAAACCCACTTATAATAAATCCACCCATCCAAATTATTTTTACATCCCATGATAAAATTCAATCCCTAAACTAGATGTATTAGAAATATTTGTTTTCATGCCTTTCAATTTCTTCATTTTTGTATATGCTTGTATAACGTTAAGAAGTAATTATTGTGAGTATCAAGGCAAGACCATTTTACGTACTAACATCTGAGGAATATATCTATAGGAATTTCTAGAGTTATTCTTGATACCAACATGCGGATTTTGGAGCACCAATAGTATCAACCAAGAAGCATGCATATTTTGGAGGGACCTACGAATACCTCCACTCTCTCTTTTAACAACTCTCCATCTCCTGAGATCACTAATCCAAGATTTGAATATTACTATGGTAATCCTGATAATGCACAATTCAATATGAGATTTGAAGTCCTGGAAATTGTCTACATAATTTTTAGAAATCTTCTAAGAGTCACCAAGTATGCAAAATTTTTTTTATGAGATCTCAAACATTGCTTCTTATTTTACACATGATGTACTTTGATGAATATAGTCTAATGATAAATCAAAATTTTATCTAATATTTCTCATGCTATCATCTAAAAAAAAAATTGATTTGAAAACTAGTTTGTTGGCCAATAAAAAAAAAGTTTAAAAAAAACTTTAATTGGAAATCCAACTTACTGGCCAATTAAAGACAAAAAAAAAAAATCGGTTCTTCTTCCAAGGAAATCAACTATTACTTGTTGACTTCCTTCTTGGCACTATTTGACCATGTTAACAATAGGACAACATGGACAACTAGAGGTATGATCAAGTTATTATGTTCTACTATTTTATTTTTAAGCTTTCTTGTAAGTTTTTTTTATTACAGCTAGATCCACTTTTAAGATCTCTAAGGAAGATAAGATAAAATTCATCTCTCTAGTTACAAATATGAAAAATATGTGCACCTCTTTGCAATCAAAATTTTAGAGTCTAATTTATGATCATCCATGAATAAACAACATGCATGAGCTTAGGTGTGGGAGAGAAGGAGAAGCATGAGGTATGAATTTTGATTTTAAATATGAGGTGCAAGGAAAAATAGAAGGAGATCCACACAAGAACTTGTTGTAAAAGAAACAACAAAAGAAAAATCCACACAAGAACCTACTGTAAAATAAATAAAATAAAAAACAGCAGAAGGCGATCCACACAAGAACCTATTTTACAAGAAAGAAAATAAAAAACAGCAGAAGAAGATCCACACAATAACCTATTGTAAAATAAATAGCAGAAGAAGATCCACACAAGAACTTGTTGTAAAAAAAGAAAATAAAAAATAACAAAAATAGATCCACACAAGAACTCGCTATACAGGAAAGAAAATCATAAACAACAAAAGAAGATCCACACAAGAACCTGTTGTAAAAGAAAAAAATAAAAAATAACAGAAAAAGATCCATACAAAAGCCTTTCCTTAAAATATAGATGGAATGCATACATGCATAAGCTCAATGCTGAGAAGACTAATAAGAGGAGATAATAATATAATGCATGAGGACATGCATCAGATTAGGTGTGGTGCAATGATGAGGCCATAAATTGGCCATAAATTATCATTATTTTGTCCTTCCAAGTTACCTTTGAAAGTGGATTTAAATCTAATCTTGGAACTTATAGTTTTCTTAAGATAGAATATAGGATATATATCTTGTTCATTCTTTACAAATATTTTGTTATCTATTTTGTTGACTAATCCTAATGATTATTTGGGAAAAGATGTAAAGTCTTGTGTATGTAGGCCAAAAAGGAAAGATAATGATAGTTTTAGGAAAATTAGAATTGATCATGAACAGTAAATTTAAACTTAAATATGATTTCATATTCAGATTCCTCTCGAAAAATTATTCCTCTCGAATAATCATCTCAATCCAAGATCGCATGCAAAAGTTATAGTTGTTTTAGTTAGCTCTAGAACCATTGGAGTTAGCTCCACAACCTGCATTAGTAGAGTAATGTTAGCTCCAGAACCATTGGAGTTAGCTCCAAAACCTGCATTAATAGAGTAACGTTAGCTCCAGAACCTGCATCAACAAAGTAACGTTAGCTCTGGAACCTGCATAAACGGAATGAAATTTTTTGAGGAATTGTGAATAATCATAAAATCTAATGGAAAATATGAGAGATATTTATGTCCATAGAAATATTTTTTAATATAAAACTCATTCAAAATTTCTACAGGTTTTACCAATAAGGAGAAATCTAACTTTTAGTGAGTTGCATTCCAAGGGAAAAGTGTATCAGTTGAGCACCAAAAGTTCCACAAACAGAATCAGAAAATTCAAACAAAAAATCTGAGAGAGGTTCCTAAAACAATGAGATAAGACTTTAACTTCAATAATATATCTCTCTCCCTATTTTGTGGAGATGGAGATATTAGTTCTTAGAATTGGAATAAATATAAGATCACATTGTATTTCCTAAAATAAGGAGTTGGATGGATGCATGAATTATAAATGCTACCTTCCACATTAAGAGATGTAATTATTTCTCCCAAGAAATAAAGATATGTTCTTTCCTCTCAAATATTCTATAGTTTTAAGATCTTGGAAGTATAATTTAAATCCTCTTCCAAGGAATGAGTTGGCCACTCATTTCAAGGAAGATGGATCCATGTATTTACGTTTATGTTTATTTATTTATCTGTAATTCATTATATTGTATTGTTTTTCTCTTTGTATTGTGAAAATTTAGTCTGTTGTGAACCTGTAGGTGTTTCGTTTAATTATGTTTATTTCCAATTCAGCAATTTCAATTTATGCAAGTGGTTTTTTTTCCTATAAGTGTGATTTCCTTCATGCAAGTGTGATTTAGTTCATGCAAACTTTATTTCTGTAAGTTTTCCGTAATTTATGCAAGTGCACCTTTATTTCTACAAGTGTGCCTTTATTTCTGCAAGTGTGCCTTAATTTATGCAAGTTTGTCTTTTTTCTGCAAGTGTGCCTTTAAATTTCTACAAGTGTGATTTTTTTATTTAAGTTTGGTTTTTGTTTAAAGGATTAGGTTTCCAAATATCTTCTTATCTTAATGCATACATTCTTCAGATACCAACCCTAGATTGACATTATTAATGGTGAGCATTGACGACCCTTGTCACCTAATTCCTAAACCCTAAAACATAAACCCTATACCCTAAAGCCTAAAGCCTTAATCCTAAACCCTAAACCCTAAACCCTTAATTCTAAACCCTAAACCCTAAATCCTAAACCCTAAACACTAAACCCTAAACCATGAGCCCTAAAGCTTGAGCCCTAAATCCTCAACACTAACCCCTAAACCCTCAACCCTGATCCCTAAACCCCGAGCCCTAATTCATAAACCCTAAAACCTGAACCATGAGCTCTTAACCCTAAACCATAAAGGGTAAGTGAATGAAGTTGAGGGGCCAAAAATAAGACAAGACTATGAAAAAAAGAAAAATGCCTACACATTTTGTTAAAATGCACTCACATTTTAGTTTGTTTGGCTCGAGAATCACCAAAGCATAACACGTACGCTTTATGTAACGCATACGCATTATGCTGACTATAAACAAAAAAAGAGACCCAAGCCTCTATCATTTTTCCTTCCTCAAATGTGAATTTCAGAGCTTGTTCGTGCCCTTGTGTTTTTTCATTCAGCTAGATCTCAAGCTTAAAGGATTGTTTCTGGATCATCGGAAAGATCTGAATCGACGATGGTGCCACAGAGAAGAGGTAAGCACAATTTTTTTCTCAAAATTGCATTGAAATATGATAATTATAGATTAAAATTTGAATTGAGTACATATTTTTTATTGTTACAGTTAGAGGTCAAAGGAATCAACCAAAACTAAACCTTATTATTCCTGACATCCCTCCTGACACTCCCACAATTGCTCAACACCCCTCAGGTAGTCAAGAAGATTTAGCAGCCCAAATAGTTGAAAACAAAATTGAAATGGAGGATTTAGTCAAAACAATGAGAGATGCACAATCTATAAACCCCCACCATGCCTCTCTTGCAAACACATTGGAGGCATTACTTGTTTAAATTGATGTGGAAATGGGGAAAATTGATCATTAGACAACTTACAGAGAGGGTTATAGGGTTTATTATTCCAAAAAAATTTCATGTGGATGTAAAGAAAAAAGCTATTTCAAAAGAACTCATATGTGTCTTATTCACGGACCCCCGCACTAATCTTACTGTTCCGTTGACATGTAAACAATTTTCCATCCATTGGTGTAGTAAAAATTTGATTTAAAATAATGTTTGGGACCGACATGGTGGATGGTGTTTGATTTTCCACCTTGTAATAACAATGAGATGCCACTCTACTTTCTGAGGAAACTCTATTGTGAGTTTATCCTCAATGAGATCCCAAATTATTTTGATTTCTGAGATTTCTAGGCCCGAGGACAAGGATCTGCATAGGATCGACCATGTGCACAACGTGCACCTATTCAGCAGGGTAGATTCCCCACACATAAGCCCCCTCACCCTGAGATTGTCCCTCAAGCAGTGAAGGAAACAATAGAGATTGATACACTCCACGTGCTTCAGGGGCTATCTGTGACCCTTTTTCGAAATACGAGGGAGATTGCTAAGCCAGATGCTCATGGAGGTACATAGAGTATTCCCTTAAGGAGTACTAGCATGAGGCCACATTTTTGCTCGTCATGTGGTAGCATATGTTTGGGGCCCGAGGAGGACGATACTTTCATGCGTATTGATTTTGGTGCACCTGGTGCTAGGGATGAACATGATAATGTCACTATGTCAAATGTCCTTTAGAGTGAGACATTTGGATTACATTCATCAGCGTCACCTTCACAGGTAAATTTTTTATGTGTGAAAAAGTTTGGAGTACCTGATTTACTTATATATGTTAAATTTTTGAAATAATTGTATTTATACGTGTACATGCATTGATATTACAGCACACGAGAGGCACATATTCATTCCGACCACAGGTGGTGAGCACCATGCATACACACACATTCACAGAGGTAATTTAGAATGTTAATTATGTAAAAAAATTCACATACATGTGTGTGTGTATATATATATATATATATATATATATATATATATATATATATATATATATTTGCTCGTATATATATATTAGTTTTGAAGTCATATATATATGTTCTTGTCTATCCATTTAACTCACGTGATATAAATGTTTGATAAAGATGTTGACTTCGCTAAACACCCCACCATCTCTGCGATAAGTAGATAAAGGTAATGCCGTTGTGATTTTATCTGCGCAGTAACTCAATGTGGTATTCAAACAACGCGTAAATTTTGTTATTAATCTCTCATATAATTCATATTATGTTAAATTACATGTTAGTAATGTCTTTCATTGTATAATTATTAAATTATGTTAATAATTTCCTTCATTATGTGTATGCACGAGTTACCTGCGACAAGGCGCAACCCTGTTCATTTGATTCACAGGCGTGGTGGGGTAAAAACAATAGTTCTATATTGATAAAATTAGTTAAAATATTGTCATTATGTAGATACATGTACTTATCTCTATTTTCACTAATTCTAATGTTAGATTTTCTGATCTTATGTGTATGTAGGGAACTTCAACCCCCTCCATTTTGACTTTGAGGGAATAGACTCCTCCATCTCATCCTCTTCGTACCCCCGTTCATACTGCAGGAGCTCCCGATGACTCATATGAGCCTGAGATGTAAATTCAGCGTGATCGACTACTTGCAGTAAGTTTTTGTATTTATGTAAATACTTTGATTCTAGCATGGTCTTAAATACATGTTGAAAATATATAAAAATTAAGTTTTGAAAAAAAACATTTTTTGCCTTTATAGGCTCATCTACAGGTGAGTATTCAGTAGAAGAGTACTCGAAGCATGGGCTTGGATGATCCAAAGTCATCTCATGGATATCCATCTTCACCTAAGGGAGGGCGTTCTTCGAGCAAGGCCAAGAGAGGGATAGATTTTGATGAGTAGGAAATATATATGTCTTACATGACATTGTTTTTGTATGCCTATGTGCATGGCATTGTATTATGGCATTTGAACTTGATGGTATATGACCTATTTGGGCATTTTTAAATTTATTATGCACATTAAAATAATATTTGGAACTTGATAATTTTGTATGAGACCTTACATTTCTAAGATTATTTTCGCATGAATCTAATATGATGTGCACTTGACAATATTTAAGACATTATGGATTATTTTTCATTTATTGGTGATTTACATGTACTAGGATTTTCAATGTATAATATGCATCAAACTTTGGAAATTAATATTTATATAATGTATGTATATAAAGATTTACCCAATTTGAGTAATTATTCATTCAATTTATCAATGTGTATATGTATATTTACCTTACTTATGCTTCTTCTTGCTCACGGTCTCTTTGTACTGGTTCCTATCTTATCATGTACTTACTACATTATTTTATACTTCATAGTCTTATCCCCTGTTAAAACACCTGACAATCATCACAATTTGATTCCTTTCATCTATTGATATTTTGAAAATTTATCTCCATATACATTACTCCAATGCTTGAGAATGTGTCCAGATGCAATGACATTCTGATTCAGACACTCAATTATTCTTGATTGTCTAATCCTATCCAATTCCTGTTACTACCTTTAAATCTGTAGGCATTTAAAGTTATTTGGAAATCACATCACACCCTTCACTAGGATTGATGACTACTCCTATCCTTTTTAAGGCACTTTTGAAATCATCCATGGGTTTATCATAACATAAATTATCAATGAATGGAAGGTCACTAAGCCGTAGGCTAGCTGACTCCCATCCATAACTAAAATAGAAAGATTTACTAGGTGATTGATAACTCCTAGGTTTTCTTAGACATAAACATATCACATTTATTTTTAATCCAATCTAGTCATTCAGGGCTCTTAAGCATCTATGCCCAGACGAGGTAGCCCTACACTGCCTCAGACTGCACTATTTTACGTGTTTGTAAATAATAACACAACGAGAGAGCCGAATGGAGATGGAAAAACTTGCGATAGGATTTCGTAAAGGGCCCCGATATGGAGGTATCAGATCTGACGAGAAGTCTCTAGGTGCCACGGAGTCTGAGAAATCACCCGTCAAATATATGGCGTGTTTGGGCCTCAGGGCTCTTAAGCGACTATGCCTGGACGAGGTAGCCTAAAAGCACAAGGAGCATAGGGAACCAACAAAAATCCTCCACTAGTGTTCACCCGGCCACCCTGACATTTTGGTGTAGTTGGTTCGGTCCCACACACTATTGTTTGCAAACTACAACGTTTGTCAGCCCTACACTGACTCAGACTGCACTATTTCATGCGTTTGCAAAAAATAAGACAATGAGAGAACCAGATGGAGATAGAAAAAACCATGTGAGGATTTCATAGAGTACCCTAACATGAAGCTCTTGGATCTGACGAGATATCTCTAGGTGCCACGGAGTTCAAGAAATCACCCATCAAAGATATGGCATGTTTGGGCCTCAAGGCTCTTAAAGGACTACGCCCGGATGGGGTAGCCTGAAAGCACGGGGAGCGTAGGGAACCAAAAAAATCCTCCACTAGAGTTCACTAGGCTATTTGGATGTGTTGGCATATTTGGTTCGGTCCCACATGCTACCACTTGTAAAATACAGCATTTAGCATCCCTACATTGACTCAGACTACACTATTTTGTGCGTTTGCAAATAATAGGATAGTGAGAGAACAGGATGGAGATAGAAAAAACTACGAGTGAATTTTGTAGAGTACCCCAACATGGAGTGCTTGGATCTAACTAGATGTCTCTAGGTGCCATAGAGTCTGAGAAATCACCCATCGAAGATATGACGTGTTTAGGTCTTAGGGCTCTTAAGTGACTATGCCCAGACGGGGTAGCCTAAAATCATGAGGAGTGTAGCAAACCAAAACGAAGCCTCTAATAGCATTCACTAGGCCACCCCGACATGTTGGCATAGTTGGTTTGGTCAAACGAGCTTCCGTTTGCAAACTACAGTGTCTGTCAACCCAACACTGACTCAGACTGCAATATTTCATGCGTTTGCACACAATAGCACAACGACAAAACTAGATGGATTTGGAGAAAACCATGAGATAATTTCATATAGGTCACTAACATGGAGCTCTCGGATCTAAAGAGACATGTCTAGGTGCCATGAAGTCTGCGAAATCACCCGTCAAAGATATGACATGTTTGGGTCTCAGGGCTCTTAAGAGACTACGCCAGAACGAGGTAGCCCAAAAGCACGGGGAGCATAGGGAACCAAAAAAAAGACTCCACTAGCTTTCACCAGGTCACCCCGACGTGTTGGCATAGTTGGTTTGGTCCCACGAGCTTCTGTTTGAAAACTACAACCTTTGGCAACCCTACACTAACTCAAACTGAACTATTTCTCACGTTGGCAAACAATAGCACAGCGAGAGAACCAAATGGAGACAAAAAACCATGAGAGTATTTCGTAGAGGTCCCTATAATGGAGCTCTCAGATCTAACAAGACATCTCTAGGTTCCACAAAATATGAGAAATCACCCGTCGAAGATATGACATGTTTGGGTCTCTAAGATCTTAAGCGACTATGCCCGAACGAGGTAGCCTGAAAGCACAGGGAGCATAGGGAACCAAAACAAAGCCTCTAATAGCATTCTCCAGGCCACCCTGACATGTTAGCATAGTTGGTTCGGTCCCACAAGCTTCCATTTGAAAACTACAACCTCTGGCAGCCCTACACTGACTCAAACTACACTATTTCTCACGTTTGCAAACAATAACACATCGAGAGAACCGGATGGAGACGCAGAAAACCATGAGATAATTTTGTATATGTCCCCAATGTGGAGCTCTTGGATCTAACGAGACATATTTAGGTGCCACAAAGTCCGAGAAATCACCCGTCGAAGATATGACGTGTTTGGGTCTAAGGGCTCTTAAGCGACTATGCCTGGACAAGGTAGCCCGAAATCACGAGGAGGGTAGGGAACCAAAAAAAATCCTTCAGTAGCATTCACTAGGCCAATTTGATGTGTCAACGTAGTTGGTTTGGTCCCATTAGCTTCCATTTGTAAACTATAGCCTGTGGCAGCCCTACACTGACTCAGACTGCACTATTTCTCACGTTTACAAACAATAGCACATTGAGAGAACCAAATGGAGACAGAGAAAACCATGAGAGGATTTCGTAGAGGTCCTTAACATGAAGCTCTCAGATCTGACAAGATGTCTCTAGGTGTCGTGGAGTCTGAGAAATCACCCATCAAATATTTGACGTGTTTGGGTCTCAGGGATCTTAAGCGATTACGCCTGAACGAGGTAGCCCGAAAGCACAAGGAGCATAGGGAACCAAAACAAAGCCTCCACTAGCATTCACCAGGCCACCCTAACTTGTTGGCGTAGTTGGTTTGGTCCCAAGAGCTTCCGTTTGAAAACTACAGCCTTTGGCAGCCTTATACTGACTCAAACTACATTATTTCTTGCGTTTGCAAACAATAGCACAACAAG